>JBBMOI010000004.1:37187500-37552500 GCA_038088405.1 Porites divaricata
CCAGCAATAGGAAGCCAATGCAGTTCCTGTAATACCGGTGAGATATGTTCATGTTTAGGTTAGCCTGCGTAGCTGGCGGTATTGTCTAGGTGCGTGATTAAAATTTTGGTGGCGGAGCAGTGATCCAAGAAAGGGAGTGGGGACGAGCCAAATCTCACTCGACTACTACGCTACACAATACCGCCAGCTACGCAAGCTATGTTTAGGTGCAACGATTCTGGCCGGTACATTTTGAACATGGTAAAGTCTCTTGATAGTTTGTTTCAGTAGTCCATATAGAAGTGAATTAAAGAAGTCCAATCTGGAAGTACTGAAACTCAGCATTTCAGCTTTATGGCGACTGATATATTTCCTTATGCGGCTAATGTTTCGAAGGTGGTAGAAGCCTGCCTTGCATGCAGCTGTGACGGTGATGTTCCTGATTGACATTAGTGTATCATACAGAACACTCATGTTTGTAGCTACCGATCTTTGACTTGCTGATCACCTCATCACAACTCGAAATTGGCGTCAGGGGTGGAGGTGGGGGATGGCTAGCTGAGCATTTAGGACAACTATTTCTGTCTGGTCCCTTTTCATCTTGAGCATGTTTGCTGTCATCCAAGAATCGATATCTCGCACAAAGTCGTCTATCGCTAATTATGCCAGATCAGGAGAGGATGATTCAAAGGTGCGATATAATAGCCTATCATCAAGGTGTCTCATAATAGAGTGATTTTCGTATGACCTTGAAAAAAAGTTTCGGTAAGTGTTTGTTCTTTGTTTCATCAGCCAATGGATGAAAAGATCAAAACATGGCCTCTTCGTTTTCCCGCCAAAGAAACCCTAATATGGAGAAGGCATTGTTCGATTGGCAAATCGTGTTGTAGTATGATGTCAAAGCGAAGTATCGGTTGATTTCTAGAAAGTTCTCGGGCATGAAGTTTTTTCACCTGAGCGTTCGCTTAACCAATGAAAAACCAGGCGCGTTTGTCTGTCCGTTCGATAAACCAATCAAATCGCTCTATTTCAGTTCGTTTGTCGTTTCTGTTTTGTTCGCGCGCTTTCATTTCAAGGTCATGCGAAAATCGCTCTAATATTACCCAACGGACACTACAAGGACATCACCCTGGGGAACACCGTAATGAAACTCACGAATGGATGACACGCCAATGTTTATGACCTTCACAGCAGTATGGTAACGATCAGACAAATATGATCTCAACCACTAGAGTGCATAGTCAACGATCCAAAACGATGTGAAAGACGACGCAAAAGAATCTGGTGATCAACTGTATCGAACGCTGCTGAATGATCCAATAGGAGTAGTATCGCGCAGGAATTGTTATCGATGGCTCGGAGTCAGTATCATCCTGAACTTCAATCAGTGTAGTTTCGGTGCTATTATATTAGGCTGATTTAGCAACAGAACGAGAACGTCAGTTGACGACGGCGCGCGCAAACTAAACAACTGGCTTGACCAATGGCAGAGCGGCAAATTGGGCACCGGAAGTCGTGTTTAGTCCTTTCGGCGCGCTTTTCCGTCGTCAACTGACGTTCCCGTCCCGTTGCTACATCAGCCTATTGTTTATAGGCAGACTGTAAATTTCATATAAGTTGTTATCCTCAACTTGATGGCATATTTGAGTCGCTACAACCTTTTCACACATTGCCAGATGAATGTCAGGTTCGAGATGAGACGAAAACTGATGAATTCTCGGATTCAGACTTGCCTTCTTGAGACGAAGGGACAAAGACGCATTTTTTAGAATATATGGAACTACTGCATCCATTATAGACATGTAAACTAGCTTAGTAATCACTGGTATTGAATCGTGGAGACACTCCTCTAGGACTGTTGCGGGGATACACTCCTCACACACACACTCACACTCACTCACACTCACTCTCACTCGCACTCACTCACGCTCACACTCACTCTCACTCACACTCACTCACACTCACTCACACTCACTCACACTCACTCACACTCACTCTCACTCACTCTCACTCACACTCACTCACACTCACTCACACTCACTCTCACTCACGCTCACTCTCACTCACTCTCACTCACTCTCACTCACACTCACTCACACTTACTCACACTCACTCTCACTCACGCTCACTCTCACTCACTCTCACTCACTCTCACTCCCTCACACTCACTCACACTCACTCTCACTCGCACTCACTCACGCTCACACTCACTCTCACTCACTCTCACTCACACTCACTCACACTCACTCTCACTCACTCTCACTCACACTCACTCACACTCACTCTCACTCACTCTCACTCACTCTCACTCACTCTCACTCACTCACACTCACTCTCACTCACTCACACTCACTCACACTCACTCACACTCGCACTCACTCACACTCACTCTCACTCGCACTCACTCACGCTCACACTCACTCTCACTCACTCTCACTCACTCTCACTCACTCACACTCACTCTCACTCGCACTCACTCACGCTCACACTCACTCTCACTCACTCTCACTCACACTCACTCACATTCACTCACACTCACTCTCACTCACTCTCACTCACTCTCACTCACTCTCACTCACACTCACTCCACTCACTCACACTCACTCTCACTCACGCTCACTCTCACTCACTCTCACTCACTCTCACTCACTCTCACTCACTCACACTCACTCACACTCACACACTCCTCTAGGACACTCTTCTAGGACTGTTGCGGGGATAGGGTCAGAAGGGCACATGACTTACATAACTTGCAAATGTATTTGAATAAAAGAAAGTTGTAACATCATCGCTATTAACTCTCGCGGATAATCCGGGAGACTCCAGAATTTGGACCTGTTCTCCCGGCCTCCAGATTAGATTCTGAAATCGCCCTGATAATTGCCGAAGTTTGCCATTTCTTGTAGACTTGACTTTCCAACAATGAAATTTTAAATATTTTGCGTTGTCTGAGCTATCTTTATGTTAACATCGAACGTTTCCTCATAAAGGCCAGTATGCCATTGTAACATAAGCACTAATGTGATTGGTGGAAAGTAAACCAATCAGGTCAAATGTTGCAATGCCAACACGCGCGTTTTTGTGTCATCGCAAATATTCGTGACGATCCGAGTCAACAATTTTTTTTTGCACAAATGACGTCATGTGTGGACTGTTCACAGTCCTCTATTTTTCAATAAGATCGTCGAGATCGAGCGCTTTGCGTCTTGGGCTGCCATCTTGAATGAGTGTCAAAACTACTTAGGGGGCGGGGGCGGGGGCGGTTTGGGAGGAAGCGAGAAACTCTATTTCTCTCGCCCCCACTCCTAGAGCTATAATCCCCGACGCCCGCCCCCTCTGTACATGTACATTTGAAAATCAAGATGGCCACCATTAACAGTAAGACGCGCTATATCTCGACTGTGAACAGTCTACGTCATGTTCCATACGTTATAACGTCATCTATTATCCCTTCCCTATCAATTCTCAATATCTGAAGACGTGTGGGGTTGACAGCCCTGAAAAGTTTCAACTCTCACGGGATTGGTTTGGAGCACCAAAATGCTACCGTGCGCAGACAGGGCTTAAAAACGGCTGGACATGCGCATTAACACTCTGGCGTTCTTCCCGCCATTCGATTTTCAAAATGGCGGACGACGAATGAAAATTCTACACGTCATTGGGACGGCTATTTGCGACATCTTGCTCGCCCAGGGCCTTCAAATTCTGCGTTTCTGAACGCAACGAGGACTGTTGCTTGGATTTGAGCCACGATGGCAGACATCGGAACGGTGTAGTGAATTTAATGAAGCGATCAACGCAACGTCCTCAAAAGCAATATTTCACCTTTTCAGAATTCAGTCAAGGTACAGTTTTGCCGTAATATAAGGTGGTCTCAGCTTGTATAAGGTTTTAAAGTGCATTTTCTTGTAGCTTATTTATTATTGTACAAAATATCAAATATGACTTTTTTTTCGTTCTGATGAAAATTTTTTATCGCTTCTTGTTTGTGGACGTCGTTGACATTGCATATGGAAGGAAAGAAGGCGCACCTCGTGAGTAGAGAACATTGTATTTTTCTGTTTTTTATGTCTTTAGCGTCTCCTCTTACGGCTGAATAGTAAGCGAAACGGAAATAGGAGTCCGCCGACAGTTGAAAGATTAGTTCATCTTTACTGTATATTTAAAGTGGGCGTAAAAATTCTTGTACACACGGCTGTTAAGCATAATTTTGTTTTGTAAGTGATGGCGTTCGGAAAACTTGAAATTAATAAACTTCATGGGACTTCAATGTTTACCTTGTTGTTTTAATTTTCTGTCACCGTGAGCTACACTCTGCGGCTGGCCGCGTGCGTCTTCCTCCAGTGTTAAAGTTATGACGTTATTTGAGTTTATAACCAGCCTGTCATCCGCCTATTTTTACTCTTTTTCGTGTTGTTTTGTTTTCATGAGAAAAGGCTAGCTTCCTGGCCTTTTGGGGACGTGTTTGTATATAAGGGTGTAGAAGGACGATTTTGTGGTTTTGTTTGGAAATTTATCTGTTTGCAAAAGTACCATTTGGAGAAAACTAAAGACGTCACTAAAGAAAACAAACGAAACTGCTGCCCATGAACGTCTACAGAGCAGAGCTCAAAGTATGAAGAACTGAGGCGGAGAAAGGATTGGAATCCTGGAGAAGGAAAGGGACCTTGAAAGAGAAAGAAAAATGATTTAAATAACACTTAATAAAGGTGGCCACTTTAGTTTTCGTACACTATAGCAAACAAAACACATGCATGTGCAGTTTGTACCAAGAATGATCAATAATAAATGTAAAATTTACACCATTACTGATGTATACAAACTTTAAGAGGCATCCAATCACTGTATCGAGACTCAGTTATGTATAAGTTCACATGCAACAGGCATTTCTCAGCAAAATTGGTCAAATCCAGAGGAAAATTGAGGACCTTCTGGACAAAATTATAATATTCTAAAAGAGAAAATTGAAAGGTAAACACTTCTAAAAGTCCTTTTAACAGTCCCGAGCAAATATACCAATTGACTGTAAGTTTATCTCTGTAGTACATAGGGAATAGTCAAAAGTAAAATGAAAATGCCAACAGTTATTGTAAAATTCTCTTCCACAAGAGGACACATTATTTAGCACACTGTTTCTACAATTCCACAAGGCTCTGATCAGACACTACAACAATGGAGGAGAAACTTCATGACCCATTTATGGTGGAACATTTTTGTAACAAGCATGTACCTGCAACTTAACAAGTCATTTCTGATGCAAGATTCATTGATGAAAATCACACCCTTTCAGAGAAAAGAAGAAAGCCACAAAAATCAAGGGTTGCAGCAGTCTTGAATAGTTTGAGTTTCTTCCAAAACCAGGTAGTTTACTACAAGAAATGGCCAAATATTTCAATAGAGCCAAGAGGTTTTTCTAAAATAGGGCTATATGTAAAAAATGCAAACTGTACATGAAGTACAAAACTACAGCAATTATGTCTTTACTGAGTAGTCAGGGCTAAAATAATTTTTTGACTGTTGTTGGTCATGCTGACTGGCCAAAGAAATTTCAGCTCAGTTAAGTCTATTGTTTGACAGGTCATGTCCAAAATATTAAAAACAAACAATAATTTTTTAAACCAGGAGCATAATTTTAACATAGTAGCTAAACAAGCAAAAATATAACTAAATTCAAATGCAAATACATTCAATCCATTTACAATGTAAATGTACTGTTAAAATGACTGGCAAACCAAAAGTTAATCCAGACAAAATGGTCATCTTGGCCAGTGATTGTTTATTTACTGGTGGCTATTTTGAGCCTTGGTGGTAACCATTGAAACTAAACAAGACATTAAACAAGCAGTCATTGAAGCCAAGAGAGTGGTTGGCCAACTACAAGTAATGGCTGGGCAGCTAGACCACTTGGCCGACCAACTCTTAAGACAAGCCAGAAAATAATTTTTTAATGTGAAAATAACAATAATTCAATTTATTGAGCAGTACTAATGATCTACCAAAAGACAGAAAAGGACATTAGTAGTGTACATTTAGGTGAAAACTGCAAGACAAGGTACATTGTGTATTACAGATTAACTTTTTTCTTTGGTCTTTTGGATCATTCCGTTCTACTTCTCCTGCTTTGCCTCTCTTTTCGTTATCAACTGCTCCTCTTTATTATGCACAAAGGGACATCTCTTCTCCACTACTGTGTCTTTATTGAACTATGCAAGAGAAAAATTCCCTATATCTGCTGCTCTTTAAAGCCGTGTACTCTTGGACTTTTCTTCTATCTTCTTCATAACTTTCTGTCAAAGCATAAATAAATGTTAATCAGCCATAATAATTTTTAAACAGCTATGCAAATAAAGACCACTGCCTCCATGCCCCATCCCCTCCACATCCTTCCCAAAAGAATTAAATAGATGATTTAAATTCCTTGAATTATTGCCTGTAGCACTGGGCTGCTGTATGGTTTGTGAACTATTGTGATTATTGAACTGGTATGTGGTTATTGGACTATTATTTTTCCAGGACTTATCAAGATGAATGCCATATACAAGACTATAGATGGCCATTCACCTAGAATGGAATGTCATTAGCTTGTGTATGACTGAACTTGTGATGTTGTTGCTGAACTATTGAACTACAACAAAAGTAAGGAATGTTCCTGTGTAGGCACTGCCCAACTGAAATAAGAACAACAGTCCATGCACTCAGTGGTAGAACAATCGACAATACATTTATTGAATGGTCCCTGATCAGTACACAAGTGCAAGAGGAAGGAAAAATTGGGCTGCACTGGTATTTTTGGCAGCAGAATTTTTTACAAACATCTTCAGTGATGTATGGACAAAGCAGATTGAAAACATAAAACATTCCCAAAGTAAGAAAAAAGTATCAGGTATTGAAAAGATAGATTATAATATCTATGCTGGTATTATTTAAAATCTACAGTCGCTGTATCTGTCCCTCAAGAAATTTCTTGTCAAGTAAACAAAGAACTTAAGTCAAAATTGATTCTGTCTAAATAACCTGGCCAAGCCTTGCTGATAATTTTTTCATTTTCATTACTTTTTCAGCCCTAGGCTACCATTTTCCAGTTTTTCATGCCAATTTAGACCAACATTGCCTTCCCCTTGGCTATGCTTTTCCTGGCCATGAGCCTAATCTTTGCCTGAAATGTGACATGCCAACCTGTGTGCACAACAGGAGCTTTGAAAACATAATTCGATTGTGCATAACACAAACCAACAATCCACAGATAACAGTTATTTCCGGATTGAGGAAGTAAACTGCCGCACATGTTACCCTTTGTTGGTACAACGGATGAAAGAACTGGCTCAGTCATTAATAAAAAGAAATGTGTTATTGAACAGTGTTTCCCAACTATCTGATCTTGAGACTGATTGTTGTAACAATGAAAATAAAAAAATCGTTACATAAATTTTGTATAAACTTACTATTCATGGACAATTTGAGTTTTTTAACTTGTAAAAGAGAAAGCAATAACTTGAACAACTTCAATAGGCGCGTGATCATTGGCACAAACATTTAACATAACCTAACCACAAAAATTATTTCCAGATACCTTGCATAACAATGACGATCATGGCGATGAAGATGATGACGAAGGGGATTTGTTCAACCAGAAAGCAGACGATGATACAGAAGACTTCGACGAGGACTGTTTAATATCCCACTTCGCGCACCTTTAACCGTATAGTACGAAAATCAAATGTCAAGCTTAAGGAGCCGTCATCAATCCATGGAAAAGGCCTCTGCGACACAAAATGGCTCTTCTAGAAGCCACTCAATTCAAAAAAGGCAATGACCAACAGTCGCAGACCACTTGTGTTGAACGTTAAGTTGTTGACAGTTTATTCCCTTCAAGACGTCTGCTTGCATCAAAACATGTTTCTCTTTTATCTATTGATTAAGTAGCCGAAGCACTATGTTTTGGGTATCAAAAATTACAAACTGAAAAATATCCTTTAACAACACGTCCTGATATAGTAAGAACTTTGAAAAATGCGCCGAAATACAGCTCCCAATCGGCCACCGATCGTCCGCCATATTGACAACGAGATCAGTTACTCTTAACTTTCCGCATGCGCAGTAACTGCGCGATCACTTTTCTACGTCACAACGTCTCGACCAATCAGCCGTTTTTAAGCCCTGTCCCGTGCGCATGGTTTGATAAAGCCCATGAGAGGCTGATAAGTGGCGCTGATAAAGCTGTCTTGGCGCCACGCGCCATGCTGTCGCGGCTTGGCCGCGACCTACTGGGAATTATGAAAGAAAACTTTGGCAGTCAGGGTACCAACATGGCCGCCGTTTTATCGTTTGGGACACCACAAGAGCCAATGGAGGACGTTACGTCATGTGAAAACGCTTTATATCAAAATCCAGAGTGGTTATTCTATTTAATCACTGACAAAGCTTGAATACCATCAACAATTTAGAACTCAGAGCAAATGTATCTCTCCGACCCCTGGCGCGGGAAAACGCCTACAAGCAGCTCATGATCGCTTTTTGTTTTTTACTTCTGATTGGTAGATTAATTGGCCAATCAGAAAGCATAGTGAAACAATACCAAAGCTGTAGCGGCAAGTGGCAATATGTTTTTGATATTCGATGGGAACCGATCTATAATTATGACATAAAAGACTTTTTTTTGTAATGATCTTTAACAATTGACGACATTAAGAATTTTGATTGGGTCTACAAACCGAAGCGAATTTGAAACCGGAATGAAAACAAAACCATTGCCCCTTTCGGTCTATTTTATTTTAGCACGTAAGTCTTTTTCCAAAAGGAGGGCCGATTCGAGCGCAAAATAAACTTTTGTATTCCACTGAGATTCAAAGTATTGACAAAGTAGAAATTAGGAAATTATGCCACTCTAATTGTACCATTTTATATTTTAAGGCTGAGATCGCTGAAGCTGGAGTGAACGGCGACCCAGGAAAGTTATGGTTCAGGTACTAAATCAGTGTCCTTAGTTCATTAGATAATTTGTAATCTTACGTAAAACTCAGTTAAAACAAAGTTTCATTTGGTAGTGTGTTTTTGTTTCGCGTAGCAAGTAACTGGCAAGAGTTTTATCAGTGTCGTGAGTAGCTTTAAGATTAAGGAAAATTTTTTTTGCGGCGAGATGACCACGAAAATGAATTGAAATTTTAATTCCGACCAAGACAGATGCCGGAAACATAGAGGGACCATCTGCGTCTGGAAACAAAAACGCATTGTGGACACTCAGAGTGAACTCATCTTCTGATAGCAAAAGACAATTTTGTTTTCCTTGTTTGCTCTTAATATGGAAACATAGGTAAAATAAAAAAACACTATTTGTGTACATTTACCTTAAAAGTTTTGCATTTTGTCTGGTCAAAAATGGTAGTGAATTGTAAATTATCGATCAACATATTTTAAAAGCAACAATTCGTCAATAAATAGCATGAAAAGCCAAATTTGCGATCTAACGAGCCATTATTATACTGATTTTAAAACCGTTTTATACGACCACCGTACAAAATTAGAATTGACAACGATCAAAAACACAACTTATAGCAACATCTACCACGCAAAAGAAGCGAATATGAAGAAATTCACTAGAGGTTGGTGATCGGACCTAAAAGCACGTGCTTCTTAGAATATTATTTGCTAATCTTAATTCAACTATTTTGATTAGGAATTTATTTGCAGCTGTTATGGTCTGACCGGATAAAAAAAAGGATGTCAGTAAAACGAAGGGTCGGGGTCTATCCTTTTAAAAAGGAATGGCGTTTTAGGGTTAGGGCTAGGGTTAGGGTTAGGGTTGTAAGGTATAAAAGATTGTCCATGCCAGTTAGGACCCTTTTATATGTATAAACGTTTCCCGGGTAGAAGGGTCACTCGCCTACTCAAACTACCTTCGGAGCCAACTTTTATTAGAGGCATACTAGTTATTCTGAGCTGTCTCATGCTCGGCTGGAGCAGCATCATTTGTGGTAGTAGCTCGGACCAATACCGGAGTGACAGTCATTGCCGCAAAAGTTACAGCGAGTGGTCTCTGGTCTGGTGGAGTAATTGTGCGTTTGTCTGCCGCTGCGTTCATCAACTCCTCCTATCCTGACTTGAGGTGTCACTTTAGAATACTTTTCCATCTTGTGCAAACAGTTACAAGGTCATTCTCAGGGATCCGTGGCTCAATGTCCAACGGTCTCGTCGCACGAATCGCAGAGGCCAGGCTTTCTTTTTCCCAGCTGCCAGTTTTACGAAGGCTCTCTAGGAGGCTGATGTGACCACTATAACCCGGTCCCAATAGTGAAATCCTCGGGTTGTCAGTGTTTTGCTTTAGATTGGTCTCTTTCCTTTTCAATACACAGATTCACCCGGAACCCGCAGTTGCAGAATCAAGGCACGAGATAACTAGAGCTGCTGTTGGCATAAATGGAAATAACAGCAATGAGACCGCAAATGAACCAAGAGCTCATTGTCACAGAAACCAAGCATTTGTTATTGACCTACAACCAAGAGAAAATCCTACAGTTCTGGAGCTAGGAGACTTAAGGGAGCTGAGTATCGGAAGCATGGTTTGTTTCGTTAGAGCGATTTTCGTATGACCTTGAAAAAAGGTTTCGGTAAGCGTTCGTTATTTGTTTCATCAGCCAATGGATGAAAAGATCAAAACATCGCCTCTTCGTTTTCCCGCCAAAGAAACCCTAATATGGAGAAGGCATTGTTCGATTGGCCAATCGTGTTGTAGTATGACGTCAAAGCGAAGTATCGGTTGATTTCTAGAAAGTTCTCGGGCATGAAGTTTTTTCATCTGAGCGTTCGCTTAACCAGTGAAAAGCCAGGCGCGTTTGTCTGTCTGTTCGATAAACCAATCAAATCGCTCTATTTCAGTTCGTTTGTCGTTTCTGTTTTGTTCGCGCGCTTTCATTTCAAGGTCATACGAAAATCGCTCTATTTCATCGTTTCGTACAAGTGACATGAGAACAAGTTAGAATCTTAAGTACTCCCCTGCAAATGCAGCCAATGATGTCCCTTAAGCGATAAACGCTAAGGACTTTCCTCGCAGCCTACTTTTTTTAATTTGAACTACTTGCCAAGTATAGACATCACGTCTTTACCACATTCGACGCACGTATAAGAAATGTAAAAATAAAAATGTTCTAGAAGTTTTAAAATCTTCGAAATATATTTCGCTCTTCGAGCCTCGTCAGTCAATAAAACTTTGCATTTTAGATTTCTTATATGTGCGTCGAATGTGGTAAAAACGTGACGTCTTATTTTGCAAGTAGTTCAAGTTATTCGAACACATTCCTAGTCTCGGCATTTACAATTTCTACGTTTTTTTCGTCTTTAGCAGAAGTGATCTATTTTCTGCGATTTATCACCTTTTTTTTTTCTTCCCTTTAGGACGAAGACATCTGTCGCATTTGCCATGGAAATAGGGAAGTGGAAGAACTTGTCAGGGTGTGTCGCTGCAAAGGCACCACAAAGTACGCCCACAAAAGCTGTGTGCTTCGATGGTTCAAAATGACTTACAGGTTCCACTGTGAGTTGTGCCAATACAAAATGAAAATCAACAAAGACGGATGTAAGCCTTTGAAAGAGGTATGGCAATTTAAAACACCAAGTCAAGTCGGTTAGGCAAATCACTACCATCGTCGTGAGAACTCATTTAATTTGTTTTTAGATTAGTTTTAAATTGTAGCTCTTATGACGCTTCAATCAGCTTGTTTTAACTTGTCAACTTAGGTCCTATGTTTAGCGTTCACTATATCAACAAACTAAGGAAGGACGCCGGCACATGCTCCACTCAAAAACACATTGGACGCTTGTTAGCAGATAAAACAATAGAGTCCTTTAAATAGATTCTAAGACAAAGGACTACGACGAGTACTTAGTAGGCGCGAGCGAACCAGCGTCATTTTGGCAGGAAAACGTGCCTGATAGCCGCATTCTACTTCGTCACTACGACATTTTCGCTAAAACCCATATAGTATAGCCTACGTTGCAGCCGGCCCACGCACTCGTAAATATAGTCCTCTATACAGAAGGTTTTTAAATCTTCTTAACATTCTTACATTCGTTTTAAAAAGCGTCTGCGAAGACCTGCTGGTTTTGCAGAACCTTTTAGGCTAAAATTTGCCAGCGGCGAGGCCCCCACTATACAGGAACCTGTTAAGCCTAAAATTAGAAACAGGTTCTTATTTTCTAAAATCTACAAAAAAAAATTCCATACAATTGGGCAAGTAAGATAAGTCCACATTCAGGATCCTCTTTGGAGACGTAGATGCCTTATCACTCCGACTGCAATGTAATGGTTTGCAGATCTTATATAAGGAATAAGCTGAATACCACTAAATGCTATTAGCTACAATGTATTTTTTCTTCATAAAATTAGAACCTATTTAAGAACCTAAATAGAGCCTAAATTTGTGCTAATTACTATTTATATAAGAACCTGTTTAGTCTAACTTGGGAAAATGTTTACTGTAGCAGAAGGAACCTGTTTTTAGTAAGAACAATTACAACACGGACTTTGTTAGACGGAACACTCACAGTAACACTGATTCCAGCAATCAGACCAACGTCAACTCTGGCCCTGTTACGACAGCGACTTTACCGTACATCAGAGGTACCTCTGAAACTACTGCACGTATATTACAACCTTACAATTAGCCTGCAGTGCAGGCGTTTTCTTTGGACGCGCAATTTGCTCGCGAAAGCGCCATGTTGAAACTTTCCGCCCCGATCTTCCACTGTCATAAAATCAAAGACGGCGGCTACAACAATATTACGAACACGAACAAGGTTTCACCCACCCAAAACACGCCTGCACTGCAGGCTACCTTACAATATACGTGTTGCACACAAACCGATAACCACCTTACGACGTCTGCTTACGAATGTCAAGGACAAAGTTAAGACAAACCGGAGGACAGACAGGGAGCAGTATACAAGATCAAATGCTGCAACTGCCAGGCTTCTTACATTGGTGAAACCGGCAGAAACCTTAGCACGCGACTAACCGAACACAAACGAGTGACGAGGAATGGTGACGTCAACAATCACATTGCCTAGCATCATTTACAGACTGGGATTCTGCGACATGCATAACGTATTCTACAGACTACTATCAACGTCTTACTTTAGAAAGCTGGTTTACTAACTTAGAACAAACGCCACTCAATCGTAGCCAACAGTTACCAGCGCCGTACAAACGACTTATTGACGAGATCAAGCAAAACTAACTACGAGAGAACCACTGGAGAACTGACAATTTGACTAACAATAGATGACAGTTTAACTGTGACAATAGACGAGTCGAAACGCACCACTTACTGATTACGAGTCTTCATAGCCAATAACATCTCGGCTTAACTGACAAACGCCCAATAACATCGTGACGTAATTGACCAATCAGATCAATAACCAGAGTATAATACCATCAACTGACGTGATACAACTCACTTTGACTCTGAAGATGACTACCGCACAGGTTGTAGAAACGTCCGTCACTGTCAATAACAACAGTCCTATTCAGGACTACGTTCACCCGGACGATCAAACTCAACCTACTTTTGAAATGACTCTTGGGTTCAAACCTTTCACAGAAAGAAGAAGGTTATCACGTTTACCTGCCTGTCTTCCTCGTTTTGAAGTCTATTAAAGGTCTATGTTGTGTTACCCGCGAAGCGTCCAATGTGTTCTTTAGTGGAGCTATCTGAGTGATCTTGCTTCCTTAATGAGTTTTCAGTCGCCTCTAGGACTCGAGGACAACATTTGAGGACGAGGAGACAATCGACTGCCATGACGAAATTTAACTTCAATTTAGACACCGCGGAAAGCTTCATCGTACTTTTTTTTTCGGCACCAAAGAAGTCTCAAAGAAGTTAGCAGTAAGAACCTAATCAAGCATGTCTGATAGCTGTATGTTTTTTTCAGTGGCGCTATCCATGTGATCTGGGATCCTTCCTGGGTTTTCTTGCAATGTTTACAGTTCATATCCTGCATGGAATCGTTTTGGTTGTGATTATTACGATTGCAGTGATAAAGAAGTGTTTCACGGTGACTTGCATAACTCTCATCCTGCTTTGTTTTGCAAGTAAGTTTGGCATGATAGAAATAAGACTATAAGAAAAAAAGAAGCCATCCTTTCTGTCCTATCGGGGGCGCTTTCTGCAGATACAAACCGTTTCCGTTAAATGGAAAATGAGATACTGACAGACTTGGCAAGTCTCACGACTTTGTCGTGAGCCTCACGATTTCACGACTTCGCTGATCTCACGCTCTCACGAGTTGGCAACTGATTTCTCACGCTTTCTCGAAAGGTCACCCTCCAAAAGAATTTTGGAGCTGTAGGGTTCGTTTCCAAGTTAGATATCAATAGATAGCCAGCTAAATCCAAAGAAAACAATTAGCGGTTGTGTTTGATTATATCGTTTTAGCCAACCTCGACTTGCCGCTCCCACCAAATGTGCAGACTTACTGTTTGGTCGCCAACTGATGGCCGCCAACAAAACATAGAATTTACAAAACCTAAATCGTAAAATCGTGATGTTTAATTAATGCTCCAGCTTTTAAGTGATACGTGACTTCCAATACCCATAATCCCCACTGAAAGTCCTTCCGCTAGGAAATTTGGGACATCTCACGACTTTTTACCCATTTCTCACAACTATACCTGCAACTCTTGGTTCAGAATCACACATTTTTTGCCTTTTGGGGTTGGCACGTCTGTACTGATGGCTGACTATTTGGCTTAGATTGTTTGCCAAGTTCTGCCCATTTTTTCGCATAAAAGCCCCGTCCACACATACCCAGATAGATTTGAAAACGAATTTTTATTTTCCAGTTTGTTTTAGCTTTCCTTCCACACGTAAACGACGCTTTCGCGCACGAAAAACGCAGGTTTTTCACAACAGTCCCTAGGGTAGAAATTTTAAAAAACGCGGGATTATCGTTTTTGTGTGGATAAACGCGAAACTGAAGAAAGAAACTGTCTCCTCCTTTCCTATCCCAATCCCCTTGCACTCGCGAGAGGATAAACCCTCCTCCTTTGTGGTCAATTAATCCCCGGCGGTTTTTATTTTCACACGCACACTAGACGGTCACTAAAGAGAAAATCAGTAGAGGGTCTGTGAACAGGCTAATTTAAATTAAGTGTTTAGCAAGCTTTCTTGGATAGTTTTAAGAAAACGTTCGATGTAAACACAAAGAAAGACAAGTTTTTCCTCCGGTCAAGCTTGCTCAATGGGGCCTGGGTTCTTCGCGTGTTAAGGCGTGTTGTGGGGTATCCCTTTGTGACTCGTCTACGCCACACTAACTATTCACCTAAATTTAGCTTTAGGCTCCATTAAATGACTTAATTCTCAAGCATGCGAGCAAGATCTCATCATTTGGGGAAATCGCAAGAGTAGGGACGGCGGAGCAAAATTTCAACTGGGGGACTGCGCTTGTTGAGGGGGGGGGGGGGGGGTTCTGGGGGCATCCTCCCTCAGAAAATTTTGAAATCTAGAGGCTCGAAAATGGTATTTTTAACATGAGATATTTCTCCAAAAAAATCAACCTGGATAAGGTGTAGAATGACAGGTACTTCTAGTGCTTACAGCATGTACCTTATATTTAAAAAAAAGCATTTTTCCCCTCTGGAGAGACGCGTGAGCGGCACACGAAAGGAGAGTTAATTGGTCGCAGGCTATAACAGCTCATGCAATTCAATATTTTTGCCTTATCTTTAGCCATGTTAATGATCTTCTTCTTCTGCGATGGCTGTGGATACTTGAAAAACTGCAAGCGACAGTGGACAGTAAGAAACAGCCGATGGGATATATCCACTTACGATGAGGAATCGCCACACCAGTGAAAGCACAGATTACCAGTGTGCTTTAGCAAACACTCAACGACGACGATAACGACAACGTCGAAAAACAATTGGTTTTATGAACAAAACAACAGCCCTGCACGTGCATCACTATTTTTAGTACCGTTCTTTCATGTACGAATTTTTCACTGCACGACTACGACGCGAAACTTTTTAATGCGACATTTTAAGGAAGACGTGAAAGCGAACTCGTGTCACATTGGCTCGTGTCACATTGATGGTTATACGACTTACATTTTCAGTTACTAATAAATTGTACTATTGGCAGAGTTCATGTAAATTTATACCTTGATTTTAGTAGGGCCTGCCCCCAAAAGTGATTGACTCGCTGAAGGAAGAAAAATTCGGATAATGACGGAATAATATTCGCTGCAGGAAAGTGAAAGTTAATAGCTAACCAAACTTAGTAGTTAACTGAGAACTGGCCGAAAAAACAGTAGCTAACTGAGAAATGGTAACACCCTCTTATTCATTTGGAATTGAAACAAGAACTGCATGTACATACATACGCTCCTGTAGTTCCCTCGAAAACCATACCCGATTCCAGTCCAAAATGGGCAAAGTCTATACCCGTTTTCAGGCCAAAAAGGCTAAAAAAATCCTACGTACCTTTTGGGGCGACACATACCTATATGGTTGATATAACGGAGTACCCCCCCCCCCCCGGGAGAAAGTTCACATTGTTTATCCTCGATGGCCCGTGAAGAAAACGTTTTTATGATACCCTTCGGCCTTCAATCTGATTCACGAGTTGGCTCAAAGAGACCTTGGATTCTTAAAGTTGGAGGAGTTCACCCATCTCGCGATCGCTCGAGAGACACGAGACGAGAGAAGGAGCCGACGAGACACAAGGACGCAAAAAAATACATGCGAGACCGCGACCTCCGCGAGCGTTGTCTACATTCTTTAGGAGCCGATTACCAATTAATCGTTTTCTGTATTCGTTGAACGACACAAGTTTTGTAAAAGTGGACAGAGTTGTGTATACAGCTCGCGTTCTCTGTTTTGTCATCTAACCAACGAAATGTATAGTAAATACAGTAAAGGAAACAACATTTGAAAATTGACCTCGCTCCCAATGGGTGGTTTCATAGCTCAGTTGGTGGAGCAACGCACCGGCAACGCGGAGGTCATGGGTTCGAATCCTGTTGAAGCCCTGACTTTTTTTTTTTTTTTTTTTTCAGGCTTCTTCTTTCCAATTGCTTAAATTGGAAAATTTACTGCGATGATCATTCTTTACTTTCATCTACAACCGCAGTTCAAATATGAATTGTTTAATATACTTCACATCAACATTTTTTCAATAATACAACACATCAATATAGGGTGCAATATCCTAATCCCTGTAATCCTGGAGGCACAGATGTGTAAATAGGCATATTAACGGTATATATATATTTTAGCAAATAAAAGCGATTGTAATCAGCTTCGTTAACTACAGAGTTAATCCGTCTAGCTTGATCACCTTGGATCTGTATCTAAACGAAATCATTTTTAAGAAAAATACTTGTTTAATTTATACCTTTCGCACCGTAGAGCACCAAAAGAGTCACAGGAAATGATCCAACAGTCAGTCCTTCCAGATCATCTTTCTCACTCTCTTAATTAAAATATTTGCCTTCCAGCCAATTCGACCGACGTGACTGAAGCGTGTCTTCGCTTCCGTGATTTTTGCCTAATTGTGGCTGATTTGTGATTCTATTTATTTTACTTTTAAAAAAATTAGATTCTAACAACAGAAAGGCAGACTTAAGTGCTTGATGGGTCACGAATTAGCAGTTTTGACTGTGATTACTGATTAAAACACTAAGATCTCAACTGAGATCTGCGTTTTATGGTTACAGCAACAGCAAGATGCTTCCAATGACTTCCAATATACTCATCACCCGGTGTGAGGGAATTTGGATTCCGGAATCCGGGAGATTTTTAACTTGTGGAATCCGGAATCCCACTAGCGATTGGGTCACCACTCACAAAGACTGGAATCCAGATCCTGGAATCCGGAATTCGTGTCGTGGAATCCGGAATCCAAGACTGTCTTGTCTCTCAAGTCAAGTCTCTATCTCCCCGAAGAAACGACGTTTATTCCGAGGGAACTACCTGTAATAAGACCAGTGGGTGTGATCCTTCACAAAAGACTATGCCTTACAGGGGCACCCAACGACCATTTCCTCTTGCATACGTTGAAAACACTTTTTAAGCTGTCCAGAGTACTTTGAGATATCAAGAAATGCATTTCAAGTGGGGCTATCTTGAAATTTTGTATCTGTTCGGTCATCCTCGGGGAACTTGAGTCTTTTCGAAATTACGAAGGATCCAGTGTTGAGGGGGGACTCAAAGCGAGTTTAACGGATTTCCGGATCCTGCAATTGCAGCGGATTTCCGGTTCATTTATTTTTTGGGCACGGATTTTGGACTTTGCGTGTAATTAAAATATTTTTGCCCGGATTTCGGATTCAGGGCGGATTTGGTAATTAGATCATATTTGCATACCCCTATTCACCCCCTCCCCCCTCCCCCCCTCTTCACTATTATTTTCCCGAAAATGTTAGATGCAGTTTAACGTATCACGAAGGGGAGAATTTTTCTGATTCCTCTTTCCATCACCATCACATTTCTGAATCCGAGAATTTTAGGTTTCCTTTTTTGAACGAAAAATAGTCTAACTTGGACAGCGAAATGTGAAAAATTCAACTTCAGAAAGACTTAAGGAATTTACTACATAAGCTTTCTCAAAATTGTACATGATTGTCATCTAGAAATTTTTAGTTGTCCTCAAGTAATAGAAAATTCTAGGCAATATTTGCTTCCCGAACAGATATTTTACAGATGAGGAGTTGTTGGGTGCCACTGTTTAAAGTGATACAGTGACTTCCACCTGCACAACTCTCTTGCTTCCACCCATAATCTCCACTGAAAGTCCCTTTACTAGAAAATTTGGGACATCTCACGACTTTTTGTTCATTTCTCACTTCTTTTCCCAGCTCTAGGTAGGAATCTCACATATTTTTGCTTTTGGGGTTGGCGAGTCTGCAAGAGTGCACATCAACGCGAACCACATCGTTAACAACGACAGGCAATTGGCTTTGTAATTGGTTTCAGCGCTTTAGCTATTTTATTTATTTGCATAAAGTCTTGAGCAGTAAGTTTAGTTGATGCATTGAGATACAGCAAAGATTATTCTCTGTTAATTTGAAAATTGTAAAATCGACGCAGTTCAAAGAGTCTTTATTACAAAAGATTACTCTCTCCTGGATAAGGTAGTGTACGTAGTTAGATATAGTTGTTGGCTGTAGTCACGAATATACCCTATAATAATTGGTGTATATTGATATCTTTAATGCATTGTAAATTAAGGATGAAGATCTAGCAGTACCTTCTTGGAGAACCTAATAAACTCAATTTTTTTTTTTTTATTGGGTTTTATTGCATAAAAGATCTACGGTATGTTACTTCACCTCGCCGATTTGTGGCGACGCTCTTTAAGACGACTTATTAGCCAATGTCACAGCGGAAACCCAGCAGGAATTTCAAAACAAAGTGTCAGTCATCGATGGCCTGCGATTAGTCTTTTACAAGTGAATGACCAATAATCTGCGTACTAAAAGCACTAATGGCAGCACGTGATTACATCTGTCAATCAAAAGCCACAAGAGCATACGGGGTTTTTAGTTTTTCCGCACTAAAGGATGCCAAGGGAAGAGTTATGTGGAGAAATGAGTGAAGGAGACTTTAGAACAGTTTTGCTGTTGTTTCTTGGCGTTTGCTGCTTAGGTAGGTAAATAGAGCTTGTAAAGGGATTGCGTTAAGACGTATGATGTCAGATTAAATCTGATTTGGAATGCTAAGTTCGCCAAATACCCCTGATACGTTGGCGCGCAAAACCGATCGTTTTTTCTCCACGACAACACATTTTCTAAGTTTGTATCTAGTATTTCTCAAATCAAGACATTTACACCAACATTTTGATGATTCTAAGTAAACAAAAACGCCACATGGAGTTCTGTTTGCCTTTTCTGGTTACTAAAATGGGAAATTTAGTCTTCAGCAATGCTCTGTTTGGGTTCGAGTAGGAGAGTCAACTGTCCGTGACACCCCTTGGAAATTGACCTAGAACGCATTTGTTTATATGTATTACGATCGATAGCATCTTCTTATTCAATTCTGACGTTCCTCCTTCAAGCAAAATAAAGATAGCTTTTAATTAAAGAATCACTAAGAAGAGTTTTGTATCGTTCGAAGCAGTTAGAGGCATGTGTTTTCTTCCAAAGTGTTCACAGGGATTCCGAGGTTCTGGTACAAGTGTTGTGACGAACTCGGTCGACGTGTTATTCATTCACTTACCGAAAATCGATCTTGTAAATTGCGGCTTTTTTGATGTATTGATGTATCACATTCATTTCCGATGAAGAAACACATTCTAGCTTTTCTCCTTTTGGTTTTTGAAAACAGTATGAAAATATTCTTCTATGGGAAGAACTTGACTAGTTTTCGTGTAGTTCAGTTCAGTGCAGTTCAGTTTTCCGTTTAAATTCGCCTATAGTTTTAGGGTTATTGTTAATGTATTCTGTAAAGTTTATAATATTTACATCACGTACGATTCTTTATTACGATTTTAATGAAACTACAACCTCGAGCTTTTTATTTCTGCTGGAGTGTTCATTGAAATAGCACTTCGACATTTGTTTGTTCGTCCTTAAATTAATGATTTCTGGGGTTCGATCCATATTAAGACAAAACTTTGGTGATTTTTTGTGTACATTGTCTTGTAAAATTTTCTACCATATAGCCAAGCAACCAGTTTGTTTTGAAATAAAGTCATTTAGAGGCTACTATTGTAGCAATCATTCCATGTCGAGTGTCGCTGAAAAAAGTCACGTATCATTTGTTAATAAGAGTGGTTTGCCGAGAAACTGTCTCATGTACCGCAACGCAATTGTCTGTAAAACTATATTGATTTCTTGCACTATTGAGAGATCACAAGTTACGTAGAAGTTGATTTGCTGTACATGTGTACGCTGACAATGCCTTTGATCCCAAAAGATAATACTAGTCGTTGGGGCTCTCAGCACTTTAAAATGAAGGTATCTCGTGTCAAATCCTGATCTCATGTTGCGCGCTTTTGAAAACAATATCATGTAAAATGAGTTAAATGGGAAAACAAAAATTGCCTTTCTTGTTTTGCTTGTGTCTGAAGCTCTCCAAAACCTTTACTAAATGCCTTATTACAGTTAACAGCAAACATAGGGTTAAGTTATTTAGAGGTGCTGTTTGGGAGATTACTGGGTCATATTTCTTGACCTCTTCTTGTGTTTCGTCTTGTTCTTGGCTAAGATATAAAGTATGCCCTTTATTTATGTAAACCTTTACAACGTGGAAAGGCATAAACAATTACTGGACAATATAGTGTCAGTGAGTGACGGTTGCAATGGTATATTACAACGAATGTCAGCATACGCCACGTCTCTTCCCTTACAACACCCGCACAAGCTAGAGTGGAAGACCTGCAGTGTGTCCAAGTCCTGTTCTTTTGTACCCCCCAAAATACTCGTTATCCATGCAGCAGAAAAATCCAGTCATGTTTTGGCAACCACACAAGAGACACAGAGGGAAACATAAGCTTGAGAGTTTTAAGATGCCCTCATCAAAATCCAGCTTGTTTGTGAATTCAATCTGACAAAATGCTGCAATAGCTTAGTTGGTTGACCAATGATCACCCTGGCCTTATGTTTCTCAAGTTAAATGTTCTTAAAACGGGAACTAATATCATGGGTGCGTGTTGCAATTCTGTTGTATTGATTGACATTTGTTTGATTAATCTAAGTGAGGCAGCTAATGTAAGACTCCACAACAAAATTATGAGTGGAAATAAAGTGGTCTTGCCATGTTAAAGAGAAGTTGAATACCAGTGGCCTCTATTTTGCTCTGCTCTTCACATCTTGGAGTTCGATGTTTTCTTGTATGCCATTTGAGACTCCAGGTCTGTGTTCAGTAATTAAACCTTTTCTTCTCAAGAGCAAGTAATATTGTGCTATCCTTAGAAGGGAGTAGTATTATAATGCCCTGACGTGCATAACCTGCTTGTTAGAAAATATTATGGTATTTTTCAATTCCCAGAAGTAGCAAACTCAAAACAAATTTTATTTTACAAAAGATGAAAAATAAATAGTGCTATGTGAAAGTACTGCCAAGATGTTTTGGTTGAATGGCCAGTGAGGGATTTTTTGTCTCGGTAAATATCAACCTTACAAGATTCTATCATTCACTCTGGCATTGAAAGGGTTGTTATATAAATTTGACTGTAGGGGATATCTTTGTTTTTGGTAATTCATTTTGAAAAAATCAGAATTGGAGAACCCCACAACAATTTATTGCCATACATTTAACTCCTGTGCCCAGTTGTTCAAAGGCTGGTTACTGCTAATCCAGGGTTAAATTTTACTTTGGGTTTCCTTTTCTTTTGTTCAAAAGTATTTTCTCAAATCATTTTCTCTGTCCTTTTTAGAGTATCCAGTCATCAAACTGTAGACAAAAAGAATTAAACTGTATTTGCTTTTTAAGCTTTGATATCTGAATTCAAATTTCACACTTAGCCAGGTTCTCCTAACACAGCTTTGAACAACCTGGCCCTGATAGGCTAGGCTTTATTTTCTTGTATGTCATTCAGTTGCAAGCAAAAAATCACAGTTTTGTTATCACCTCTTCAATACAGCTTAGAAACCAACTCTATCCTCAGGACTGGTTTAAGATCGACTCACAAGAACTGTTCAAGAAATTCAAAAAAGTATGGTTGTTGAGATCTAAAATTGTAACCTTTTTTTTGTTAGTGAGTTATTTATGCTTCATCTTTGTAAACTTAAGTTCATTTACCAATGATTTTGAAAAGTAAAGGGGAATAATGCAGTTTTAAAGTGCTGTTTTTAGAGAACCCTTTGCTGCTTTTGTGACCCGTCTTGCTCTCTCACCTATGATGCATGTTGAGTGTGACTGCATCCTCAGAAAACAGCTGTTCTGACCACAAACTCTACCACGTTAATGAAAAAAAGATAAAACTGATGGTGCTTCCTGTTCATAATTTTTTGTCATAATGTACAAGAACCCCTTAGACTGAAAATTCAAGAATAGAGCATGATCTTCATTGTGGATTGCTTTCTACCACTGCATTACATGTACCTCTTCTATGTTTATTATTTGATGGTGGCCTCAGCTTTCTTTGGTATTTGCTGTGGTTGTTGTTGTGATAAATTAATATTTTATGCATGCTTATGTGCCAAACGTTTTGAGTGACTAGGCTACTGTACTTTTTGAGGTGAAAAACTTTTGTTATCAGTGGTTTGATGCATTAGTGCATTCATTTTATTAACAGAAGTTTTTTATGCCTGAGTTTTTTTTGTATTACCTCAATACACAGTTTTGTTGCAGAGAAGAAATAGTAGTGTCAAAGCTTTTGTCTGAATACAAAACAAAAACAACAATCCCAGATACAAATACTTGAGCATGTGGAGCCGTAAATAAATAAACTCTCCAGTAGCAATAGTTCCCCTAAGCTTTACGTGAAAATATATTATTTTGAGCTATTATTGATAGCTTACTACTGTCATGAGGTGTTCTGTCTTTTAAATGTCTTGAGAATGAAACTACTGCAATAACGTTAATTACAGAGTCTAAATGAGCAACTGGTCAAGGTTTTCAAATCACTAATTTCAGGGATGGTTCTTCTCTAGCTTTGCCTCTATGGGTAGATAAAATAAACTGTATTCATGGTTAGGAGTCGAGGAAGATACATGTAGATGTTTGTATTAGGCTACAACTGTCATTAAACAGAACCTTTCCCCTGCTTTTGGCCATTTAATTAGCCAGAGTGTAATAATTAAGCTAAAATGTTCCTAATATTAAATTCATACCAGCCACTACTAACATTGTATCTACAGTACAATCTTCTGAATGCCATGATTTTCAACAAAGGGGGTTTAACAGAAACTTTTTTTGAAACAAACACATGACAGAAGCAGCATTACTAGCCCACATCGGTGATCTCATTCTATTGTGGACCTTATTTTCCTTCATTATGTTCATAAAATGAAGCTGACATCAATAAGAGAACCATCATTGGAAGGGCCAAAAGGTGGCCATTCTTTTATACAATTATTTTGGGACTTTGATTACTGGCCGGTTAATGGAGGGTGGCTGCTATATTGTTGGCCACAATTTAATAGAGCTTCAACAGTATCAGTTAAGAAAATGAAACTGACTTGTTTTTTAGGTATTGATTTTAGCATTTGGCTTCCAGGTTATGGGATCTTTCAACAAATTAAACAGTTCTCTGGACACTAGTAACTATCCACATTGTATTTTAGTTTTCTTTTAACTTATAAGTATTAATCATAGTGTCTCATGGTAATTGGAGACTCTTCAACAGCAAAATCTGTCGCAATGTTTTTCTTCTTTCATTTGTTTCCTGGAGTGCTTGCCATTTACACGAACCACCTAGGTAGAAATCTTGTACATGAACACAAAACTATAAAATATGACTTGGTGGGGAAACAGCCTGCTGCCTTGTATATCCAGATAAGCTGAACAGACTAAACAGGGGTGAAAATATTGATTCTTCTCAAATTGCAGCCCATATTATTTTTCCAAAGCTTGCCAAACGGAATGGCATGAACCATTTGATTTTCCATCCAAAATTTCCATGTTAATGGTAAATACCCCTCATCTCACATATTTCTACATGTACTTTTTGTATTCCTTTCAGCCCCTCATGGCCACCTTACTCCTCTGTCCTGTTATGTGAAAGAAAAGGTAGACTGTCCTTTGCCTGGACCCTGTGTTAATAATGGTACTAGCTGTACAAACCATGGTCAATTCTGTTATTCCGTGTGGATGAATGTGAGTGGTAATGTCTCTGTTATAGCACAGGGTTGCTGGCATCAAAATGATAGTTGTCAAAGCCAAACTTGTACAGCTCGTGGAACAAGACATATTAAAGACAAGCATTATTATTTCTGTTGCTGCAAGACAGACTTCTGTAATGAGCGGTTTAGTCTTGAGCAAGTGCCTGTGCATCCTAATGCAACAAGTAACGGTAAGTAGTTGGAATATAGTAGATTTCAGAATTCTATATATTCTCTTAGCTAACAAAATGTGACCAGATGGGAAAAGGTACGCTAACGGCTATCTGTTAAAAAGGCAGAAAGTGTTACACATCCATTTGTTATCCGTTAAAATGCTTTATCGGACAGTTGATCCATTAGACAAAATGTTTTCATTTTAATCCATTCCATTCAAATAATAATGGACATCCGTTAGATTAATTTACCAAGCTGTTTAATTGGCAAACACTATCCATTTATTTCGTTTCAGAAAGCATTAAAAACGGCAGTTGCCAAAATGGCAAAAAAACATCTCAAGCTGTATAAACAGCTACGTTGTATCACTAACTTAAGCTCAAACAAAAACGGGAGGTTTATGTTAGAAAAGTTTATCTCTTTTTATTCCTTTCTCTTGTTACAGCCTTTGTGACTTTGCAATATCAAGCTGACAAATTCTGGTCACTTAAAAACCTCGAGGCAGCATCATTGTGTAAAACTTCGGAGTGCACGTCTAAAATAATTGCATCTGAATACAATTCCAATACCGGCAAGTCTTTAAAGCTTTTCAGTTCAGTTGTCCTGGGACGAGACTCTGTGATCAATGGTCTCATGCATTGAAAGATTCCTGACGATTTAGTGTTTTGATCAGTGGTCAGTATAAAACAGGGACTAGGTATAAATTGTAGACTATGGACTACGCTGGTGAAAACTGTGTTAATTGCTTCTGGGTAAGATAAAAGATCGCTAAATAGCACAACACGTGGGTTAAAGTTATAAATACTCGTAGAAATTCTTGGCGGTGGTGTGCCACCCGGTTATCCAAATCCTGGGCCTGACCAAATGCTATTTTCTAACGTCCATGACATGGGTCGCAAATGCAATATACATGTTTACATTGGTTGAAAATCATATCATCATTGCTTAGAATATAACACTGGATGATACATTTTGGTTATTATTCACGTATGGGTGAGTAACCCCTTCCCCCTAAATACAGCTTTTTTGCATCGCAGGATGCCCCTGTATTGATCTTCTCATCTGGGTTCCTCATTTCCTCATATCCCCAAAGCTTTGAAATGGAATTGTGGCATCTATAAGAATTTTGCTCTCACTAACACCAATGTTGTTTTTTTTATTCAGTGCCTCTCAATTTCATATCTTCTGTTGGTTTAAAACTATAAATTAAATTCTCTTCTAACTCTTCCTTTTCATAAAATTCAGAGTTTCATTTACAGTTGCCTTGAGTTGCAGCATGCTTTCCTTCTCCACCCTGACATTGGGGAGAATAGGCTGAGTGACTAGCCAAAGGAAATGTGTGTGAGGCAAGGAGCTCGGACTACTGTTTTATGCTAGTCTGCTGTCCGTTTCTCTCAGTTTTACCTTTTTAAAGCTGTTTTTATATACACAGTCCTTAGTCCACATTATATACCTAGTCCGTGTTTTATACTCAGTCCGTAGTTTCTAGTCTGCATTTTATACCTAGTCCGCAGTCCGTCTTTTATACTGACCATTAATTTGATCAGCTGTTTGTGGCTCAAGGGATGCTTTCCTCAAGTCTCAAACAATCTCAAACAGTAAAGGAAAACAAGATGGGAAATGTTTCTGTGTTTACCAAGGTATACTGACTGAGCGAACAGCCAAAAGAGTTTGGTTATTAACTGGGCTGCCTCGTCAATGAGGCACAGTCACCCAGTTCATAAAATGCATTGATTCTCTGTCAAACAATGAACTCAATCAATTATTAATCCACTAACCTAGAGGGTTATCAATTATTAACCTTGTAACCCAGAGGGCATTGCCTGGCCCTTAAAGCATTTTTGTCCATCTTGGCCGAGTCTGTTGAAGATTGATTTCTTTCTGTTTAGTACAAGGTTTGGTGTATACAGTTGTTCTCAATGTGGCTTAGAGTGTGTGTTTTTGTCTTTATCTCTGTCAGTAAAATTAATTTGTGCATGATCCGATTGTTATGCTTTTCTAATTTCTGTCTCCACCAATTCAACAATTTTGTTTAAACCAAACACTCCAAGGGAACGTTTTTAAATAGAATTCCTTATTTATGGAATAACTTACCTGACAACCTTAGAACTGAAGACCAGAGCCTGTGATGCTTCAAAAAACATTGCAGAGAGTTTTATCCAGGTGATCTGTGACGTCATTGTGGGGGCCTGGGGAAAGAAATTTTAATGCCGTATCCCACAAACCAAAGCTGACGGGAACAGATTGAATTGGTGTGCACGTTTGTTTATGGGATACGGCATTAAAATTTCTTTCCCCAGGCCCCCGCAATGACATCACAGATCACCTGGATAAGAATAAGATAAGGGGCTTTGATCCAGATTGCCTACATGTAACTTGGGCATGAAATCATAGCAATTTATATGTGTTGCTTTTTCTGACAAATTCTTTTTCTTTCTTTTTTACAATGTAATCAAATTTTAAATTGGGTGGACTAGCCAGTATGATTCTTTGGTTCCCTTCTAGTCCTTCTCTGCTGCTAACTTGTGTCTGTATAGTATGCAGTAAAAGTGGATTAAATTAACTTTGAAAGTTCACAGCTCCCTTTAACATACATAGCTTTTCATGTAAAGAACCCATATTTTACTGAAAGAAACACTGTAAATGTGAGGGGGTGAAGTACATTGTATATGTAGGGTTTTAACTACATAAAGGTCAATTTTTGAGCTTCGAGTTGAATGTCTTGAATTTGGCTAAATGTAATTTAGGCAAAGTTAACCTCAAAGCAATGGTGGTCAGCAGTTTTTCCAGCTATACTGGGGGTGGCCCAATGCTTCTAGTAGGGGCACCTGGTGACTTGTATAAGCAGTTGCTTGCTTGCAGTTCTTCACAAAGTGCTATTGCAATAGCTTGCTGTTTGCGTGCCATTTTGTGCTTTGGTTTTTCCCGTCCGTCCCTCCCTCCCTCTTAAGGTAAGGGCTACGTAAGTATTGGTCAGTAAGTATTCCACTGAATTGTTCAGTGTGATGGTGCCTGGTGGGGGCCGCTCACAGGGTTGCCATGGATACCTCCTCCTCATGCTAGAGCATTGCCCGGTTCCACCAGCTTTGTAGGCACCAGCGCCCAAGCTCATCTATTGTTGATGAGTTTAAACAAAAAACAATTTGAGTTTGTGTCATCAGCACTTTAACCCTGACTCAAATTACGGTTAAAAAAATGTTATCAACCATTTGATTTTTTTTTTTTAAGTACATGTACTCCATGGGAAAAAACCTGTGAATAATCTCTAAACTTTTCGAGGTTGCAAATTGCAAATGAACTAATTCCTTTTTTAATAGGTTGAAGAAAGATAGCAAATTAAAAATAAAATATTTATACGTTTCAGGATTCATTATCTTGTGGCACAATTAATGCGTTTTCACGTCGACCAAAAATAATTTTCCTCATGCATATCCCATGGATCACTTCAGGTGCACATTCTATTTAGTGGTACAGTATTTTTCATTGGCTTACCCTCAGATTGCAGTCTGACTATAGAAGGCCTAGTAAAAATCCTGTTTCTCATTTTGAGCTGTATTGCTAAGTTGTAATAGTTCAACCGTCCTAAAGTTTTGTAATTCCCACCCTTCCCTCCCTTTGGAGGTTTTGTTATTGCTCTCAATAAACACCGGCTCACCACTTTCTTTTGCCTTCGGTTTACAGTACAGCTCAAAGATAAGCATCCACGTTAATGCGCTTCAAACTAGTTAGTGAAAACTCCGTTAATGCCAGTCTGTTTACCTAATGCGCTTCAAAAATGGGTTTGCATCAGAACTGATTAGTACGTATAACCTAGTGTATTGTTTCTGGTTTATTGTTGTTGCAAGAGCCACAACAAAAGGCTTAACAATGTCTACAAGGCTCAGTGAAGTTAAACGAATGAGGACTGAAACAGTAATTGTTGCCTGACTTTACAATACAAAGTAGAACGAAAATCATACAAACTTAAGTTTATATGAAGACTAATGTTGTGACACTGTACTGCCTTTTATTGCCTGTTCTCGCTGTAGTGAGTGTTCGGCCACATCGTATCAAACTCAATCAGTTCTACTGAGTTCGGAAGTCGAACATCATCAAACTACGATTTTTCTGCGAGTTTGACTATTGAACCAATCAAACTTAGTCGAAAAGTTTGATATTCTTTTGATTGACTAAGCCAAAAGTTGACGTTCGATATAAATTTTAACAAGGGTAAAGCATACTTGGATCATAGGAAACCTGGGCAGTAAACACACACTGGGAAGACACAGATTGTAATTTTCAATAAATGGAATGTTATACCCGACACACTACTTGACAGGCAGTCAAAACTTTCGGCGTGCTTCTTGAATTGATGGTGTTGAAACAACTTCACTAGTAGAAATGGTGATAAAAACATGATTCTTAGATGATAATGGACATAAAACTGATTGTGCAATGAGAAGGACATGTAACCTGAGATCAGGCAACTTCAACCTTTACTTCATTTCAAGCCCGATACAGATGACTGCAAAATCTCAGAATGTGTAGTTCCATTTGAAGTGTATATTCAGTGCCGTTTTAATATTTGTATTCAATGTTTACACATGAAACAGCTTCGTGGTGAATTATAAAGTTCTATAATTAGTTACAGATAAAGACACATTCTACCGGTTTACGAAGAAATGACATCTTATTTTAAGCCACTGAAGCCAATCCACTGTTTAAGCGTTGTTAAAAACAGCCAGGGTTAAGGTTTTAGCTGTGGCCAAGCTATAACCTGAGATCAGGCCCAATTTTAGCGGTTCTCATACATTCTCTTTAACAGCTACCACTAAAATTGGGCCTGATACAAACTCTCTCACGTTTGTGCTCACTGCGGCCAGATTTTGGCCTTAATGCTGATTGGCTGTTGTAACAATGCCTCAGGATCTGATTGGCTTGCCTGATTGAATTGCCATTTCTCAGAATGGCAAATGAGATTCTGGTTCTTATCCAAGACATTGTAGTCGAGTAATCCTCGCCTTTCTTGGCTGACAGGAGTTCCACTAGTCGCTTGTGATAGATTTGACATTCAGGTGCCATGCCACCTGTAGTGGTGAACACCAGCGGCATGAACATGGCTTGTTCCACCTCCATAACTCGGCTTGCGTACATACGTTTCTTCTCATTTTCATGCTGAGGGGTGAGGTCCTTGTTAGATTCCGCATTTGGGTGGCACACCCTTACATCAAGAATGTGGAACCCTGTCTAGACCAAAAACCCCGTGCATAAGCGTCAAGCCGGGCATCGGGTGCTGTATTAGGCCCCTGGCTAACGACTCGCCAATAATCTCCTGCAGAACAAGTTCAATTTCAACATCATGACAGACCAGATTAAGCATCTGCGCCTCAAGATCCCGCAGCTCGTTATGACATTGTATAATAAAGCGTCCCTGTTTACCCCGGATGACTGCGTCAGTTTAGAAAAACTACTATCAATGCAGGTCCTGCTAATAAAATAATAATTATTGTCTGACAAAAACAGTATACAAATTCGAAAAGTTAAAATTGATGCTAAAAACTATTTATGTAACATTAATACGAATTAACACTTATTAAAATTAGTCTACATAACTTTTCCTATTTGAAGTTTGTGTTGATACTCTCAAGATTCAGAATTCCTATTATTGATGATCGTACAAATTGTACTTATATAGCTTTCTTTTTTAGTTCCTTCTTTTGAAGCCACAACAAAAGTTAGTGTCACCTTGACAACAAGTCCTCCACCACCGGGCACCAAAGACAAGACTATACAGACTTTGCTGTATTTGCTACCAGTACTTGCATTGGCAGGGGCCTTGGTAGTTGGATTTTCAATTTATCACAGGCGTAAGACAACATTTCCATCTCGAATTTTTGAAGAAGAGCTTCTCAACTCTGTTCCACCACCTTCTCCAGATCTTGGCATTAGACCAATTCAGTTACGTGAGGTTATTTCTCAAGGTCAGTTTGGCAGAGTATGGAAAGCAGACTATTTACAAGATACTGTCGCAGTGAAAGTTTTCTCATCATGCCACAAAGCAGCGTGGGCCTGTGAAAAGGAGTTTTACAGTTCTTGCAACATGAAACATGAAAATATTCTTAACTACATCGCAGCTGAGAAACACTCAGATGGGCAGTTCGTGGAATATTGGTTAATAACGGAGTACCATGAGAGTGGTTCACTTGCTGATTATCTGAAGGGCCATGTTATTAGCTGGGCTGAGCTATGCAGCATGGCAGGGAGCATGGCCAGTGGTCTTGCCTACCTTCACAGTGAGATACCTGGAGCTTTTTTTAAGCCCTGCATTGCTCATAGAGATTTTAAAAGTAAAAATGTACTTGTCCAAAAGGACCTTACTTGTTGTCTCTCTGATTTTGGACTGGCAATCAAGTTTGAGATGGGAGAGGATCCTGGGGAGACACATGGTCAGGTAAGTGAACTCTGCAGATCATAGAGTACCATTCAAAAGTAAGTCGACGCTCAATTCTTTATCCTTCGCAAGAATCAGATTTTCAGGGTTTTTTATTTTTTTTATGAGAGGTTACTATATAGATTACAATATATTACAAAAGCAAGAAAAAAATAGAACAACATTAATATTAAATTTTTTATTACATAGATCATGAAGGGTGACATGTGCGCAGTGACTAAGGGAGCTTAGACTTTTGAGTTGGTCACTGCCATAAGCAAAAAGTTGTACTCAAGATTTTTTGTACAAACAACAGAACAGAAATCATTATTGGTAGTGTGACCAGAGAAATCAAATTATTTATTAGGTATTTAAAAGGTAAAGTTTGTATTGCTTATAGAACGAAATGGAGAGTCGAGACTTCATTGTCAATAGTGCTTTGCACTATTACTAAAAATAGGTTTTGTCACCTCTTCTACTCAAAGGCTTTGTATGAGCAACACGCATTTCCGACATAAAAAATTCTCAGTGAGCTTTTTTAAAATGTTTTTTGAACTGTATTCCAATAATCGCATGAAAGGCACAACTGCCATAGGGAGCAAAACCTGGTCCAAGTAACTAACATGAATGGTCACAATTAGAAAATAAAGTGACCTGATCAAAGAAGGCTACTGAAATCGAATCCCTGGCTCTGTCTTTGTCAGAAAGCACTCATGCACTTAAACATGACATGGCTTTGTAATACTCCAAAACCGAAACTGCTAAAGAGAAAATAGAGTTTCTATGGGGTTCTTGCAAGCCTGTGACAGTATATCTAAGCTGAAAAGCACACCAACATTAGCACAAACCGGAATTTATAACTTTGTTCTGTTGTTGTGCGGCCAGGTACCATGCAATCTGGGATGAATACAGTAGTTTATATCCTGTAGTACTAAGTAGTGTAACATCAAGACTCAAAAAAAAAATTCAGAAACCTTTGCCAATAAATTTAACAAAATGCACCGTTTCATAAACAGCTTTGAAGTCCTGCTCTCCACATATTTCTTAGTAAAATGCTGTAACATAATTTTACCCACAGTAATGACTCCATAAAACATGAAATCACTCATTCTGTACCATTTTTTCCATGTTTAATGTTGTCTTGGCACACGTTGATTATTTTCAAGGTATGTAAAGTATCAAAACCAAGCTGGAGTTTGTTTCTTTAAACGATAAAAATCTTCAAAGACGACAGGAATTTGTTGGCAAACGTGACTTTCTCATACAAAACTCTTAAATTGGTCAGGTTCAATATCTGAGTCACAGCAGGGACCAGAAAATTCATGATGTCATTAGTGCAAAGCGCTATTGTTGCATCTTAATTCTCAATACTCAATTCCTGCGAGACTCTTCAAACCAGAATGGCCTTTGTTATATAATTTCAAGTAATTGGCTCTCTGTTCTCAAGAATTGCTGCAAGATCTACAGTCTTTGTTCAAGTTTTAAGCATTATCTTAGATGCACTTGTCTCACATTAGAAAAAACTTTCACTGTATAAAAAAACTGTTCTCAAACACCTGAACGGATTATGCAAATTGAAGATAATAGTTGAAGGTCTTGTAAGCGACCACCTCGGAAATTCGAGCTGGTCACTTATGAGAATGAGCTCTCATAAGTGAGCGCGTGGTAAAACAATAGAGGGTGGTTGATCACTGTTAATAATTCATATTAATGTTTAATGAGTGTCTCTCTATCTGAAACGGACATGGGTAAACATTACTTCTAAGTGGTGGCTACGGAAATGACCTTGAACTTTTACAAGTACCAAACTGCGCTGTACAAGTTCTTTTATCAGTGAACCATTAGCGCCAGTTTCATTAAAGTGTTGATTTACATCCTGGGGGGGGGGGGGGGGTACTTGGGTAAATTTTTGCTGGGTATGTGCTGCTGGCCTCTCAGAGCCCCTAACCCATTGTAGTCTATTCTGTGACCAAAAAATTATTATAGACCCCATCTTAGTCACCTTTGGGAAAATATGTAATTTTCACGATCCCAACTTAGTCACTTTCTATTTTTATGAACCATTTTTTAAATCTAATGAAAAGCAATTTACTTTTCACCTACAGTACAAACATTCTGGTAAGTTTGCTAACGGTAAATATGAAGAAGTCTTACCCAAAAAATCAGGAAATGAGCAACCCCATTTGAGTAACTCTATTGAGAATGCGACCCCATTATAGTCAATCCAGTCTCCAGTCATGAAAATGCGGCCCCATCCAGCGGCACATCCCATTAGCCTCTTACAAGGAAGTAACCCCCCCCCCCCCCCCCCCCCCCCCGGGATTTACATGAACAAGACTCTAGGACTCTGGTCACTTATGAGACCTTAAAGGCAAAGGAGAAGTCTAGTTGGGTAATATATCCAACAAGAATCACTTCATGAATTTTACCGGGGCCACTTTTGTCTTGGCAACCCACGTGGAAGGGTCTTTCTCATCAACAAGTTTGTCGGGCGACATGAAAATCTTTTTTATTGCAAATATTCTTTAGAGATGAAAACAAGGTGTAATGAATAATGTGAAAAGAGAAAATGTTAGGGAATCCCCCATTTTGAACAGTTGAGAGTTTTCGCATGTTGCTAACGTAAATATTGCGTGACAAAGGTTATTTGAAAATGTTTTGTTTTGTTGCTTCATAAGTCAAAGCAGTGATAGACTTCCTTCTAATGAGTTTTAATTGTTTGTAGGAAAATATTCACGATGGAAGGTTCACTCTTAAGCGATCGCTCATAAATTTGTCTCTCCAAATATTCACTCTCAAGTTTTCGCTCATAAACTAGTACATCATAAAGGTTGGGGAACGTGTCGTTCCCAAAAAGCTATAATCTTTCTCTTGACTCTCCTCCATACCTCGTGCTTTTCAAAATGGCAGATAAGATTTCAATGAACCAGTGATATATCCCCAAAGTAATGAGCCAGCGATATATCTCAGTCAGCAATATATTCCTGACAATGTAACTTTGAAAACACAGAAACGCGTTGCATTTTTGGGCTGGCCCCGGTAAAAAGTTGTCGCTGTTACTTATGGGAGCACTCACTTCCGAGATCTTTTCATTACAAAGTTTAAGTTACCATTCAAACGGGGTTTCACAAAGGTGACCGTAACTAGAGCTGTTCGCTTACAACAGTGGTTGCAAGGAGAGCTTCAACTGTAGTAGTTGACAGTTCTTCAGGAAAATATGCCTTCATTCAAATGGTTCGACTGGTGTTATGTTAAATGCATTAAAATGTTTAAGTAGCATTTTGCATCATGAAAATAGCAGGAGTTGTTAGTTTCACTAGTTGAACTTGAACAGTAATCCATGTAATTCATGACTGGCAACAGACTGTCAACTTGCTTTTGAATGGTACTCTATATTCTATAAGATAATCAATAGGGCCATTTATACGAGGAAAAATGGGACGCGTCTTATTGTTCCTCATATAAATGGCCCTAATATTCATTTGTAAAGTTCAGAAAATGTGATAGGTTTACTTCTTTTTAGGCTGAGCCTCCACTTAAAGGCAATTATAGGAGTAATCCCCCCTCCCCCCTCTTCTTTGGATTGCCCACAGGTACTGCAAACACCTGCTAATAAGAACCTGTGGATAAAGAACCCTCTGGCAGAATTTTTCAACTTTAATACGCAAAAATAAAAGGACCTGTTCAGCCAAGCAAGATGAAGCAGGTTCTTTTGTTGGGTTGTTATGATAAACAATATAATCAAGGAGTGTAACTTTGAGTTGTACATGTAAATTTAAGTATAACAAGAACATACTGTACTAAACTGTTCATAAATTCAGTAATCAGTTTTGTTAGGATTATAGTAATAGAATTGTGAATAAATAAAAAGTTTATTTGTTTCCGTGGTAATCAACAATCTATTATATCATTCATAAAAATTAAGAACCTAATTAAAACCTACTCAGCCTAAATTACCAATAAGTGCTCCAAAATAGAGTAACCTAATTTGCCAGACTTCAAAAAAGTAGGTTCTTATTAGTGGGTGTTTACTTTGCTGCCAGAGCCCTGTCCCACCTTGCTGGTCTCACACTTTTTGGTACATTTCTTTCATACAACTATGATGTACATTATGTAATGTTTATTGTAGGTTGGTACTAGACGTTACATGGCTCCTGAAGTTCTTGAAGGGGCCATCAATTTTACAAGAGAGGCCTTTTTGCACATTGATGTGTATGCACTTGCTCTTGTTCTGTGGGAGTTAGCATCGAGATGCACTGCTGTTGATGGTAAGCATTGAACACCTGTAAGAGTAAAATCTTGATCTTAGCATGGCTAAAAAAGAATTGAAAGTAAAAGAAAAATTAAGTCATAATAAAGCTAAAATTATTCTGTAAAAAGTAATGGTGGTTGAAGAGGGAAGGAGTTATTATAATAACCCGTTATTGGCAAAAATCCACACTCAAATTCTCAAGTCTTGTCTGCATACATTTCCTTAAACAGGGCTGCCATCAAGGTTTGGGGGCCAAGGATTTCCTGCGGCTTCCACAAATATAATGCTCAGCTACTTCTATAGGAAAATGGAAGAAAAATAGAAGCAAAGGAAATCCCTAGCTGCTTAATTCCCTACCTTCTCAGTGACAGCCCTGCTTTAACAATATGTTGAGAGAATTTGATAATCTCCCTTAGGAGATCATTTTATTTTCTCCTGTAACCATTATTTTCTCTTTATATGTAGTGATATTGTTTGGAGACAACTCTTGGGACTTACAGGGTTAACACATAAGAATCATGGATTATAGGTGCTCGGCAGCCAAAGAGTTTCCCAAATTTCAGTCTCAACACAAAGTTTGATTATCAAATGTGTGATAAATTAGGGGAAAATACTACAGGGTTAACAATGAATTGACCACTAACACCATAACATACCATAATGCTGAGTGTCTTTGTCACCCCAAAATTTTGCATAAGCATTGTTTTCAGTTTCTCTTGGGAGTTAAAATGGCCCCAAGAGAAACTGAAGAGAATGCTTATGCAAAGTTTTGGGGTGACAAACAAAAAGCATTATTTAGTAATTAATGAATCAGGCTGAGTAGGATATTAAGAATTATACAGATCGAGGAAGATGTTATTGGCCGAAGTGGATAACACCCTCTGAGATCTGCGTAATTCTTGATATCCTATGAAAGCCAAATTCATTAATTGTTTTATTATTCATTCAAAATAATTGCTAGCATAAAAACGAGCTAAAACATGCTTACCTTCGTCGATGTTAAGTACACCTTGATAGTGCATGTTTAGAAGATGTTCAGGTCTGCAAATATACTTCAAATAGCAGATGTTGTCCATCAAGTTGTCTTCTTGCTATGTTTTTAGACAATAGTTCGTTGTGAAACGTGTAAAATTTTCCGCTGACTGTACCGCCATTTTTCTTTTCACAACCAAAGCAACTCAACCTTGTCCCCAGGTCTTGCCATTTTCAGTAGACGAAAGCCTTGTACCAGAATAATTTAAAGCATATTTCATTCTTTTTTACCCGTTTCAAGGGTTATGGATGTAATAAGTAAGTTATCTGTAATAACACCAAATTTCTTATGGCAGGCCAAGAAAATAAATCTCAAATTTCACAAAATGAAATGTTGCGTATGAAATTTTACCTGTGTTATCACAGTGAAATTTGAATTTTATTTTCTCTGGTTCCCTTAAGAAATTGCCTTTAATTATGGATGTAAGGATTCAATGAAATTCTTTGCTATTTGATTTGATTTGGTTATGGTAATGTTTCTTACTTCTTATAACATAATGCGTAATGTAAACAAAGTGCAACCCTAAACTCTCAGTTTGAGAATAGTGACAGGGACATGAGGACTCATGGTCGCTTGGTTGTTCGTCGCCATGTTTGAGAACCTGAAAAAGAGCGTGTTGCACATGGTTTGCCCTATTTGGAAATTTTCAAATGGTGGTTGAAGGACAGCATTTTTCCAGGCAACACAAAATGGGGCACAAACTGCAATCGTCTTTGCTCGTCAATCAAAATCACACATTTTAAAGAGTTCTGGATTCTGATTTTTACAATATAAGAACTCGCTGAGGGCACCTTGGAAAAGGTGTGCAAAAATCGAACCAAAATCGAAATGTTGAAGCAAAGAATCGTGAATGAAACTGTCATAATCACAGTTAATCAAGAATTCAATTAATCGCTACACCGCTACCTTTGATATTATTACAGATAACTAATATATTATATTGATAGCTCTTGAAGAGTGAAAAAAGAATGCAACATGGTTTAAATTATTCTGGTACAGGGTTTTTGTGCACTGGAAATTAAAATTACTCTATTTCCCGATGTACATCGTCTTAATTTAAAGAATTTTTCTTCCAGGTCCTGTAGGTGACTATAGAATGCCATTTGAAGAAGAAGTAGGATCCCATCTGTCTTTAGAGGATATGCAACAAGCTGTTGTGCACAAGAAACTTCGCCCTAAGTTTAGAGCAGACTGGTTTCATCACAATGTAAGATGATAATTTGTCACCTTCTAGTCTATGATTATAGGATCACACCAGCATGCCTGGATTGCAGGATATTGCGATAGGATCATTACACATTTCTGGCTGGGAAATTACCCACCTTCCCCTCCCCCAAACTAAAATTAACACTTACTTCTCACTTAGGGCAAAATGTTGGCTTAGGGGATGGGTGGGTGGGTAGTTACCCAGTCCAAAGCACACTGAGGGGTTAGCTAAAAATTTAGTTGATAGTCAATTCCTTTTTTTCTTTTTTTTAACCGTGTCAGTCCCAAAATTGGGCAAGTCAAAATCAAGACAAAAATTCCAACTTTTATTATATTATGAGAAGCTGAATAAAGTAATATCAGAAGGTACCGCTCAGGAGCTTTCATTTGAAGGGTGACACCACTGGATTTTGTGGACAGAAGCAAGAGATCAAGACTCCTACCATTCATGAGCTGGGAATGATAGGAGTACTTTTTAGTCTGTTTAGCTAGTTTTAATTGGATATACTTAGTGGTGGGTCGTTCTTCTGTCATAACATCCTATAGTTTTTTGTTTAGACACAAGATTTCAAACCCAGGTGCATGATTTGTGTAAATAGTAAGTTCCCCAGACAACCAGAGAGCACTTTTGTTGCCCAGCCCTCTTCCTTTGGAGTACCATATTTATTCAATTAACCGCCCTGGGCACTTTTTAAATTTTTGGACCTTGAGAGTGGGTACTTATTTGCGGTGGGTGCTTATTAACTTTTTCTGCCTTTATGATGGGCGCTAATTTGAGGTTAGGCGCTTATTTGAATAAATACAGTAATTAAGTGCATGACTAAGTTCAAAGTTACAAAACTTGCTCTCATCAAAGATCATTCTGAACACAGGGAATGGCTAGTTTTCTTCAAACCATTGAAGAGTGCTGGGATCAAGATGCAGAGGCAAGGCTGTCAGCACCGTGTGTTGCAGAACGAGTGTCTCAGTTCCAAACAATGACAACATCTGGACTGGAATACCCTCCAGCTGTGACCACAGTAGTGAATGACACCAACGATGTTCCTATTAAGACATCTTCAAAAGAGTCAATCATATAGGATATCTGATTGCTAAAGGATGAAACTTTTGGTAATGTACAGTTGGTATCTGATTGTTAGGCTTTCATGCAATGACCCTAAAGGGTATGCCGCTGTGTAAGGGCTCTAGGATGTGCCAACAAAAGACATTACTATCATCTTATTGAACACTGTGAGACAGAAAGTGAGAAATGATTCCCCTAAGTGCATACAGTTCCTCCTGTACTATGGCCAGTCAGTCACCAACTTCATACCCATGCTCTCACTTTCGCTCTGGGCGAGAAAAAAGGAGTCCCTGGGGATGAGCTTGGTGGATCCCGGCTTCCCCTTGGACTCTATTCAGTCAGGTTTATAAACAGGGAATTTCCAGAATTATCCAACAAAATCACAGTGCGGTGACAATGTTGCCTCAGTGTTGTCATTGTCATTTCGCTATCATGGTTGCAACCACAACCTGCATTTTTCAAACTTTTCTCATCATTATCATGGGGAAGATCTTCACAACTTCATATGATTTCAACCTTCACCAACAAAGGGTTTATCTCTCACTGGAACCATCGTCCTTATCACTTTCACCTTCATTGTTATCACAGTTGTTGTCACCATGTCATAGAGTATGGTGACAGTTATTGCCATCATACAGCCAGAGCTATTCAGCGTGATAATCCACGTATTGGTAATAAGTTACAATATCATGTGAGTACCTTAAATTTATTATCGATACACCGTTTAGACTTGTTATCACTATGCTTAGAGCTCGATGGGCAAAGCTCAATTATTTGTATCTATGAATTCCAATTTGTATTCTTTGTTATAATATTTCATAATCAGCTCCTGAACTTCAAAGTATGGAAATAAGTGAAAAGCCTTCGAAGCATTATTTTATTGTCACACTCACATTTAACTCATAATGGCACACTTATTACCGTCAGTATTGACACAATATCTTTAATAAGTGTGATGACTCAGTGCTTTATAATAATATTAAAGCATAGCGTTCATTGGGCTACATTTTTGCTACATTTTTCCCAAATAAGGTGTAATCGATCTTGTTAATATTAAGGCAGCGATATGTGTAAAGTATGACCTAATTTCTAGGTCAAATAATATAGAGGTGAAGTGTGATGTCATATTACTATGGTAGCAAAATTTCTGGATCACGACGACAGCGTTGACAACGAGCAACGGCAATAAAGCAATTGGTTTACATGTATATTAGCAAGACGACAACTTCGCACGTCCATCATGCTTTTTTGTACATTTCGTAGCCGTCGTTGCCCGCCCGCTTTATGGAGTAGGTGAACAGAACACAAAAGTTTTCTTGTAATTTTCTTTTTCTAAACTTAGATACCGTCCTTAATGTTAAGGATTCAATCCCAGAAAATTTCGGCATTATTTTGCAAATGAAATGAAATGGGAATTCACCTTTTAAGTGACGTTTTCAGTTTGTTGTCATCCTGAAATTTTGCTACTAAGGCAACGTAACAACTTCTCTTTATATTTTTCAAAGCATCTCTCTTTCTGTGGATATGCAAAACAGAAAATATCACATCCACGACAATGTAGCTTCAGGTGCTTAATAATATAATGAGGCGTGAGAATGTTACTGTGAGACTGAGGTGGAATGAAATGGAGTGTGTGTAATTGCATTTTGCTGGGTAACAGAGTTTTTCTGTTGGACGAAAAGTAGCCAAAGCCAAGAAAGACTGTGTTGTGAATGGCATGATCACCAAATGACTTACATGTATTACAAAGCATTTCACAGCAGGCCTTCCAAATGGAAGGGGAAGGGAATTTAGGCGCGAAACCGATCGTGGAGGGGAAGGGAAGGAGAGAAGACGCGCCTTTCTTGCTTCTCACGCGCGCGGAAGGCGGAATCCCCTTTCCAAGTTAAACACCTGTCATGCGGGCTACTTAGCCATAATGCACCTATCAATGTTAATCCCCAGGGTGGGGGGGGGGGGGAGCGGGCAGACCCAGGGGAATTAGACATTTTAATGGAAGCCAGAGTCAAATTCCCCACCCCCAGGCACCTACTAAATGTCAATTTCCCGCCTCTGGGGTAACTTTTTCTAACAGACTCAGGACTTAATTGACAGGTTGCAAAGGATATGTCTTTTACAACCTCACATAGAAACAGAAACAGAAGGAACGAAGACTCTTCTATTTATAAACATTCGATCATACAATGAAAGAAGTGATGGTTCATATATACCAAAAAATAAAACAGATTTCCTCACCTTTCTTTCGCTCATGTTGTCTTGTTACTTCTAAGAAAAGCAGAGGTCATTTACCTCTGGTTACTTCTGGGTATTACCAAGATGGCAGGTCACTCATTTCCAGTTTCTCTCGGTCTTCCAAGATGGCGGCCATGTCAAATTCCCTACCCAGGGGAAGGCATGCTCAGTCAATTTCCCGTGGGTAGCCCCCACCCACCCTGGGGCTTAACATTGATAGGTGCATAACTACAACACAAGATTGGGTAGCTAACCAACAGTTGCTTCTGAAGCACCAAGAAACACATTGATATAATCCACTGGTACTCGGCATGTTTTCCTGCTAAGAATGCCACTGGTAGTGAATTAGCCTGCAGTGCAGGCGTTTTCTTTGGGCGCGCAATTTACTCGCGAAAGCGCCATGGTTACTATTTCTACTCTCCCCAATCTTCCACTGTCATAAAATCAAAGATGGCGGCTACAACAATATTACGAACACGAACAAGGTTTCGCCCACCCAAAATACGCCTGCACTGCAGGCTAGTAGTGAATTAGGAATTCAGCGCTACGTTTTAAGAAAAACTATGGCTGGAAATTATCTTCTTGTACACTGACACTCTTCTGTCTATTGGTTCTCGTACTTTATCTTGCTCCAAAATTGAAGTATTGATGTCTTCACTAATGTTCTTGTCTGAATCAAACATGTCCCAGTAAGTAAACGCAACTCAGCTATTAGTATAGGTATAATGAATGTCAGAGCGACATGCAATATTCTTCAAGTTATATTTATATGCTTAATTATGTTAAGGTGCTCTAACTGATAAAACAGGAAGATCTTCTTTAGGACACCTGTTCTTCAAAGGGCTAACTGCAAATCACGTGCTTTGCGATAACACCCATCCAACAAATTTACCGCCGAAAAAAACCCAAGGATACGTAAATTCTCTGTTCACTTGTTATCATTATCAGGACAAACTATGCTGCTGTAACTTATTTTTTGTGATAACCATGATACACTGTCGTAAGAAAATAACTAACTTTATCTGGAAGGATGGTATTTCCTTTTTTTTAAGATGTACGCGAATCAATAATCATTGTACAGGAGGACTAACATGGGCTATATCTTATATCTGTAAATAGTTTCATTATTTTTACGATACATTTGTCACCACTGGTCATATCTTTAGTTACGAACGTATGGTTCATTCGTACTCCAGTAAACTCTTTTATCTGTAAATAGAGTTGTTTGTCGCTCGCGTGGAGCTTAAGAATTACCTTCTCATATGATGATAAAAATATCAATAATAAAGTTTGAAAAGAACGAAGTCTGGAAATTTGATATGAGGTATTCAAACTCGTCACTCGAAGAGTTCTAGTGACCACCCCCTGTTACAAGCGAAACCTATTTGCGTTAAAGAGACCAATGTATTGAACCATGCTAAAGCACTGTCGAAGAGGTTTCTTTTGAATGGTCACGCCATAGGATTTCAGCCGTGGACAAGAAAGTTAGACACGCCTTGTACGTCATAATACAGTTAAAAACAAACTGCTCGATAGTTTCCTCTTCAATGGTCACGCCATAAGGATTTCGTTAGCCTGCTGCGAGTAATCTTTCGGGGCCGAGGTAGGGAAGGCCCGTTTCTGACAGGCTAGAATTTTGTGTAGAGTCTTCTAAGTTAGAAGACGCTTGCACTTCTGATCAATAGCAATAAGTCACTAAAGAAAGTGCAGGAAAACGCACAAATTCTCGTCCACTTTCATGCCATAACCGTTATTTTGGCAAAGTGTCGCAAAGGCGTTCGATTCCGTACCTCAGGACGTCTTTTACGTAATGCACACGACCACGGAATCCTTTATGAAAGTCCAACATCTGGCTCAGTAGCTTTCTCACAGGGTGTAGCCAACTAGTTTTGGTTAACGGTTCTGATTCCCCTTAGTCGCTGGTGTTGTACAGGGTGCCTCAAGCTAGTGCCCTGGGCCTTATTCTCTTTTTAATGGTTTTAAATGAGCCCTTTGAAAGTAATTGCTTTCTTTATCATTAAACAAAATCCACTGGCGATCATCTTGCTCTCTTGACACGATTTTGAAAAGACTTGGACTTTTTGGGGCCAAAATGTGGGGTGCCACGATGCTCTCAGAACGAGTTCTCTTGAACCCTTTTTAAAAAAGCATTAGTATCCACATAAAAATTCTCCGCGCTGATATGCATACATTTCGTAAAAAATTTGTTGAAAGAACGTGTTAAAAGATCAAAAGTTTCCTTTAGATGATCATTTTATCAATTCTCATAACCCAATCTGCCAATTATGTAAAGATATAATCTCCCTCGCAGCTGTTTTTTTTTGTCACGCAACGCGTTGCATGACATCCCAAAAACGGCTGCGAGGGAGACTATAAAAGATGTTGTTGGGAGAAAATATATGTTGGTCACTCATAGGACTTTTAAAAGGGTTAAAAAGCGAACTAATTATGTATAGACATAGTGTCCCTCGCAGCCGTTTTTTTGATGTCACGCAACGCGTTGCATGACATTCAAAAAACAGCTGCGAGGGAGACTAGAAAAGACATTGTTGGGAGAAAATACATGTTGGTCACTCATAGGACTTTTAAAAGGGTTAAAAAGCGAACTAACTGGTAGACACTGGACATTGAGAAATAATGTCGTTCCTGGCTCTGAACAATAGAAGTGTTTTTTTTTTTTAAGGCCAATAGAGGTCTGAGAGTTTCGTGGCTTCAGCCAAAATGCAGAAATCTCGCGCGAAACATACCGTTTCAGGAAGACAGTGGTTGTATTCGCAGCCTACAACTGCCCCGCAGGTAGCCCCCAGAGGGAAGGTTGATAGTCCCTTATATAGGCTAGATATGTATATGCCACCCGATAGGGTATAGTTTCTGAGGGTCTCCGTCGTTGAATATGGATCATTTTTCCCCTGTTGGCGTTGTGTTCCCTGTGGAATCCTTAGATAGGGTACGTTATTACTAATATTTAAGTGCGTGAAATACCCAGCTGCACGAGAAAGATATTGTGTGTTTCCATGAAATTCTTAGTTTCTTTCCCTTGAACTGGGTCTCATTTGTCAGGTTTGGCCCCCCCGGGAGGATGGTTAGGGAGTCAGTTTTCATTGTCTCATCCTCAAATAGGGTCGTCAGGGGGGGGGGGGGGGGCGATCCATCCAACCAAAATGCCGACTGGGAAAAGTGGTCCATCTCAATAAGTGGACCAGTGTTTTCGAAACTTTTCCGGTTGGACCGAACCGATCCATTGAGTTTTGAACCGAAATTTCCGGAAATTTTGGTTGAATGGATCGCACCAGGGTTTTTAAAAGACCCTGGGCGGCACACACACCTATCCGAATTTTATGGGAGTACTTCCAGGTCTGGGAGGAGGGGGAGGCGATTCGCCGCCTTTGACACATTTGAATATCAAGAACCTTTTTATTTATCCGTTTAAGATACGGGTAAAAGCAAAAGAAGGAGAAAGCCTACTCCCGCGAGGAATAGTCAGCTTGGAATTAAAATTTTACGGTCCTGGGGCCCGTTTCTCGAAAGTCCCGGTAACTTTACGGGCCCGAAATCAAATATTCAAATCTAAATACAAAGAATAAAAGCGCGGATCCTGGCTAACAAACTACTGCATTTTGTTTCATTAACTGATAGTTTTATCATGTTAGATGCCAAGCTATTGAAGCCTCTATCTTGCACGTAAACAACAACAGCTTTGCGGGCCCGTTAATTATCGGGACTTTCGAGAAACGGGCCCCTGACCCATTGTGAGACGTCACTTGAACTTTTCAGTAATCCACGTAGAACTCTTTAGAAACCTCCACTTGAGCATACAGTCAGCAGCTAACTATCGGCTCCTGACCAACTTTGTTTAAAAAACTGTTGAAAATTTTGTACGCTTTAGGTCTTTAAAGCATTATCTCCAAAGAGATTAAAGCACTTCAAAGTCAAACGCCATGAAAACGGTTAAGTGTTAGCACGTTTACCTTGAAAACAAAAGAGAACAGATAAGTGATTCAATAGCCTGTTCCAGTCATTCAGATAATGCAGAGTGGCGTGAAATGTAGAAGCTCACTTTTCTTTGTGCCATGGAAGAGACCGGTGGTTGAAAGAAACCGCATTTTTCGCCAATCCATCATTCTTTTGGACTGGTTTTCGGTCAATTAGCATGGGAATGGCTAAAACTCAGTTTTGCAACAGTAAGGGCATATTTTCTGGCTAATAGCGAAAGAAAGACCGAAGAGTAAGCAACAAAACTGGCTAATATGAAAAAAAAAGTAATGTAAAGCAGGACAAGAGAGCAAGAAACTGAAACAAAGATCGAAACACGTGCCCACGGCATGGTTATGCCGCCTTTGGCGAGACGGTTAGAAATCCAGGACCTTGATTTGCATAAGATATTGGGAAAGACAAAAGAAGGAGAAAGTAGCTCCCGCGGGGAATAATCAGCATGCACAATTAAGTTAAATTATAATTTCAATTCTCCTAGCCAATTGTGAGCCGTCACCTAAATTCAAACTTTTATAATCTAACGTGAGTAACTGATCATTATTTAGCTTTTGAGTTCCACGGGAGAAAATGTCTAAGCTGTTTTTTTTGCCGGTATTGTGGTTCGTGGTTTTCGGTATGCATTCAGTCTCGAGGTAAGTCTACTTAACTGTTTATGCGTGACTTTTCAAACCGTTAACCTGCCAATACCTGCGTAGCAAGCGTTTCAGCACGAGTCAGAAGGATTGCCTTCGCAACATGTTTCGCTCAATAAATCGCTCGAAAACGCATGCTTCGCAGGCTGCGTTAGCTCGCTCTAGTTTATAATTTGAGAACGGGCACCTGAATCGAAATTAATTAGGAGTTCGAGGCATTCAACTTAAGGCCTATTTCTTGGTTTATTGTTGTTTTTTAACCCTTCATTTACATCAGCTGAGCAACAACTCCCTGACATTCAGTAAAGTTTGATGAAACACACGGCCCCGTAAAAGTCACCTATGCAACTGGGAACTGAATTCTCCTAAATACATAAAGTTGTTAAAAGTCAACCGTCATTTTTTTTGATCTTATCAAAGATCTTTCCAATAAAATTCTAAACTATAAATAGAAAGAAAAAAATAGCAATTGTCCAAATGCATAATTCATAAAGGCAGTTTCATTGCTTTGATCACAGTAAAACAGTTCCCCATGAACATGACCCCGACACGATTAAAGGAGCAGCTTTGAAGATAGCCTCTTTCAATGTTAGAGTGTTTGGAACAAAGAAAATGACAGATCCATTGGTTAAAGATGTCCTGATAAAGGTAAAATTTATATTAACTGCCATTATTATCTTTAATCGTCACGGTTAAAGGGGCTGTGTCACGGCAGTCCAGATCATTTTGCTTGATTTTGCCAATTACTCGCCCTCAATCGCTATGGAACTTTAAGTAAGCAAAGAAATTACATTTAAATGACAAAGTCAGGGATTCAAGACAAACAAATATGTCTCCTGCGCATTATTTTTGAAGTTGCAAACAGCAGAGATAAACTTTGAAAAACTGTTAGGCTGAACAGTTTTCAAAAACCCTACTTTCAATCCGTTTCAATCTTCTTCAGTTTTGCCCATCCGTGGCATCTGTTGTATCTGTTGTGTTATTTTAACCTTCCTTTAATGTTGTAAGTGGTTATTTTTACGTTTCTCTTAATGTAACGGGCATTTTGTAATTACCTAATTTGGCTGAATTTCGTGACACAGCTGTTGTTACGAAACCTCGGGTGCATCCTTTCGTTAGGGTTAGGGTTAGGGTTTACCTGTTTGATAGTTCTTGCTGAACTCAATTCAGGCCGGGAGGTCGGGTGTAATTTAAAGGTCTTACAGTAAGGGTCATTTGATAGGTTAGCTTAGGTGAAAGCAAACGCAGAAAATTAAACGGGCGAGGACTGGCAGGAGACAGGGCGGCGTCCCTTTTTCCTCCCTTCTTTTTAAAATTTTTCCACGCTCTCTTTTCTTGCTTCTTTAATCTAGCTCGCGCTAGCTTTTCCACGAAATGAGAGCCTAGAAAAGGTTACAAAAACTTTTCTCATTTTTATGCTTTTGTCTGTTCGAGTTTGATTAAGAGGATCAAAAGGTTTAACAGAATCGATTCACAGTTCGACTTTTGTACCATCGATGGAAACCGATACAAAGTCGTTTCGATACGCGGAACTTTAGCAGTGAAATTGCAAAAAACTTTCGTTCACTTCAAGTATATTTTTGCGCGTGAACAAGAAAAGCATTTGGGGTTAATATTCTTTGATCCTGAGCGCGTGAAACTATTTACTCCTCGACTGAATAAACTTGTATCGAAACAACCGGTCATAAGTACTATCAAATGCCTGAACCATTCAGTATACGAATGTCTCATTTCATTTTTCAGATCATTCTGAGGTATGATATCATACTCATTCAAGAAATTCGTTCCACTGATGACGATGCAAGTACCGAACTGTTAGAGGGCGTCAACAGGTAATAAATGGTTCGTGGTTTATAACTTTGTCGAAATCAGTATGCATCGCACCTACAAAAGTAGATCGCCCGTACACCGCTTTCATAGCGTGATACCGACCTGTCTAGTAAGCGTTCCACGTCTCCCTTCTTCCATTATTTTTTCGAAAAGGTTTACAGTAGAACGGTGGGATCGCGGTGGAAACCCTTTTAAGGGACATTTTTCGTTTTTTCAACGAAAAGCTCAATGTATAAAATTATTTTCATATGAAAGTAGCGGTATCTTAACGCCGTACGTCTATCCTTCTGAAGCGGACGTGCGATAGAATATGTTTGTCGGTCAAACTCAGTCAATTTCATCGAACTAATGATGAACTTAACTCACTCGGCGCATGAAAAGTTCGAGGTTCGGTCTTGACCAAAGAGACGTTGAAATCTGCAATGGACACCCCCCTGACTCTCCTAAACGATAGGACAAGCATCCCCTCACATTTCATATTGGAACCCCCCTCCCCTCCCCCTTCAAGTACGGGTCCTTCCTTGGGAAGGAAGGGCTGTAAAGAGAAAAGTTAGGCCCGTTTCAAACGTCGTGCTACTGCCGTGCCGAACTCAATTGATCAAATTAAATTCGACTTTAGCACGGCAGTAGCGCGACGTTTGAAACCATGTCGTGCTACTGCCGTGTAGCACTGCAAGCCTTGCCGTGCTACACGGCAGTAGCTCGACTTGGTTTCAAACGTCGTGCTACCGCCGTGCCGAACTCAATTCATAAATTACAAATGCATTAGAATACATTTTAAAGTTTCCTGAACGTTTCTTTATTATTGTGTTTTGTTTTCGGCAACAGCCGTTCTATTCGACTGAATTAAATTCTACATCTGAAACCAAGTCGTGCTAATGTCGTACTGCAGTCGAGCTTCAAAAAGATACCGTAAGATTCCGAAAATAAGCCCCTCCAAATATAAGCCCCCCAAACTCGTAACGCAAAAAACTTCTCCGCTAAATCGCCCCTCTAAATATAAGCCTCCCGGGGGCTTGTACTTAGAAATTGCCCTCAAATACAAAGTAAAACAAAGCAAAAACGGTAAACTTCCTTCCAACTATAAGGCTAAACCAATCGATTTTGAAACACAAATTTCCCTCCGTAGATAAGCCCCTCCGAATATAAGCCCCTCAAAAAGGGTCTTCGAAAAATATAAGCCCCGGGGCTTATTTTCGGAATTTTACCGTAGCTTTATTGTATAACTTGTAGATTCTCGTCTTCACCCGGGATTTACAAGATGGCTTTAAGCGCTAGACTGGGACGTACAAACAGCAAGGAACAATATGCGTTTATATATAGGTGATAATAATAATAATAGCAATAGTTATTATTAATTATAAGTTTTTCAAAACAATAATTTTATTTATAACAATGCAAGGCCCTGAAGAAGGAAGGCCGTGCCTTCCGAAATATTGGTTAAAAGATAATATATTCCCGACTGTAAAATCAGCCTTGCTTTTTTGTCTTATATTTTCACTTATTGCTGATTAGATCCTTTATTAGGATCCGGTCCTTCTTTTTTGTAAGCTGGTCCTTGCTTAAAAATTGAATTTAACAATGCTAACTATTTTAATAAAATTAAAATTCGCTTAAAAAAACTATTCCGTGAAAACACTATTTACAATTCCTTCCGATTAAAAACACTTGGTTTAGATTAGAAAATATTCATTTAATTAAAAAAATTATTCGAGTTAAAAACATTTCATTTCAATCAATCAATCAATCAATCTTTTATTTGCCACTTAGTTACTAATGTATTACATCTATTACATAAACCATTAGCAGGAGATCTCTGCAAGGTCATCTGAGCTTTTCTAGGGAGGTCCTCTTTAATTTATGTATTACAAACATTCTTACTGAAAAATGGTGGCCTTACATGTTGTTAAGCAGCAAGAGTTCTACACTTTATATATGTTCAACTATGTAGAGTCAGTTTATTTCTGTTGAACGAAACATTTCAATTTTCTTTTAAACATCTGCAATGACTTAATTTCCTTCAAACTATTTGGCAAACTGTTCCATATCATAGCACCACTATAAAAACAATTAAACAATCCATTGTTACTAACGAATATTTGCCTGTCCTTTCTCAATATCCTAAATTGACTCTCCTAGAAACTCGCGAACCTCTTAGGCAAAGTATTGCTGACCTCAGCAGCGCAAAAAACACTCTTGCCCTGATCCATGACATCATCATCATCATCAACATCATCATAATAATGATAAGAAGAATAAGAATATGAATAAGGACGCGCAAGTATCTATATGAACGCCTGACTTTTTGACCATTTTTAGATCAAATGTTGGATGAGATCGAAATTTCGCCCTTAACGTTTCAGGGGACTGTTTTGGGACATTATTGCTTTTTTATTCGGAAGTGACTAGACTCAGGAGACTCCTGCATGCTAGAATCAGGTTGGACACCTTATGATTATTATACAACGTAATACTCTGGAAGAGAAACACTTATAAGCCACTGCGAAAAATACCATACTATTGTCGTTGAATGGGTAAAGCTTCAAGTAAACCTGACTTTTGCATTGCGCATTATCTTTTGTTCGTCTTTGCTAATTCTTTGTAATTAAAACTGTAAGAGGCAAGGGGACGAAAGCAATTAACTCTTTTGTTCTTATTTCTCCTCATTAGAAGCGACAGGGTGTCTCATACGGACGATTACGTATTTGATGACGGCGATGAAAGCACAGGAAAGGACAAATTTGAACGGGAACCTTTCATCGTGCGATTCACAGGATATCATACATGTAAGATGAACATTATTGCTACGTTTAAGGCATGTAAATTTTGAGCCTGGAACAGGCCACACGAGCGAAGAAATTCCATACTGACATACTGATGAAGAGTCATTACCAAGATCTCGATAGTGCTTCTAATTGGATGAAACAAATTTTAAGCCAATCAGAAGCACTACCCAGATCTGGGTAGTCACGAGGCGTCAGTATAGAATTTCTGCGATCGTTCCTCAGACGTCTTTTCGAGGCGAAACTAGTGGTAGCGTCGTAAAATGTCGGCTGTTTTCTCTGGCTAATCTTCTTGAGGTGGGGAAAGAGGGAGGAGCTCGGAGACACTGCAACTCTTTCCGTAGCGCGGTGGGTCCACTTCTTCTGGCTGTGTATGTATAATACCGTAGTTTTTAAACTCGCCCCCAGGTCTTTTTTCTCCCATTTTCAAAGGGAAAAGCCCTGCAGACGAGGTGTGTAGTTTTGACTCTCCTTAAAGCAACCGGAAAGAAGTCTTAAGTCGTTTACTGTGACTTGAACACAAACTACAACCTCGTCCCCAGGGCGCTTTTGCCTGGGGACGAGGTTGCACAAACTAAAGAACCCGCACTGGTCCAAATAGTTTTGCCAGTGAAATCAACGTTTCCTCTGTCTCAATGCACAACCTGCCTCGTCCCCAGTCGCTCGCGATCGCTTTTTTAGGGTTATTTGAGTTACTTATTGAGGAAAGCGGGGACGAAATGAGTGACGGGAAGTGAAGAAAAAGCGAAGCCCTTTTCTCTCTTTTTTGCTTTCCATCACTCTCCGCTCGCGCTCTGGCTCGTCCCCATCAGCCCCCTCTCGCGCTTCTCGCTTTTCACCAGCTCTCGCGTTTCTAGCATGTTCTCGCTCAGTGCTCTCCACTAAGCCTTGGGAAACGGGAGGAAGCAGATGCACGACAACGTTATCATGTTGCTTTCGCCTGTCACCTTCAGTTTGCGGTTAAGCTATAAAGGTGGACTGGAAGACTGTTGACCATTTTTGTTAGCTTTTGACTAAAGTGGGACTTAAAAATACAATAATTTGAGATGCGAGTAAGGCTTCCCATAATGATTAATTGAATCTCTTGTTCATTAAGATGTGACTGATTTTGCCCTGGCCGCCATTCACACGTCACCCTCTAAAGCGGTTTCCGAGATCGACCGACTGGTTGACGTTTACGACGACATCACTCAACGATGGAAGTTGAAAGACGTCATGATCTTAGGTGACTTCAATAGTGGCTGTAGTTACGTCAGAACGTCCAGTTGGCCAAAGATAAGGCTTGCCACAGACCGACGATTTTATTGGCTCATTCCTAATGACGCAGACACAACCGTAGGAAGGTCTGATTGCGCGTATGACAGGTACGTACAAAGTAATTCAATTCGAGAAGTAAAGACATATTTATCATTTTTTATTTGAAATTAAGAAAGCGAATAATTAATGAATCCTCTATGCAGCTTCTCTCTGAGGAAAATGAGTAGATAATCAATGTGGCGGGCCGAAGTATCCTGAGACAACAGCCGACTTTTCGCCACGGCACCACTAGTTTTTCCGCGAAATGGCTGAGGATCGGAACGACTGTAGAGCTTCCATACTGTTGACGTGTCACTAACCAGTTCTGGGTAGTGCTTCTAATTGGACGTGCCGCGAGGGAAAATTTGCTTCAAGCAATTAAAGGCACTACCCATATCTGGGTAGATCTGGATCTGCGCTCGTTTCTCAGACGTCATTTCGCGGGAAAACCAGTAGTGGTGTCACGAAATGTCGACTGTTTTCTCTCGAACTGCAGGCTATGGCTGGAGTCACCTTATTAAAACAAGATCAGAGAATCAGCCGTACTGCCGTACTGGTCAAATTTTTCATCCGGTAGCAAATATGATCATCCGGTACCTTGTGACTCTATCCATCGGAAGTGCGTTTGAGTTGTGTCAATAATCCGTGAGACGCTTTTCTGGGCGGAGTCTCTCTTGTTGCTCTCATCTTGTGTCCCTCCATTTTACAATCTCAAATTATTTCAGTCAGTGTTAAAAATTAGTGCCTTGTTACGTAGGATGGTTGTTGCTGGTGACAATATGATCAGGGGAATCTTCGCAGACAGCGCCAAGGTTTTTAATTATAAAGAATTTTATGATCTCAACCAGGAACAGGTAGGTACAAAAGCCATTCGCCACTCTGAGGCTGCGCGGGAGACCGGGTCGAGACGGTTGTCAAAGTGCATTGTGGGACAGTTTTGGGGACGCATTTTCAACATGGCGGCAAATTCGTCCCCCAAAACAGTCCCACAATGCACTTTGACAACCGTTTCGACCCGGTCTCCCGCGCAACATCAAAGTAGCGTATAATCACTCTCTTGCCTTAAATAAGGCAATGTTCACACTAGTACGGATAGCTTTTGCGCCGCTACGAAATTCATACACCGTACAGGGCTTCTGTTTCACACACAAGAGCGATTGTGACGGCGCGATTTTTGTGACGGAGCGAAGCTGCGCCGCGCCGATCTCTAAGGTATAGTCACATATTCGATACTTGTGTTCACACTACATCAGATAGCTTTTTGTGGCGCCACAAAAAGCTATCCGGTACAGTGTGAACATAGAATTAGTACTAGACAAACTTTATCGTCAAGTGAACACCACCTTGTCAAAAAATGGAGAAGGGGGCGGGGGGAGGGCGCTATTAGCCTAGGAGGAGTGGGGGAAAAACAAACGCGCGGAATGCAAAGCGCCTCAGGCGTTCTTAAGCCAGGATTACCCCCTTCTCCCTCTTTCCTTACTCCTTTTACACAAGCTAAGGTAAATCAAGAGGAGACTCTATTACATATCTTTCACTCGATCAGCTTTAGACTGCATACAGTATACAACTATTCGAAACTATTACTGGAATGGCAGGTGAATAGGGGAAATATACCGAGACGTGGGGCATCAAGTTGTGTATCAAGCTCCCCTAGATAATAATAGTAATAAGCTTTATTTATCCATCTTTAAAAATAACATAAACAATGGATTTACATAATTAAACATACATAGGCGTGTTCTGTTCCAGGAGTTCAGGTAGTGGATAGTTGCGTGAAAAGGAGAGGGGAGAAAAAGATGTCTGGAGCAGCGGCGTTTTTCGAAAGTTCCGGATAACGTTAAGGGCTTGAAGGGCGGCAATCTAAGGAACAAAGCGCGGGTCCTAACTAACAAACCACCCCATTTTGTTTTGTTTTGTTAAAGGAGCTGTGTCACGAAATTGAGCCAAATTAGGAAATTACAAAATGCCCTTTAAATTAAGAGAAACATAAAAATAATCACTGAAAACTTTAAAGGAAGGCTAAAATAACATAACAGAAACAACAGATGCCACGGATGGGCAAAACCGAAGAAGATTGACACGGATTGAAATTAGGGTTTTTGAAAACTGTTAGGCCTAACAGTTTTTCAAAGTTTATCCCTGCTGCTTGCAACTTCAAAAATAATGCTCAGGAGACATATTTGTTTGCTACGGATCTCTGATTTTGTCATTTACATGTAATTCTTTGCTTACCTTAGGTTCCATAGCGATTGAGGGCTACTAATTGGAAAAATTTTAAAAACCGCAAAATGAACTGGACTGCCGTGGCACAGTCCCTTTAACCAATAGCTTTATCATATTACCTGCAAAACGTTTGAAACCTTTATTGAAACCACGATATTGAATGCGTAACGGAAAACGCTTTCGGAGCCCGTTATTACTTTTCGGCCGGACTTTCGAGAAAAGCGGCCCTTGCTCACGTATCTTTACGCCGTCCTCACTTTTAGGGAGCTTTATCAGGGAAGACGAGAAAGGTTCAAAAGATGGTAGGGAGAGAGTGAAATCTTTCGCGGCGAGCGCAAAAGGAAAGCAAGGGAAAAACTAGGTGGTAATGAGGGTTTTCACACATCAATTTTTCGCCCTCAAATCTTGAGCAGGCTGAGCTTAAGGTGTTTCGATACAGTTTTTCAGAGGCCATACCGATATTTTTCAATCGCCTTAAAAGTGGTTTTTTCCTTGTCCGATCGCTATAAAATTTTCACCAGTAATTAACTATGGATTGAAATTTGTGAAAATGTAGTTTTAAGTAAAATCGATATTACTTTGACAAGAATAAACAAAAAACTTTGAAATTTATAAAAGCCGAATTTTGTGTGATCTAGACCTACTACTGAAAATCCAGCACTAGGAACATAAAGTTTAGTGTTTAGCAAACAATCTCCTTAAGAAGTAAAAAGTTCTGTATGTTTGAGTTCGACTAAAACGAAAATATATTTCAAACGTTAAATTTTTAATAGCCGTGATAGATTATTTAATAAAAACGTTATAAAGGACTCACATTATTCTTAAGTAGCGTCAGGATGCTGCTTCATATCATATTTTGATGCTAGGAAATTTTGGTGTTCTTTCGTTTTTTCGATCTTGAAAACTAACCCGTTTTCTCACCACCTGTATAAGTGCAACTTCATTCAGAATTCATTCGTTCAGAACGAATTTTTTTAAAATCTCTTCACATAATCATCATAATGTATATAAAAATGTCTGAAACTTTCATTAACATTGATTCACTGCAACACCTTGAAATTTCAAGACAAACCTATCCTACGAACCGGTCAAAAATCTGCGTTACAACATTTCACTGTTTTGACGTTATGCTAATTTTTCCCAATTAATGCGGACAATACATACCTCCATGACTAGTACATTTTAGTTTGAATTTATCGCATCTTTTGAATGTAAAACATTGACAATACTCACACTGAAATGTACTAGTCATGGATATATGTATTGTCCGTATTAATTTGGAAAAATTAGCATAACGTCAAAACAGTGAATGTTGTAACGCAGATTTTTGACCGATTCGTAGGATAAGTTTGTCTTGAAATTTCAAGGTGTTGCAGTGAATCAATCTTAATGAAAGTTTCAGACATTTTTATATACATTATGAAGATTGTGTGAAGAGATTTTAAAAAAATTCGTTCGAGTCGTTTCGGAGATATACAAGAAAGCGCTAAAAGTCCAAATTCTGAATGAAGTTGCACTTATACAGATGGTGAGAAAATGGGTAAGTTTTCAAGATCGCAAGAACGAAAGTACACCAAAATTTCTCAACATCAAAATATGATATGAAGCAGCATTCTGACACTACTTAACAATAATGTGAGCCATTTATAACGTCTTTATTAAATAATCTATCACGGCTATTGAAAATTTAAGGTTTGAAGTATATTTTCGTTTTGTTCGAATTCAAACATACAGAATTTTTACTTCTTACGGAGATTGTTTGCTAAACACCAAACTTTTAAGTTCCTAGTGTTGGATTTTCAGTAGCAGGTCTAGATCACACAAAATTCGGCTTTTATCAGTTTCAAAGTTTTTTGTTTATTGTTGTCATAGTAATATCGATTTTATTTAAAACTACATTTTCACAAATTTCAATCCATAGCCAATAACTGGTGAAAATTTTATAGCGATCGGACAAGGAAAAAAACACTTTTAAGGCGATGGCCTCTGAACAACTATATCGAAACACCTTAAGCCAGATGAATTAAGACATGCAAGCAAACTTTGCTTAAAAGTTGGCTTAATCCTGGGTTAAACTCAACCATCTTTCGAGAGACCAATCAATGAACTTAACTAACATCTTTTTTCCTAGGCTGAAGACGTGAGTGACCACTTTCCTATTGAAGTACAGTTTAAAGATTCCAGTAAGTCGCTTAGTTGTCTTCAGTAAGAGAGCACGCTTATATATACAATAAAAACGCAAAAAGAACGAGCTAAAAAAAAACAATTGTCCAGCCATATTGACCAATCAAGCTTGGTCAATAAAAGACTTATTATATGGCCAATAAGAGAACTTTTTATTGCGGGACCAGCACGGGAAAAACCGAGCTTGCCCGCTCGAGTAGCCAATCAGAACGCAGGATTCGCTTTATCTTGCCCCCTTGCGGACAATGGTGAATCAGCCACAACCACTCAGAGTCTTATTCATAATAATCAACACTTTAATGGAACTGCACACTGCGCTAACGGTCTAAAAGAGTGTACATAAAATTAGCCTTGTCTATATCAGATTTAAAGGCACTCATTAAACATTAATTCGGCTTTTGTTTTTAATTTATGAAATATTAAAGAGTTTCCAAAACTCTTATAAGCGACCACCATCTATCAGTTTTACCATGCGGTCGCTTTCGAGAGCTCATTCTCGAAAGCGACCATGCAGCTCTAGTCACGACCACTTTTTCGTGTCGAATTTCCGAGGTGGTCGCTTACGAGAGCTTTGACCGTACATTCGAGAGATCATTATTTTATTGAGAAATCACAGCTTGTTGTCCAACAGACATGCCTCCCAAGCATTCTATCAAAAGTTACAAACAACAAAAACAAACTTTGAGAAACGGTCAAGGTAACAAGTTTTCGAAAAACCGCAATTACAACCGTTTCAATCTTTTTTAAAGTTTGTGGATCCGTGTCCAGTATTTGCTGTGTTATCATACCTTTTTTTCAGGTCATGCAGTTATCGCTAGCCTGCGAAGCGCAGACGTATTTCCGGTCGTCGCTTCTATCCCTCCGACCGGAAGTTATCGCCCCATGGGAATCCAAGATGGACTTGGATTCTGCATTCCACGAGTGGATTCCGGATTCCAGGAACTAGATTCCAGATCTTTGTCATGACTTGGATTCCGGATCCCAATCTTAAGTGGGATTCCCGATTCATTGAGCTGTATTTTGGACTCTAAAGCCCTGGGTTCCGGATTCCACAAGCAGAAATTTCCTGGAGTAAAAATTGCCCGGATTCCGGAATCCTGATTCCCCTACAGAGGGCGATATTTACGTGTTTCGCTAAAATTTGGTTTCGGTTCCAATTCCCACTGTTTTAGCCTGAATTTCATCAGATTACTTCGAGTCGTTATCACTCCCTCAGCAACGTCGTGTCTGAGAGGAGAAAACGACTCGAAGCAATCGGACGAAATTCAGGCTACCACTGTTTAATTTTTGATAAACTTCGTGACACAGTTCATGTAGAAACTGTCGTTTTTTCAGGGCACTAAACATTTAAAGGATTGGAAGCTTTCAAATATTAATTTTTTTCTTTTTCTTTTAGCTTTCAGAGACGAGGAAGAATTCTTCTCAGAATCTATTACAGTCACTAACCATGACGGCAAAATGGCAAAAGTCTCCAAGTACTTTCTCTACTCCTTGCGCTCAGCTGGAAGGAATCCACTTCTTTCACACGGTTCCACTTCGAATACCACCTATACAAGAACGGGAAAGATAAGCGAAATAACTATTGGGAAACCAGTCGATACGGCTGACATTGCGATAGAATTAATTGATAACTTAGGCAAGGTCTTTCCTAGCTTGGTGTCTGCCTCTCAGATAGCTGTGAGCGGGAGACTACTTGGCAGAATTGAACGCTATCAGAAAGTCTACTGTTCTGTTGAAGAATCCAGTAAAGCGGTATTCCAAATGCTTTCAAATCAATGCAGTGGTTTGAAGATACCGTGGATCACCGGAGTACAGCTCGTATGCAGTACCTCGAGCCTTTCGTGTAAGATTGCCATTACAGCGGATTTGAGTTAATTTCGTTTGTGAAAGGGAAACTCGACTGAGTGCCATTATCATCCCAAACTATAACCCGGAATGAGTGAGAAAAGTAAAGAAAATAAAAGTGTTGTGTTGAACGTCGTGCAGTGACGGCAAAGAAATACAGCTATTTCGAGAAAGGTTGTCGGAAAAAGTGCTCGCGACAATCCCGAAAGGCATTGTGGGTGGTTTTGAGTTCTCTGTTCTTCAGAGAAATTTGAAAGAATTGGTACGAAAGGCCATGGAAATGAGTTTGTGAGTGCTAAAGAAAAGCAACAAAAGTATGTTCAACAGCTACAGTCGTCAGGAACAGTGTATCGATCATATCCCATATTACCTTTCGGGATTGTCGCCTGCACATTTTTTCTGACAACCTTTCTTGAAATAGCTGTATACAAAAAAGCGTGATGTACGTGCAAAGTTGTTGTTTTGCTTATGTAAACATTTTGCATTTTTGCCGTTCTCGTTTACGTCGCCCTCGTCATTGCTCAGTCAGCTTCCTATTTTTCTTGTCCCCAGAGCCCATCGTTTCCATCTTTGTAGCTCTGGGAACAACGGACTGAAAGTTGTTGCTCTATGTAAACATAAATGCTCTCCTAACTTTTCTTTATCCAATTTGATAGAATAATAAAGATGAGGCCTGGGGCTCGTTTCTCGAACGTCCCGATGATTAACGGGCCCGTAAAGCTGTATTGGTTTACATGGAAGATAGAGGTTTCAAAAGTTTTACATCTAACAGTATAAAACTATTAGTTAATGAAACAAAATGGAGTAGTTAGCTAGCCAGGACCCGCGCTCTTATTCTTCATAGTTCAATTTGAATATTTGATTTCGGGCCCGAAAAGTTAACGGGACTTTCGAGAAACGGGCCCCTGGGGCCTGTTTCTCGAAAGTCCCGATGATTAACAGGCCCGGTAAGCTGTCTCCGTTCTCATTAAAGATCGAGCTTTCAATAGTTTTGCATCTAACATGATAAAACTATCAGTTAATGAAACAAAATGGAGTAGTTTGCTAGCAAGGACCGCGCTCTTATTCTTTATATTTCGATTTGAATATTTGATTTCGGGCCCGAAAAGTTACCTGGACTTTCGAGAAACGGGCCCCTGGCCCTTTTTGGCATTTTAAAAGTGGCAATCTCCTATATTAGAGTTAAGCCCTCTTGTAGGGGTCCACTTCTTTAGATCAATCAGTGACGCACACGCGTGCAGTCATCATTTATAAAATAGGATCAGTGTAGTTATTCATATGTGATTAAGCAGCCATGCATGTTTTTAAGTGAAATAATTCTCCTATAACCATAAGGCCTAAGTTCAGCTGTAAGTTGTTCAAACGTTGAATAGTGCTGTGCTTTGGATAAATCACTATCCTGTCGATACGTATTAGAGAAACAAATGGCTCCGAGTCCAGTGGATAGGGATTTATCCGGTGGATAGGGTCATCCACCTTTTCAACAACTGGGGCCTGAAGTTTTTCCCTGTTATATCGCAAAATTGAACGGGGGGCAGAGAGTATTAAGCGAAAGGGAAAATCTCCTCATCTAGTCACTACACCTGTATAGAGTGTTTTCACATGACGTCACGGCGGCCATATTGGTGTCCCAAAACAATGAAACGGCGGCCATGTTGGTGTCCCAAACCAATCCTCTGGGAGTTGACCTGTTTTCTTATGCAAACGCTTTCTTTTGTTCCAATAAATTTGCATAGATGCTGGCCATGTGAGTGAAAACACTCTATACCATTCTATGGAACAAGAAGAGGTATTTTTCGCGGGCTTCCTCCGAAGCCGGTTCTGAATTGAGCGAAGTAAAGTTAGTTCAACCCTTGAAACCGTGATTGAGCGCATAATTCAACATTTGGCCAGGAGAGGGAGAAAGAAAAAAAGAAAAAAAGAGGTAAAGAAGAAGTAGCTCTTCACATTGCCAGTGAAAGATGGGTGACTTCTGTGACTTGGTCAAATCGGGAGAACTTTGGAAAAAACGAAATAAGCGTGCAATCTCTAATAAGCGCCTCTTAGAATTAGCGCCCTTTCTCGACCTAGTAGACTGCGCAAAATCTCTCTTTTGGTCAAAAATCTGTGAACAAAACGCGATATCATGTGCCAGTGTAAGTTTTTTATTCCTCGAAGACATAGATTTACCAGGCCCTTCTCAACTCTAGATCTTCCACACTAGCTACCCGTTTTCAAGAAATTCTCCGCGATTATACTATAGAGTGTTTTCACTCACGTGGCCAGCATCTATGCAAATTTATTGGAACAAAAGAAAGCGTTTGCATAAGAAAAGAGTTCAACTCCCAGAGGATTGGTTTGGGACACCAACATGGCCGCCGTTTCATTGTTTTGGGACACCAATATGGCGGCCGTGACGTCATGTGAAAACACTCTATAGGCTTCAGATAAAATAAAAGTGTAGCCTTTATAAAACAGCAAACAACGAAAACCCTACCCTGCGTTTGCTCGCAGGCTCGGGAAAAGAAAAAGATTCTGAGAATTTACCTGGCGTAAGCTGTCACATAGCCTCCCCCGCAGACATTCTTAGTGGTTCGTCACGCAATCATTCCTCACGCAATCATTCAGGAATGATTGCGTGACGAACCACTAAGAATGTCTGCGGGGGAGGCTAGCTGTCACACGCACTCTGAAACGATTCTTTGTGTGTACGACGATGTCAAATGAAAATTACTGAATCGCTGGCAGGAAATCACGCAATCCACACATGCAATTACCCAGGGCAATGACAGTGTGGTTTGAGTTTTAGTGTCAGTGTCAGTTTTTTTCTCAGAGTGTTTTTTTCTCATAAAAAATCGCAGCAAAGCAGGGCGTCATACTGCAAAGTACATACTGAAACGCTCAACGAAAATAAAAAAGCCTTTCTTCTCGGTCGAAATGCGCGGTGGGATCGTAGAGAGTTCATGAACACAGCACTGTCTAGTCTGTTCTGGCGTCTCCGAATACAATAGCGGCGGTGTCAATTTGCAAGTCTTGAATGTCTCACTAACCAGTCAGTCAACCGCGCCTCTCATAATTTCTCCAGGCCGCATCTTCCATTATTCCGTCTTGCCGCGATAGTGTGTAGGTCCAGAGATTGGTGTGTAGTGCTCACAAGCATTTTGCACCAGCTAGGGCTGTCATAGTACGCGTTCTGACAAGATGTTGCACTCCGCCGCGTTTTCAGCTCTCCTTCTAGGAATCTCATTATTTATTCTCGTACGAGGACAAGGTAAGCTTGCGAATAACCATGGCATGTTTCAAGTATGCGTTTCTCATCCTCATCCACCTCTGAACTTTACTGTTATTTAGTTTGTTAAAGTACTTTTTGGCTCATTTTGTTAACATGTGGCAGCTTGGACTGGCGGGTATTTCTACTTTTTATCCTGCAAATTTTCCCGGGAGTGGAATGAGCATACCATGTTTGTCACCTCTCTTGCACACAATGGGGTTTTCATCCCAAGCACGCGTAACATAAATTATTTTTGATCGGGCGTTGTATAAGTGAATCTCTTTTTTGCTGGCTCTTTTAGCAGGCGTACCAAAATATATATCATGATTTGATAACTCCCAAGTAAAATAAAGAAAAGAAATTGCATGTTTTCGGGAATAAACATTCTTGCGTTTGCGGTATAACAAAGGGTCAGTTTTCTTGAGTTATGTTTGCTCACTTTAAGAGTATTATTTGCACTCTTTACCGCCTTAACACTGTATACTTCTAAAAACGTCTCTTTGAAGACAGTTGTAAACAAAGCAAAATAGTACGAGGGTTTGCGTACCCGCTTAAAGGTATCGATTAATGGCACTTTCGAGAAAGCAACATCAAATTTTTCACTGTCTTTGACGTCTGCGGATTGAACTAGCAAGATGTTTTAGCCTCCTCATTTTCTTTACAACTCAACCCTTTTTTTACAATACAATAAGTAGAATAGTTCTTCCCATAAGTTGCACGAAATGCTGTTAGCTTTGTGTTTTTTGTGTTAAAACATCTTCACCGCTACTACACAAAGAGCTATTGTTTTTTTTATTAGAGGCTCAGTTTATATTGGAGCCGATAAATGAATGGAGATTCCCAAAGGTTTCACGGTTGTTTATCTAGTTTAAAGATCTTTTTAGAAAGCAAACTTTTCATTCAATTTCCAGAACCTTTTCACATGCACATGGACGGTGAAAAAAGCTCCTTGAAGACTGTCTTTGTGACAACCCAGCTTAGCCTGGGAATTTTGCGGGTTTGCGGGGTTTGTCACTTATATTTTTATGGCTTTCTAAAAGGGGAGATTTCCTTATGTTAAAACTTTTAAAGCTTTTGACGCTTCTTGCAGTTTTTTAGGTTTGAAGATTCTTTTACTTTTCTTTTATATATTAATATATATAAAAAACAAAATAAGTGATATGTTTGATAGTCTTGATTGTCAGTCGAAATTCAATAGTTCAAAATTTGTGAGGAATGTTGTCACACATGTTTTCGTTGCATGCAATCGCGTGTCATAAAATTCACAAAGTTTCGACCTCGAAAACGCTTTGAAGCGCTTTTTAAAAGCTTTGACAAGCCGATCTAACCAAAACGTTATTGTCAATTTCTTTTTACCGATTTTTACCCACGAAATATTTCAATGTCACGGGAGCTGAGAATTCCTCAATGGCACATTATTTTAGCCGTGACCTTATAACCTAAATTTCGTTACATCAGCAAACAAAGGCGATTGTAAAATGTGGACTGTTGTGCATTATCCAAAGAGTTTGCTTTAACGAAAAAATCATCAGGCATATTTCGCTTTTTTGGTGTACACTTCTATGGATTGGATAACGAAGAAACTAAACAACAACATTTCCCGATCGCTAATTTGCCCAATAAACCCCTGGAATAAATATTTTGTTGCATGAAGACCGCGTGCCGGTGGAAGCCTGGGAACAAGGCTAGTGAAGGCGCGCATTTTGTCGTCGTTTTGTGAAACCTCTGCGAAATGGAGAGCTTTTTTTTCGCCGAGATTTTGCAGACTGGGAAAAGCCGTGAAGATTTTGAAAAACCCAGGAAACGGCTAATGTACCAGGTAAGAAAAAAATTTTAACATATGGTAGTTTAGACTTGTTCATCAGCTGTTTTTCAGCTGATACTTCACTCTCTGTGTACTTTGTCACTTTGACAGATGATTCAAGAATTTCGTCGTTCATTCATGCGTCTTTTCTTCCCTTATTTTCATAATAATGCATGATTATGCTTAGTTTTTCATGTAGTATCTTCTCTTTCTTCTCGTCGGATCTAGCCGGCTGTGTAGCTTCATAGCAACTCAGTTTTTACCATGAGCTATGGAACCCATGTTTGGCAAGAAAAGATTCTCAAAATATGGATATTATTTTAATACCCTAGTGTTTGCAGTTTGATACTTTGTTTATCATTTTCTCTACAAAACAGTAACATACATGTTATTTTGGGTTTCCTTAAGAATTCTGCAAAAATTTAAGTAAGTAAAAAAAAAAGATAAGTGAATAGTTCTGTTGAGCTGGCTGGACTCGACGAAAATTGGCAGTCGCACATTCAATAGTTCGAGTACTAGTGAGGCCTTCAAGGGACGAGGAGGGGATGTGCTGTAACTTTGTCGGTCAATTTCGGAGACTGCGTGTTGTCTAGTAGGTTAGAAAAAGATCGTGATTATGATTACAAACTATCTCTGGGGACTGTGTGGCTGTATTTTTTACCGTGCAGTGTGAATCTCAACCTTGTGGAATGTATAAAACGGCAAATCAGAGGGCCGAGAAGAGGTTGCCAGGAAAACATTACGATACTAAATTTTACCTTTGCCCTAAAAAACCACCACCTTCTACGCAGGCTAAATCTCACTGTGTTTGTTGGGTTTGAAAGTTTCCCCACAACGAAATCACATTATCCAAGTGGATGTGTGGAAGATAGATCTACTACTAGATCTATTTAAACAGAATGTAGCGGCTTTGGAATTGAAGTGACAGGTCTCTGCTAAATTCAAGGATTACTGTAGATCCGACTCAGCTTATAGGCTATGATCCAGACCAGAAAGTCCAGACCAATTTTTATTGTCTTCTATTAGTAGTCCTTTTTTTGTGTGAAATTGTAATATTTTGCTCCTAGAACGCTAGCGTACCTTGCACGTTCGGCTTGGCCTGATGCGGGTAACTAACAAATGGCTGATGCATTTCTTGTTTCCGGTGACAGTTTTCGCGCTTTGCGGTTTCCTGCAGTTTCTGGGTTGGAACTGAAAATTTATGAGAGTTTGCTCGCAGGGTAGTTATTTTGCTGCCAAAACAGCCAAAATATAAAAGACATCAGATGTTGCTGTCACTACTAAAAAAATAGATTGTTTGCTGCCAGAATTCTTTCCTCCTTTTCTGTCAATTGTCGCCAGTTTTCAGGGCCATGTCGCCTGTCGCTTTCACTCCTTGGAAGGCCTCACTAATCAACATGCTACTGATAAAGGAACACGGGGCTTGACCTGTGTTTTAGCTCCAGCAGACAAAATTAATGGCTCAATCTGTTCCAAGCATACCATCCCCCTTCTTAAGGCATTCGTTGGGCTTTTGTCAAGTTGTGTGTTCCCATGTTGGGGCAGTTGTCATTACTGAATTCCTTATTCTAGAATAAAGGAAAAAAAAACTGAGATAATTTCTCTTCAAATAATTCGCTAATTCTTTGCACTAGGTTGCCCTTCTTTCCAAACATTTCTACATTGGCTGTTTTGTTTTCCCCTTCCTAGTTTTTGAAACAATAATTAACCCCATACAGTCATGTAGGCTTGAGGTTTCTCAGTTTTCTATTTCAAACTCGTGCTTTTATACTCTTTATATAAGAGCTGTCAATAAGGGCCAGTAGCTGGCCAATATCACCAGCTAGTTTGCCATCCTTAGCCAGCTATTTTCACCTCCTTCTACCATAACTGCTGACAAATAATTGGCACCGTTTCCCACTTTTGAATGACATTGAATGAATATTTAAACAGGTTTAGATCTAGATCTGTGAAACGTGGAATGCCTGGGACACTTTGACGGCATTGTTCCCAGTCTTGCTTGTATTCTGAGGAAATAACATGGTGTCTGCGGTGGAAAATATGTTTTGAAAACCCTTGTAAATGCCATTTTCGAGACTATAAATTTCAAGATGTCCCTAGATGCCTCGGCCCTCAAGAACTTGTTTCTTTTGTATGAGTTCCAAAGCCACCCACCATTCATTATCAGCCTGCTACTTGACAGCCCCACAGGATGGGTTAGGGTTATTGTATAAATCTTCTGGCCTTTCTTACATTTGTGTATTTGCAGCCTTCCAGAGAAAAAAATGACAAATGCCTGTACAGTAGGGGAGGGAGAATTGGACAACTTGGAATTGATTGAGCTATAATGATATCTTGACATCCACAACCATTTGCTACATATAATGCCTACAATATCTAGCTTTGTTCCCAGGCATGATTAACTTTAAAAGTAAGTTAATGCATGTTTATTATAAACTTAAAAAAAGTTAACAGCTCTCCTTACACAGTAGGCTAAATTACTATTTTTCATTAATTCACATATTATGTTTAAATATGAAGCCTCAATTACAGTTTGGTTTGTTACTTGGATCTCAATGCAGCACTTTCTCAATTAAACACCTGGCTTCAGTTGTTCAATTGCTGGATAGCGCTATCCACTGGATAAATCTCTATCCACTGGATAGTGTAATTGGCTTCCCTAATATTTATCCACTGGATAGTCATTTATTCAGTGGATAACGCTATCCAGCTTTTGAACAACACGGCCCAGTTGTTCAAAAGATGGATAATGCAATCCACTGGATAAATCTTTGTCCACTGTATAGTGTAATTGGTTTCCCCAAAGGTTATCCACTGGATAGTGATTTATCCAGTGGATAGAACTATCCAATGTTTGAACAACTAGGGCATGGTTCATTGTAATAAACACTAGGTCTCAGGTGTCTCAAAGGTGGACGATGTTATCCACTGGTTAAACAACTATCCACTGGATAGCGTAGTTGGTTTCCCGAATGCTGATTTGTTGGATAGTGATTTATCCAGTGGATAGCACTATCCAACTTTTAAACAACAGGGGCCAGGTCTAAATGGAGATGTTGCAAAAAGCCCCTCAAAGTCGCATATTTGTGATGCATTTATAAACTTTAGGTATAATATTTTAAGAAACGTGCCTGCAAATAACAATGAATACACACCTGGTCCCGGTTGTTCAAACGCTGGATAGCACTATCCACCGGATAAAAGTCTATCCAATGAATAACGCAATTGGTTTCCCTAATACTTATCCGCTGGATAGTGATTTGTCCAGTGGATAGCGCTATCCAGCGTTTGAACAACCGGGGCCTGGTGTGAACAAGCTGCAGTTTCAAGCATATGATGCATCCACCAAGCATATTGTGATGTAAATGCAAGGAGGTGTTTAGTTGAGAAAGTATAATATTATCATTTTTTACTACAAGAGCTCCTTAAAATCAACCTACTGGGGTAGGTAAAAAAATTTTAACTTGAATTTAATTTTGACCTGCAACATATACTGTCTAATGATAAAATGTAACCCACCTAGATTCATATATTGTTGCTATAATTTTTATTGATTTGTCCTTAAATAACCATTGCTGACTTGACTTCACTTTTTCATTTCCAGCCAATGAGTATTGTCCAATCTTTAAGAGAGTGACTTGTTCACCCCAGCCTACTCATGAGTGTCTATTAGACAACGACTGCCAGCCGGTGGCTGGTAAACCTACACCTCTCTGTTGCTACAATGGATGCCACTACTATTGTTTTACAGATTATAGTAAGTTGTCTGGGTGACTTAAAGGAGCTGTGTCACAAAATTTATCAAAATTTAAATAGTGGGAACCGCAACTAAACAGAGTGAAACATAAAAGTAACTTCAAAAGTAGGTTGAGTTTGATCGTCCGGGTTAACGTAGTCCTGAATAGGACTGTTGTCGTTGACAGTGACTGACGTTTCGACAACCTGTGCAGTAGTCATCTTCAGAGTCAAAGTGAGTTGTATCACGTCAGTAGATGGTATTATATACTCTGGTTATTGATCTGATTGGTCAATAAAGTCAAGATGTTATTGGTCGTCTGTCAGTGAAGCCGCGATGTCATTGGCTATGAAGACTCGTAATCAGTAATTGGCGCGTTTCGATCCGTCTATTTTCACAGTTAAGCAGTCGTCTATTGTTAGTCAAATTGTCAGTTCTCCAGTCGATCTCTCGTAGTTAGTTTCGCTTCATCCCATCAATAAGTCGTTTGTACGGCGCTGGTAACTGTTGGCTACGATTCAGTGGCGTCTGTTCTAAGTTAGTGAACCAGCTTTCCAAAGTAAGACGTTGATGGTAGTCTGTAGAATACGTTATACATGTCGCAGAGTCCCAGTCAATTTGATGTTTCGTCTGTAAATGATGCTCAGCAATGTGATTGTTGACGTCACCATTCCTCGTTGCTCGTTTGTGTTCGGTCAGTCGCGTGCTAAGGTTTCTGCCGGTCTCACCAATGTAAGAAGCCTGGCAGTCGCAGCATTTGATCTTGTATACTGCTCCCGAGCAACGAGGAATGGTGACGTCAACAATCACATTGCTGAGCATCATTTACAGACGAAACATCAAATTGACTGGGACTCTGCGACATGTATAACGTATTCTACAGACTACCATCAACGTCTTACTTTGGAAAGCTGGTTCACTAACTTAGAACAGATGCCACTGAATCGTAGCCAACAGTTACCAGCGCCGTACAAACGACTTATTGACGGGATGAAGCGAAACTAACTACGAGAGATCGACTGGAGAACTGACAATTTGACTAACAATAGACGACTGCTTAACTGTGAAAATAGACGGATCGAAATGCGCCAATTACTGATTACGAGTCTTCATAGCCAATGACATCGCGGCTTCACTGACAGACGACCAATAACATCTTGACTTTATTGACCAATCAGATCAATAACCAGAGTATATAATACCATCTACTGACGTGATACAACTCACTTTGACTCTGAAGATGACTACCGCACAGGTTGTCGAAACGTCAGTCACTGTCAACGACAACAGTCCTATTCAGGACTACGTTAACCCGGACGATCAAACTCAACCTACTTTTGAAATGACTCCTGGGTTCAAACCTTTCACAGCATAAAAGTAACTGCTCAGAACTTTAATAGAAGGTTTAAATAACACTGCAAATACAAAATTAGATATGGATGGACAAACTTGAAGAAGATTGAAACAGATTGAGATTGTGCATGCTTTTTGAAAACTTGTTAGCCTAACAGTTTTTCCAAGTTTATTTTTTTTGACATGAAGCTGTTATTTTGCCATTTACATTTAATTTTCTCAAGTCACGTAGAAACTAAGGACACGTGATTGGCATCATTAACAAGATGAACGAGACTACCATGACACCACCCCTTTACCTGAGGTTGATTTCAAAAAACTCTAGTGACGGTTTAACCCTTAAAGCCCCAGTATCCACATACAAATTCTCCAAACCGATCTCCATACATTTCCTAAAGAATTAGTTGAGAGAATTTGTTCAAAGATCAAAGTATTTTCTCTTGGCTGATCATTTTAGTGATTCTCAAAACTTCTCTCTTTACAGTGTATGGATAATTGTAAGGAGAAAATTGATCTTGGACACTATTGGGACTTAAAGGGTTAATTGATGATTCAGATAAAAAGGAAAGAACCAAACACAGTGAACATGTCGGAGTGCAAAAAGGTGGTGACTTTACTAGTGTCTCTACTACACTTCTGATTGGTTTAAACATCAAAGTTTACAAAATCCTCACAAAGCACCATGCATAATTATTAATCCCTTGTTTTCTAACCAACTTCTTTATAAGAAAAATCTTATCTGAGTCTAAGTAACACAGCAATCCTAAGTGGGGAATGTGTAAAATTGTAAAGTTTACTTGGCTATTGTTTTCAACTCTTACGATTGGTTGAAATCTTTTAGCATAAAAAAACACCCTTTAAAAATGGAGTTTAAATACATTTCATTCGTAAAATGCCCTTATGTAGGTTTATGCACTCTCTGCATGAAAATGAAAACATTCCTATGTGAGGAAAGCGTATTGTGCCATAACAAAAGAAATTGCTTCCTTTCTTACCCGGATCATTACTTAATTTCAAATATGTATTGTAATGCTATTGTTATAGTAGTGATACTTGGATAAGGTGGATAAGGACAATAAACCATAGGCCCTGTCTTACAACCCTTGCACATAAATTATTCATGTAAAAATTCTGTGGGACATTAAAGAACCGGTACTCGGTTTGTAAAGAGTAGGGGACCTAGTCCGTGGTGTAGTGCTCTATCTCTCATTGGGGAGGGACTGTTACGGGCCCATGTATCAGCGGCATGTGTGTTGTGGTGACCCTGCCAAGAATCTGGTAAAACTAAATAAACAAATGAGTAAATAATAAATAAATAGACTACTGCAGTACTATTGCATTACTGATTTACATTATTGTTCTTGGTGTTCCACCAGTAATCAGAAGATGTAATCTAATTAATTATAATCATTAGGCTCAGTATTTGTATTAAAGCCAGGTTTTCTTGCTTTACCATGGATATCAGAAAGAAAATCATGTGTTTTAGTTGTCTTTTTACATGGCAAGAATGATATCTACGTTAAAAGCCGATGTTTCGGTATCATCATGACACCATTCTCAAGGCAAAATGAATAAGTAATGCGAAGATTTGGTTTCTATAGTCTCTGCAAATTAGCATAATAACAAAGGAGCACAAGTTCTTCAAGTGAATACCTTTGCGCAAATCGAGTCCGCCTGCACATTTAGGGATGGTTTGAGTTTTCTTATAAAAAGCATCTCCTTAATTAGGCAATCAAATTTGTTAGAACCTTAAGTGAGCACGTGAAATTGTTCTGAAATAAAAGGTGGTACGACCGAGTTATGTTCGCTAAGATAATGTTTACAAATAGACGACGATTTCTGTTTGTGTCCATCAACGCGTTCGTGAAGGTGACCACGAGTATAACCAACATATCCTGCATCACACAGGCTACATTGAAATTGATAAACTAAACATCGTTGGTTAACAATGGCTGGCTTGACTTCTCGAAATTTAAGGTCTTCATTGAGTTTTCTGCTGATAAACACAGGCTGAATAGTGATGTTGATTTTTAAGGTGAGGTCTGTGAGACGTTTTTTCATGATATTAGCAGAGACCTGATCTTTAAATGGTATGGCAACTCGGATGGGGGCTGGAGTCGTGTCGGTTGATGGAATTTGCTGCTGGTCGGCTACCTAATGGAATCTACGAATTGTTTGACAGCCAGGTTGTCTTAGCAAACATAACTCGGTCATACCACCTTTTATTTCAGAACAATTTCACGTGCTCACTAAAGGTTCTAACAAATTTGATTGCCTAATTAAGGAGATGCTTTTTGTGAGAAAACTCAAACCATCCCTAAACGTGCAGGCGGACTCGATTTGCACAAAGGTATTCACTTGAAGAACTTGTGCTCCTTTGTTATTATGCTAATTTGCAGAGACTATAGAAACCAAATCTTCGCATTACTTATTCATTTTGCCTTGAGAATGGTGTCATGATGATACCAAAACATCGGCTTTTAATGTTAATATTCGCTTGCTTATGTTTTAAGAACTTGTTATTGATCAAGACTTTAAGAATGATATCACGTGAGTTAAGGCAGTAAATGAGTAGGATACTATTCTAGGTTTTATAGGGTGCAGGGTTATAAACACTGAAGGAACAAGATTTTTTGAGAATGCAAAAAGAAACTCTGAACTGACAGTTCATATAAAGATAATACTATAGCACCCTGGTAACTTGAACTTGAAGTCCCATTTCCCTTTGATTTGACCCTACTTTTCAGTGGCTTTTACTTCGATAACTTGAACTCCCTGCTAACTTGAACTAAATTTCATTTCCCTTCATCAAAATTTCACTGAAATTTTCCCTGATTAACTTGAATTCTGGTTCTTGCAACTCACTATGACTGCCGTGACTTTTTTATTCATAAGTACATCGAATAGATCACATATGTGACAATCATTTCCCTGTATTATCATAAGAATGGATAAATGTGTTACAATTTCTGATGTGATAAGTTTAATTTGCACTCTGCTGTATACTGAAGCACTTGCTGGAATTTAACTACATGTACAGTACCGCTCAGAAGTAAGTTGACAGTCACTTGTGTCTCGATTCTCAATTCTTGAAACTTTTGAGGATTGAGTCTCACATCTAGAGTATCGAGTCTCGAGTTTCGATGATCGAGGATCGAGTTTTAAATTTCGAATCGAGAAAGCGCTCTCTTTAAAAATGTACACTTACCTTTCATTCTAAAAATCACCGCTCCGTGCATTGCATGGGTGAGACTCATTCGCTTTCACGTAAACGAAGCTTGCACTTTGAAAGCGAAAACGTTGGCTTCTGGTCTCCTGTTAATGGTCTTTTTGAAAATTGCTTTTTAGAAGTGAAGGCGAGATACAGAAATTATGTGTAATAGCGGTCAAAAAGTAAACAACAACGAAACAACTCATACTAAAAATGACTGTATTAATAGTGCTCGTACACAGTAAACAGCTGTAAATTCTTTTTGACTTTCCATCATTCCTACGTCAGACTAGCTGTAAAAAGAGCCTCTGTTTGGAAGCGAACAATAACTAAATGACTCTGTACATAATCGTACTCAAACCAAAGTTTTCTACCATAAATCTTCTTTAATTGTTCCAAAACAAGATCACAGATTCACACACTTTGATCCGAAAACTAGATCTTATCTATCTCACAAATCGATACCATGAGGCCTTACTGTCTGTCACATTCCGAATCATATGACAACTTCTTTTCCAATTTTTTGCAGAGTGCTCTTGCCAGGCTTGTGCATTCCTTGTCACTTTCTGTTGTTTGAACAAAATGAGTTTGGACCTTTTATGATCTTGTGTTAAAATCTCACCTCAGCAAAAAAAGTTTCCAGTGACATCAGCTAGATTTACATAAAAGCCAGTGTTTTTGAATGAACATGGAGAGTGAAAGGTTACTTAAATTGTATGAAATTGACTAATGGAAAATTAATTACTCAAATGCTTGCGAAAATGCCGTTTTTTGTTACTAATAAAGTTGTCCTTGAAATTATTGCATGACTACATGTAGATTTGCATATTTTACATACAGTAACAGCGTGGCAAGCCACGGTATCGACTAACAGGCGCACGTGAAAATTTCGCTTTCCAGAACAAACACAGTTTCTGTAACGGTGCTTAATGGTCGCCAAAATCCCTTGATTCAAAACTACTGAGCTTCGGTTGTTGCCGCCAATGTCACAGCTAGCAAGGTGACACCGCTGGCCTACAGCGGGCGCAATACTGATCCCAGAAACCCTTGGAGGATAAAATCTAATTACATAATATATTGTAACATCTTCCCTTTCTTAACTGAAATAAAGCTATAGCAGTATGAATAAATAAATAAATGTTTTTGAGTTCGAAGCGTGTCCAGTGTTCAAATATCCATTAAACAAATAAATAAATAAATGTTTCTGAGTTCAAAGCGTGTCCAGTGTTCAAATATCTATTAAACAGTTATTGTTGTACAACTTAAAGGTTCAGCCTGGATGGAGGCTTAACAATCCTTCCACTGCGGGTCCTTTGTATGGGTGGCTGGGATGGAGAACTGTTACGTAGAACATTCTGGGGAGGCTCTTCCTCTGATGGAGCTGAGTCGCCACTGCTCATGGCAGGGTGATCGACGGGTGGAGCCGTTGTTGTGTTAGTTGGTGTGGGAGGCAGTGAAGCAGATAAAGGGGGTTCTTGTTGAGGTTCAGGTGACTTTGCATCCAGGTTTGCTTGAGCTGACTCAGAGACGCTATCCTGTGCACAACGTAGAAACTTCCGGTTTCTTCGATATATAGACCCGTCGAGCGTGGGGCCACCTTTTTAATGCAGACCCCTCTTCTCCATTTCTTGCTTGTGTCTGATGGAGAGGGCATCAATCTGATGGGCTGACCAATTTCCAGTTCAGGAAGTTCTTTTGAGCCTTGGTCAAAGTATTTCTTAGCCATTCTTCGCTTTTTTGTCAGTCTTCGTTCAACGTCTGACTGTATCTCAGGCTCAAGGAGATGCTGTGCTATTGGCAACCTAGTCTTGGTTCTCTTGGACATCAGTCTCTGCATTGGGCTGCTATCCATCCCTTCTGTAGGGGTATTTCTGTAATCCAGAAAGCTTAGCCACTGGTCCTGATTAGCTTTTGCTACTTTCCTCTGGAGCGTTTTGGCCGTCTTAACAGCAGCTTCAACAAGTCCATTAGACTGTGAATGGTATGGGGATGATGTTAAGTGCTCAAATTGCCAGTGGTTGGCAAATCTTGTGTATTCAGCGCAGTCAAATTGTGGGCCGTTGTCTGTGTACACTCTGTCTGGAATACCAAAGCATGCAAAACGCTGCTTTGTCTTGTGGATGACTGCCGGGGATGTGGTTTGGGGCATCTCGTCAACTTCCTAGTATCCACTAAAGGCATGTACTGTTATCAGATAGTTGTTACCACCATGGCTGTATAGATTTGGGCAACTATACTCCACAGTCGGGTTGGCAGCTCTGGAGTTATCAGCGGTTCTTTCGGCTGGGCTGGTTGATACTCTGTACACAGGCTGCAATTACTCACCATTTCAACAATTTGGTGGCTCATACCAGGCCAAAACAAAGCATCTTTAGCCTGTCTTAAAAAAGCTTGCTGTCCTTGATGACTTGCATGAATGCGCTTCAACATTTCTTTACGTAATGTATTTGGAATGATCACTCGATCTCCTTTGTACAACACACCATTGTAGACTCCGATTTCATCACGGTATGTCCAATATTCAGCAATCAGTGGCTCCAATTGCTGCTTTGTCTCCGGCCATCCCTGTAGGACAGTCATCTTGAGACGTTGTAGCTGATTGTCCGCTTCAGTAAGGCGTTGAATGTTCTTTAAACCATCGTTTGATACTCCCAGGAACTCGGCCGCATTAACATCTTCCAAGTCAAGGCGACAGATTTCTTCATGTTCCGGTCTGAAGCAGGTCGCAGGAGGGCCAGTGCTTGGTAGGGGTGCTCTAGACAATGTATCCGCAAGAAACATTTCCGCTCCTTTCTTGTAACCAACCTCAAGGTTAAACTTCTGAAGGCGAAGGAGCATGCCCTGAAGTCGCTTTGGGGCTGCTGTCAGTGGCTTTTTAAAGATGGTCTCTAGGGGTTTGTGGTCACTCTTAACGCTGACGGACTTCCTACCAAAGATGTATTGATTAAAACGCATGCAAGCAAAGACGATAGCGAGACATTCTTTTTCTATCTGAGCGTAACCTCTCTCTGTTGGTGTCAGCGTTCTCGAAGCAAAGGCCACAGGCTGACCGTCTTGTAACAGGGCTGCACCAAGGCCAGTGTCACTGCTGTTGCACTGGATGGTGACTGGTAGGTGCACATCATAGTAGCGTAAGACAGGGTAGTCTGCCACCAGTTGTTTGACACGGTCAAATGCATCTTGGTGGTGTTTCTCCCACACCCAGTCTGCTTCCTTGTCGGTGAGTTGTCGCAATGGCTCACACTCGTCAGCCAGATGGGGAACAAACTTGGCTAGGTAGTTTACAAATCCCAGGAACTCTTCCCTGGTCTCGCCCTGTCCTGTGATAAGGATATCATCTGCTATGACGTAGATACCAGGTAGTCCTTCAAGTGCCTCATGCTGCCTGCGCTGATATTCTTCAGGTGCTGTTGCAATTCCAAAAGGCATCTTCAACCAGCAGTATCGCCCGAAAGGCGTCCAGAAGGTCGTAAGGTAACTGCTTGGCGCGTCGAGTTTCACCTGCCAGAACCCATTTCTAGCATCAGCTATGCTGAAGACCTTGGCTTTAGAGAGTTCAGGAAGAATCTCCTCGATCGTTGGCATTGGGTAATGTGACTGTTTAAGGGCTTTGTTCAGGTCCTTCGGATCAATGCATAATCGTAGTTTGTTGCCTTTACGTACAACAACTTCACTGCTTATCCAGTCTGTCGGTTCGGTAACTTTCTTAAGGACTTGCATCTTTTCTAATTCCTCGATGTGTGCCTTAAGCTCAGCTTTTAGTGGTATGGCCACCCTTCTTGGAGTATGTTTCACTGGCGTAATGTTTGGGTCTACCTCTAAATGGTATTCTCCAGGGAGACATCCTAAACCTTCAAATACGTCCTTGTATTCAGTGAGGATATCTTGTGGTACTGCTGCGGCTGCTGATGGAGGTATGTCAACACTGTTCGCTGAATGTACGGTAATGAGTCCCATGTTAGTGCAAGTTTCCCCTGACAACAAAGGTTGCTGGGATCCTGGGACAATCTTGAAGTTAAGCAGATGCTGTATGCCCTTGTATTTACATTCCAAATTGCACTCTCCCAGGGCTTGTACGAGGCTTTCGTCATAGAGCCTAAGCTTTGCTGTGGTCAGTTGCATAACTGGATTTCCACTCTGCTTTATTTCACACAGCCTGTCAAAGGACATAACGTTACATGTAGCACCTGTGTCCAGCTGACAACGAACCAGAGCTTCTCCATATTCATCAAAGAAACGAAGGGGTACAAAGAAATGCTTACTCTGCTGGTGTTCCACCTCTCCCACGGATTCAACAAAGTATACAGACTCATCTTCTGAAGCTGAATCCTCTTGTACGTAGTGGACACTTTGCTTTTGTAAATACACAGACTGGAAATGGTTGAGTTTCCCACACTTTTTGCATGTTTTGCCAAATGCTGGGCATTTGTTCTTATCATATACGTGCTGGCCGCTGCAGTAAATACACTCACGTTCCTGCTTGAGGTGCCTGCCAGTGGTGCTTTTACTTCTTTTGATTGATCTTTCAGGTTGCTTCTTCTTAGGGCCTTCCTTTTCCACAAAGTTTACTGGCTCTTGTCCCTTGTCTCCACCCCCGTCAATTTTCTTAAGTTGCTCGCTGGTCATTTCACTGATCCTAAGAGACTCTACAGCTTTCTTTAAATCACAACTCTTTTCTCTGAATAACCTTGTTCTCGCTGCACTGTCCCTACAGCCTAGCACCAGTCGGTCTCGCACCATTTCGTCTTCGAGAGCACCAAATTGGCATGGTTCGGCGAGTTGGCAAAGCTTGATCAAGTATTGGTCAATAGTTTCGTGTGCTTGCTGCTCCGTATTGTGGAAAATATAACGTTGGTACAGTATATTTCTTACCGGTACGAAGTGGTCTTGAAGAGCGCCCAAGATTATAGCTGGATCTTTCATATCATCATCGGTGAGTTGTAGGCGTTTCAAGATTTTCTTGCACTCGGCGCCCATCAACAATCATGGACAAAAGTCCTTGGGACAGTAAGAGCATGACGGTGATTATATGCGTTTCACAAGTATTGTCGCTAAAAGCAGTGCTGTCATGTTAGAAATGCATGTCCCCTCCCCCTTCCCCACCCAGGACAATGTTGAAAGATCACAGGAATTGTACCTTCACGCTTTCAACATTGCCCGTAGGGTGGGGGGGCAGGGTAGGGACGTGGAGTGTTAGTAGCGCGTGGCTACAATTTCGCGTGTATTAAAAAGCGTTCGAACTGTATAACTGTCCCAACACTTTTGTCCATGATTGAAGCTTTTGAGAGTTGCAACTTGAATTTTCTTTTCTTTCTCGTTGAGCCCTGTCGCTACCAGGTAATCTTTGTATGCTTCACGAAATATCTTCCAATTTGTGGGTAAATCTCCGCTGCAATTCATCTGTTCAGGCGCTGCAATCTGATAAGTAGCCATATCGACAAGTCCAAATTCAAGATGGCGTCCTACACAAGAAAACTAACGTCGTCGAAAAAAAAACAAACAATTTCTTTAGCGTTCGTGTTGAAATCTCTTTGCAGCTGTGATTGACAGGGCTTCAGCTAAAGAATCCCACTCCTGACACCATGTAATGGTGTTTAATGGTTGCCAAAATCCCTCGATTCAAAACTACTGAGCTTCGGTTGTTGCTGCCAATGTCACGGCTAGCAAGATGACACCGCTGGCCTACAGCGGGCGCAATACTGATCCCAGAAACCCTTGGAGGATAAAATCTAATTACATAATATATTGTAACAGTTTCTCATGACTTTGTCAACATTTACATACGCCAAACGTGTGAAAAGCCACAGAATCACCTCGATCCTTGCATCTCAAAACTTGAAGCGTTCGAGCTTCAAGATGCAAGGATCGAGTCTCGAGTTTCAAGCTTCGAGTGTCAACTTACTTTTGAGTGGTACTGTAAGCTATCAATATTAACATGGTAAATTGAAGATTCAGTGGACCCCGATAACTTAGGTGTTCATTAGTTATGGATTTTTAGCGAGGGGCCAGTCTTGTGATTTATTCAAGTTTAAATCCTTTTCCAAGCCAGATTATTAATCAGTCTTTTTACATATGAAATGACAGTAGTAAATTGCTCCTCATGCTTTATTCATTTTTTGAGAAAAATGTCTATTTGTGTTGCATACATGTATTTAAACTGCATTTTTGTAATTTTATCATAATAATTAAATATTACATGCTAGTAACATTCACGATACCTTTGTGTAAATACATTGTAACTATTATGAAAGATAGAAGAAACTTTATTAAAATCTGTTGTTTTCTAGATTCCTGAGAGGGAACCAATACTTTCAGTAGGTGCAGGTAGCCAACAAAAGGGACATCTCTATATACACTTCACTCAGTAGTGGGCTAATTTTTGCCTTAATTGAAGTACACATGAAATTATAGAAGGTTTCTCTTTCTTGTTGATGCATTTGGCCACTCTACTCTAACCAGCTGAAAACTTCAAATTTCGTTTAAAAAAACCCTTTGGGGAACTATTTCCAAAGATCAGTTACTGATATGTGAGTAGTTTGCTAGACCTCCATCTTAGACTTTGTGGTAACACTGAGTTTGCTTTCAAAAGTAAGGAAGGTTTTTTTGACCGTCCAAGCTGCCACATGTACCGTAAATCCTCTAGTGAGCCCCCCTCTCAAATAACCCCCCTCTCTTTACTAAGCCCTCCCTTTTCAGGGGAGGAAAGTTAATAATCCCCCCTCCCCTACCCCTTATAATTTTTCACTTATAAATGAGAGACATGTATTAATAGATCACAACTGTAAACCTTCGTGTGGACTGATCTGGGATGGTTTATTTACCAACTTTAAGGTAAAGTTTGGATTTGTTTTTGATCCTCGGAAGCCCTTTGGGGGGTTAAGATGGATGGCCGTGTGTTTAAGTGCTCCGTGTAACATTTTGTAAATTTCTAATGTTTTAGTGTGCCCTCTGCTTTCTTCTATTTGTTTGGTTATCCTGTTTCGTGTGTCATATTATGCCTGAGTCTATTGCCAACCTAAGAAGAGAAAATAATGATCTCAAATCTAAAGTCTTATTAAGTTATTTAAGGTTAACCTCTCTTTGTAATCGTTATGTACTTACCTTGTTTTATATTAGTTCAAATTCTATTTACTGTATAGTAGTGTCTTCACTGTTATTTGGTCCATCTATATATAAATCTTGTTTTGTAATATGTCTTCAGCTCCCCCCGCCTCGATTAGTTTATAAGCTATTTGCGGGTGGGAAAGTAGTTTGTAATTAGTTATTTTCCAATTTTCAATAAACTTTTTTGTTGTTGGTTTGTTGTTTGTTGTTGCATGACCTCCAACTACTTGTACTTGAGCTTTTCCACTTTGTGTTATAGTTCTTAATATGGAGAACTCATACCATCTTCTTTGCTAAATTAAATAAGCCCCCCACCCCCTCAAATGTGTTTCAAATAAATAAGTTCCCTGGGAGGCTAAATAGAGAATTTACAGTATTAAAAAATTAATAGAATACAAGAATAACGTTTCTGTGATTATAACAAGAGTTGAGTCAAGTTCCAGTCAATTTTTTAAATTGGTTTTTAACTGTTCTGCTTGCTTTGCTTAGATCCTGTTCCAACGTTTCCACCAAAGGTGAGCTTCCAGTAGCCTGGACCGTAGTCGTAACCTAACCCTTGCTGCGAAATGAAGCTGCGCAGTTCTGAGACCCTTATTTTGGGTGCCTAATAGACTCAATGAATTACTAGAAGTGCATTTTGAATTTCCCTTTAGCCTGATTAGCAAAATCAACAATGATGGTTTTTTCAAGGGCCTAAGTTTTATAATTCATTGACAACAAGGTCATGAACTCTCAATCCCTTTTCTCTTTTAGGAAAAAACTGAAGATTAAATTATTGAGTAAATATAAAAACAGTTCATAAATCTTTCCATCTTCGACTTTTCGCCATCTTTTCTTCAATTGATGTGAAACAGCTCTAGCCTGTATTTCGAGGAGGCCTAACCTCTTATAAGCCCCTATAGTTTCTGTTAGGTCTCCTCGCCACTTCTTTTTTTCTTACTTTTCCTATATTTTTTGTAATTAGTGTGTGGCAAATGAAAATAAAATTTAAAAAAAATTAATAGGCCAATCACGGTGCACGCTCACATCTTACTTGTAGTACACAAGTAGGGGCCCAGAACAAGGATTTTGGCGCCTGCTCACAGACTGACTTATTATAATGTGTGGTTTGGTTTCATCTATGGTGCAGGCTAGCTTTCGGTGGTCCTGTATATCAAACTCAAACATTACAATATCCAAAAAAAAAATAATAATTGATACTCTTCTATGGATACTATGAGCCTCCTGTTGATGCTGAAATCAGGGTTGCTGAAAGCCAATCAATTTTGAGAATATTGTTGTAGATATGATTAATTAACTGTGTAATTAAGCCTGGTTTCCATATAATCGTCCAGATTGTCCCAATTGCCCTACTCATTTCAAATAATGTTCGGGTGATGAGGCCAATTGTACGGAAACACTACTCTGACTATTGCAAAAGACCTGTTAGATTGGGACAACCTCGATCGTTTGGATAGAATTAAGTTTTATCCAAATGATTGACACGATCATGTAAAATTTAAAGGGATCATAATTATTGAAACATATTCAGACAACTAAGATGATTGGAACAATCAGAGGCTGTCCCAGAAATCGTACGTCATAATCCAGTAATCAAGGAGAAATTCAGTCTAGATGTCGCTGAGAGCAAAAGAATACAGGTACAAAAATGTCTGCAAGAATATTGGCAGTGAGGAAAATTTGCTTTTGAATACCGGTTTAGTAATTTCCTCAATGAATTTTGTTTTTTACAGAAAGGACAACCTGGCGCTGTTGGGCCAAATGGCGACCCTGTAAGTATCACTTATACTAACTTCCCCTGCTTGAACCAAGTTGTGACAATTTTGAGAGTGGAGTGCTGTGAATTTAAAGCCAACAGAATAAATGGGCTACAATCTTAGCAAGAAGACTTTTTCACTTTCTTACCCACTGGATGCCTATCTCATGGATTTTGATGCTGCTATGACCCCTGCCATGCCCCCACCCCACCCTGGTCAATGATGTCAGGGGCAGAAATGATCCACCTGAAATTAGAAAAATGGCAATGTCTATTTTGCATTATGTCCAGGATCATAGATTACTGGCCAAAACCCTTTCTAATACAAATTATAAGAAGAAATAATTGAAATTTTTGCAGGTAGACCTCTTTTGTTTTTTTCAACTTTTTATATTAATCAATGTGTAAAGAAGATGTGTCTGGTGGCCCAGAGCGAGTGGATTTTGATATCAGGCTAGTGAATTCTATTCTTGGGCAAGTGAAATTTTTTAGGAATTCAAATTACAGAAGAACTGTAATTAATCCTGCTCATCAAAAAAGTATACTTTATTATTAATAGGAAATTAATAGGAAACTAAGGTTTTGAAAATTAACCTGACTTAAATTAACGCAAATTTAATGGAAAACGACTTTTGAATAAAGGAAATTAGTGTGAAAGATAGGGTAACATGTATTTTAAAATGAAGGAAATTAATGTGATATTCGCAAAGAAACAAAACTTGTTGGGACAACAGGAACAAAGTTAAACATATAATCTGAAATGACAACTTTGTATGACATAATAATGTGGTACTTTCCATAAGTGTATGAAGGGGTCAAGTGAAGAAATCTGGCCACCTCCAGAGTTATTCACAGTTGTATTGATACTGGCGAATATCCTCCCTGATAAAATACTCCTATTCTTAGGTGTAAAGAATTGTAAAAGTGTATCAAGAATTTTGGGCCAAAATAAATAAAATTAAGGTAGTGGAAATTAATTCTCCTCTTCATTAATGGCACAGAAGTGATTGTTTACAGAAATTAATGTTAGTTTCGTATAATAAGAAATTTGGGGTAGCTGAAATGACTATTGGGTTAGTACATGCTAGCTAGAGCTTGCCCAAATGGCAAACTTTAAAACTGACTTTCTTTACACCCTACTAGTGGATAGTAGTTGAGGCTTACATTTTCTTTATTAGGGTGATCGTGGAGAACAAGGTGACCAGGGACCCACAGGACCCAAAGGATATAAAGTATGTAGTGCCAATAACTGGATAAGTCAACAGTTGACCCTTAAGTGTATAATAAATGGTACACTTTTTCTGTCATTTTAGTTCTTCAATATTTAAAATATGTATCTGAAATTTAAACCAAAAAAATTGATGGTTTAAATGGCAACTTGCCCTGTGCAAAGAGCAGGAATTGTCTGCCAGGCATACTCTCATTCATTCAATATAGGCAATAATATATAATGTTTTGGCTGTCGTAAAATGTTGCATGAATCCCTGGAATGTAAACAAAGTTACACACTGCTTTCTATAGTTTATTTCAGGCTTTTCTTTACTGATTTTTCATTCTTCATGCTCAATTATTCTTGTGGTAATCAAGAATCAAGAATGGAGACTTGCAACAGACTGCCAATGTTCTTTTAAACACAGTCTACTCTATGGGCAGAAAGAGACTTCAAGAGTGAGAAGAGTGTGGGCTCCAATAATGTAGGCATGTCAGCTCTGTTGGGATAGGGTGCTAGTTCGTAGGGGTCTCACTAAGAACATTAAGGTTTGACTGTATTATAGAAAAAAGGGGCAGTGTAAAATGCAGACTGTGGATTGACTGCAGTCTATACTGTTTTTAGGCTTTTATTTATTTATTTATTTATTTTATTGAACGATATTATTTATTCAGGGGTGCCCAGTTCACTGAGGATGGTTCGAATGGGGCCCTGATGAAAAGAAAAAAACCAACACAAAAAACAATAACCGATAAAAAAGAAATCAGTGGGACTATTGTCACATACTCATTTGCATTGTGAAAACAATCTTCTGCAGTCTGCGTTTTACACTGACTGATAAAAAAAATTATGCATGATATCTGGTTGGTGTAAATCCATAATTCTCCTTTTCTTTCCAGGGTACCTCAGGAGCCCCAGGTTTAAGAGGAGACATGGGTGATCCGGGCCCAGATGGAGATCCTGGCCCTCCTGGAGGAGCTGGGGGATTGGTAAGTGTTTGTACAATGAACTTGTTTGCAGTTCTTTCAGTCATTATGTAATAATTAACAATTAGTCGCCAAAGGCGACATGAATATCGGCGAATAGTCACCTTGCTAATATTCACGTCGCCTGAGGCGACTAATTGTTTTAGTATAATTAATTACATTGATGATTATTCGAGAAAATAAAATTACTGATCAATTTCCTACCCTGAAACCAAAAAATCTGGCTCCCATTTTGAAAACTGCTAGCCTTCGATGCTATAATCACCGTGCAGTGATTATAGCGGGATAAAGCGAAGCTCCTAGCCAATCACAGCGCTCTATTTTCGATAATCATCAATGTCATTTTACTAATGAGCTATTGTTTGAATGAAGCCATACAGTTTAAATTATTATGGCATTATGGACTAAAACCTGCACTCCAGTAATTCTAGATCTCCTATTATCAAACATTGCTCCAATCCAGGCAAGAATAGAGCAGAAAAGGGTGACATCACAAAAATTTGAATTTGAAATTTGAAATTATGGGATTAATAGCAAAATGAATATTATTTTCAAAGAACAAGATGAGAAATGTCCATTTGGCAAAATTCAGCTGGTTGAAGACCAAATTGGTGGTGCAGGAGATTTAAGAGGCTGTCTCAGTAAAAACCGCCCACTCAATTTCGCGGGAAAAATAATTTTGCCTGCAACTCTGGCCAGTGAAAGGCTTTATCGAGACTATAACTAAAATAGGTTTGCTTTGATTCACAATAATTTTTTGGCAGCGCTGGGGGTGCCTAGTATTTGGTACCGCCACGGCCATTTTGCACTTCTTGAAAACTGAGAATTTGGCATTTTTTGCGGTGCTGTAAAATGTTTGATTTGCACCATCTAGCAACGAATTTTATACCTATTTATAGGTAAACATCTCTAGTTTTTCCTGAACATAATAGTTATCCGCTAACTTTAGCTGGAAAGATGAAATCAAGCACAATATGACCCAACTAATTGCCTTGGAGCGAAAGGCCAAAAATGACCCTACAGTTGTAAAAGCTTATTTCTGACTTTTGGGACATAATTGAAAGCTCTAAACTAAATAGACGCAAAGATAGACCATCTGTTATTAACAATATCCAAAACCCCATGTACGATTTCAGTATTTTAAAAGTTATGACCAACGTGTATGCAAGCTAATATGATATTTCCAGATTTAGCGTAATGGATCTATCTCAAGCAGATGTTGTCAAAAGTACAGCTTACCTAATTCATTACTGGCACTGATTCACAAACTGAGCCATACTCCAACCCCTGAGATGCCGGACTCCATAACATTCCAGTCAATGTGCTTTAGAAACTGCTGGTATGCGGCCATTTTTGAATCCCACGCTAACAATCCGAAGCTCAAAACAGGTGAAACTGTGTCACGTTTCGAGCTAAAATGCTCGGTTAAACAACTGTTCAGAGCTGAAAATTTGCTCAAGAATCAGAAAATCAACTAGGCAGGTTTCATTTTGGATCAGAAAATTGACATTTCAGAGCTACCACCTCGAATAACCCTTTTATTCAACTGGTTCTGCAAGATCAAATGCAGGTTGACACGTAAACCGGAAATGCTGAAATCCAGAAATACGGAAAACCAGAAATGCAGAAATCCGGATCATTCGAAAATTGGCAAATCTGAAATCAATCACAAGCCAAAGGCAATTCCAACAATTAGAGACAGCTGCTTTCGTTTAGGGCTTCTTTTCAATGTTGAGACACATAAAAGATAAAACCTTCCAAACTGGCGTAGCTGTTTGATTTTCATTGAACTGAAATGCAGTTCCACGATCGATTGCGTTTGGCAAATAGGCTCCATAAGAAACAGTAAATATCGTTAACCGGTTACAAACATGCTATGTGTGCTAACATATCACACTTGTGACTAATACTTTACAGAAGTTGGCATTATATATAAACTGAATGTGTCAAGATCTAGGAAACCGAGCCAGCTCGGTTGTCTGGGCTTATTAGTATAGAGACCCTTGAAAATCGCTTGTTAAAAGCAGATAAATAGTCCCGGCCTATGAGCAAGTTTATAAGAAACAGCCACTCTGCTTTGGAAGGTTTTATCTTTTACGTGTCTCAACTTTGAAAAGGAGCCCTAAACGAAAGCAGCTGTCTCTAATTGTTGGAATTGCCTTTGGCTTGTGATTGATTTCAGATTTGCCGATTTCCAGATGATCCGGATTTCTGCATTTCCGGTTTTCCGTATTTCCGGGTTTGAGCATTTCCGGTTTACGTGTCAACCTGCATTTGATATTGCAGAACCAGTTGAATAGAAGGTTTATTCGAGGTTGTAGCTCTGAAATCTCAATGTTCTGATCCAAAATGAAACCTGCCTAGTTGATTTTCTGATTCTCAAGCAAATTTTCACCTCTGAATGGTTGTTTTACCGAGCATTTTAGCTTGAAACGTGACACAGTTTCACCTGTTTTGAGCTTCGGATTGTTAGCGTGGGATTCAAAAATGGCCGCATACCAGCAGTTTGAATAAAGCACATTTACTGGAATTTTGTGGAGTCCGGCATCTCAGGGATTGGAGTATGGCTTAATTTGTGAGTCAGTGCCATGCAGTAATGACTTAGGTAAGCCGTACTTTTGACAAAATCTGCTTGAGATAGATCCATTACGCTAAATCTGAAAATATCGTATTGGCTCGCATACGCGTTGATACAAACGGTCATAACTTTTAAAATACTGAAATCGTACATGGGGTTTTGTATATTATTACAGATGGTCTATTTTTGCGTCTATTTAGTCTAGAGCTTTCGACTATGTCCCAAAAGTTAGAAATAAGCTTTTAAAACAGGGTCATGTTTGGCCTTTCGCTCTAAGGCAATTAGATGGAGTCATATATAGCAGATAACTATTACATTCAGGAAAAACTATAGTTGTTTACCTATAAATAGGTATCAAATTCGTTGCTAGATGGTGGAAATCAAACATTTAACAGTGCCACAAAAAATGCCAAATTTTTAGTTTTCTAGACGTACAAAATGGCCGTGGCGGTACCAAATACTCGGCACCTCCCAGCACGGGCAGAAAATTATTGTGAATCAAAGCAAACCTATTTTAGTTATAGTCTCGATGAAGCCTTTCACTCGCCAGAGTTTCAGGCAAAATTATTTTTCACGTGAAATTGAGTGGGCAGTTTTTACTGAGATTGTGAGCCTCTTAAACAACGTAATGCTCTGATGACTCCATACATACATTTATCCTGCTGAAAAGGAATGCTTTGAGCCAATTGTAATAATAATAATAATAATAATAATAATAAATAATTTATTACATTTAATATAGCACTTTAACCATTAAAATATTCTAAAGCGCTTTACAATATGTACAAGAAAATAAATATCCATATACAATAAATGGAAAGAATAATAATAGTTATCAGAATATAAAATTACAAATTAAAAGCTTTCTTAAAAAGATAAGTCTTCAACTGTACTTTAAAAGAGTTAATGTTCCTACAGTTTCTAATGCTAGATGGCAAAGCATTCCATACTGTTGGTCCAGCATGGAAAAAGGCTCAATCGCCAAAAGTCTTCCGTGTCACCTTAGGGATTACAAGCAATGTTTCAGAATCAGACTGCAGGCTGTAATCAGTTCTAGGCTTTAGAACAAGTAGTTGAGATAAATATTGTGGCACGAGGCTGTTCAACGTTTTAAAAACTAAAAGTGCTATCTTAAATTCTACTCTAAATTTCACTGGCAACCAATGAAGTCCCTAAGTACTGGAGTAATATGGGCAAACTTAGGAATTAAGCAAGTAACCCGAGCTGCCGCATTAAGAACTTTTTGAAGTCGCGCGGTCATTTTGATATTGCGGAAGCTTATACAAAAGAGCGTTGCAATAATCTAAATGAGATGTAACAAACGCATGAATTAAACACTTTGTTGATTCTGCAGACAGATATTTCCTAATTTGCCTAACATTATAAAGCCCCCTATAATGCCTTACTACACACCTTTCCTATATGAATATTCATAGACATATGGGTATCAAACCATGAGCTAAGATTTCTAACATGCTTAAGGGGTCGAATCTCACAGTCACCAACTTTAATTGAAGCCATGGTAACCTTAGATAACTGCTGCGATGAACGGATGATTAGAAATTCTGTCTTTGAATCATTAAACATCAACCTGTGTGAGACTAACCAAGCCCTAACATCAGCTATGCAGTTCTCAATAGCCTTAATCACTTGATCTTGAGCAGCAAACGAATCTGGACGAAACGACACATACAACTGAGTATCATCAGCAAACCCATGAACTGATGGAAGGTGCTTCTTAACAACCTCAAACAGCCTTGATGCATACAATAGAAAAAGGACAGGTCCCAAACAGCTCCCCTGAGGAACACCATAATTCAAATTGAAGGTCTTGGAGGACTGCTGATTAACAATTACACGTTCTACCCGTCCAGTCAAATATGATCTAAACCACTTCAGAACATCACCGCAAATTCCAAAATCTGATTCCAGGATGTTAATCAGGATGTTATGATTGACAGTGTCAAAAGCGGTACTAAGATCTAAAAGAACAAGAAGAGTTACTCCCTGTTTGTCCATGTTGGAGAGTATATCACTCTGGACTTTAAGAAGAGCCGCCTCAGTTGAATGAAACTGACGATAGGATGACTGATGAACTGGAAGTGGAGCATTATCAGAGCAATGCCGGAAAAGCTGACCTACAACTGCCTTCTCAGCTGATTTGGAGACCATAGGCAGATTACTAACCGGCCCAAAGTTCTTATATACTAGTTCAAGTCCCAGTTTCTTTAACAACGGTCTAATTCAAGCAGCTTTCCAAGTGTCTGGAACTTGTCCCTGTTGAAGGGATAGATTAATCATTTTAGTTATGACTGGAATTAGTTCACTGCGACACAGTTTCAGCAACCATGTCGGTATCGGGTCTAACTGACAACTAGCATTAGAAGAGCCCATAATGATATCGGACACTTCTACCTCCAAGAGGACATCAAACTTCTCAAACTTGTTCTCAGGTGTAGGAACATTTAGAACTGGTGGAACAACAGTAATAGCATCAATATCATTTCTAATTAGGTCAACTTTCTGGCAAAAGAACTCTCCAAAATCATCAGCTAACTTGCAGGGATCATCATGGGGAGGGAGTTGATTTTCCTCAGGCTTATTAGACAAGGATCGTTCAACTTGAAACAGTTTTCTTGTATTGCCACCACATTCTTCAATGAGATCAGAGTAATACCTCTGCTTTGCATTCTTCAGAGACATAGAGTAGTTATTGCAAACTTCCCTATATGTATCCTTATCCTGCTGTGATCTCGATTTCAACATCTTCTTTTCTAGTTTTCTCCGCGATATTTTGAGTTTTTTAAGTTCCAAATTGAACCACGGCACTCTTGGTCTTACAGTAAGAATCTTGGTATTCACGGGGGCATGTTTATCCAAGATTTGTGACAAAGTGGTATCATAACACTGAGCCAGTTCTTCGAGGCTTGTCCACTGTGAATTGCACAGAACAGATAATGCAATGTCCGATCTAAAATTATCCATATCAATCTGTTTGAACTTCCGATAAGAAACTTCCTTGACCAGCATATTAGGACCAGGGATAGATAATTGACATTCAGTGAAGCAATTATCAGAAATGAAGTATGTTGACTTTGAAGGGAATACATTAATGTTATTAGACGACCGTGAGATGATAAGATCGAGAATACGTCCAGAAACATGCGTAGGGGTGGTAATATGTTGCAGCAAACCAAACGTATCCATGAGTTTCATGAACTTTCTGGCATCAGCATCACTGGGATCATCAAGATGAAAATTAAAATCACCAGAAACTAGCAAGACTTCAGGACATAACACAGTAGTTTCCAAAAAAGCAGAGAACTCTTGGAAAAAATACACTTGCTGGTACAGGATGTTCCTTAGAATAAGGAGGATGATAGACGACCACAAGCCTGATTATCCTGCCATGCGCAGATAATTTCCACTCCGAGAATTCAAAGGACGACTTTTCTCCACGGTCAAAAAGGACAAATCCAGGGTCAAGTTATAGAAACCACCCGTACCACGGCCATTGTAGAATTGTAGAAGGATTTGTATGGAGTCATGCAAGCATAACATTGTTTACATCTCACCACTAATTAATTTTGCTCTTGCAAGCTGAATATTGGCAAAAGTACAGTTTTTGTTGTGTTTTTTTCTGTTTATCTTCACCAATAATTATTGAATAATTTCTTCAATTAAGTATTTGTGATGTCATCACATCTACTCTTTATAGATGTAGGTCCTGGGGTGTAGGTGGGTGTCATATTTGTTTGAAGTGTTTGGGATGCCAAAACATGGTTAAAACACTTGGGTATTAGTCTTATTGGAGGGTAGCTAGGTGCTATAATTGTCGGGAAAGAGGAAGGAAACAATCTCCTCAGCAAGAAGGAGGTCAGCACTGGTATTGAGCCTTCAAGCCCCAGTATCTACATACAAGTTCTCCAAACTGATCTCCATACATTTCCCTAAAGAATTAGTTGAGAGAATTTGTTCAAAGATCAAAGTATTTTCTCTTGGGTGATCATTTTATTGATTCTCATAACTTATCTCTTTACAGTGTATGGATAATTGTAAGGAGAAAATTGATCTTGGACACTATTGAGACTTAAATGGTTAAGCCACCTGACACCTGTCAACAGCAACATAGTAAAGCAAATTCAGTGGGAGCACATGACAATGACCCTGCAAGCCTCCTTGTACAGACCGTATCTTTCACATCAGATTAGTGAAATGGTTGCACTCCCTTGAATTAAACCTTGCATAAATTACTAAGGCTGTGCTCCAGCAAAAATGGAAGAGAGTCCAGTGTTCTGAATTTGTCTAGGTTGTGCAACATATGATTTCTTTGAAAAAAACTAAGATTTTCTGGTTGCCTGAGATCAAAAGGTGGACATCAGGGTCTGCAGGGCTCGGCTAGAGCACAGTTCCTGATTACCTTTAGGCTAATTAATTAAGAGTGTCTACAGTAACCATTATGTTATTTCGTGTTACAGACCAGTGGAGAAAAGGGGCCTGATCCTCAAGCTCTCAGTGGCATTAAAGGAGAACAAGGGGCACCAGTAAGTTCAGTCTTCAGGGCTTATTCTAGAGGGTGTCATTGCAAGATTTGCACATTTCAGTGCTGCACAATATCGTTATTCTGTATCAATAAAAATTGTGTCCGCTCAAAATTAACCATCCCTTCAGTTCAATATATGTTTTATTAAATTCTTTTTCAGCTGTTTAAGACTGTATCCTGTTAATGTCAAGGAATCAATTTTTGATAACTCAATTCGACCTTAGATTGTAGTGTTTAAAGTTTTAGAAGAATGCAGTTATGAGCTACATGTACAAGAATAAGTAATATTGTGTTATCCCTCTCTTAAAAAATCTAGGGTGCAAGAGGTCCTCCAGGATCACCGGGAAGGCGTGGCCCACCAGTAAGTATATTATCTCCTTGCCTTTTGTTTGTTCTTGCATTGTTTGAATGACTAGTAATGATAATTCACTAGTTGATTGAGTGTTCTACAATTTACTTTCTTTTATTTTGTGGCTACAATAATACGCATCCTCTGATTGGCTGCTGAGTGGGCGAGAGTTTCTTGTAATTACCAGGCAATACTACAGTCTCGGGTAGAAATAGTCGCAATGTTATTTATGATAGTTAACTCACCAAATCTTGCACACCAACATTGAGACAACCTTGGGCAGCATGCAAAGAAAGTTGTGTCTGATATCCTCGGGCTAGCGTATTTAGCTTCAGGCTTGTGAATTCTGTTCTTAACTTGCCCAACGAGTGAGTTAAACTTTTTGGGGGAATTCAAACTACAGAATTACCAAGACAAATTGTTTATTAAATGACGTACCATGTGGATTGAAGCTGTTTTTAAGGCTGAATTATCGTAGCTGTTATTATTATTATTACAGCTTGTAATAAGATAATAAATAACAATTAATTATTAGTTTTTTTGGGCCAGTTAGTTAAACAGGCCCAAAGGGCAAGCTGTAAAACTGACTTTCTTTACACCCTGCTTTGGCTGATTGAATTAGAGTTAAGAAAACAGTATTATTGCAGCTTCTTGTTAGGTGTGAAAAAAATAATTTCATTAGTTGAACTCTGTAATTCATGTGAGTTTTAAGGCTGTTATGTGTAGCTCCTAAGCCTCATACAAGGCTGTGCTCCAAGGAAAATTGAAGGGATCTGAGTGTTTTGCACCTGTAAAATGTAGGGTGCCCAGATTGTGATTTGGAAAATGGAAAAACTAAGATTTTCTGGTCATCAGAGAGCAAAGTTGGGAGCCAGGGGCCAATGGGCTAGCATATTTAGCTGCTGGGCTTTAAAACCGCCGCCTGGTAAGCTCAGTTAGAAGAGTGCTGGTCTGCTGAGCAGCAGGTCTCGGGTTCAAACCCCAGCCGGACCAACACTCAGGGTCTTTAAATAACTGAGAAGAAAGTGCTGCCTTTGTAATGACATCTGGTTAGACTTTCTAGTCTTTTCGGATAAGGATGAAAAACCTTAGGTCCTGTCCCACAGCACTTTTACTGATCTGTTCCTGTGGGACTGTTACGCGGGGAATCTTTTAGAGGACGAGTAGCTTGCAAACTAAACTGAACGCAGGGTTATCGGAACAGCAACAAGAAGATTTATTCCGAAAATGAACGTAGTTTCCACGAAGTAAAACTCCACAACAGCACTTAACTCGATAAACTTACACGGCCTCCGCCAACTTCAATAAATTTACACGGCCTCTGCCAACTTGAATAAACACTGCGTCCGTCACACTTGACTAAACACGACTAACGTCAAACTCTCTTCGCTTGTGGTAAACTAGTTAAAACTTCACTTGAATTCGCTTACTTATATACGCTTACAATAATATTCTAGAAGTTTCTAAATAGTCTAATTATAGAAAGATTACAAAAAGATTACAAAATATCCCACTTTAGAAACACTGACACAAGATCCAAAAATAAACAAATTATGAACTCTCGCGAAGCTTCTAGGAAGTCACGCTAGTCACGCGATACAGAGTTTTTCGTAACAGGGACGTAAAAGAAACCACACCACTGTTCGAAAAGAGTAGAGGACGTAGACCCCGGTAGTGTGGTCAACCTTTACGGATTGTGGGATTGGGTAGGGATGGCACCTCGCACGGGAGCTATGAGTCCCGTTCATGTCCATTCCCTCTTGGCAGGCCTGTGTCAAGAAAAGCTGGTAAAAGAATTCTGTTCTTAACTTGCCCGATGAGCAAGTGAAGCTTTTCGGGGGAATTCAAACTACAGGAGTACTCAGACAAATTGTTTAGGTTCGACTGCTAGAGCACAGCCTTGCTCATATTAATATTTTAAGGAATCAATTTTTATACACGCTTGATGTATCTTTTTCCTTCACCACCAGGGAACAGCTGGAACTGGAGGAGCTGTAGGTCCCACTGGAGAACCAGGACCTAGGGTACGATTAACTTTTAATATTATTGTAGGGCTTGTAGGTGTTCAAACAGATCCAACTACATCCAGCATTGTTCCAACACGGGTGGTTGTTAATGTTGGACAGTGTCAAAACCTGTAGCGTTTACCCGGTAAACAGACCCAACTCTGTCCAGTAACATAAAATCCTTTTTTTAATTAAGTCCAGGGCTTCATCAAGTTCATAAGGGGTTATGGGTGGGCTTACACATGGGAAGGGTGATATCCCAGGGAGCTTGAAACCAGCTGAGGCAAATTCTTGAGAGCTGAGGCAGCTAGGGATGTTTTGAAATTTGGAGTCTCAAAAATGCTATTTCCAGCGGTTTTCAAGAGGTATTTTCCACCGCATGCGCCATGTTGTTTCGTCAGAATACACACAAGATTGGGAACAATGCCATCAAAATGTCCCAGGCGTTAGTAGTTATAGGAGGATGCTTTGAATCTCGCTCACTTGGTACTTTTTCCCGTCATTTTCCCGATTATTCCGTCATTTTCACCCAAAAATAAATGACGGAAATTAATCAGAGGAATTTTTGTACTCTTTTTAAAAATGTTCAATTTTTCAAAATCCAATTATTTCCTGTCATTTCTCTAATTAATCTTGTCATTAAAATTAAAATTAAATGACGGAAATTAATCGTAAAAATTTTGTACTCTTTTTCAAAATTACGCCCATTCAATTATTTTCTGTTATTTTTTGTACTTTTGTGTGTTATTAACAGTGGGAAATTTGACAACTTAATAGCTCGCTCCCCCTGCGGGGTCGCTCGCGGAAAATGACAGGAAAAAGTACCAAGTGAGTGAGATACAAATCATCCTCCTATAACTACTATAAACTATCTCTGAGGCAGAAAAAATAAAATTGAATTTTAAATTAATTATGGCTTAAAGATTTAATAACTTGTATAAAATGGTCAGCAACGCAAAGCAAAGCAAAAACTACAAAGTCAATTCAATAATCTTTCAAAACAAAAAAATATTCAACCTGATAAACCAATTCAATAAAACACTAACACCGCTATTTGAAATGACAAAAGGTCCTTTATGTGATGTACCTATTCCAAATATTAACTTCCGCAAAAATGAGAATGGGTATGTGAAGATATTGATGAAGTTGACTTATATTTTTGAGGAACTCGAGAAGTTTGGTCCAATCGAAATCGTACATTTGGGTGATAGTGTATTTCAAAAAGCTTTTCCAAATATTATGCACATGTTTTATGAAGGGAGTGAAGTACTTGATTCTTGTCCTCTTGATGATGATGGAACAAAAGATATGGAAAATATTTCTCCTGAAGATGGTCATTTGTATTCACTATCTGAAAGTTTGTAGAATTTGGGAGTTCAACCAGTTGAGTTCTGATTGCCCATGGTTTCTAAAATCATGGGGTTTTTTTTATGAAGAAACTTTTAACATTTCTATATAACAATTTATATAGAAAATAACACTGTAGCAGGGGGTGTGGTGTATGCAATCCACCACTAAAATGATTTAAAGATAAATATTATGGTATAAAAAAAATGCAGTTGACAGCTTACGAAAACGTTACTCCAGAAAATGTTAAATTCACAGAAGCAAAAGAATTTAAAGTGAAAGACAGCAATATCAAATATAAGAGAATACCAACTGAAATAATTTATGGTAATAACAAGAAAGGTCCTCTTGTAACTGAAACGCCTACATTATTCTCTTTTGGAGTAAGTGAAAAGAAAAATCAAGAAACCAAAAAGTTGGTTGGTTATTCTGTCCCAGTATGTCTTTGGGGAAAAGATGGCCAACCTAATGAAAAAGAACAAGCATTTTTTGATGTTTTAAATAATGTTACTTCTATTACTACTAATTTTCTTGAAAAAGAATATGGCCCTGATGTAGCATCATCTTCGACTTCACCATTATATTACAAACAGGTTGAGGTCGTTGATAAAAAAGGAAAAAAGAAAACAAAAAAAGATACATCAGCTTCTCCAGTGCTTTATGCAAAAGTTATTTATTCAGAGAAAACCAAAAAGATACTTTCTCTATTTAAAACAAAAGGAAAGAAAGATGTTAATCCATTGAAATATATCAATCAATGTTGTAATGTCAAAATGGCTTCGGTTATTGAAGGAGTATTTATTTCAAAAACAGTTACATCACTTCAAATCAAAGTTTATGAATGTTATATCAAACAATTAAAACCGTGTGAATCTTTACTTACATTTGAAGAATCAAGTGATGAAGATAGTGAAGCAAGCGAAGCAAGTGAAGAAGATGAGTCAAATGATGAAAAAATGATCAAAGATTTAGTTATTTCTGATAAAGAGGAGGAATTAACTGAGTAATATTAGGATTTATATTTTTAATACAAATGTTGTATTAAAAATCAACCAAATCCTTAAAACTTACCCATGAGTTAAATTTATCAGGATATCCACTCCATTTTACTAATGGCATTTTTTTCTTGTTATCTCGTCTGATAACTTTTTCTATTCTAAAAGTCTGCTGTTTTGCTTTCTGTAATTCTTGCTCGTAGAAAGAACCTTCAATTGGTTCTCCCATCAGATCAATAATAGAATACGTAATAGGTTTTGTTGGAATAATTTTATCAATCACAAATATCTCCTCTGTCCAGTTTGGTGTATAACCTTTATCAAATACCTTTCTCTTATATTTAGAAATTCTAACTTTATCTCCAATCTTAAACTTTGGTTTACCAGGTTTTAAGTAAATCAAATCACCATACAAATAAGACCAAACTTTTTTTTCTTTCTTTTTTTTACTCGCTTCAACAGGAGTCATTTTCACACTAGAATGTCTCGTATTATTGTAATCATCAACTAGTTTATCTATCTTATCAAAGTAAACAGTGTTGTTATTTACAGTAAACATCCTCCACATTTTGTTTTTCATTGTTTTATTCCATCTCTCAACAACACTAGATTTCTCTTCATTTTCAGTGTGATACAGTTTAATTCCTTTACTTTTTAGAAAATCTTTGAAATGTTTACTGATAAATTCAGAACCTTTATCTGTCCATAGCATCTTTGGTTTACGTTTACTCTTGAAAATTTCATCAAATGCTTTACTGACAGTTTCAGTCTTTTTATCCTTGAGAGGTTTAATCCATCCATACTTGCTAAATACGTCTATAACCATCAAAAGATATTTAATCCCTTTGTTCCACTTACTAAACTTTTGCATTTCAACCAAATCAGCAGCCCAGATTTCATCAATCCCGTTTGAGATTACTACTCACTTTTGAAAGTTTCTTGTGATTGGTTTGTGAAGTTCGTCGGCTAATTGTTGAGACCAATCACTACTCAACGCCGACGCGCGTTTTTTTGAAGACCAAGTCCAAGTTTTTTCTTTGTATCAATCAAGAATCGTGCTGTTGATCCCCACTTTGGCATTTCACCATAGGGAATCTGATCCAATGATTGTACCATCTCTCTATCACAATCACCTTTGTTTTTTCCCATATCATAACAAATATCATGATAAGCAGCTATCTCATCAACTTTGTTATATGGTTTAACACGCCACTCTGTTACTTCTCCAGTATTAGGATCATAACTTAATTGTTTATCTAGATCTAGAGGATTATAAGGTCCCATGTACTTGTATTTACCTGGTGTCCATCCTGCTTTTGGTTTTGGTAATTATTTTCCAATCCATTTGTGTATATCAAATCCACTTCCAAAACTTAGTAATGGATTATTTTCCCAAAAGTGTTCAACAATAATTCCATACTTTTCTCTTAATACCTGCGGCCATGTATCTGGATTAGATGAAATAATGTTATTCATATCTGTTAAAGCCTCTGGGTTTTTTTTTCAAAAAGTGTTGTCTTATACATTCTTCTATATGGTTTTTCAAATTTAAAAAATAATTCAGGATTACTACCTTTACGTATTATTCCCATCTTTTTTTCTTCGGCTGCTGTGGGTCTTCTCCAAAATTTACTAGAAGTAATACCATGATCCTAACCAAAAGCGGATTTAAATATATCCCCAGATTTATATCTATCGTAAACTGGTTTCAAAGATGGAATCAATTCTTGAGTTGTTTTCATTGCAATATCTGGTGCTTTTTTTACAACAGTCATTGGAGTAATACCACTTCCTTTTGGTGACCATGCAGCACCATCCAAATCTTTTCTATTAGTTGTATCTAATGCCTTTTGGTCTAACTTTGGTTGATAACTGGTCTGCTGCTTTTCCAAAAGAATCTTGAACAATTGGAGTTAATTTTTTCATTCCATAATCAAAAGCTTTTTATTTCTCATTGCTTGACTAACACCATACCTCCCCATTTCAACTGCTTTGCGTCCCATCCAAGGTAAAGCATGTTCAGTAAATGCTTCTGCAGCTGTTCCAACAACTGTATCAAATAAATCTCCGCCCGCCTTCTCAGACGGGCTAATTAGTTTTTTGACTTCTTCTTTTTAGTTTTTCTTTTAGTTTCACTTCCAGTTTGAGGAACTGCCCCCTGTTTTACGTATCTAACTTTTTTATTTCCACAAACTGCACATTTACAATAAAACTGAGTTCTTCCTCTTTTATCTTTTTGGTAACCACTTGGCTCTGTGCAAGGAGTTACTCTTTTATCTACAATGCAATATGATTCATTCATTTAGTATAATGTTTAGACAAAAATGACAACTAGGTCTAAATTTATAAAAAGTGAACTTAGCAAGATATATAAATTGTTAAATGTGAGTTTTGAATATGCCGGTTATGCTGGATTGGAGGATGACAGACGATTTATAAAAATATTTGAGCTTTTGATGGAAATAAGTGAGAAATCAAATACTCTTCGACAAGTTGTGAAGGGAAGTTATTTTATATAAATATATAATAAAAATGGAAGCCAATTTTTTTGCAGAAATAAAAAAAAATATGGATATTAATACACTCAAGGAATTTGAGAAAGAAGTAAGGGGCAAAATAATTGATGAGCTTGAGATCCTTAGAAATGAAAATAGTGATCTTTCTAGAATTTTAATGGTTAGTGAATGTGAGATGTGGAGAAAAATAAGAGAAGAGAATTATTCTTGGTTGAAATTAAAGTCGAGTCAAAAGAAGAAACTTTTTAGACTTATTGATATTTACACGAAATTTGATGATATAATTGATACTGTTAAAGTATTAAACGAAAAAGTTGAGCAGATTAAAGAACTGCAGAAAGAAGAATAACCCTCTCCCTTGGCTACGCCACATAAAACTTAAGATTAAATGTAATTATTATATTTAATCTGTATTTGCAGAGGGTAGCAGCATTCTACTGTTAAGTAGCAGGGCTAAAATATGCCTTTATAAAGTCGCTATTGTCATTATCGAAATGAGGATTATGTATAATACCTAAAAATTAATACTGTTTCCTTTTTGTCTCTCTAGTAAATAGTATAAACACCAATAACCACATAAAACACTATTTCTATTTTGTATTTCATCTATCGAATACACAATACGTTTTCCAGAAGTATTAAAATACTTTAAAGCCTCACTTGGCATTATTAAACCAAATGGATCAAAGTACTCGACTACTGAATCCAAGTTTCTATAACAAACTCAGTGTGTGCCAGGACCTTGCATATCATCAAGATTGATTATTCCACATTCTTTTTTAATCTTACTAGGCAGATGGTCTCGACTGTAAATCCCTCTAAGATGATTAATAGTAAGTTTCTTTACCCATCTCATCAAGTCAAAGTTGGGTAAAGGCTTAATTACAAAATGGAGCCTAGTATGGGAATTGAGTTGAATGGGCTGTTTTTTCCTAATAGTAGTCCTTTGCCTTTGGACTTTTTTTTTAAACTCCCTTCCTATTGGATTTTTCCAATTACCAAAAAAGGGAGGAGGGTAATATGGATAACCCTCACCATGTGTGGATGGTGGTGGTGGAACATAAACATTTCTCGTATTACTAGACGATCCCCTATCAACCTGTAAACCAGAGCCAAACAACTTTGGAAGCAGACTAATCGCCATTGGAATTCCAATAGATGCAAGTGTTCCCAGAAATCCTCCTTCTATTTGTTGTCGAGTTGGTTTAATAACCAACCGACCTCCTGTTTTAAAAACTTTGTTAATCTGGTCTATTTGTGCTTTGGTGAATTCTTTAGAAAAAGGAGGTAACATTGGGAAAAATCTTTTTGGAATTGTAATCCCTTTTCCAAACAGTTTTTTTATTACTTTATCACCAAGTGCAGTTGCAGCTCCAGTAGCAAGTGCAGGGGCAACTTTCGCAACTCCCTTCATTGCATAAGGAAGAAGTTTTGTACCAAGACTTATCAAACTAGAGAATAAGTTTCCGCCATGTTTTACTGAATTTCTAATCTGTGTTTTACTTATTTTTATATCTGATCCTGTTCCATTTGCAAGTGATTTTTTATCTTCGCAATCTGTCTTTGTGTTAACATTAATTCATCTAATCCGCGAAGATGAGAATGTTTTAATCACAGTGTTAGTGGTGATTTATTTTTAATTGCAGCCATTAGTTTTGACTTTTGTCCATCTGATAGCGTTACGCCATATTCAATATAAGATGTCATTTTTATTATAATATTTATATTAAATTCTTTTCATGTAATGCAATTGCAAAAATAGTATAATCAGCATTGGTTTCCCCACTTAGTTCATAATGAATTGATAGTTTTACTTTATCTTCCAGATTTGGTAGTTTAAAATAAATAAATGGAAAAAGAGACTCAAAATTATTTCTATTAAGAAGTGCTCCACCACTATACGACATAACATCTCTGTAAACTCTAGATGGCTCTGTGGATGGTTTGTAATGAATATTGGGGTACTCATTTTCATTTGCTTTAAGCTAACATCGTGCTAATTTTCTGTTATTTGCGACGTTAAAAGTTTGGTAAAGAAATGGGTTTGCTGTTTGTCTATTTATATTTGCACTGTTTACAATAAAAATAAAAACATGACGTGGTTTTGAAATACCATTTGTTATTATAAAACTTCCTTCTCTTTGTCTTAAATCTGTAGAATTCGTTACATACTCATTAAGATAAGATTTTGGAGACATTTTTGTAATAATTGTACTCTGGGGAATGTACAGTTGTAGTTTTGTAATTATTATTCTACAAACTTGAGTCCCTGACCTCCATATAAGGTTGTTATCACTTTCAAATTCAATGTTTAATTCAAAATTTGAATATGGTAAAATTTTATCTTTAAGGACTTCAAAAAAAGAATATCTATTAAGAGGAATTTCACAATTACCAATATTAGATTGCCCTAATATTAATTTTCTTTTATAATATCCTTTATTAAATAAAATATTTGTTCTATAAAGAATAGATCCTTCAACCCAAGCATTACCGTCATCATTTCTTAAATGTTGTACATTCCTTCCAATAAACTCATTCCTGTTTGGGTAAATTGTTTTATCAAGATAAAAAAAATTCATTAGATATGCAATAGTTTCTGCATAAGAAGTATTATACTCAAGCAAATTTTTGATATTTACAACATGATTAGCATAATTACACCGATAAACTTCTTTTCCATTAATAATAAAACTAATTTTTTTAATAAATGAACTTGCACCATTAACAATTCCATTTCTATCAGTTAGTGTTATTGCTGTTCCATTTATTCTTGTTAATTTAAAATACATTGAAAGCCTCGCATTGTACCAATCAAGTGACTCACCTTCAACTACAAATTTAAAATTACCTCTGTTTTGATAATTATTATCAGTGGGGATTATTAAAGGTTGTTCGAGATTAAAAACTAAATCTTCATTCATTTTATGTAATGCTTATACAACAATCTAAGCATGAATCAATAGTTTTCCACTTTGCTGTTCTATTTCTGCCTCTCGCTCATGTAACACAAGAGCATAAAATTTATATTCAGCGTTTGGATTGGCTGTTAGTTCAAAATGAAACGCTAGCTTTGTTACTCCATCTTTGATGTCCATTTTTTGTTTTGTCAAATCAAAGTAAATAATTGGATAAACTTTCTTATAGCTTGTCATATCAAGAATTGTTCCACCCTGAAAGTCGTTGTTTGCGTGAACATACTCCATCAAACCTCTAAAAACTCTTGTTAAATCTGTGGATGGTTTATAGTGAAAATCAGGGTATTCATTACCATTTGCAACCTCGAGATAACATCGTGATACGTCAGCATTGTTTGGTAAATTACCAAAAGTATCATATATAAATGGATTTGCTGTTTGTGCATCAATTCTTGCTATGTTGATGCCCCAAACAAATACATGGCGTGGTTTTGAAATGGCGGTTGTTATTCTGTAATGTCCTGTTTGTTGATCTAGATTATTTGACGTATGAACGACTTCATTAAGATAAGTCCACTTGTAAGGTTTAAGATAATTTTCCATGTGTAACTTTTGTCCTTCAGAGTTAAAAGTTAACTTTGGAATATATAACTGAAGTCTTTTTACAATAACTCTGCAATTAGCACCAGCTTGAAACACCAGATTTGCATTGCTTTCGATTTCAAAATTTATTTCAATTTTTGTGTTAGGAAGTAGTTTGTCTTCTAATGCCTCAAAGAAAGAGTATCTATTAAGAGGTATTTCACAATTGACTAGAACTGAAGCACCCAATACTTTTTTTCTTAAAGCAAAACCAACATTATATTCTGCTTGAGCAGCACGTTCCTCTTCAGATCTACTTGTATCAGGATAGTAAAATTCTTTGGTTCCAATACTTTTTGCATAAGAGGAATTATGCTCAAGTAAGTTTTTAATATTTGCAACATGATTTGCTTCATTACAACTATAAACTTCTCTTCCATTTGCCAGGACAGTTATTTTTTTTATAAATGAGTTAGAATCATTTACAATTCCGTTGTGATCAGTAAGTGTTAAATCTCCTCCAGCTAATAAACCTACTTTAAAATCCATTGAAAAACGAGCATTATACCAATCAAATGGAGTGGCCTCACCCGTATTATCAGCGATAAATTTAAGGTTTGGTGCTCTAACTTGGGCGGCATCATTTGCTGGGTCTGCTGTAGTTAAAGATTGTTCGAGATCAAATATAACATCTTCATATCTTTCTAAATATTTTGGGTTTTGAAAAGATTTCATTTTATATTAATAATTATATAATTTTCTTAAGTTTTCCAAATATTGGTTATGTTCCTTTTCAGTCATTTTACGTGTTGGTTTGGTGGTGGGAGGGGGGTTTTCACGAGAAAGTAATTTTACGATTTTATCACCTGCCTTTTTTTCTTTTACAATTGTGCTTGGATCAAAATTAATGTTACTTTATTTTTAAATGTTGGTTTTGGTGTTGGTTTTTTGGGAGTCGGTTTTTTAAATATGTTGTCTTTCATATTTTCCCATTTCTGGGTTGTATTTTCTTTTAAACTCTGATTGTCGCATCATTTTATCTATAGATTTATACTAAAGGTGAGTATCCAGTATGACGAAGCAACAGTGTCATAAACCAATCAATACCATTTAGGTCAATAGGTTGACCGACTGAATCAGTTACATTTATTCTCATTTCAGAAATATAATTAGAACTTACAGGGCAGTACAGTGGTCTCCTTGGTTCGAAAGTGAATGGATAACTCCTTGTAAGATTATGTTTTGGAATAACTGCGATTGTGTTTGTATTTACTCCATTCACAACAGAGTCTTTTATAGCATCTACGTTTATGTTTAATGAGTCAATCGATTTTATGATATTTGGGAGGCATGTTCCATACTCTGTTTTAGCCACCAGTTTCTTTTCAAATCCGATCAAGTCTCCAAAATCTGTTCCTCTTAAATCAAGTTGATAATCATCATCAATTTCTATCAGTACTCGATAGGTAGAGAGAATAAAAGATAAATTGATTGAGTCACCCCGTGCTCTGCCTGTTAAACTACCACCGGTTGAGTAATGCCCCCTTTCTTTCATATATTGATGAATGTAATCCTCTATATCTTGGTAGGAATACAATCCATCTGTAAAAGTAATAGTATTCCAGTTGGTTCCATCATGGAAACATCTTGACTTTTTTGATCAGATCAATAACCAGAGTATATAATACCATCTACTGACGTGATACAACTCACTTTGACTCTGAAGATGACTACCGCACAGGTTGTCGAAACGTCAGTCACTGTCAACGACAACAGTCCTATTCAGGACTACGTTAACCCGGACGATCAAACTCAACCTACTTTTGAAATGACTCCTGGGTTCAAACCTTTCACAGTACTACTTCTGATGTTGTACCAAGAGTAAGTCATCGACAACCTGTCCAAGGCGAGAAAATGCTTAAATTGTGGGTCAAGTTTCAAAGGAGGATTAAATTTAACTATAAAATCATGGGGTTTGTTTACTCCTATTTGTTCTCTTTTAATAGAGGAAATATGAATCGCGCTTTCATTCATTTTATCTTATGTTTAGATAATTTCTTAAAAGTTTATTAAGTTGGTTATTAGTAACAATCCCTAGATCTCTAAGTCGATGTGCTATTTGAATATATTCATGTCTGAATACGCCATTGTTTCCTGCAGCAAGTGATCCACCAAGTAATTCAAATCTTTTTATTAGTTCTTGTGGTGAGTTGTAAAAGAAAATACCTTTTCCAGTTTTGTGTTTTTCTTTTGCTTTTATAAGATCACCTATTGTATCCTTATACTTAATTAATACATTTTGTTCTGCTGTTTTTTTATATAATAATAAGATCTATATCTTCTTGAGTTTTATCTACTTTTCTATTCTTTCTACTTATTTTTCCTCTTAAACTTTTAATATTATCGTTAACATCCTCATAAATGTCTTCTAAGTTATAAGGACCATATAAACCTCGTTTATATATATATTCCATTTCTTTTTCATTAAACCTGTTAGATAAGTCAAAAATATTTTGTTCTTTTGATTCAGGTTTTTCTGATCCAGATTCTTCTTCACTTTGTTTTTCTTTTAAAAAATAATCATAATAAGAATCATCATCATCATCATCATATTCTATTTGTGGTAATTCGTTTATATCAGCTAATCGCTCAATTTGTTTAAAACCTTCAGTAATAGCTTTTTGTTTATCTCTAAGACCTTTAAGAGCCAACTGATTATTACTAATACCTTTTGTAAGTGCCAACTGATTTCGAAGCATTTTCTGGTTTTGAGTGAAAATATTTTCTTTTTTGATGTCTTCAGGTTTTTCAAATTGTGAAATCAAAGGTTTAAATGTCTCACTAAATCCTTCTCTCTGATTCTGTTTTTCCCAAGCAGTCTCTTTTATTCTACGTCTCACCTGTTTAGCAAGATCATCTGCTTCAATCTTATTTTTAGAATATTTAATAATTTCTTGAATGTCCATTTATATAATAATTAGATAATAGAGCAGGGGATTGCATCCCCCGCACCCCCTGCAACAATATAACCCCTACCCTAGATACGCCGCATTAGTATAATAATTATATAAATGGAAATACCTAATTATGATAGTACCGGTGAATCCGCAGATAAAAAATTCAAACAGCTGTATCCTTTCGTGCCATCAGATACATTTCGAATGTTAATTTGTGGAAATAGTGGAAGTGGTAAAACTAATTTGCTGTATCATATGCTAATGAAACCATTGCTATACTATGATGAGATTTATCTTTATGCTCGTAATTTGGAGCAGGATAAATACAAGAGACTAATCCAAAAAATGAGAGAGTTGTCGCATAAACTCGGCTATGAAATACTTAATGTGAGTAATGATGAAATAACCCCAGTAACAGAAATGGATTATGCAGACAATCAAAAACTTGTTGCCGGTATATTTGATGATTACGTCTGTGATAAAAACCAGAGACAAATAATAGATTATTTCATTCAAGGACGACATAAGAATTGCTCAGTAATATACTTGAGTCAAAATCATTTTACAAAACTCCAAAGGATATTCGACTGAATTGTTCTCACTACTGTTTATACGAATTTCCATCATTGAGGGAAGCCAACAGAATATCATCTGAATTGGGAGTTGATAAAAAACAATATCAATCAGCAACTCGAAAACCTTATTCATTTTTGTATGTTGATAAACCAAAGAAAAGCATTGCAAAAAACTTTACTGGAAATATTTAGCAGTTTTCAAATTTGTATAAGTAAAGAATAAAATGGGAATATTTAACGAACATTCTTCTAATCAACATCCATTTGCGCGAGGAATTCAGGTGCTCCAGGTGTTGGATTTAATCTCACTGCAGATGGTAATTATGATATGGTGGGAAAAAAACTAAAAAATGTTGGTGCTCCAGAATCAGACACCGATTCAGCAACCAAAAAGTATGTTGATGAAAATTCTGGTGGTGGAAAAACATCATTATTAACAATTGATTCCAACATTGATATGAAAGACTCCTTTCGTATTCTGAACCTTAAAGCTCCATCTGATGCAGATGAGCCAGCCACAAAAAATTACACAGACAGTAATTTTTTTTACATAAATGGAAGTAAACCAATGACTGGAGACATAAACATGGATCATAAAAAAATAACTAACTTAGGTGTGCCTTTAAATATTAATGACGCGGCAACCAAACAGTATGTAGATGTTCATGCATCTAATTTAACTCCTGGTGTAAAATTGATTGGGAATCTTAATGCTAATAATAAGAAAATAAATAATCTTGCGGAGCCAACAAATAATAGTGACGCCGCAAATAAAAAATATGTTGATGATAACAAAGTTGATGGTAGTGTCTTTTTAAAAATAGATGGAACAAGATCAATGACTGGAAATCTCAACATGAATAACAATCGAATTTTCAATATACCAGCTCCAAATACACCTAACCAACCAACACCATTAGCTTATACTGATTTAGCGTATCTCCACGTTGATGGATCAAATAAAATGACTAATGATCTAAACATGGACAATAAAAAAATAACCAACTTAAAACCACCAACAATTAACTCAGACGCTGCCACTAAATTTTATGTGGATCATAAATCAACTCCCCAAGATCTTAGTCCTTACATAAAAAAAGATGGGAGTGTCTCAATGACGGGAAGTTTAAACATGAGTGGTCATAAAATAGTTAATCTTGAAGATCCCGCTTCAGATAGTGATGCAGTAAATAAAAAATATATGAACGACCATACACATACAGTTCAAGTTCAACCAAGCCATTACAAAGATGAGTTTAGTTATCTCATGTCAGACGCAAGCCAATGGACTGATTAAATAACTACAGGTACTAGTTTTAATATGAAAAAGATTGCAGACTTAGCACCTAGTAAAGGTAACTGTCATGACTACAATCATAAAGTTATTTATATGGAAATAGTAAAGAATTCACAGGGTGGATATAAGTACAAGATGGGAATTAATTTTTACAGGTTACCTAAAAATTTTGAGTATACACTTTGTTTAGAGATACTTAACACTGATTATGAACTATGGCATAAATCCCAGATAAGTGTTGATAGGGGCACATCACAAGGATTATCAATTGAAAATGTAGGTGTAAAAAAACTTAGTCATAGATTCACCAATTCAAAGGGAAAAACAGAATTTATGTATTACCATAGAATAATAGTTAATTTTAAGAAGTGGCTAACTGGTAATACGTTTTTTCTTCTTATTTTGGTCAATATTCCTCAGGTTGGAAATGACCTAGCTATTTACCCAAAAAATTTCACAGGAGTTTACATTATTGCTTATGGCATTATGGGTAAATTTAGCAATATCGACCCAGATAAAGTTTATGACTATCACACAGCATTTGACATCAAACCAACAGAAGTAGAATACAATGTTGTCATTAACGCAAATAATAAAAAGATATTAAACATTGCTCTCGATAAAGGCCAGGATACTAGTGCTGCACAGTTGGAATGGTAAAAGAGTTAATTCCCTTTACTACAAAATATGTTTATAGACAATATTTTGAAGAATTTTATGACTTTACCGATGCAAATATTTATGGATTAAGTAGTACATCATCTGGTGTTGTTATAAATTCTTTACATCCAAATATTACCTTACCTAATAAACACTTAAGTGATATAAGAAAAGATGGCTTAAATGTTAATAATTTTACTATTAGTTTTAATCCCTCTGGTAATTTTACAAATTATACTTTATGTATTGTTTTTTATCATTGGAGTAATAGAGATTTTGCTTTAGCTAAGAAAAATTCACAAAATAACCAAGGTTATTAAGTTTAACCTTTTCTAAAGTTGCTGGTTATTTAACTTTACTTTCCAATAATAAAAGAGATTTTTTTAGTTTGCCAAGTAGTTTTGATGGAAAAAAAATTGTTTTATGGTTGGCAGAAAGTGTTGATACAATTGTTACAAAAGTTAACATAAGTAACTACAGCTCAACATTAACGCTAGCAAACTCTAATTACACTACTGATCAAAATTTTGACTTTATAACTGATGATGGAATTTTGAGTAAAATTATGTTTTCTCCAAATTTTTACGACTTTGACTCTGTGCAATTTCACAAAGTAATGATTCAAGAGAAACTAAATGGATCTTATGTAGAGTAAATAAATAAATGAAAGATATATTTGAATTTAATCACATTGACAACTCTCTGTCAGAATCAGAGGTCACAACTCTCAAAGATTTCTATAAACATTACCACAAGAAATACTGGTGTTTTAAGAAATCTTATAAGAGGTATAAAATTCTCGATGAAACACTTACTCTGTTTGGGGGAGGATTAGTTATTATTGGAACGATAGCAGGAGGAATAACATTAAATCCAGTAATACTCGTTGTTATCAATGGCGCTGGGGTGTTAGTTCTATTTCAAAAATGAAGAATTACAAAAAAAAGATTGAAATGTCACAAATTGCATTTACAACTTATGAAAAAGTATTGGTTGAACTGCGTTCAGCTTTGCGGGGTGATGAGTTTAACAAAAAAGAGTTTATTGATCGAATGAAACTAATAGATGAAATGATAATTAATTGATCAGACTCCTTTTGCAGATAGATTTGTTAAAAAATATAATAAGTGGTGGGTTGCTCACCCCAGCTCATAAACTTTAATCATTTCTATATAAACATAAATATAGAAATGATAAATACAATTGTATCATATGTGAATTTTTACTTCCCTACATATAAAACACAGTTTTACCCTGATAATTTTATTAAAGCCTGTCTTGTTTACCAGTTTCTCTGTGCAAAGTATTTCACACAAAAACTAGACATAAACCAAATCATTTATAGACTATCAGACTATAGACACAGTTGCAGATCAAACTCATCAATACTAACCAATCATTTAATATTTAGTCTTGCTTTTCGAGAATTTTGGAAACAGTATAGACTTGGTAGAGGAAGGTTTTTTTGACTGTCAACACTCCGTTTAAAGAATTTGAAGTACTTGGCTATCTAACTGGAATTGTTTACTGGTGCTTTCACAGAGGAGTCATTGAGTGATTTGTAACTATAGCAGGGGATTGCATCCCCCACACCCCCTGTTACAATGATTTATAGTTGACCCACCACTTTTCATAATTCTCCAAAGTTTGTTTAGAAATTTTTAGATCAAATAATTCATACTTTTCATTTCCCATTTCTTCCAGTATTTTTTTTATTAAATAAAAAAATACTTATCATTCTTTTTCGACAAAATTGTGTGTTTAGTATTTCCACGACGTGGTTGTCTATCGCCATTAGTTTATTATACAGATCGCACTTTTCAACATCATGTAGATGTAATCTTTTAGAAACTTGATGTACCTTTTTCTCATAATGATACTTTCTCTGATAAATACTCTTCTTTCGAAAATGTAATCGATCATAGTCTTTTTTTATCATAATACCCTAAAACATGACCATTTAAACAACCACAAGATTCACAAATTTTATAACCTGAATAAATAGAAAAACAATCACTTTCTTGACAATTTTTGCATTTAACTTTTTTAACTTCGTCGTTCTCTGCTTTTTTATTTTTATAATTATGAAGAATATCTAAATATTTTTTTATTTGTTTTTCTGTGTATTGCATTCATTATATATATTGTATTAATTCTAGATATAATTAAAAATATAAATCATTCCATCTTTTTTCGATGTCGTAAATTTAGATTTTTTCTTACAGTTTAAACATTAAATTGAAGATGCTGCAATACCTATCTCCTCTGATGCTTCTGTGATACTTTTAAATTTCTTTTCTTCTCTTGTTTCAATATTAAAAGATTTAACACCTTTACAGACTGATTTTCTTACATTTTCTTTATGTGATAATAATTGAAGATTATCAGTTTGATTATTATATTTATTATCAATATGATCAACTTCTTTATCATCTTCTATAATACCGTTAAAACATTCGTAAACAAATCTTCTTCCCTTTTCATTATAAGCAGAAAAATGTAAATACCCCCCATTTTCTTTGTTTACATTTTGTTTTAATATTATTTTATGTTTTTTACCAAATATTTGCCCCTCTTTACTAGCAGCGTATTGATTATAAATTGGATGAGTAAAAAATTCATTAATTTGAAATTCAATAACTTCATGATTTTTCATTTTTTATAAATATTAAATTTTATCTCTTTAAACTTTTTTTAACTAATTGCATTTGTATTTACTTTGTCCTTAGTCAATATACTCTTGTCATCTTCATTACTCAAAGCTACCTTGTTTACTTCCTTTGAATAAAAAATATCATGATTTTCACTTTTTATAATTTTCATCGATCTCATTTGTTTTTCACCGGAAAATAAACACTGGACATAATCTTCAAATGATATATCTTTTTTCACAATATTTTTCTTTATACCTTTACACTTTTTATTAACCTTCTCTCCCTCTACCTTGAAACTATAAAGCTTTGGATGAAGACCAACAAAATGAGTAATTTGTTTACCAGCTACTTCATCCTTGAACATTCCTATCACTTTTTTATTAACTCCTGTAAGTATTCCAGATGGATGGGATGGGGGATAATCTGAAGTATCAAACTTTCTTTTTATATCTTTTGATATGTCTTTGTAAAAATCATCTGTATTAATTTCATACATAAGTGAATCGGTATCAGTAAATAACAACTTGGCGTGGTTATGCCCATATTTCTTTTGTATGTAATTATAATGAAAATCAAACATTAATGTTTTTGACAGATCAAGTATTGTTTGACCGACATACACTGGTCAATAACCAGAGTATATAATACCATCAGATCAATAACCAGAGTATATAATACCATCTACTGACGTGATACAACTCACTTTGACTCTGAAGATGACTACCGCACAGGTTGTCGAAACGTCAGTCACTGTCAACAACAGTCCTATTCAGGACTACGTTAACCCGGACGATCAAACTCAACCTACTTTTGAAATGACTTCTGGGTTCAAACCTTTCACAGTTATACACTGGTTTGTTAAAAAACACTTCAGTTTTTTTCATATGAATGGCAATAAGATTACGATCAAATATTGTTGCTCTATCAAAGTTTGGGCAACTTGTTAATTTTACAGCTTTGGCACGATCATCAACAAGTGTTATATTCTGTCTTTTCCTTATGTTTTCTATTTTTTTTCCAAATACGGAATTATTCATAAGTTTGAAAAAGTCTTTTTCAAAACTGTTAGCTGCTGTTTTTCGGAGTTCAGTATTCTTTCTGATATAAGGTTCCATCCAAGAACTCTGTCTAAACATTATTCCTCTGTGAACAACAGTTATTTTTAGGCCCATCTCAAGACATTGTCTTAAATTCCCATAATGTATTACATAATTTTTATGTGGCTTGAAATGGCTAATAAGTTTCTCAACACCATTAACTTTTAACTTCTCTGGAGCAAGAGGATAATCATTATGTGATTACCATAAATCTTTTGGATATTCAAGGTCTACTTCAAATATATAACCTTTTTTGTGTTCTGAGGGATTATTCATACCATCATTCATATCTTCAAGTATTTTCATTACTGAATCTGTTGTTGGTTCTTTCATCCACTTGAATCCATGTGTTGGAAGTGATTGTGACATTGCCCATCCATAAAGATTATTAGCATCAAGATATTGAATATAAGTAGGCGGTTTATCAGGATCGAAATCTTTCATGTATTTGTTATTCGCTTCTGCATATCTCTTTGATATGTGAGTAATTCCTCCTCGTATACCTTTTTCAATCATCATTAACATGTCATAATCATGCAACATTTGAAGTTGTTGACCTGTTTCTTTGAGACATGCGTCTTAAGCCAGACCGAGAGATGTGAAGTAATGAGCTGGATCCAAATTGTAATGTTTCAAACAAGTGTTACGGAAATTCTCAAATACATCTGCCAGCAATAGGACATCAGACTTTATTTAAAGATCATGATAATCTTTGATTGATTTACATTGAAACGTATTCCAAACATTAATAGCATGATGATAATCTTCATCTGTTATATCTTCATCATTTAATTTTGAATAGAATTTTTCTTTAGGAGGTAATTGTGTTTCAGAGAATTTTTCGATTGATGAAACATAATCATAAGGGTAAACTCCTTTTCGAGTTAAGAGATTTACATTTTCTTTAAATATTTCTTTTGTATTATGGAAATCATCTGGTTGCAAGTTTCCAACAAGATTAGCCAGACTCGTTTGAAGAAACTTAAATGAATCAATAAATCTTATTTCAAAATACAATGAAACAGTCTCTCCAGTATGCCTTGATTTATACTCATCAACTTTTATCTTTTTGGAAAACAAGATAATTATACTTTTCTTCTGTAGAAGGAATACAGTTCAATTCACCTGGAATACTGGATAGTTGTTTATAAACAAATGAGCATCATAACCTTGAAGATTGTGAAACACTACGGGAAGAATCATTGGTTTGTGACACTGGAGATTGCAACTATTATGAGCAGCACCACGATATTGGCCAGTAAAATGACAATGATCCCGGACTTTATCTTTGAGTAATTCTTTTGAGCAAATATGACAAGTTTTGGCTTGTTCTTGTTTTGTTAAGTTAAGAGGTTTTGGACGACGATAAAAATCATTATATATTTTATTAGTTACTTTTGCAAGTTTTGAAACAAATATTTCAGGAACATTATCATCGTTGTTGTTTTTTGTATAACTAATTGGTTCAAAAGTATTCAGAACTATCCCTTTGATGTAAAAACAAAATCCTGACGGTTCATGCTTTTGGTAATTATAAGTATATGAATCCTCTGGATTGGGACAGCAAGTATTCATTGGTTTAGTAAAACATTCAAAATCTGCATAAACTACAAAAGGAATTGGAAGCTGTTTTTGATAATTTTTAAAATGTAACATTGTGTTTATCGGAGGCATTTTCACAGCAACTGTTTCATTAGTGGAACAATACTGAATATGTTTTTGAAATAATTTTTCTTTCGAGTGATGAGTAAAACATTTCTTACAAATATATATTTCTCCATTTGTTCGTGAAGTTATTTGAGACCTAAACAAACGAGAAAAATGTTTAATAAGAGAATAATGACTTTTACCATCTTCCTCATAAAGAAATAAATCAATTGTTTCTTGTGGTTTTTGCTTTGCCATCCGGAGTGGGTAAAACTTTTTATTCTCATTAACCGAAAAAACATTTATTCCTGGTATAGATGGATTAAGTGATTCAAATTTTGTGATATCTTTTACTTTCATCGGAAATTTAATTCCTTTGGTATTTAGAGTATTCTCGTTTTGTTTCAAATCTGTAAATCGATCATCATTTTTGGGTTTTGGATTGAGATATCTCAGTACACACCAGAGATAGCATTTATCATCAGTGTTTCAAATATTTAATATGGCTTTTTTTCGAGATATCCAATCTGGAAGAGGAATATAAGAAGATCCTCTCATCGGATTAAAATTAACAGTGTGAATCTCAAAATGAACTACTTCTTTAAAATACCACCCACTACCTTTATGCTGATAGTTTCTTATCTTATCAAGGATTTTACGAATAACTTGGACAAGTATTTTTTTTACATCAGTTGATATAAGATTAATATGAGTACCTGATTGAAAATATGCTTTATCCTGAACAGTAATAGGAAATTTATCGCCAGATATCTTTTGTTCCATTAAACAAACTAAAACACATCTACCTTTAATATTTCGATGATTTCGTTAAAAGTTTTTTAAATAGCTGGATTTAGATTTGAAGTACTCAAAAGGTAAAATACCAGGTTTTCCCTGAACAATGTATTTGTTAGCAAATTCATCCAGAGCTGATTTTTCTTTGATAATTCCTTGATTATATTCTTTGATAGGTCGTTCAAGAGCTTTACGCAGATAAGATGGTGTATCAGGTGGAATTGATTTATTCTTGATACACTCCTGAAAATATTCATCAAATGTTTTTGTTTTGGGTTTTGTTTTAGGTTTAGGTTTTTGCTTATTTTTGGGGTTTGATACGGGGGGTTTTGGCTTTCATTGTGGTGGAATTTTAGGACTAAGAGATATTTTTTTAATTAAACTTTCTTTTTTCTTTATCCTCTCTATTAACTTTTGTCTTTCTCTTTGTTCTTGTTTTTCCTTATATTGTTTATATTTATTTTTAAGTTCTTGCGTCCTGAGTTTATCTATTTTTTTTTAACTCTTCAATTGAAAGGTTTTTTAAGTCAGCGCTCATCTTGTTATATAATTATTTTATCTTTTAAGCCTTAAATTCAATTTTATTTTTTCTGTCTCAAAATACATAATAAAAATTATAAGTCTTAAAACCTTCTCAGGAGGGACTGAGAGGAAAAATACATAATAGAAGGAGACCCTCCTGAGAAGGTCTGGTGGCCACCAGTTTTGTTAATTTTTTTAATGATAATATAAACTTTCTATATAAATTGTTATATAGAAATGTTAAAAATTTCTTCATAAAAAAAAGCCCATGATTTTAGAAACCATGGGCAATCAGAACTCAACTGGTTGAACTCCCAAATTCCACAAACTTTCAGATGGTGAATACAAATGACCATCTTCAGGAGAAATATTTTCCATATCTTTTGTTCCATCATCATCAAGAGGACAAGAATCAAGTACTTCACTCCCTTCGTAAAACATGTGCATAATATTTGGAAAAGCTTTTTGAAATACACTATCACCCAAATGTACGATTTCGATTGGACCAAACTTCTCGAGTTCCTCAAAAATATAAGTCAACTTCATCAATATCTTCACATACCCATTCTCATTTTTGCGGAAGTTAATGTTTGGAATAGGTACATCACATAAAGGACCTTTTGTCATTTCAAATAGCGGTGTTAGTGTTTTATTGAATTGGTTTATCAGGTTGAATATTTTTTTGTTTTGAAAGATCATTGAATTGACTTTGTAGTTTTTGCTTTGCTTTGCGTTGCTGACCATTTTATACAAGTTATTAAATCTTTAAGCCATAATTAATTTAAAATTCAATTTTATTTTTTCTGCCTCAGAGATAGTTTATAGTAGTTATAGGAGGATGATTTGTATCTCACTCACTTGGTACTTTTTCCTGTCATTTTCCGCGAGCGACCCCGCAGGGGGAGCGAGCTATTAAGTTGTCAAATTTCCCACTGTTAATAACACACAAAAGTACAAAAAATAACAGAAAATAATTGAATGGGCGTAATTTTGAAAAAGAGTACAAAATTTTTACGATTAATTTCCGTCATTTAATTTTAATTTTAATGACAAGATTAATTAGAGAAATGACAGGAAATAATTGGATTTTGAAAAATTGAACATTTTTAAAAAGAGTACAAAAATTCCTCTGATTAATTTCCGTCATTTATTTTTGGGTGAAAATGACGGAATAATCGGGAAAATGACGGGAAAAAGTACCAAGTGAGTGAGATTCAAAGCATCCTCCTATAACTACTGGCGTTCCACAACATTGCACGGTTTGAACGTTTCACAAATCTTAACCTGTTTAAATATGCGTTCAATGTCATTCAAACCTGGGAAATGGATGCTTTACAAATTTTATTCGATGGTGCTTATTTTTTCTTAGCAGTTTGGTAGAGGATGAAAGAAGCCGGCTAAGGATGGCTAACTAGCTGGTGGTTTTTGGCCAGCTACCGGCCCTTATTGACAGCCCTGGTGTTTCTCTACTTTCCTGTGAAAATAGCTGGGGATCGTGTTTATCGTAACCTGGGAAAATCCCCGGTCCCCGGCCCCCAGCCCTCGGCCCTTAAAGACAGCTCTGTTTTTCAGTAGCCAAGTCCTTAGATTCCATGTTGGTATATTATAATTCAATTTATCCACATTGTTTGAATAAATTAGGGGGAAAATATTCTCTTGTCGGTATTTAGTATCAAGGGACTTGGTAGAGTATTTAAGGAGTGGTGCTAGGTTTTTTATCCTCTTGATGCTCATTTCTGGAGGCGATCTATGTACATGTTTTACTTTATTTTTTGGAATGGGAGATCGACATAATGCCGATTCAGTTGCTAACCTGAGTCAAGTTACTCCTACCTCTGTTGCTGTTTCGTGAGCATGTGATGGCAATAGGTGTTTGGTTTTTTTCTTTTCTGGGTTTTTTCTGGGATTTTAAGTGTTTATTGGGTATTTGGACAAGAGCTTGTTTTTATTTACCTCCTTGTATTTTCATCTCACTCCTGCAGGGAAGAAATGGACAGCCAGGTCCACCTGGATTGCCAGGAGCAGATGGTTCAGATGTAAGAAGCTGAAACAAACAATGCATCTCATATTGTTCATTAGGGAGCTTAATTAAGCAACAACGATGGCAGCAGCTACGAGAACATCAGTTAAAAAGTGTGTCCAGGCTGCTTCAAACTTAATTAGGCATACTCCATCGTGTTCAGTTCATCAATTAATGTTGGCAAATTTTTCTGGAGATGAATTCTGAAGGACTGTATCAATGTTCAGAAAAAGAATAAGAGGGTCATTTCCTTGTGTTCGTGCATGTCCTTCACAAAACATGAAATTAGGCAGTTTCATGTTCTAGGCATGCAACGATGGCAAAGAAATGTTCAAAAAAGCATTCAAAATTGTTTTGCTAATTATCTAAACCTATTGCTTTTTTGCCATTCTCATTGTGCCGGTTCTAAAGTACAGGTCACATTCCACAGGTCGAGTGCAGGTCATTGCTCCATTGATAAATTACCAAACCACACAGATTCCCCTCAATCTAATGGAGCATTTTGTTAAGAGATTAGGGCTAGGAGACAGTTTTAATGCTGTTCATTTATCTCTATCGTGGTGACCTGTACTCTGACCTGTGAAAAGTGACCTGTATTTTAGACCCAACGTTCTCATTGCCATCGCTGTTGTCATTGCTTATGCTCCCTGTTGTCCATTAATGGGCATGGCTGTAGTAGAGTTAATTTTTTCGATGTTGTCAATTACGTATGGAACTCGACGTTAGTGAAGAAACTGCTTTTACTTAACAAAATCCTAGCTCTTTGTCAATCAAACAAGCATTATATCAAATGTTACAAATGACGGATACTTTGAAATGAACTTAGAAAAACTTGTCCATTCCTGATCCATTTCAATCTTCTTTAACCCATTCGTCCCTGAACCGCCCGTGCGGATCCACGCCCTTTTTAACCCTTGTGACATCATCAGTTTTAACGGTCAAGGCCAACTTTGTCCGCTAACTTGTGCAGAGTGAAGAGATCTTTCAAACCATACCAGAATGAGCACAATTCAGTCAAGGACACTGGAGAAAACGGCAAAAAACCATGCAAGGTTGACCTGTAAATCTCCATGAAAATCTTGTTCCATTACCCACCTACCTTTCCTTTCACCTAATCCTAAGATCCTAAAAGCTTTCCTAAAAACTCTTCCCATCAAAATGAAGCCTACTAAATGCCCAACAAGAGAAAAAAAAAGTGAGTGAGAAAAGCGAAAAAAGAGGGGAGGAGAGAAAGGCAGAAGTAAAAGTCAAGACTGCTGTGTCACTTTTAAACCCAAAAAATGGCGAAATTTTGCTTTCTGCGCATGCCCGAACTTCGCAAGCTGATATTTTGCATCTGGATCAGAAGGCCATGAAGTGTACGACTTGTAAACGGGTTTGTGGTAAGTTTTAGCTCTTTATAGCATGACAGTGACCAGAAAACCACTCGACTAGCTTCAAAACGCATTTTTCGGCAAAATCTCCAGGAGCGAATGGGTTAAAGTTTGACCATCGTTCTTTCTTTTGTATTATTAATACCTTTTTCTAATATTTTGAGTACTTATTTCACTCATTTTTTGGTAGTTTCCAATGTTTGATCGTTTAATTTTCCTAATTTGTGTGCATAATATTCCTTCTGGCTTCAATCCTCAGAGATACCAGGGTGTGGCTTGGTAGATGCCACACCCCTGTATGGTTGATCTAGGATTTTTTGGAAACCTCAATTATTAAGTAGCTGTTGATTTATACTGCAGGTGCATTTCACAAACCTTGGTGATAGTCAGTGGCATTGGCCAAAAGATAATTTATAATGTCATGTGTGACATAAAGATGAGCCATTTTTGAGGAAATTACCATTCTCCTGCATGATTTTGTGTAAACAGTATAAAACAATTCCCAAAGCTGCAAAATGTTTCATTTCTATAACAACATGCTTTAATTGTCAGTGAAATCTCAGATGGCCATCAATATGGCACCATTTTCAGTGATATCATAGGTCCCAGGACAGTGCATATCATGTGTACCTTAAAGACAATACAGCGCTGTGGTGCAATAAGGGGTTGCAACAACCACAATCATTCTAGAGCAATGCCATCAATTTGCTAGGTGGCTTCTCTGTTCTTTGCTATGGGATGATAACCATTATAGTGACTGAAAAATCAGTAGAGGCATCATCCAGTAACTTTTGGTAGCTGGACACAATTTTCAATTTGTTTGTCTTTGTGAAATGTTGCACAGGGTGAACCTGGAGACAAAGGATCTGTAGGAGACCCTGGAGCCCAAGGACCACCGGTAAGTATCTTCTGTAAATTGTTCAAAGTGGCTCCTGCATTAGCCTGAGAAAGCAGTTGACATTTCACAAGGCCACCGGTGGTTTTCCCGCGAAATGGCTTCTGAGAAATTCTGTACTGATGGGGGGGGGGGGGGGGGGGGGTGGGGAGATACCACTGTTCTCAGGCTACTCTTGCATGTATAGTAAAACATTCTGTACAACTTCTTTGTTACAACACGTTTTGGAGTCTCCTGTACTTTTCTCCACTATTATCTCCTAACTGCAATACTGGCATTCAGGAGGGGGGGGGGGGGGGGAAGAGACAAGGTCTGGGACCAAGAAACGATGTTCTCACAACTTGCAAAGTGGTCACCCTGCGTGATTGTCAGTGGATAATTTCAGTATTTTTCCCACAGTAAATATTTTTAGACTTTTTAGAAGCAAGAAGCGAACTGGCAGAGGAAATCAGAAATGCTTAAATAATTGAAAGAAAATATCATGCATCATTGTTTTTCTTGCATATCATATTTGTCTTTCAGTACTGAAATTGCAGGGAAAACTAAAATGCAACCGCATTAGATCTTAACCAACAACAATGCGCTCGATTGATTACATTTATAGGTTACGTTGTTTTTGCCATGCAAGGATATCTTGATGCTGATAAAAATTACTGGAGAAAGTGCCAAATTTATCAGAAGCAAGTATCTTCAGAGAGCTTTATTAAAAATGAGCTTACAGCTCTACCTATCATAACTGAATAAACATTCACACTTCATAACATTTCACTTCGTTTATCATGATCAGTCAACACCTTGAAACCAAAGTTAAAATTCAAAATGATCCTAATAAACAAATCACAACTACTACTGAAAGCTCTGTACCTTGAAGCGACTTAAACTTTCCTAAGGTTTGCTGCAAATCACTGCTTGATAGCTCAACTCTTCGGCGGTTCTTATCAGTACGGAGCTAAATGTGACATATTCCAAACTCTGCCGAGGGAAATTGTTTAATAGAAAAAGAAAACCACTATGTCTGAAAAGCGACATCAAATCAATAATTTTGCGTATTACCAAAATATAATAGTGAGAAACAGTCATGCCTTCGACCACCATGTTTTTGTTTCTTCTCAAGACCGTTGATCTATGGATTTTGATGTAATGTGCATGATCAGTACACAAATCCCGCTGGTAAGACCCTTGCTGATCTTTTTGCAAGTTGTGAGAACATCGTTTGGATTTCATTTAAGAGAATGTATGGGAATTAAGTAGCTTTCCCCCTTTCAGGCATCAGTTGTCCAAAAGTTGGATAGCACTATCCACTGGATCAACTTCAATCCATTGGATGGCTCAGTTGGTTTTCCTAATTCTTATCCGCTGGATAGTGCTATCTAGGGTTTGAATGACTGGGACCTACGTCTGTTGGGACCTTTTGGCATATTAGAAACCAATTAATCTGACAAAGACTTTATTACTTAAAGCTTTTTTTAAAAGTGAAATTTATTATTGTAAAAGTATGTAATTTAACATTCAAGTGATATGACTGCGTGAAATCTGGCAGATCAATGGTCTGATATAGCAATACTATGGTCATTTGATGTGTAGTTTAGACAATTATGATATGATGTCAACTGTGTTTTCTAATAAATTTTATTATGTCCTTTCAAAATAAAGGATTGAAAAGGACACATTTCCTTTTAAGTAAGAAAAAAATATCTCCAGCACTGCAATGAGTGCTTCAGGAGTGTTAGTTGTGCAAGGCAATTAAGCTATACATCTTAGATGGGTAGACGGGTAAAAGTTTTTTGCCTTATTTTAGTATGGTAGCTCTGTCAGTTACATAATTAAGTAGTCTTACCGTAGAATTCGCCGTTATTTTTCGGATTTAGCAGGCCAAAGGGGCCGTTACTTTCGGGTAGCCGTTACTTTGGGATGGTTAGAAACGTTTGTAATTCAGCAGTGGTTTTACACAAAGAGGACGCATAGCAGACACAAAAAAGTTCATTCAGGATGCATGCTGGTTACAGTATTCATTATCCATGTTGTGGTTCAGTTTTATCCTTGGTTCAAATTTTCTTTTCTTTTGTTTTTGGGTATGGTAATGTATGATAATAACATGATAATGAGTTTGAAACAAAAGAAAAGAAAATTTGAACCAAGGATAAAATTGAACCACAACATCCATGTAAACAAAGTAAACTGTAACAAAAAAGGCTCAAACATCCGTATACTGTATTTGTAACCACATACCGCACCTCTTGAAATGTTACATTTACGGTACAAAAATTATATATATTTTTTTTGAGTAGACATTTTTTAAAGGGGCTGCTGTTATTGGTGGGGCCATTACTTTTCTTTGGGTAGCCGTTATTTTCGGGGGACCCATTATTATCGGAATTCTATGGTAGTTTTTTTAAACCACAACTTTTCCTCTTCTAGGGTCAAACAGGTCCACCCGGTATACCAGGTTTGACAGGATTCAAGGGAGATAAGGTATGCTTCATTTCTTTCAAAAATATTGTGTGGCGTTATAACCCACTTCTTCTCTGGCACCATTGTATTGCTAGGCAACACTTAATGTGGTCCTGACCAGTTGTGGGTCCAGACCTTCAGATAAGGGGGGGGGGGTGGGTGGGCCCCCTGGGCCCCTCCCTTGGATCCGCCACTGCTGGCTGATCCCTCAAAATATTTAAATTGATGAAAAAATATAACATGTCTGTTTTCACGCTTTAAGTTCCAATGTTGACCAATTTAAACTTTCTCTTAACCCTTTAAGTCCCAATAGTGTCCAAGATCAATTTTCTTCTTACAATTACCATACACTGTAAAGAGATAAGTTATGAGAATCAATAAAATGATCACCCAAGAGAAAATACTTTGATCTTTGAACAAATTCTCTCAACTAATTCTTCAAGGAAATGTATGGAGATCAGTTTGGAGAATTTGTATGTGGATACTGAAGCTTAAAGGGTCAACAGTATCAATACGCAATAGAGAGGATAAGTTAGTGTGAGGTCACATTACCATGGAAGCAAAATTTCTAGATCACAACAATAGGGAGCTTTAGCAACGATGACCGTGATGGCAACAAAAATGGCAAAAAGGAGTAGGTTTACATTAGCAAAACAACAAGTTTCCATGTGCATCACGCTTTTTTGTACATTTCTTAGCCATTGTTACATGATTGCGACATGAAACTTCTTAATTTCACATGCCTGCTTTATGGAGTAGAGTGAACAAAGCACAAAATTTACTTTTCTTTTTCTAAACTTTGATATGGTCCTTTTGATTCCAAAAAAATTTTGCCAACATTTGACAAGTTAAATGAAACTGAGTATATAAGGATCAGTGAAGTTTGAAACAGTGCGAATTTACTTTTAGAGGACATTTTCGGTTTGTTGTCATCCAGAAATTATGCTACCATGGCAACATGATGTAACGACTTCTCCCCTCTATCAAGAGAAAAGGTTAGAATGTGTAATCAAATGGTGGTGGGTGAAATTGAAATTATTACAATTTGGACAAAAAACAAGTGATATTGTTTCCTAATTTCATGAGTATACCATTTGATATATATATTAATAATATGATAACCGTTCACATTTGTAGGTTTTTTATTTGTTTCGTTTTTGGCTTAAGTTCATGATTTTTTTAACTTTTCCCATGAAATATCCATTTGTGTTCTTCTTTGTGTGCTCTTTTGTTTGTTCAGGTTTTTCTAAAGCGTCTTTTAATGGCCTGATAGCTTCATTCATAAAATTTTGTAACGTTTACATCATCTTGGCACTAAGACATACAGAACATTGCCACAGCAATTTTGTAATTTTATGTGTGAAGTTATAAATCAATGCTGAAATTCCGTGCTAAAGTACTAGTGGAGCTGGAGTAATTTGTCACAGTTTGATATTTTGAAACTTTATTAAATGATCACGTTACGAAAAATGCTTTGATCTTTAAGCAAATACTCTCAAATAATTCTATAACTCTTTAACCCCAAGAGCCACATACAAATTCTACAGACTGGTCTCCATACATTTCTTTTAAGAATAGTTGAGAGAATTTGGTTTAAGATCTAAGCATTCTCCCTTTAATGATCGATTTAGTAATTCTCATAACCTTTACTCTTGATGATCTGCTGATGTTGTTAGAAGAAAATTGATGTTGGTTACTCTTGAGACCTAAAGGGTTGAGGAACTGTAAGGAGATGAGTCTGGAGAGGTTGTGCGTGAGTCAGCAAAAGACTGCAGATAATGACGAGAGTGTACACCTAACATATTTCTTCTCCAAGAAGAGAAAGTTGTATAATCTTTATAGCTTTGTTATTACTAATTCAACTGCCTTAATTTATCTTGGTAAATGTGTATTTCTATAGGGACCAGCAGGAAGCAAGGGAAATAAAGGAGAAACAGGATACTTAGGAGAGAGGGTATATACTATTCTAATAGTAAACTAGTAATAACAATAAAAAAAAGAAGAAGAAGAAGAAATTACAATCTCAGGAGCTCAAGGTTCTCTTTAATACCATCTGTGCTTTCTTTCATAGGGCGATCCAGGAGACCCAGGTGACCCCGGTATGGATGGTGTTCCTGTAAGTATTATTTTTAATACAGTTGGGTTGGAGTAGTCATAAAACAGAACAGTTCTCACACACAGCTAGGAGCCATGCCAAGCCGACCATGCAGCCCAAGCTTTATTATCAACACCACAAATCACTAGTATCACAGCACAAAATGAGCTAATATACAGCTGACAAGAAAACCGAGAGAAGATACAAGAATGACCAAAACTACGACACTACTTTAAAGCCTGAAACAACCCAAAAAACACATGAAGGGTGGGTGGGCGTTGCAGGTCAGACAATAGCAGGAGGCAACAAAAACAACTGAACTCTAAAATGCCTTGTGACCTGAAGACCCTCGCCCTCTCGAACCCATACTCCCAGCCATGTGTGAGAAAAACGTTTTCTGCTTCTTTTGTTCATCAGCCAGCTGAAAACCACACTTGATTTCTTCATAACAGTGAATAGAATGATTACTTATCATTACATAATGCAAAATTCCTCAACCAATAATGCAGTTTGAGTCATGTTTGCATTGTCACCTGATGGACTTGATACTGAAGGTCTTTATTATAGCTCTCTTTTTCCATTCCCTGTTTGTGTTCATATCAGCTCTTGGGGTGTCGTTTTCTTGAAAAAAAGTTGCAGTAGGCACTAGTTGTAACTCTTGGCCCAACATTTTCAAGTTTCAATCCATGTCTATCTTTGCCATTATCTGTAGCAATTAATAGACATTCAACAGGAAACAGTTTCAATGCCTAAGTTATTTATTCTTAAATAAAAAATGTGTACCATTGTGTAATTCAATTGATGCAAAAACAGGTTTTAGCTTTTTAAAGTAATATATTGTTGTTGTGGTATCAGGGTGCAACTGGACAGCAAGGTGTGCAAGGAAAGCAGGGCAGACAAGGAACACGGGGACTAAGAGGGCCAGAAGGATCCCCTGGAGGACAGGGTCCCCCGGTACATAAACAACTGTTACAGTGCATTTTTTGCTTATAGATGTATACAGTCTAACCTCTCCTTATGGACACTTCTATAATACAGATACCTGACTCTATTACATACAGTTCGTTTGGTCCCAGAAATGCCAAAAATCATACATTCCGTACCTCTATGATACAGACACCTGTAAAGTGGACAATTGGTTCTGTCCCTTTGCTGTCCGTATTAAAGAGGTTTGACTGTACTTACCTATTATGTGAAATATAGACTGAAATAAAAAACACACCAAAATTATCTGTCGCTAAGTTTAAATCATCGCTAAATTAAAGTGAGTACAATATGAAATTGGCATCCTGTCAGTTTCACACACGTTTTTTTTTTACAGTCGATTATGATGTGTATTGGATGTTTCTTACACATTTCAGTCATTTTAGCTTGACAATTGACTGAAGTGGATTCTTCACTAGTATTAAATTTTGCATTCCCGTGTGGCCTCTGTGGTTTCCATGTTTATAAGGAGCTGTGGAATCCTTGATGAAATGAAAAGCCTAACACAATTTATGAGGAAGATAATCCGCACAATTGTTGTGCAGTTTTAGTTCATGAAATCCCGAAAATTAAGTGACCTATGTTCCAAAATTTACAAAAGTTGCTCAACTAAAGTGGCCCTAAATAAGGATTTTTCAAACTCACTAAACTCAAGTGTCACCAAAATTTAATGTAATGAGGTAAATCAAAATGTCTTAAAGGCTGCAAGCGTTGACCATACAATATTAGCTTGCCTACCACTCACTTCAGTGTACTTTTAGCCAAGCAGGAAAAGTGCATGAAGGATGTGCTCCAAGGAAAATTTGAAATGGTGTGAGCCACTAAAATGCAGGTTGCCCAGCATATATAGGATTTCTTGAAACTAAGGCACTTTCCATTATTTGTCAGAACTGACTGGCCAGACCAAGGCTGGAGCAGTCATTTTGACAATAAAATAGGCTTTTCCCATGAGTTTTTGCTGAAAAACCATCTCCTTTGGGCATAGTATTTAGGATTAATTTTTGACTGATCTGGTTGGATAGTGTTGATTAAGTGAAATTCTCGTTGCTATTGGAATTACGTCTGGCTGGTCAGTTCTGACAAATGGAAAGAGCAAGATTCCCTTTAATCTTCCAAGAGCAGAAGTAAGGCGTCAGGGGCCACCTGGCTCTACTAGAGCACAGTCCTGCACAAGGGAAGAAGAAAAAATAAACAGGAATGAAGGAAGGGAAGGGGATCCATTTTAGAAAACTATTTGTTAAGAAAAGGAGAGAGAGTTGGTTGTATTTCCTGACACATGAATGTCTTAAAAATCTCTACAATAGAAACCTTTAGATTTCAGGACGAGGACAAGATTTGACTTAAAGTTTATTTTACGTGTTTTTTTTCTAAAAAGAGACGCTCCAAAGGCTTCATTGTACTTTTTTTTAGATGGTTAAGGAGGAGGTTAAGGAGGTTAAGCCCTCTCTGATTGCAACATGATAAATCTTCTTACATTGATATCTTGTTTCTGTCACTATGACATTTTTACTAAAACCTCTAGTAGAGTTATGATGGCTATCAAGGTTTCTCACCTTATACCACTACATGAGAAATTTCTGCAATTTGATTGGCTTAGAGCGGTTGTATTTCAGGTTAATTTGAAATACCTACTTGTGAAAATTACAAACCTTTTGCAGGTAGTAGTATGAACAAATAATAGCATGATTTGAACGTGATATTTGGTATAAATACCACTCGTGATATTTCAAAATTGTCTCAAATTTCACTCGCCTAATGGCTCGTGAAATTACGTATAACAATTTCGGAATATCACTCGTAGTATTTATGCCAAATATCACTACAAATCATGCTATTACCTATACAAATAATGCTGGTTCACATGCATGCACTACTTAGTATTGAGAAAATTTTGTCCTGGCAGTGAAGGCCTCTAATATTGGTGGGAGAGAGGAGAACTAGTTGGTCACATATTCTTCTCTTGACCACAAGAATACAAAATATTGCTAGTCAGAAGACCTTGATCTTGGGACTTCTACACTGTTAAGACAATACTCTAAACATTGACGAAGTGAACCAGCCTATGGGGCATTGCAATCATAGACTATAGCTCAGAGCTTTTTGGCTCCTTATGATTTTTCTTGGAGCAAAATTGTGGTGCAGCTCTAGAGCTTAACTAATAAAAGATTTGTTTATAGTGGAAAGTGCACTTAGCTTATCCAGCTAGTTTACAGGCACTCCACTCAAATAATAAGAAACAAAACGATTCAAATAATTATAACATAACAGGTGGATTAAAAACCCCAACTGGCAGGAGGCAACTGGCCAGTCGGCTATTTACAAGCATGCCCAAGAAAATGAACTTGGGATGACCGGAACAAATGCAGCAAGTGGCTAGAGCAGGACTTGAACCAAGGAGTGCTGCATTGCGAGTCTGATGCACAGACCACTCGGCCACTCTGCTTTCTTTTTAATTTCACCTGTTTTATTAGATTTCTTGAAAAAAAGTTAGTTACATTTTACTCTGATTTATTAGGGTCCAGCTGGGCAAGCAGGAGCCTCAGGAATCCCAGGTCTTGCTGGAGCTAAGGGTGACCGTGGTGAACTAGGAGTACAAGGTGACCAAGGGCTTGGTGGTGAACAAGGACCTAGGGGTGAAGCTGGACCAAAGGGAATAAATGGACAAGATGGTACCCCTGGAAGAACTGGAAGTGCTGGAGAGAAAGGAAGCTTGGTATGAAAATTAATAAAAGTATTTGTTATTGCGACAGTGAAATGCAAAATTGGAACTAAATTAATGATCAAACTGAGAAAACAAATGGATGATGAAAGGTTAACCAACCGTTTGACTAACAGTTTGAACTGTTTGACACGCTTTTCGAACAGTTTGATAAAACTTCAACTGTAATGTTCTTTTGTACATTTTTCTTCATTCTGTGATTCAAATACTGTAGAATCCCACACGACAAAGAACCTGGATTTTAAGAACCTGTTAGGGTATAATTTGCCAGTTAAGCCCCCTTCTGTTTAGCCTAAAATTTGAAGCAGGTGATGAATTTTACACACTTAATTTTTTTCTAGGTATATCATTTTGAACCAGTTTAGTACATGTATAATACGGACCAATTTGTTTTGGGTAAAATGATTACTGGAGGTCTTTGTCTAAATTATTATTGGGTACCAAGGGTACTAAATGTTCCCAGGTTCAAATCCTGGTGCCGACACCATATGTTGTTTGGGTTTGTTGTTGGTTCTCTCCTTTGCACCAAGAGTTTTCTCCTGGGTAGCCTGGTTTTCCCCTCAGCTTCCAAACAAATGTTTGCAAATTCCAATTCGACCAGGAATCAGGGAGATGAGGAAGCACTAAGTGAGTGTCAGTTCACCTCATCTATCCTCTGGGTGCCTCATGGCACACAAGGCCTTCACAGAGTCTCCCTACTTATCTCGGTTAGCCGTAACAGTCCTCACATCCTCCCAAGATCGCCATCATGCTTCTGCTCTAACCTTTTCAACCGTTCGCCTTCAGGTGGTTTTTGGTATGGTGTACATACATTCCAGTTTCCAATCTTCTTCTATCCTTCAACCTGTTTGGCATGGGTGGCCCTACCAGGAGTCCAAGACTCCAGCCGACATAGCTCTATTAGCGTGCATAGAAAGTGGTGTCCGATAGCCTGGGGCTAGTGGATTTTGCTATCCGAATCGGGCTAGTGAATTCTGTTTTTAACTTGCCCGACAGGAAAGTGATATTTTTTTAGAAATTTGAATAACAGAAGAACTGTAATCAATCCTGCTCATCAAATTTTTTCGGGCTGGTACATGAAAGTCACAGCTTGCCCGAATGGCAAGCTGTAAAACTGACTTTCTATGCACCCTGTCTATGGTCATTGAGATGCAGACCACCCCACCACATAGTACAGTAAGGTGGTGGTCTCTTCGGAGTAGACTAAGTGGATGCGCTACCTCTAAATCATTACTTATTTATTTTATGAAGTGAGATAATGCGTTTATTTTTATTAGATGTGTTTCTTTTATTTTGCAACCCTTTTCAGGGTCCAACTGGTCCAGCAGGCCCCCCTGGACAACCAGGAGCTCCTGGGAGTGCTGTAAGTAAATTCTCCCTTCCAATTCTTGCAGATTATTTAATTCACAGTGCTCTCATAATGAGCATTTAACTACTCATCAGTCGCATTTACCTTCAGACTTGTTTTAAAAATTCTGCCTGGTAAGACCCTACCCCCTCCTTCTTGAATTTCCAATGATCCCTGACAAGGTGGGTATGGATAATTTTGTTTGGATTGGAAGAAATATTTCTATAACTCCACACTTATTTACTTGTTTCTAAGATCATCTGCTCCTTAATTTACATCAGAAGTCCTTTAAAAAAATTCCAAAATATCATATGTGCTCTAATTGCAAAATATTTTCGCAGGGGGTTTCATACTAATGTGTACTTTCAATTAAAAAGTTAAATTTTTATAATATGAGCACTTTAAGGCATGCCCTCAGGTTAGGCAAAGATGGGTGTAACTGCTGCTAGTTAAGTTCTGCCTTATGTAAGACGGCCAAAATGGTTGATGCAAGAACCACAGATTTGAGCTACGTTTTATGAGTGTTAATCTATTAACAACAAAATGGGCAACAAAAAATGGGAACAAGTAACATAAGTGTTATTGATAACTACACATCTGTGGGAGACTTAAAAAATAATAAGGGGCTTGACACTCTTGGGGAAAGCAACTGAATCATTGGAACTTACTGAGCATTAAAGGCTACCAATTTATAATAGATTTGAGGGAAACTAAAAATTAACTACAAACCAAATAAGACCAAGGAGTGAATAGACTACCCACAATACACGATTTACAAATGGGAACAAGGTGTTTACCACTCCTACACAACAAGAATTAGGTACAAGAAATGTGTGGGAATAATACAACAAAGTGTGTAAGGGAATAGAGAAATTAAGGTAAACCACCCAAAAGTAATGATTATTAGGATAATAAAAGTAATCGGACATCTTGAATAAATGATGTATGTATGTATGTAAACATACATACATACATCATTTATTCAAGATGCATTAAGGTGGCTCGACTGGATTGTTTTGTGGGGAATACCTCCCAAGTTTGAGCATTAACTACGTCACCGTGAGCAAAGATATGGAAAAAGGTTACCACAACTGTGTTATATAAAGATTAAAATTTCTTATGATTTGGGTTTTATTGCAATGGCAATGTAATGACGCCACTTCGTTTTTTATTTATCTTTGTGTTTCTCTGTACCAGGAGTTTTTTTTGAGAAATCGCTTAAGGGAGTATGTACCTGCCATAATTGCCTCGATTATTGCAAAGTTTGAACAAATTCTATGAGAGCGTTTTCAAAATATTTTGAAGCAAAGTTTTAAGCATCATAAAAACAGCGAAATAGCATGCTATCCACACAATTAGCTAATTTTTTAAGAAAATGATAAGCTTTGGAAACGTGGCTTCATCTCATAGTGGTTTGATTCCATTGAAAACCTCATACAAAAAAAGAGGGGAATTGCTCTGGGCGATCACGAGTAAGAAGAATTTTATTAACTTGCATTCAGCTGCTTTTGTTACAGTTTTTGCACGTAATTTGGTCCACGCCTACAAATTTCACAATTTTTCAAAAAACCGCTCGATAAATTTTTTTATAAATTTGATAATCCTGAGATCAATTGTCAATAAATATACCCTGCAAGTTTCAAGAACATAGAAAACAGGGAAGGCTTTCAAATTGGGCCTCAAATATGACCAATTTTTCCCCCAGATTTTGTGTTTACAAGCGAGCATCCTCATTATTCACTGGCATTGTTTTCAAGTTTCATATGCACGTGCACATTTAGCAAAAAGTAGTAAATTTGCATCAAAAAGAACTCTCAATTACACAAAATCTGGGGGAAAAATTGGTTATATTTGAGGTCCTATTTGAAAGCCTTCCCTGTTTTCTATATTCTTGAAACTTGCAGGGTATATTTATTGACAATTGATCTCAGGATTGTCAAATTTGTAAAAAAAATTATTGAGCGGTTTTTTGAGAAATGCGAAATTTGTAGGCATAGACCAAATTACGTGCAAAAACTGTAACAAAAGCTGTTGAATGCAAGTTAATAAAGTTCTTCTTGCTCACGATCGCCCAGAACAATTCCCCTCTTTTTGTTGTAAGAGGTTTTCAATGGAATCAGACTACTATGAGATGAAGCTGCGTTTCCAAGGCTTATCATTTTCTTAAAAAATTACCTAATTGTGTGGATAGCATGCTATTTCGCTGTTTTTATGATGCTTAAGACTTTGTTTCAAAATATTTTGAAAACGTTCACATAGAATTTGTTCAAACTTTGCAATAATTGAGGCAATTATGGCAGGTACATACTCCCGTAAGCGATTTCTCAAAAAAACTCCTGGTACAGAGAAACATAAAGATAAATAAAAAAACGTAATGGCGTCGTTACATTCCCATGGCGACTCCGATTGCAATAAAACCCAGATCATAAGAAATCTTCATCTTTATATAATACAGTTGTGGTAATCTTTTTTCCATATCTTTACCCATGGCGACGTAATTAATGCTCAAACTTGGGAGGTACCCCCCTAAAAAAGCCAGTCGTGTCACCTTAAAATATATACAAGGTTTAAAAACGACATCCTGAAAGGGAAGCTATGAGGTTATCTCTATGTTAAAACTCCCCAAAATAACAAGTAAATAAATAAATAAAGATAATATCATAATAACAACTACAGCAATAGTAAAAAGCACTTCTTAGTTAAACATTGAGATAAAATTTTAGCTTGGATTTAAATAATCAAAGACTATCAGCTTCAACTATGTCTTAAGGTAAATCGTTCCAGAGCTTGACTGTTCTAATGAAAAAAGAATGTTTATAACAATTCTGTCTTGTTGATTTGACATAAAGTTGCATTTTTCTCTACTGAAAGGGTGTCCCTGGTGCCCAAGGACAGTCTGGTCCTCCTGGAGACAGGGTAAGTGTAATTAACTCATTTCCTTTAAATACCATTCAGTATCTAACTGGCAGGAGGCAACCAGTTGGCTATTTACAAGCACTGCTGAGGATTTGAACTTGGTACAACCAAGAACAAATCTAGCAAGTGTCCAGAGCAGCACTTGAACCCTGGACCGCCAGATTGTGACTCCAACACACTGAACACTGGGCCACGCTGCTTCTAACAGATAGAAGTTTTTTTGGCAAATTTGATCTAGAGTAGGTTTTGGTTATTCTGTTTTTTGCTGATGTTGGATTCTTAGGCCTGTTTCAAACATCGTGCTACTGCCGTGCTAAGCTGGCTCGACTGTAGCACGACACTAGCACGACTTGGTTTCAGACGTCGAATTTAATTCAGTCGAATAGAATGGCTGTTGCCGAAAACAAAACACAAAAATTAAAGAAATGGTTTAGCAAACTTTTAAATGATTCTAATGTATTTATAATTTATGAATTGAGTTCGGCACGGCAGTAGCGCGACGTTTGAAACCAAGCCGAGCTACTGCCGTGTAGCACGGCAAAGCTTGCCGTGCTACACAGCAGTAGCACGACTTGGTTTCAAACGTCGCGCTACTGCCGTACTAAAGTCGAATTTAATTCCATCAATTTAGTTTGGCACGGCAGTAGCACAACGTTTGAAACGGGCCTTAATTGTATTGTTCTGTATTAGGGTCGAACTGGCCAGCCTGGATTATTGGGACAAAAAGGAGAAAAAGGATCACAGGTATACTAATTTCTTTTTTCTGTGATTATTTTTGGGAATTATTTATCAACTTGATCGAGCTCATTAATTTTCAGTTATCCCTTTTAAGCCCCAAGGGTGACAAACATCAATTTTCTCTCAGCAATATCAAGAAAAAAAGTTGTGAAAATTGATGGAAATAATTAATAAAATCCAACTAGTGGTCTATTATCAATGCGGTGTTCTGCTTGGTTGAGCTACTACTAGGCTATATGTTATAGCCCACTATATAAGTAGTGAAAAGCACCAGCTCTGAAAACCAAAACAATGGTGGCTGAATCTTGTTTTGCTAGTTAAAGTTGTTTTGTCGCGATATTTTTGACCAACTAGTTGGATTTTACTAAAACAATATTATTCCTCTCGCTCTCATGGCCAGTGAGTTAATAGCCCATTTGGCCTTCTGCCTAATGGGCTATTTACTCAGAGCCCATTCTTTCAACTTATTCTTTAACAAAATGTATAGAGATCAGTTTTGAGAATTTGTATCTGGTTATTGGGGCTTAAAGGGTTATTGCAATTGGTTCTCAATGTCCAAAGCAACCTTTTTACAACTAAAGCTGGCAATATTTTTTGACTGATTTTGATACGATAATAGAATTATTTATAATGAAAATGTAACTTGTAAGAAGTCAAAGGCCAATTTGTGTGCCTTTGTTATTTCATATTTTCTGTCATATTTTCATGTAACGGGAGTTGCTCTAAACATAATTTGAGTTTCTCTTGTTTGAGAATGATGAAACTGGGTGCAACCTCCATGGCAGTCAAATGTTTAAGGCATTTTGTTTTAATATTATTTTAATTGCTGGCATTCCATTGCCCACTAAGTGGGACCATAGGTAAGGACATTTGAAATAAAAAATGGGCTAAATTCTCGTTGAAACCAAAACACAGGAAAGCTAAAAAAAAGTCAATTTTATCCGGGAGATTTACTTTCCATTTGCCAATCAGACAGTCAGTTAACCAGTGGAATTATCAAGAGGAAAAAGGAATGACATTGTTGGATTGAAACAAAGTCTCTGGAGGTGGACCACTTTGACTGGAAAATTTCCATGCAGACTGAGGCATATTCCATTTATTTCTCGTTGACTTATTGTAGAGCACCTTTGGTGACCTGTGCAGGATACTGGGAGATTGGTACTGTATCTGTGAGACTCACAGATAATCCAAGGGAGTTGGTAGAGGATATGCCATAACATGGTACAACATTGTACTTACTGAGTTATTAATAATCTATTTGCTTACAGGGATCACCTGGACCACCAGGGCCTACTGGACCAACAGGACGTAGTGGAAAAAGGGTAATGGAACTGCTTCATAAACATATTCTAAAGCCATGAACTTGATTGGGGGACTGCCATCCAAAAACTTCACAGGAATCAAATCAAATCAAATCCTTTATTTAAACACGTAACACCCAGGAGCACTAAAGTTCTCATTAAAACGTGTACATGTATACAAATTAGGTATGGCTGTGGTGCCTTTCAGAAAATTCAAAGGTGCACAGAAACAGTCCCAACTGACTTCTGATAAAAGGGGAATTAATTTGATGTTACATCAAAAGTCAATTAAGTTTTAGTTAGGACAGTTTTCCATGCACCCCTGTTAGATCATCCTTTTCCTGTTTCCTCATGTGGCTGTACATTCTTGGAGAAATTGAAGGGTTAACATTCAATTAATTGATTCCAGTAAGTAAAATATGATTTTTTTGTAACAAAAGAACATTGAATTTAATTTAGCCTAACACTGAGTTAAACCGAACCATCTTTTGAGGGAGCAGGCCCTTGAGTAGTATATGTAAAGCTGCCCCCTCCCCTCAGGAATGTATTGGGAAAGGAAATCGCTCCCTATTATTTTCTGAGTGGAGCGGGTGGCTGTACACAGGTTAGCCCTGGATAACATGAAAGTTTTAAAACAATGTAACAAACAATTTAAGGTAAAAAATTATTGCCTGGACATTGTCTTTGCTGTGACTTTTCTGCTTTGCTTTGTTTGAGTACGATCAAGGAGGAGGATCAACTGTATCTACTAACACTAAATGACCCTGTTTTTCTTAGGGTTCTACTGGTGCAGAGGGTCCTCCCGGGCCTGCTGGTGCTGTAGGACCACAGGTTAGTACATAAGCTTGACGTATTTAACAATTATTCCTTGAGCCCGAATGGGCTCTGAGTCAATAGCCCATGAGGGCGAGAGGAATAATTGTTTTAGTAAAATCCAACTAGTTGGTCAAAAATATCGAGAATAAAATAAACTTTAGCTAGTTAAAGCTAGACTATAATCCTTTTTTGCCGCCAAAAAGCCCGCGCTTTTCGCTACTAGTAGGCTATAACATATAGCCTAGTAGTAGCTCAACCAATCAGAATGCAGCATTGATGATAGATCACTAGTTGGATTTTACTAATGAAATATATTTTTTACAATAACAGAGGGATTTTTTGCACTGATTGATCAGCAGTAATGGTTGAAGAGAGTACAGACCATAGAAGTGACACGATTATGGTGCAATTTGTTTTTCTCTGTCTCTCAGGCATGGCTTTCTAAGAGACCTCAATTGAAATGGACGTCAAATGTTACAATAATGTTATATTAAAAAATGTTCAAAATTTTGCAGTGAAAGCGCTTACCATGGCTCAAGGTTGCACTTGAGTTTTGAATGTTTTGACAACATTTCTATGGTAGATACATATGACTGTATTATGATTGTATTCATGTGACATATGCATGATTCAAAGTGATATTGCAAATACATTTCCATACTAATGTCGTTATGCTTATTTTTTACTTGCAGTTTATTTACAATCATTTTTATTTAAAAATGTTGACAGGTTAACAATACTTTATGAAAGTACTGCTCAATAGTTTTCATTTCAGTAGTGGCTCGTGAAATGTCTACGACTTAATGTTAATGACCATCTGTTGACATCAGATCAAATGACATGCATGCCTAGCTTGTTGATTTCCATTTCATTGTTGCAATCAAACAAGCTGGTATCCTTGAGGCTGTGGATCTTGCTGACCTTCTGACATTAGTTTCATGTTTTCCTTTGTTTTATCCATGGTATAGTATAATACTACTACTACCAAGCTGGCCACAGCCGAGCCTGGTTCGGTCAGGTCAGATCAGAGCTGCTCTGCTACTGCTACTGGTACCATTAACCCAGTACAACCTGCCGCATGGTCGGGTAGTCGGCAACTAAACTGGCTCCCCTACCAGTTTTTTTAGCTGGTGGGGAGGGTGGTACGTCACCCCGCAGGATGAAAAGCAAGACCTTTCAAAGGGCAGATTAGCTCAAAGTGAGCTAATGGCCATTGTGCAAATCTTGGCGAGGAGTTGCCACCCACCAAGATGAATCTATTGCATTGTAAGGGCAATATCGTAATAACTAATAAATTATGTTCTTGTTAGGGCCCTCCTGGTCCCCGTGGTTCACCTGGCCCAGATGGAACACCGGGACGAAAGGTAGAATTGACAATTTCGAATATTGAATTATTCATCATCAGAATGCTACAAAGTTTGTACTTAAGCTCAGTTTATTTTGTCCAAAGCAGTGAGCACAAACAAGACATCTTTACTATTGTAATATTATTATTATGATTGTCATTTAATAGATGAAATACTCTAGCAATTTTTTTTATAACTATTGCCACAACAATGATTTAGTCCTAGCTACATGTTTCAATTTTATTGCAACAGTGAATTTACAACGTCAGATGGTTTCTCCACCAAGTTTTATTTTTTAATTCCATTTTAAATCATACAGTATGTTTCATAGAGGTTGTGAGAAATTCCACTGGATAGACTAGAGGGAGGACTGATTGGACTGATTTGCCTGAACAGTGTATTGTAGTGAATGATAATTGTTATTACTATACAGGGAGCAACAGGATCCCCTGGGGAAAATGGATACAATGGTGCAAAGGGAGACAAGGTAAATATTTTTGTTATTATGCAGTTGGTAATCTACTTGTCACACATGCTTGTATTTATTGCGGTAACAAGAGGAGCCCGCAATCCTAATCTCCAGGTTGTTATCTCATGTGTCGCATGTTTGTAGCCAGCATTCATTTTGACTTCCACTAAGAATGAATGGAATGCACAAATGCAATTTGATCATGCACGTCTGGACCTTCTATCACTCGTAATCTGATCACACGTGTACACAAAGCACAGTGTTGGAGCAAAAGCATTTTGACCTTCGATTATTGTTGCCCGCACTCTGTAACCTTTACTTATTACTAGTTTTAGTCATTACAAGTAAGAACTTGCAGTTAATAATACATTATGATAGTGCAAAAATTTATTCGGAATTAAATAGTCAATACTTTTGGCATGGTGCACCTGAAGCCAGTGATAGTGAGGGTTTGACCATTATTTCAATATTAAGTTCCAGAAATGTACCAAAAAGCAATCTCTGCTACTTATAAAATATTACTTTCAACACAACACTATAACTACTGGTAATACAAAGACTGTACAGTAAGCAGGATTCTTGAGTACATAAATGCCTAAAAGTTGACTATTAATCAGACTGTCATTTAAAGAAAGTGAATCCAGAGTGAAATGCAGGACAACGTATTGACTAAATGCCACAAAGTTTAAGCTACCAGTATTACTTTGTAGACTAGTGAACAGTTTTATTCCACATTGTAAAAAGGGATTATTAATGTTTATAGATTAGTCATGAATCTTCTTGTTTCTTTCAGGGAGCAGCTGGTGATCGGGGCCAGCCGGGACGACAAGGAACCAAGGTACCATAAACAATATCCTGTTTGTAATTATAATTACTAGTGAATGTGTTACTTTGATTGTTGAGTCAATGAACATTCATTTGATAGCTATTTTTATCTAGTGGAAAAATATGACTGAAGAACAGGTAGTTCTGAAAGGAATGACTTTGCTGTTCTTTGAAATGTTTAGAAGTGTTTTTTACTGACAATAAAATTGTTCTATTTGGGTCTTGTTGCTAAGCAGCCAATAGATACTTAGAAATATAAAGGGGAAAAAATGCATCAAGTAAATATGCTTGAGTTCCTTTTGGCTGCTTATTTCATAGCGCCTTAAATTTTGAAAATTTTTCATACCTTTTAAACTTCAAATGATTTTATCGGATTTTCCACATTTGTGGTCAAAAGTGAGCTTGCAGTTGGTAGACAGGAAAATATTTGTGTAAATATTAGTGTGACATTTGGCTTAGTCCTGGATTAAACTTAACTATATTTGAGTAATTAGGCCAGGAGTGTTCCTGCCTCAGGATCCCTTGAAAACAGACTTGCGGAAATTCTTTAATTAGAATGTTGTTAATGACCATTGTTTTGTCCTTAAAGACACAATGGGATTTTGACACTTGCAAGTATCGCACCTTATTCTCACTCAATTTCGTGAAAAATCATCAGCCATATTTTGTGAGTAATTTTAATTTGGCGATAGGGGGAAAGGGTAGAATTGAAGTGTATTGAATTTTGTGATTTTACTATTCTTTAAAATGTGAAGATAACTTCGACCTCTGAAAAGTAACATCAGAATTGATATTTTTATTGTAAACTACGGCAAACAAAGACAGGTACAAACAAAACAAGCTAAACATGACAAAGCATAAGGTTTTCAACAGTCTAAATAGGTACCCGAAAAATCTACATGGCAAATATTTACAGTCTGATAAACTTTGTCCTTAATGTTCTGTAGACTTGTTGGAATTTTTTTTATTTTTATTTTCATTGTATTTCAATGTCATTATCGCGAATAAAATTAAAAAAAAAAAAACATATAAATAAACCGAAAAAAGCAAAACAAAACAAAAAACAGCTTGAATTTCGTTATTTTATGGATAGTATATATCTGGTATTAAATTTCATGATTTTATTCTTTCCGAGTAGAAATTGCGAGTATTAAATTTTGCAATTTTTTCCAAATTGAGAAATCTAATGGTCATGAAATTCAGTGAGAATAAGGTAATCTAACTATGCTGAAGAGCTCTTGAATCAGATTTGCAAGCTTTTTTATGGGATGGAGTTGTTAACGTCATACTTTCCTGTTTAGGGACCTACCGGCCAACCAGGCGTGGCAGGACGAGATGGGAAAAATGGTCCCCCGGTATGTAAAGCATCAAACATTTCTGACAGAGAAGGGCAAGGTTTCGGGGCAGTACTATATGAAAAGAAATTAAATGGATGAAATAATGGAAGAGTTTTCAATTGATTGAATTGAAAACGTGATATGCCCTTTTGGCTGTAAATTGCTTACTTTTTCAGTGGATAAAAACATTGGGCACATTATTGGGCAAAATATGTGTCATGTACATGTGTGAGGTATATTTTCCTGTACCTCGTTTAGTTTATAGTTCATTTAACAGCCCAGGCAGAGGCAAATAATTGTCCTGCAAGACACTGACTAATTGCAACATTGACGTTCAGGTTCATTGATAACTTTTTCTTTCATTTAACCAGTATACCTGGTTTGTTTTGTAATATATTCATGTAGAATTAACTGTCACAGGTTATGTAAAAAGTTAAGACGGAATCCACCAGGAAATTGAGTAATTTTAATTTTCAGTGGATAAAAATCTTGTACCAGAATAATTTAAAGAATATTGCATTCTTTTTTACATTTTTCAAGGGCTTAAGATGTAATAAATCATCTGCAGTAACACCAATGAAAATTTCTCATGGAAGTCCGAGAAAATGAATGTCAAATTGCACAAGAATTGTGATTACACAGGTAAAATTCTGAAAATTTCACGTGTAAGATGTAATTCTGTGAAATTTGACATTCATTTTCTCGGGCTTCCGTGAAAAATGTTTTTGGTGTTACCGGTACTACAGATGATTTATTACATCTTTAGCTCTTGAAAATGTAAGAAAGAATGCAATACGCTTTAAATTGTTATGGTACGAGATTTTTGTTCACTGAAAATCAAAATTACTCATTGTCCTGGTGGATTCCGTCTAAATCTTTGATGATTCAGTTTATTTGAAAAAAAAAATGCTCAACCTGTAAATGCATCACGTTGCAAGAAGCTAAAAAAGTCTTCAGAAGCTAGACTGCAAAACAGTTGGTTTTTCTCTCAAAATCAGTAAAGAAATCGGTAAAGGTACTTGAATACGCAAAAATACGGACTGTTTTGCTGTCCATCAGAAGCAAATTAAAATTCTTCCTAAGGACACTTTTAAAAAAGGACTGTACTTCAGGGAAAGTTGAAGTGCTGAGGAAATGGTTGTTTGCAGTTTGCTGTTAACTCAGGTACAAAACTGTGCATGATTTAGAACATTTTGCAGTAAGAAAAATTATCTGGTGCACATTAGCAACCATGCATTGTCTATGGGCAGTTATCTGCTGGTGATTTAAATTGTAGACCATTCAAAACATTGACAAAATTTATTCGATTGATTATGAGTTTTGTTGTTTATTTTGATTCATATATGTTCAATAAACATAAAGAATTTCAGCAAAAAAGTAAAACCTAGTACGTCATCTGTTTTAGGGTGATCCAGGAACTGATGGGAAACCCGGAGCTGCTGGCCCTCAGGTGAAGTTTAGAATTATTACAAAATTTATTGTTATTTTCTAGCTGTAGGTCATGTGTTGTTCATATCACTGAACCAAACTGTTAGAGCAGGTAAAAATGAGCCAGATTTGATTTCTGCCTAGCTTGTTGGCTTCAAACAAAAGCCTGGTTTTATACACCCAGAGATCATACAAATGAATATTTTAAAGCCTACTGTTGTTGGACCATGTACGAATTTGCAGATACTTCGCAAAAACTTACCTAAAGATGCTACTGCCGATTTGAGAGAGAGGAGAATAACCAACTACTGCAGAAGTCTTGATTACATAGGGGAAAATAGTTACACATTTACCTTCGGTTATCCAAGGCAGTGGGTGTGTGTGGGGGGTGGGGTGTCTGAAAAAACCTGGGATTGGTTACGGTTAGGTTTTACGTTACTGAGGGTTAGGAGAAAAGACCTGGTTGTTTTGGGTTTTTCTTGAAAGAAGCCAGTCTTTTAAGGGTCTGTCACGGCTGTCTAGTTCATTTTTTTCAATATTGCCAGTTAAGCAACTTTATTCGTTATGGAACTCAACATAAGTAAAGAAACTACTGGTGAATACATAACCACAGCTTCATGTCAAACAGACATGTCTTGCAAGCATTATATCAAACATTACAAATAACACGTTCGACTAACAAGTTTTCTTCTTATCCGTTTTTATCTTCGTCAAAGTTGCTCCATCCATGCCTTCTTTTGTATTTTATGTGTTTTTTTTTTTCCCTGTCTACTTTAGTTTTGAGCAGTTATTTTCATTTTTCACTCAATTTGGCGGCAGGGTTCAATGCTTGAATTTTGATGAATATTTTCGTGTCACAGCTCCTTTAAAAACAGTTGACTGATGTAGATGTTGTGAATAACATTAGTTGGTGTCTGTACCTTTAGGGAGCACCTGGTCAACCAGGACCTAGTGGATTGACTGGAGCAAAAGGATCAATGGTAAGGAGACATGCGCAACTGTTGAACTACTCACACGATTTTTTGGGTTCCACAGTCAATACGTTTTTCCCCATGGTTTTGTTAAAGTATCTCATTTAAAAATTTTTTATGCAATATATTATTAGTAGACTGTATCCTGTATGGGCAACAGTTGATGAATCGTAGCTTACAGCGATTATTTTACAATCACTGGTCAATAAAGATTTTTATGCAGAAAAACTTTGTCTTGGCAAAGACAAGGCAAATGGCAAATTAAGGCAAATCAATATACCTTCTCAAAAAGTACCTACATGTAGATTTTCTTACCGAATTTCAAGTTGTGTACTTTGAACATTTGTCCTCAGCATGTGACCTTATTCTTAAAGCATTAACCAAGTTACCAATTTTTCAATTTTTCCCAATTTTTCAGGTTACCAATCTTCCTTCAAATAATTTTATGTCAAGCTTGCTTATTAAATCTGAAGTACCCGTCCAATTTATCTGTCATAAAACATTCTGTTTCTTAGGGTGAACCTGGTTCTGATGGAGACCCTGGACCGCCAGGACAACCGGGAGCAAAGGTGCACAGCATCTCACATTTCTGCCTTTAGAACTAGTATTAGCATTAGTAATGGTACTGGTATTGTATTGGTATTGTATTAGTATCAATATTATTAGTGTTAGTATTAGTTTGAGTTTGAGTTTTGGTATTGGTATTGGCATTTGTATCAGTATCGGTTACTAGGTAAGTATTTGTATTGGTTATATTGTTAATATAATAATGGTAGACCATTCATTTCAGTGAACATACAGTATAATGCATTAACATATTTATTTAGGGTGAGACTGGAATAACAGGAAGACGTGGACTTACTGGTACCCCAGGAAAGCAGGTTTGTTTGTAATTACACTGTTTTTAGCCAATACAGTTGACAGTTTTCATTTGGTTTATAATGCTTGATTAAAGCCAGTGCTTCAATGAATAATTTTAAGTTACTGGAAAAGTTTTTTCAAAAAGAAAGCCACAGCATGAAACCTACACAGCATTTGTTTCTACTAACATGTTCTCATAGTGCTGTTTTTAACCCTTTAAGCCCCAGTATCGAGTACAAATTCTCCAAACTGATCTCCGTACATTTCCTTTAAGACTTAGTTGAGGGAATTTGTTCAAAGTTCAAAGTATTTTCTCTTGGGTGATCATTTTATTGATTCTCATAACTTATCTCTTTACAGTGCATGGATAATTGTAAGGAGAAAATTGATCTTGGACACTATTGGGACTTAAAGGGTTAACAGACTGAGCTCCCTAAGATAATTCCCTTGAAAAGGATGTACTACCCAGATTTTTTGCTAACTTAGCAGGAATTCCCATCTTTGAAGTCACAGGTCCTGTTTCTATTACCTTGTATGCTATAGATATGGGATATGGGCTGCTAAAAATTTCCTTTTTACAAGGGAAATATGTCTGCAAGGCTCAAAAAGTATCCTGTCCAGTCATTTGGGACAAGCAGATTTTCTTGTTAGGTAAATAATGTCTTGACCTCTCTTTGTCTGTTGGAAAAGGGTCCCTGTGTCTGACCATTAGGTTATCATTTGGCTTAAAATTTCTTTAAGTGCTGCACAACTCTTCAGCTTCAAACTGATTGTTTTTAGATAGTTATCGTGTCTGACCTCAGGTAGGTTTTTCTTGGACGTGGGCAAATGATACTGGCATTTATTTGCAGCTTGTTCTTTGTAAAGATATTAATTGACTATTTTCAAAATACAGGGTCGACAGGGTGAAAGGGGTGAACGAGGAGCCACTGGACCACAGGGTCCACAGGTATGCGTGAAAATCATTGATAATAGAATGTTTTTAACAAATATTTCAAAAAGAATATACCAGTGAGCAGCACTTCTGCGAACTTCTTGAGCTAAAACTGGGGGCCCAAAAACATTACAAATATGTCACACCTTTCCTAGACGTATCACCACGCGGTTTGCAGTTCCTATATCGCCCCAAATCCATAGGTGCTGTGTGTTTAATGTAAACTTCAGTTCGTTTTTAGGTATATATACAGGTACTCTTAGTAGCTCCCTGATGAAGTGTGCGCTAGTCACACGAAACGCGTAGGAGACAATAAGTAATTGGACAGTACGCGCTATCGTACGCGCGCACTTAAATTGCTTTTTTCATCGCTAACAAAAAACTCTCTGAAATTTTTGTGTTTAAATTTAAAAAAGCCCAAAGTATCACAAATTTTGTTATAGTTATGATTAATTGGTAACAGAACTTCGTGTGGTCCAAATCGGTCTGTAATCATACTCAGATCGGACAGACAGGTCGGACTCCGATTACGCGGTCGTTGGATTTTGTTATATGATGACAGACCCAATTGGACTCCTCTCAGTCAGAGAGTGGAGGGCTTATTAACTTTCTTCCCCTGAAAAGGGAGGGCTTATTAGAGAGGGGGGCTTAATGGAAGATTTACGGTATTTTTCGTTTGTGAGGAACACTATTTTAAACCATTAGTCAGACCCTCTCCCTGTCGTTGCTAAATCAACTTTCTTTAAATATTGCCCTTTTTATTTAGGGACAACCAGGTAACCAAGGACCGCCAGGTTTGCCAGGAAAATCAGGAGAGACGGTAAGTGTTAAAGATGAAAAATAGTAACTTTTGTCTTCCCCACTTAGATTTGAACAGTGACTGAAGCGGCTTCCTCATACCGCAAGGCAGTGCAAATTCCTTCCTCAGCTTTAAGAGGTGCTAAGGACCACTTATTTTGTAATTTTCTTGCATATTGTAGAACCTATTTCATTTTTATGGATAAAATTTAAGTTTATTAGGACCTCTGTTGATATCAGCTCTAGTCGGACTGCAGAAGCCTCAAGTCCTAGATAATTATTAGCAAGATTTAATTATGAAATAAAATGTAATATTAAACTTTCCAGTCCTCAAATGCTACGCTTACCTGATTCGGTATTTATTTGGAAGTTGGACACGATAAAAAAAATTGTTGCAACAACTTTTTTCTCCATTGATTTCCGTATTAAACTAATAAAATGGACGTCTTTTGTTTTCTACTATATCAGAGCAGCCGCTTTTATTCTGGGGTGGCGCTTATTAATTTTACTGTCCCAAATGCAGCACTTAGTCGGGGGCGGTGCTTAGTACAGCAAATGCGGTATAATATCAAATTAATGCTTTCTCCATCTTCTTAAGGGAGCTGCTGGTGAGAGTGGAGGAGATGGAACCCCTGGCTCTCGGGTATGTACTGTAGTGTTGAGCTGCTTGTACGTGTAGTTTTGGCACTGATGTTGAACTCACGGCTTCATTCAATTATAATGGAGGTTTTTGGTTGACAACACTTTTTCAGTACTATAACTAAACTCAAGCTGTAATGGAAAGTACAGTAGAACCTCGATAACTCGAACTTGGGTAGCTCCAATTCTCCGCTAACTCGAACTAAATTTCCTTTCCCTTGATCAAAATTCAACTGAAATTTAACCCGATAACTCGAACTGTTTTTCAGAGTTCGAGTTACCGGGGTTCTACTGTAATAGGTTTGACAGATTCTTTTGCATTAACCATGTAATTTTTATCCAGCAAATGGTCTTTTCTCAAATCCCAACAGCTTGTCTGGACTTGCTTTATAGCGTACATCAAAAAAGAGTTATCCATTTTCAAATGAAGAAAGCCGAACTTAGTAAACTAAGGCAGTAAGGGTGTATTAGAGAACGTGAGCTACTTGAATTTGTACAACCTGCAGTAAGTTTTGTCCACTGACAAGTCGCACACAGGGATGGATTCTGATGTGGTATCAAGCTGCAATTTTCAATGTAATGTTAATTTGCAAGTTGTAAGGATTTTGCTGCTTGCAATGCAGCATCTTCGAAAAATTTACATGTAAAATGTCTTTCATTTATTGAAAATAAACTTCTGGAGTATAAAATTTAGTATTTACATTGAAAATTACAGTATGTTCTGATTATATTTCTTTTATTATAGGGAGAACGTGGTCCACAGGGAGAACGTGGTGCTCAAGGCGTTATTGTAAGTTGGAATTCTTTCCTGCAAGTTATGTTTTTAATTGCCTTCCTCTCGAAAAATTACAAGTGTTTTTTGATGTGACCTAGATGGAAACTGTAAGTCAAAGCTCATATCATTTATTGGCTTAATGCAATAACATGCAGTACACATTCCTGTAGGTGGTCTTGACAGACACAAAAGTGAACAAGTCCAGAGAAATTGAATGACACTTTTAAACATGGCTTTAGAATTCGCTACACCGTGCTTGTCAGAAAACTGCTTTTGTGAGGTGGTTTGACCCATTCATTCCAATGGCTTGATTTGAGGGCCTGTTAGGGTTAGCCTACAAGCAAGCTCTCCACATTTTTTTTTTTTTTTTTTTGGGGGGGGGGGGGGGGGTGGGGTCTCGGAAGTCACGTAAGAGTTGCACACGAAAGGAGACGCAAGTGGAACCGCCGCTCGCCTCGTTCACCATAATTGGAGAGCTTGCTCGCAGGCTATGTAGATGTGAGGATAAAACTGCCTAACAAGTGTCACATAACACATCAAAAGACACAAAGATAGATTAAAACTGTGACGGTGAGTAAGGAAAGCACAGATATATTAGTTAAAGACTGACAGAGATATGGATTCCTCCTCATTATTTGAAACAATAAGTCTTGTTATTCTGATTAGATACAAATAATCCCCCTCTCTTCTCCCCAAAAAAGAGGTTCCCTTAATTGGGTTACCTGTTTTGTTGTGAATTGCAGGGTGCGCCTGGAGATCCTGGTGAAGCTGGTCTTCCTGGTGCTGATGGCAAAGCTGTAAGTTGTTGTTCACATTAAAGTGCTCACAGGGTGTCATACTAACATTTTAAGGTTCAAAATTCACTGTGTTCACGTTTTTTCAAAGTCTACTCAACGTAATTCTTAGTCTCCTTCGCAGCCGTTTTTGTCGTCACGCAACGCGCCTCCCCAACAAACGGCGGAAGGAGCGTTGCATGACGACACTAAAAGCGGATGCGAGGGAGACTACATAATGCTGTGCTGATGGAAACGTCTTTTTGTGGGAATTAAAAGAAGTTTGTGTTAACTGACATTTAACGTGTTTCTTTTAATCAATGCTGTTCGAGTTAAACTTTGTTTGAGTGTTTCTACTTGGTATTAGTCTTCTTAAAATGCCAATTGACACCTGTATTCTTTCATTTACCAGTGTGTTCAAATAGGTCATATTTCTCTGTTAAGAACATTGCTTACGCTTGCATTCTTTTTAGGGTGAGAGAGGTCTTTCTGGCCCCCCTGGTCCCCCGGGAACTCCTGGTCTTGCAGTAAGTATTCATTGCCTAATTTCTTCTTTTCCAAATATCCTAGGATATAAAATAGAACCTTGTAAAAGTCCTGCCAAAGAACGTTCATTTGAATGTCATACAATTTTGTCCACAAAAGCAAAAGTTAGAATGACAAATCATCTCGCTAAATCTTGGTCTAGAGGGCTGGTTTAATCGTCTCATTTCCAGAAGTCATTTAATAACTTTTGATAATGGGAATGGTAACAATGACAACGACAACGATTAGCACTGTTTATTTTAATTTTAACATCTCAACAAACGTGATTGATTAAGTGATATATGACTACTGTGAATTGCTTTTTAGGGGCTGCCAGGAATGCAGGGAACACAAGGTCCTCCTGGCGCTAAAGGATCAAAGGTATGTAGATTGCTCAAAGAAGGGACAACAGATTATTATAAAATAACTAAGATAGTACGCGCGCTCTGATTGGCCGAGAGGAGTGTTTACATGAGAGTATGTAAACATGGTTTTGACGTCAAGATGTTTTGTTTTTCGCGCGCTAATCACGCAAGCACGAATTTGAAAAAGTTTTCGAGTTCAAAACTCGACAAGTTTACTCTATTTACCCATTCCTTCGTCGGCTGAAACTTGGAAAATCGTTACAAAGAAGGTGTGTCAATTTTTTTTCGCTTAAGCTGACATTCTAAGCGAGAAAAACCCGTATTTTGGAAAGCATCTTTTTTGCAAAACAAAGGCTGATTACGCGTACAAGCTTCGTGTACAAGACTTTGCGACTGGTAAGAATTTCTATTTTAATCAATACTTTAAACAAAGGAGTTTTGCTTTTTTTCTGGGGAAAGTTATTTTATAAAAGCAACAGAAAACTTTTTTCCTGTGTTTGCATATCCTGATATAAACACTCGAGGGGTTGGGAGAATTCTCGACAGTTATGCAAACCCTCGACTTCGTCTCGGGTTTGCTTAACTGTCTGGAATTCTCCCAACCCCACTCGTGTTTATATCAGGCTATGCAAACACGGAAAGCGTTTTCTATTGCTTAAATACAATATGAAAACGGTCACTGCAAACTAATTGCATGTATTTGTATATCACCACTTACCATTTGCAAGAAGTGCAAAGTGATGTTACATTATTGTGATTGGCATTTTTAACTTTCATTTTTTTATTGCTTTCGAACCACCAACACAAACTAACATAGAAAATGAAACTACCACTGTTCACGTGTTAAATGACATTGTTTATATACAGATACCTTAATTAAGCAGATACCTGTAACACGTCATGAACATTCGAAGGAAACCAACAAGGAAGGAAAACATTTGAATTAGGTGTTATTTTTCCTTTTGATTAATATGGTTCTTAAGTTTACTCCACTATCATTGGCATTGGTTGTGAGAACTTAAACTGAGCATTTTTTCTTGAAATAGCTGCGAGACTGGAATATGTGACTGTCTAAGTACTAAGAAGAAATCCAATGTTTAAAGAATTTGGAACTGAACTCAAGAAGTATATTACAGAAACGAATGAAGATCTTTTTTGTAACTGTCACATAAAAGGCATGGGCAACACGGTTGTTTGAATGGCTATCGGGTGAAAATTATTAGTGATAGAACTTCTTTGCCTGAGAATGATAGAAGGTTTGCAAACTGATGAACGATGTGCCTCTAATGTTTTAGGGAGATCAAGGAATGGCTGGAAATCGTGGATCATTTGGAAAGGATGGAGAGCCTGTAAGTTTTATGCAAAACCAAGTTAATCCCTTGTTAGTCTAACTTCCATTTAGATACTGTGCATCAAACTAACTACAAACTAACAGACGTTTCTTTTTTCAAAACAGGGACGAGATGGAATGCCTGGTCCTCCTGGCCCACCAGGTCCACCAGGAGAAAAGGTGAGATTACTGCCATGGTAACAGAGAAGTAAACAGGACCTGAAAGTAATTGTTTTTAATTACCTTCCACTCCCAAGAGTGGCCAAAGTCAAAATTCAACAAGATTTTCAAATTTCGCTCAGTAAAATGCTGAAAAGCAAATAGCATCACCAGGTGATCTGTGACGTCATTGCGGGGGCCTGGGGAAAGAAATTTTAATGTCGTATCCCATAAACCAACGCGCGCACCAATTCAATTCAATTCAATCTGTTCCCGTCAGCTTTGGTTTATGGGATACGGCATTAAAATTTCTTTCCCCAGGCCCCCGCAGTGACGTCACAGATCACCTGGATGTTAGAGCGATTTTCGTATGACATTGAAATGAAAACGCGCGAACAAAACAGAAACAACAAATGAACGGAAATAGAGCGATTTGATTGGTTTATCGAACGGATACAAACGTGCGTGGCTTTTGGTTGGTTAAGCGAACGCTCGCGTAATAAAACTTCATGCCCGAGAACTTTCTAGAAATCAATGGATCCTTCGCTTTGACGTCATACTGCAACACGATTGGCCAATTGAACAATGCCTTCTCCATATTAGGGTTTTCTTTGGCGGGAAAACGAAGAGTCCATGTTTTGATCTTTTCATCCATTGGCTTATGAAACAGATGAAGAACACTTACCGAAACCATTTTTCAAGGTTATACGAAAATGGCTCTAAACTACTGCAAAAGAGGTTTGATTTGAATGGTCAGACCACAGGATTTCTTTGGTGGTGTCTACACTATGAACCCTTTAAGCCCTAAGAGTGATCAGCATCAAATTTCTCCTTGTTAAATCAATGCTTTGTAAAACAGAGTGGTCATGAGAATTACGGACATGATCACTCAAGATGAATTTGCTTGATATTTTATTAACTTCTCCCCACTGGCTCTGTAGGAAATGAATAGGGGTAACAAATGAGAATTCAACTTTTGATCTTAGGGTCTAAAGGGTTAATATAAAATAGAAAAATTAAAATTAATGGAGTAAGACACGAAAAGCCGTTCGCCTTAGTATGAGAAGCTTTGGCCCTTGACGCACTGACGCATATGGCGGAGCGGTTGGCCAAGAGAGTTTGGTGCACAAAATCCCAGACCTCAATCCTGAATATTTTACTTCTATCTCAGTGGATTCCAGTCCTCGCTCCTACTTGTTCATTTCCACTGCGCTTCCTAATACGTGTTCAAACTGCCCCGTATTAAGTGTGGCACAGAACCTGTCCGATATGTGACCCACTAACTTTAAGATCAATGCGCAGAAGCTTCGCTCCGTTACAGAAATTGTATCAAAATCACCATTTTTGTGTGAAGAGAAGCCGTATCGAGTATGGTTTTCGTGCTGATGCAAAAGCTTTGTGGTATAGTGCAAACATAAAGCCTTAGAGTAGAAGAGTTAACTAGTGGATATTGAGAGGACAAAAAAGGGTTACGGAGTAAATTGAAAAGAGGATTTTAAAATGTATTTAACATACTGTAAAGTTCCGAAAGTAACGACCTTCGTTATTATTTTTAGCAGCCTTTTCCCATCGCTACTTTCAGCTAGCTAAAACGTGTATCGTAAAGGGCCGCACGAAGTTATAATAGGCTGATTTAGGAACAGAACGGGAACGTCTGTTGACAACTGCGCGCGCAAATGAAACAACTGGATTGACCAATGGCAGAGCGACAAATTGGGTACCGAGTTTAGTCCTTTCCGCACGCTTACCCGTCGTCAAATGACGTTCCCGTCCTGGTGCTAAATCAGCCTAATAATGATATCGCGACAGTTAACTTTTTGTGTGGAGAAACTTATTTTCATGTTATTGCTCTTTAAATAAATATTCAAAGGAATTGTTTGATTACGTTGTGGGTATTCACAGACGAGAGGAAGACTTTTTTGAAAAAGAAAATGCAGTTCAAGGAATCCGAAGTTCCATTAATGAGTGGAATCCGGAATCCAAGTTCCTCCGACAAGTAATCCGGAATCCATTGTGTGGAATCCATCCGGAATCCAAGGACGTCTTGGATTTCCCTATATGGGGTGACTGTTCCCTCGTGTCTAAGGTGCGGAACACAGCAATTTTTAAGATAAATCACGTAGTGTTCTTCCGTTTTTCTTACTGTAAGGGTGAAGATGGTGTTCCAGGAACAGATGGTAACCCAGGAAATCAAGGCGACACGGTAAGTTGTCTTCTGGTGCTCATCCTCTTGTTGAAAATGTTTTTTTGTGGATCTCCGTGTTGCAGTTATAAAACAGTTAATATTTTGTTATCATATTTCAGGGACCTCGTGGTTTGCCTGGAAATCCAGGACCACCTGGAAGACCTGGTGCATTGGTATGTTGTTATAATTGTAATAATGATGCCAAGTTCAATGACAGAGATCACGTTTTTGCTCCTTTCAAGTGCGTGTTTGTCTTGTTGTTTTAAAGGGAATTACTCATGGGTGTGCAGGTGGCGAACAAATAAAAGGGAGTTGAAGATACCACGACGGCGTCGGCCACGAAAACGTCGCTTAAAAGTGAATTCGCGTCCTTTGAATCTCCATCGCGATTATTCCAACTAAAAGCGATCTCTTTTGGAGCCCGAATTCCTAACAGCCGTATCCAATGTTAGAAAGAGAAAGAAAATTTGGTCCTGGCTTGTTTACGTCCTCTATAAAACGTGAAATTAGGCATGTCGACGTTGTAGTCTTGCAGTGATGGTAAAGAAATGTACAAAAAAAAAGTGTGCTCCAAGTGCAAAGTTGTTGTTTTGTCTTGTCAACCTATTTGACGTTTTGGTTGTCGTCGCCGTTGGGCATCTTAAACTCCCTAATGGCTGTTCCCAGCAGGAAGTTTTGGATGACAGGTTAAAGAAGGAACGAGAATCATCTGGGGCCAGTTGTTCAAAGGGGGAGAGTGCTATTCACTGGAAAAATCACCATCCAGTCTGCGATACAATTATTTTCCTCAGCAGTTGTCCACCAGTTAGTTGATTTATCCAGTGGACAGTGCTATCTTGTGTTAGAACAACCATCTCAAAGGGGACTGCTGCCTCAAACGTTTGTGACCAGTGTCCATTGGTCTGTATGTTTGATTGGAAATCCAAATTTCCGCAATTTGTTATTTAAATCTCGGACGAAAGTAATTATTTTGGTTCAGCAAACAGCAAAAATTTAACCTGCTAATTCATTTGCCACAAAGATAGCTATAGAGTTATGTTTTTACCACACATCCAGTCTTTTGAGTCAAAGAAGAACTTGTTTTCTCGAATTTGGATTTCTGGGCGAAAACTTTCTTAATATGTTTACTCCCTGTGCTCGCTGGTCCTTCAATTATTGGTGAGTTTTACGCAACAGGACGGCAAGAAGTAGCCTCCCACCCAGACATTCTTAGGGGTTCGTCACGCAATCATAGAGGAATGATTGCGTGATGAACCCCTAAGAATGTCTGCCTGGGAGGCTAGGCAAGAAGAAGAGGACGGCAAAACGCTGGTGTGTGACAAACGTGACAGGGCTATTACTTATGTGTTTTATCGCGATCTTCTCCTAACATTAAGGTTTTCTGGTCTTTTACAAAAATATCCATGTAAAGGAAAGTGAAGTTTGGGGAAAAGTTGTTTCAAACAAAGTTATTGTCACGCTTGTCACACAAGGTTTATCGTCTTCTTTCTTTTCCCGCTCTGTTGCGTAATTTCATTATTGATGGACCATTGAATCAGGGCGGATCAATCTTAGCATGTTGGTCAATGATACAGGCAAGAATTTTATCTTATCCCGTATCTATCATCCATAAGAATAATGTTTTTTCCATGTGTTTTAGCAGTATTTTGTAGTGCTAAAAGGGAATATCATTATTAACCCTTCACCCGGGAACTTCTTTCCTACTGAAAATATAGGGGCCTGGAGGACCCCCTGGACCTCAAGGACCTCGTGGACCACGTGGTGAACCGGTACTGTAAACCAATGCATTATTTGTGATACTAGCTGCTCTCTCTAGCAGCGTGACTAGCAGCGTGACTGGACGCTGAAGGAGGGGGAAATATAAGGAGCTTTCTGAGTTGTTTAAAACCCAGTTTCTCTTTTTCAAGGGAGTCGCTCAGAGAAGTGGCACTTAGAGGATCATACCACCTCTATATTATCGCTGCTTGAGATCAATTTGCATTTGCTGACAGATTTAACTTAAGGACCAGTAATAGAGTGTTCTCACTCACGTGGCCAGCATCTATGCAAATTTATTGAAACAAAAGAAAGCGTTTGCATAAGAAAAGAGTACAACTCCCAGAGGATTGGTTTGGGACACCAACATGGCCGCCGTTTCATTGTTTTGGGACACCAATATGGCCGCCGTGACGTCATGTGAAAACACTCTATAGAACAGAGATACCCAGTGTGACTAGTGTAATATTCTACCCTGGGTATTGTTAGTCATGACATGGTAATAAGGTATGGGCAAGCGCTTTGGCCTGGGACAAGCCCAAGGACTGCGAAAGTAAAAACGCAGACGATCAACCCCCAACTTATTCGAGGGGTGGTAGGGTAGGTCGCAAGCCACTTCGCTTTCGCGGCCTCGAGTAGAGTGATTGGGTGAAACACGTGTAACCTCTTTTATAGTCTCATTTGTATAATCCCCATGATATTAATTACCGATGCAAACTGTCTTCGTTGTTCAGGGTGTGAAAGGACCTGCGGGCCCACCTGGACGACCGGGCGCCACAGGAACGGCCGTAAGTAATAATGCTACTAATATAGAGATTTAGACAAGGCCAAAAGCGAAGCTCTCGAGGGATGCTTTAAGAAATGTCTTTCTCAAGTAATTCAACTTTTACCGTAAGCAGAAAGCAAACTGATTTCTACCTTAAAAAATGGACATGACCCCACGATCAATTGAAAACCAAAAACTGGTGAAGAAACGCATGAAAAGGCCCTAAGAATGTGTGTGTGTGTGTGTGCAGGGATAATGGAAGGAGGCTCTCAGCATTCTAAGGGTTGATTTCCACTGTGGCGTAATTTTTCCATGCAAACGCACGTAAAATTTACACGCATAAATGAAATAGGGGCAATGTATGGAAGGTGAGGCGTAAACGTGAAAACTGAGCCTCGCTCAACTTTTACGTTTACGCGTGACCCTCCTTATATTGTCTCTATTTTATTTACGTAAGGACGAAAAAATTACGCGACAGTGGAAATCAACCTTTAGGCACACTACTGTAGTCAAGTTTTTACCCTAAGGAAATGTCTTGACAAAGCCTTCCAAATTCTTTAATTTTAGAAGTATTTGTCTAATATTGGCAAAGTGACTCAAGTGACAAAACTCAAGTGCTTAAATTTCTTTTTATTAACCTCCCAAACCTGTTTTATTAAACTAACGTAGACTGCTAGAGGTTTTCAGATGAAACTAGCCATTTAAACGACAACAATATTTCAAGTAGCCCCAACCTTATCGGTTGCTGATACAGCCGAGCGATAATTAGAAGCGATGATGATGTGACCAAAGAAACAGTCATGGGAAACCTTAGCTTTTGTGACAACTCTACTGAAGTCCCTGTATTACTTTTCCTCGGAAGGAAACAATTTTATTACCTTCTAAGGTATGACTCTTTTTATTGTGTACATTAATACGTATGTTTTCCATTGCTGTTGATAGGGTCAATTAGGTCAAACTGGACACAAGGGGACGCAAGGAGATCAAGGCCGACAGGTAACATCATATTTTGTCCAGAACTGTGACAAAAGGCGTATTGAAACGCACCAATCGCGTTAAGAGCCTTCATAGCCAACAGAGAGATTTTGCCTTAACTTGTGCTTTACTGTTGGCTTCTACCCCAAAATTAGTAGCTTCAATTTAGTTTTGTCTCGGGTAGGGAATAAGCTTAGTCCGGTTAAGTAACCCTTTTGCTCTTCACAGAAGACTTACTCATGGCTCTGAATTTACTCTCTTATCTCTAGGGATCACCCGGAATGCAAGGAACATCTGGAAAGCCTGGATCAGCTGGTCCACCTGTAAGCACTTTATTTATGCCGTCCTCTTTACTTATTAGCGATTAATAAAAGGTGAGGGTAAGGGCCTGTTTACAAGGAGAGAGGGTTACCCTTGTTGCTAGGGTTACCCTAACGAGCGGGTTAAAGTTAGCTCTGGTTTACAAGCAGATGTCACAGGTAGGGTTACCCTTTCACCCGGCTCAACTTTACCAGCTTTACTGACGTGTTTCATCATGCGTGACATTCTTTGTAACGGTCCAAGGTTTTAAATAATCTTGAAGTTCTCTATGGAAAACACGTCAAGTTCACGAAAGAAGGACAGAAAATAACTTTTTGTTTTTCAGATGTTTATAATTAAGCTCAGAAATTGGATAATACCGTTCAAATTGGCACGATTACTGGTCACGCTTGGCGGCGGAAAGTTGACCTGGGTAGGCGAGTTATCCCTAGCAGAGCGTTTACAAGGCAGGTAGGGTGACCCTATCACTCAGATAGGGTAACCCTCTTGCTTGCTAGGGTACCCTACCTGCCTTGTTAACTCGTCGTGTGAAAAAAGAAGAAATATGCGAGTGCTAGGGTAACCCTCTTCAACTACGGTAACCCTAGCACCAGGGTTACCCTCCCTCCTTTTAAACAGGGCCTAAGGTACATCTTACTGCAATTTATGGTTAGCGTTTTTCATTTGTATTGAATTTTTTATTCGGGTCAGTCAGTCTGAGCCAGGTAACTGAGTTACAAGATGTATTTTCGTGTTTTGTTACCAGGGACCTCCAGGACCATCCGGACCCCCAGGAAGAGATGGCGCAGATGGACAAAAGGTGAAAAACGTTTTGTTGTTGTTGTAGTTTTTCGTCTTATTTTTCAGCTTAGTACTGTTTAGTATTAACCAAATCAGTGGATAGCAATTTTTGCGCGTTTTGATTAACTCCTGTTACAAAATGGCGTCTCGTTTGGCGACAGTGTTGTAAGATAAAATTTTTAGTGATAAATGAAACACTTGTTACAACAAATACCAAGAATGCTAGAAAAATTGATCCCCGTTGGGCAACATTCTCACATACGCTCAAGGTAGATTTTATATTCGTCATCAAAATGATGTAAAACTTGGCATGAACAATTTTAGTCGGACTTTTTCCGATTGCCACCATTTATCCAACTGACTTGCTAATACTAACTGACCCTTAGGCTGGGTGCATAGCGCTAAATATCTAATTATATATACTATGGAACGCATTTGATTCAAGATGTATATCCAACAGATTATTTCCTCCCCATTACATTAATACTTATTTCTGACTAGGGCGCTTCTGGAGAACCAGGGCGACCAGGCAAGGACGGTCTTCCAGGACAACCTGTAAGTATTGTTTGATAACATAAATAAATAAATGAAGCATCCAAATGTAAAAAGTTGTGAACAATTAAAGAAAAGGTGCACAATGCTTCATTAAACGTTTGCGATTTGAACTCCTTGTACCACTTGCATATTTTTATTTTTAGGAGCCACATGTAATAAAAAACCAGCAGTAGCGGTAGAAACGTGGCGATCAGCAACAGTATCATATTGACGATTTTATACTAAAGGAAGTATTATCCGTCTGGACGAACTTGGGCAAACATTTGTAGTTCGTCTGGTTATGCGTGTTAAGTATAAAGACGAGCACAGGACGCATAATGCGTCTTGTGCCCGTCTTCAAACTAGAGACGCATAACCAGACCAACTACAAAATACTTGCCCAAGTTCGTCCAGATGCCTGGATAATGCGTCCTTAGTATAAAAACGGCCAATGAGACAAACGATAGACGAACCCAATAAATTGCCACCTGCACCCACCAACGCTTAATTGCAAGACTCCTAACCCTTTAAGCTCAACAAGTGATCAGTATCAAATTTTTTCTTTTAATATCAATGCTTTGTAGCAAAGATTGGTGACAGGAATTAAGAATATGATCACAGAACATGTTATTATAACCAGTTGATACTTCAACAAAGTATCCCCACTACTTCAGTCGAAAACGTAAAAGGGCACCAAATGGGAATTGAGAGTTTGATAGTAGGGGTTAAAAGTTTAATTAATGAATCATTTGTTTTATAACTTACAGAGTTAATCTGTAATGTGTATGTTGTATAAACCCTTTTGAATTTAGGGCAAAAATGGTGCAGATGGAGAACCTGGACCGCCTGGTCCTGATGGTAGTCCGGTAAGTCTTTTTAAGGTTTTGGGAAAATTATATAACAGTGGACATTTTTGAGATCGACATTACGGTTTTAAGGTTGACCACTACCACGCAACATGGACAGCGTTTCCTTGAAAAAAAGAAATTTTTAAAAAGTCCTAAGTGAGCATTAAGCTACACCGGCATCGTTATGTTTTTCGTATGATGAAAGTATGGAAGCATCTCCTGCTTTCCAAAAATGGAAATTGAAGTGACCTTCCTATAATGCACTGCCAGCATGGAGCAAAACTACAGTGCAGTTAGTAAAGGCGCATGGATTCTAAAAAAGATAACATTTCGCCAGCGCGCGTCATTGGTTTGTGGGAAGAGGATCTGGGGAAATTAACGAGAATGCAACATGCATGGAGCCATTAAGAAAAAAAAAGTTTTGTATAGTTCTTGAGGTTTTGTGAGGTAATTATTTTTCTTTGTCATGTCAGGGTGACATTGGACCTGCTGGACAACAAGGATCAAAGGGTGACCGAGGAGCGACGGTGAGTGTGCAGAAACTCCCTTGTCAATAAGCCATTTCCGAATCGCCTCTAGCCTCCACTTAAAAACGAGGTTTAACAGATCGTTTTCACGTGACGTCACGGTAGCCATTTGTGGTGTACAAAACAATGGAACGGCGGTCATGTTGGTGCCAAGATTGAACTCTGTTGTCATTTAAAAACTTTCTTTTGTTCCGCGCAATTTGCATACTCAGTGATCATGTGAGTGAAAACGATCTGTAGCAAAAATGCAAGTCGCCTCTAGCCTCTTCTTCGGAACGAGGCCGATTCCAAATTCGTTAATATGCGTAGAGTTTGTTATCCTCAATCCCAGTAAAGCACATCAAAGGTTTTGTGCTTGGCCTAATTTTGAAAGAGATGTTTTTCGAATTGGCGAATGGGCCATATTGTTTTCGTAGGGAGGGACCTCAGTTTGGTCCAAAAATAAGGGGGGTGGTGGACCCCCCGGGTCCCTCCCCTGGATCCTCCACTGAGGCTGTATCATTGTTGGAATGTGGTGTCTTTACTACACTATTCTCGAAAGCGATCACTCTTCTGTGTGCATCCTGTTAACCGTGATTAAACCTTGATACAAATAGTGAGATGTTTACCGAGGCCGCGACTAGCCACCTCCTTTTCGGTGAATAATTATTATTTATTATTGTTAAAGCTCTCTTCAGCGGACACCCTCGGTGTCCATAAAGGTGTCCATAACTGGAGCTGACCGCTTACGAGAGTGGCCGGTTCTCGTTTGCGGCCACTTGAGGTGCAAGGGTTAGATGGCCGCTTACGGGAGCTTGCCCAGCAATAAGTGAAGATTCATTGGGAATTTAAGAGAGCTTCTACTGTACGTATTTATTCAAATACTTCTTACACAGTTTTTAAAAACATTATGCATTATGGTCCTTTCTATTTGTAGGGACCAACAGGGCAAACAGGACAACCAGGCGCAAAAGGCGTAGCTGGGTCTAAGGTAACTTTGGAGCATTGATAGAGCTTGTACCCAACTGCTTCAGTACACTGTTAGGCCGGTGTCAAACACCGCGCTTCACGAGAACCTAACTCAATTAATTACTCCCAAGAGAAACTGAAAACAATGCTTGTGCAAAATTTTTGGGGTGACAAACAAAGAGCATTATGGTGTGTTATGGCATTTTCTGGAGTGGTCAATTAAGGTTGGCTCTTGCAAAGTATGACATTTGTCCCGAGCCTTAATAGACATACTATGACCAACACAATTTCTTAGTCATTAGTACGAACTTGAAATAAAGGTTTCAATCGACAGTCTAGGAAAAAGAGAAGCTGTTTCTAGCCTTCAGTAGACCCATTGTAATAAACTCATAAAAGAATTGTTTTTTGTTTTTGTTGTTGTTGTTCCCTTCGTTGTTTTTTTCTTTTTGTGTTTATTTTTGCAATATGCGCTGCCCGGAAAAAAAATTAAAACTCACCTTCCCAGTGGGAAAGTAAATTTCAGTTTTCACTTGCCCCCGCTTTAATATAACTTGCCCGAAGGGAACACATTGCCTTATCATCTATAGTTCTATGGTGTTGTCTATAAGAGGTTCGAGATTATAACAAAGTGTATTGAATCACTAATACTCGTCCCGGATACAGAGTAACTACTGGATTTGACCAATATGATGATCAGGGGAGTAACACGAGCAAGCGAACGTGCACTTGGATTCGTGCTTTAAAGTAGTTGTCACTCGTCTTGCAGTCTTCAGTTTGAAATGCCCTAGCCTCCCACGCAGACGTTGTTAGGGGTTCGTCACGCAGGAACGCGTGACGAACCCCTAATAACGTCTGCGTGGGGGGCTAGAAATAGTGAACTTTCGCAACAGGACGGGAGAGGAAAGAAGACGGGAAACCTTGTGTGACAAGCGTGACAATAATTTTGTTTAAAATAACTTCGCAAAAATTCACTTTCCTTTAAACAGATATTAGTGAAGATCACGACAAAACACGCAAGTAATAGCCTTGTCAGGTTCGTCACGCACAAGCGTTTTGCCGTCCTCTTCTTCCTGCCGTCCTGTTGCGTAAACTCACTAATGCCCCTCAAAGCACTTGAAAATCGAATTATTTCCTTGATAGCACTAGAGAGGTTGTTTGTTTTTGTTTTTTCAAGTTATAATTTTTTGCGCTCTTTCAGGGAGAGACAGGTCCTCCAGGATCGAATGGTCGAAATGGTGAACCCGGAATCCCTGTAAGTTTGCCCTTAATTATCTTCGATATTGGGTACAGCATTGTTTAGGTTAACTGTAGGCGTCATTCCTGGTAGAAAAGTAAGGCTCAGAATGATATACTGCACAGAGAGCTGGAATACTTGAGGAAAAGAATCCGATCCCTTTGTTTCTGTTACCCAGCACAAAAGACTTTTGATCGTTTTTCTTCTGTTTCTCACAATAACGTTATCCAGACGATGATAAACCAAGTTGGCCGCGGTGCTAATGGAATATGGGAAGTGACTTGGTGGCGCAACGCTGTGACGGCACTAAAAACGGCTGTGTAGCAGACTACAATCAATCTAACAAATTTTAAAATATCAAAACATGTAAATGACAACCTTGTAAACGGCCTCCTGTTGCTTCTTAAAGCCTAGTAGCTGACCTACAATTACCATTGACTCACTTTCTTTCACACTTTCGGCGCTAATGACGAGTAAGAACCTGGTTTTTAAGAACCTTTTAGGCTAAAATTTGCCAATTAGGCCCCATCTAAACAATAACCTGTTGAGCGCACAATTTTGAACAGGTTGTTACTTTCTACAATCTATAAAAAAGATCTGTACACTTGGGCAAATAGGATAAGTCAACATTCAGGATCCTCTTTGCAGACATAGGTGCCTTATCACTCCAACTGCAATGCAATGGTATGCAAATTTATATATTAAACATAAGCTGAATACCACTGTACTCTTAGCTACAAACAATACAATTTATTTTTTCTTCAGAAAAATAGGAACCAAATTTGTACTAATTACCTTTTATGTAAGAACCTGTTTCGGCGAACTTGGAATAATAGAGGTTCTTACTCGAGGATTTTTCTCGAGGTTTTATCTTTTTCATGATATTTTTAACTGAATAATAATGATGATTCCTTTGTCCTTAACGTTCAATGAAGTAGAGATTTTATTAGAACATAATAAATATGTTATCTATTGTTGCTAGCATTAAAAGTGTGTATATAAACAACTAGGGACCTCGTGGACCTCAAGGAGACCAAGGTTCAGATGGAGCTGCAGGACAAGATGTAAGTCATTGTCAAGCACAAGTTACTTGTTGTGGACACATTGTTTACGACCCCTACTGGAGATGGGACCGCCCTTTTTACCTGGATACCTCGATCCCGCGACGGTTTAGCTGTTTGCAGCGCAAAACCACTACCCAGGGTTCTATCTAGGGTATTTGAGGGGTAGAAGCTTCCCCCAAAAAATATTGTTATCATTACAGTATACAGGGCGTCCGAAGAGTTCGTTCCTCTAATTTCATGCATTATAACTTTTGATCGAAACTTTATTTTTATATGAAATTTCTAGAGGACGTTTATTTCTCTATCAAGTACATGTATTCAGAATTTCAGTAACTGGCATACCCTTTTTGTTTTGTTTTAATCACATTCTGTAGCCGTTGCGGCATGAACTGGGATACAGCGAGAAGACCCACAGATGATTCATTTTGAGCTTTCTTATCACCTGTCACGCTGGAGCCAGTTCAACCCCCAAACAATATTTGCCAGGTTTAGTTTAGGCAGCTGAAAAAGATATATTTTGGGCATTCATCTAAAAACGATAATCATACCGCCCCCCTTCCACAGCAAGGCTTTTGTACTTCTTTACAAATTTGAGACGGGCTGGGCGTTACTTGGCAGACTAAGCAGAGGCTTCTTTTTTTGCCTCTAATTTTAAACATTTTAAACAGCTTTTCATGACCCTTTCTGGACTCGGCTTGCTTATTATGTGAGAGCCTCCTCGTCGAGTCTCCTATGTTGTATAAAGCCTTCTTTGAAACTATTTTAGCTGCTTTATTCAGGGCTTTTGGTCTTCCCCGTCGTGCCTTCAAAACCTTCATTTCTCCATGTTCATTTTACCACCGAACATTCGGATTTTGCCAGTTTTTTAGCAGTTTCTACAACATGTAAGCCAGTAAATCGAAGTATACATGCTTATTCTCTCTCGTAGCTGAACGTTTTTGCGCTAAAGGGGTTTATCTTTCGTGATATTCACAAAAAACAAGGAAGGAGTTCGAGCGATTCGGGCTATAAAATACAAAAATATGTGGCAGAAAGATATACCCGCGCACGCGCACGCGCACCTTTGGCGCGGAAGTACACAAATCGAATACTGGAGTCAAAATATGGCTCAACAAGTATGAAAATAGTGAATTAGGTTGAAAGACACAACTTTTGTTTAAATGATCTGCTTACCAAGTCCAATTGTACTGAAATACAGACTTGTAAAGCAGAGGAACGAACTTCTGGGTCACCCTGTATAAGTAGCGATATCGGAAAAGTCATCCAGACGCGACGAGGTCAGTGCGCACACTGTAACATTTCTCAAAATTGTGTCTCAAATTGCACCAGATTGCATCTCAGCGCATATTCATTTCAAAACATGTCCGGGGGGAATGCCCCCTAGGAAGCTCGTCGCCTTCGGCCACTCAGGAATTCTCCCCCAAAAGATAAATCCTAAATAGAACCCTGCTACTCTGTTTCTCAGTTACAATTACCTGTACTAAGACCCTGAATATTGATCCACCCAAGTAACTCTGGTGTGATTCGATTTGTTCAAGATACGGGTTGGAGTTTTTCTCTAGTATGATTTTAAGAGTAACGCCCCGTTCAATTTTCCATGCCCGCTTTAGTTTTTCAAACAAAGTTGCAATTTCTGATTGACCTCGTTTACATGCCCTTTTAAACAACATCATATTTGACCCCATGCTTAACTGTAATGACAACCATTTAACCTTACATAGCCATGTATCCCAAACACTTTTATACGAAACTCGCTAAGGCCATTAATTCAGAATCAGACTCTGCAATAGCAGTTGTAAGTGTTATCAGCAGTTTAGACAAATGGAACAGAAAAGATCACTCTGTGTTTTATAATTCCATGATTGTCCTCGTTTACATGCCCTTTTAAACAACATCATATTTGACCCCATGCTTAACTGTAATGACAACCATTTAACCTTACTTAGTCGTGCACCCCAAACACTTTTATGTGAAACTCGCAAAGTTCATTCTTTCAGAATCAGACTCTGCAATAGTAGTTGTAAGTGTTTCAGCAGTTTAGACAAATGGAAGCGAAAAGGTCATTCTGTAAGTTTTTATTAACCCATTGACCTCGTTCACAGGCCCTTTTTAAACAACCACAGCATAATTGACTCCATACTCAACTGTAATAACACTGCAGCCATTTTAACCTTATATAGTCATGTATCCTATAAACGTTTATGCGATTCTTGCAATGCTTTACAGGGGAACAATGGAACAACCGGAAACCCTGGTGTCCCTGGGCGTGCCGGTCTTAAGGTCAGTACAATCGTATTAACTAAAGGGTAGTTGAGCTGGCAACATGTAGTCTAACAATGCTGTGTTCTGTTTCTTGTCAGGGAGAACGTGGTTCGCCCGGAGAGCCTGGTCCCGCAGGAAAACTGGGTGAACCAGGTCTTCAGGGACCGAAAGGCGAAGTTGGACCGCCTGGAATCCAAGGCGAAAAGGTAACTTCATGTTCCAGTTTTTCAAAAGGTGGATAACGCTGTCCACTGGTTAACGCAATAGTTGTCCTTAACACTTATCCACTGGATAGTGATTTATGCTGTGGATCGCACTATCCACCTTTTGAACAATTGAGGCTAGATTAATGAAGTAGTTTGGTTGCGTCATGCCTGAGAGTTTTCCCCTAGTTCACCAGGTGATCTGTGACGTCACTGCGGGGGCCTGGGGAAAGAAATTTTAATGCCGTATCCCACAAACCAAAGCTGACGGGAACAGATTGAATTGATCATAATGTTGACAGGCTATTCACGTCCATCTTTGGCTCAGTTGCTGTTGCTTTGATCTAACCTTCATAGTTAAGCTCTTACGAGTATATCTTGTAGTGACTTTCCTCTTTTGTAAGATATTATGGGAGGGTCTTTAAAGATTTCTCTTAGCAACGGTTGGTTTTCTATAAGATACCATTTGTGCATGATGATTTTTTTTAGATTCGGTACTGAGGGGCGATATTCTGTCACGAATGGTAGTATTTTCTTGTGCGTTTTTGTTTTGTTTTGCAAAGCCGACATTCTTTCGTGATGCTTGACTTCTGATAGGTGTTTATCTATCACTTTATCTCTATAACCCCTCATACGGAGTCTTCGCTTGAAATTAGTTATGTTCTCTTTGAACGTTTTCTCAGAAGAGTTTGTTCTGAGTAATCTTAAGGCCTCGCCTTTATGAATCCTTTCTTTACCCCTGGGGGGTGACATGAAGAGAAGTACGTGTATTGGAAAGTTTCTGTCGGTTTGAAATGTGTACGCACATCTAGGATTGATTCCTTCTTAAATCTCTCTCCTTTGTAAATACATGTATCCAGAAAGGCGGTTTCTGTTTTTGAAACTTCAGCAGTAAATTTTATGGTCGGGTGGTGGTTATTTGCTAGTTCGATGAATGAGTATATTTCTTCTTTTTCTACATTCCACAATGAGAATATGTCATCGATAAATCTCTTCCACACTAGTGGTTTGTGCGGACTTTTGTTAATAATTTCTGTCTCTATTGCAGACATAAAAATGTTAGCAAATGCAACTGCCATTTTTGTTCCCATAGCTGTACCTTGTACTTGGAGGTAGTTTTTTCCAACAAATTGGAAAGAATTCTCCTTAAGGATTAGTCTGAGCATATCTGCGAGGTATTGGCTGGGTATTGGAGGTTTGTTTTGATAGAATGTTTCGTATGCTTTGCATATAATTGTAATTCCTTCCTCCTGTGGGATGTTTGTGTATAGGCTAGTTACATCCATAGAGACTAAAATAGCATTTTCTACGACCCTGGTTTTCTCTATGAAGTTGATAAAGTCTGTCGTATCTTTAAGATACGATTTTTGCGATTTAGCAATTGGTTGGAGGAGACTATCAACAAATGATGAGATCCTTTCTGTCGGGCCTTCGCAGCCCGATATGATCGGTCTTCCAACTGGTGTTGGTTTGTGAATCTTTGTGAGAGTGTAGAATTGTGGTATTCGCGGTGGATTTGGCGTGAGGGATAGCCATCGTCTTGTCATCTCGTCTATATGTTTCTCTTTGTAAAGCTTATCTATCAATTTCTTGAGCCTTTTAGAGGTTTCTACTACCATTGGCGTTTCTAAGGGTTTGTAGTTTTCTCTGTCATCTAATTGTATTTGACCTTCTTTCATTTTGTCTTCTTTGTTGAGGACAACAATAGAGGAGCCTTTATCTGCTCGTTTAATATTGATGTCCGAGTTTTGTTTCAGTTGTTTGATGGCAAGTTGTTCCCTCTTGGGTAGATTGTTTCTAGGCGTGATTGTATTTATATTAGCAAGTTGTAATTTAACCTCTTCTAGGTATGTTTCTAGTGCGACTGATGGCTGAACTGGTGGTTCCCAGTCTGACTTTATATGAAAGGGGTGTTGCTCTTTATCTTTTCCATGAAAGATATATTGTAGGCGCATTCGTCTAGCGAAAGCGTTGAAATCTTTTAATAGTTCTGCCCTAACGTGACCTGTGTTTGTCACTGGTGTGGGAATGAATTTAAGACCCCTTGACAAAACATTTATCTGATCGCGTGTCATTTTGTAATCTGAGAGGTTTTTGATGTTTCTTTCTTGCTTCTGTTATGTTCTTATCTAAATCACGCGCTCTTTTACGCCTCCGTTCATTGCGTTTTTGAATTGAATTGGTGCGCGCGTTGGTTTATGGGATACGGCATTAAAATTTCTTTCCCCAGGCCCCCGCAATGACGTCACAGATCACCTGACAATCATCACTTTGAAATCGATAATTCCATAATAACTGTCTTACAAATTCGACCTTAAAGCCGAGGACACTATTACGTAGTACCTCAAGAGAAAGCTTAGACTGTATTCATTATGTATGCTGCAAGGGTCGGGTAAAGGATAGAAATGATGGTTATGTTTGCATATCCATAGAATAGAAGAGAAAAGAAAGGAATAGAAAACTTTATCAATGTGTAGGAGCCGTATAGCGTGGGAGTAGCCCCATATTAATTTGAATTACCTATAGAATATAAAATTCAACAACAGAATTACCTTTACAATATAAAAGTAAAAATATTTAAACACCGCATAATATATTATACTCTAATGATAATCTAAAATAACTGAGAGAGAATTGTAAAATTAAATGGTTATGATGTGCAGAGAGAACAGCTCTTACATCCATCATCTATCATTAGGCTTATATCATTTTTACGAAGTCTGCGTTTAAAGATGTTCAGAGTTTTCGCTGATGCAACTCCATGCAACTCACAAATCCGTTTCTGGCATCCGCACTCCTCTAGAACAGAAGAAAAAAATAAACAAACCAAGAAAAAAAACAGTGTGGTCGCAACGTGTTTGAAAGTCCTTGCCAGCAAACAGTCAACCATGTGACAAGGCGGCCATGTTGGTGGTCAATTCAATACAATTTTTTCTCATAGGATTTACATGAAAATGGAAATGCTTTTGTTCTTGACCACCAACATGGTCTCCTTTATGTCTCGTGCAAACCATAACTTTCGACATGCCATTGTGAACGCCCTCGCTGCTCTGACTCGGAATATTTTATCCAACTTGTGAAGTAAAACAAATTAATCTAAATGTTCATTTTTCTAACTTAATTGTTAATTCGAGTCATTGTAGGCCATTGAATCCTTGGAAGAGTATTACCCGTAAAATTGCGAAAATAAGCCCCTCCAAATACCAGCCCCCCAAACTCGTAACGCAAAATACCCTCCGTTAAAAATCGCCCCTCCGAATATAATCCCCCAGGGGCTTGTACTTGGAAATTCCCTCAAATAAAAAATAAAGCAGCAAAAAAAGGTCCCAAAGAACTATTATGTGCGCCAAGTGGTTGCCGTAAAAAAGTGTCACAGTTTATTGCTGTTTGCGTAGTTCAGTCTTCACTCTTGGCTTGAATTTCCTGGGTCCATATAGATAAAGTATTTGCATGGCTGAGTTTTAGAAAGGTTTACCTCCTCAGGGCGAGTTTAAGTAAACATTTTCTGCAAATTACTGACATAAATTTCCTTCCAAGTAAAAGCGTAACCGATTTTGAGACGCAAATTTCCCTCCGAATATAAGCCCCTCCAAAAATATGCTGAGCCCCTCCAGAAGGGCCTTTGAAAAAATATAAGCCCCGGAATTTTAGGGTTTTTTAATGAGGAAAATTCAGAGTCAAGACTTTCACTCATTAAACCTGATTTTTGTGTCGTCTTCATCCATTGTTAATCAATGTTATCTTTTCTAGGGAAGCCGTGGATTGGATGGCAGTCCGGGAAAGGCTGGTGAACGAGGCCCTAAGGTGGGTATTTTTTGCTTTCGTAGATGGAAAATAGAGGTTTGTTCACACTCGGTACCTGAGTACGGTACTAGGGCACTAATGTGGACACCCCCATTTTTCAACCACCCACGCCAGAATTTAGGTACGGTATCAGCGCCTGAACACCCTGTTAAGACCCTGTGCGTGGGCGCACCTTTTCTGTCAGTTCCGAGGCAATCCACTGTTTTGCATACCCATAACTCCCTGCTACGCTCATGTTTCAAAATGGCGTCTGAATGGGCAAAACGGAGCCAACAGTGTTCAAAGGCAGATGTCGTTATCCAAGATGTGACGTAACTCCATTTTGTGCCGGTAGCCAAGCCAGGTACCAAGTGTGAACATAGCCAAACATTTTTGGATCAATTACTGCCCACCTACCCCTCCCCTTAGCCATCATTTTGCCCAAAGTGAGAAGTAAGTGTTAATGTTAGCGTAGGGGAGGGGTAGGTGGGCAGTTTCCCAAAAACCGAAATTGATCCACACTTTTTTGTCCAATTCGTTTCAGGTGAAGGATAGTTGACCCCTCAGTTTATCCTTGTCCAAGTACAGAAAACGCGTATCGTTAAACAGAAAATTCAGACTGCAAATCGTTTTAAGGAAAAGAAATTCAGCATCCATTGCTTTAAATTTCTAGGAACTTAGTTGGATCAATTTAGGTCTCTGGGAAACTGCCCACCCACCCCTCCCCTAAGCCACTATTTTGCTCTAAGTGAGAAGTAAATGATAATGTTGGATAGGGGAGGGGTAGGTGGGCAGTTTTCCAGAAACCTTAATTAATCCACTTAGTTGCCAGCATTTTGCTGTCATCGTTCTGAAGATTTTAGCATCAACTCTAATATTTAGTTGTTTGTACTACATGCTCATCACCTGTATCCTAAAGCATCCTTAAATACCTTATTAAAAGAAATAATTTTGGATAAGAACTTAATGCAGTTACAATTCTTCTAAGCGCTCAACGTCTTTAAAGCAGCCACTTTTCCTTCAGTCCGAGGGTAGCTTCTTAATAAAGGATTAGATTCTATATCTTGGAAGGGCTCCATTAGGAACATGGATGTTCTACGCTGAAGAAAATCGTACTTTGCTTCTGTTCTCATCCAAATATCGATACATAATTCTATTTATTGATGATGATGTTAGGGTAATCAAGGACCTACAGGCCAGAAAGGAGAGGTAGGCCCTGCTGGAGAAAAGGGAGACAAGGGCTGGACTGGTAGACCGGGAGATACCGGACCTGAAGGACCACAGGTATGGAAATTTCCGTTTCTTGGTTTTGTAGAAGGATCCGACTTTTCATTGGACAAAATACTGAGAAGGTGTTAATCAAGGCGTGGCTAGTTAGGATGGTGTTCTGATTTTTTATTTGGATCTTTCCCATTGAAAATCCAAATAAAGCTCCGAACTTACATTACCACTGGTAAACGTCTTAGGGGCTGGGGGTGTTTACAGGAGAGAACTCGCACCGGCGCGAGTTTCATACCAGGATGCCTTTTTGGTTTCGTATCGCGTTTACATGATGACTAGGTCATATTTCGTTATCTGAAGGTACACTTCATGTTGATAAAATACACGTGTGGTTCAAAATCGCAAACTTTACGCATGCGCTACCCTTTCCAGTCTACCGGCAGACCGATTTCACCCCGAAACGGGTGGTCGTTTTGCGTTTACATGATACCGTTGCGAGATTTCGTACCGTAGTGAGATTCTCGCCCCGGTACAAGAACCGGGGTGAACTCACGCCGGGGTGACTCGCGCCGGTATGGCATTTTGTGGTGGTGTCATGTAAACAACCCCTTATAAAATGGATGAAAGATTGCTTTTTATACCTTTTTCCTTGACTTAGCGCTCGTGCGCTTACCGTGTGGCACGAAATTTTGCGGGAGTTTATTTTTTGCGGGTTGGTGATTTTTTGTGTTTTGTAGGATCTAATTTTTGCGATTAGGGCAGATTGGTTTTTCTTACTTGGAATTAATTTTTTGTGGTGTCAGAAAGTACCTAGTACTCACCATTGATAATATTTTCGTTTTTATTGAGTACGTGCAATAGAAATACATATTTTCAAACAATGCTACGGTGTGCGTACCCTATGTAAAACCAGTATTTCATTGTATACCGTTTTGTTTCTGAACGAAAGAGTCAAGTTTCAATTGAACATACACGATTTCTTAGTACTGTAATTGTGTGTAGCGAATATTTGCTCTGGAGTAAATTTTTGCGGGAAAATATAAAATGTTTGAGGTAATCTTATTTGCGGGAACTTATTTTTGCGGATCGCTGGTAAAATCGCAAAAATTTCGTGCCACACGGTATTTGAAATTAGGGCTAAATGGTAGGATAGGGTCATTCAAAAGAGCAAAAAAATATTTTTTTAATGAGCTGAAGTTTTCTTATCTAAAATGAAAAGGACAGGTAATTAATGCGCTTAAAAAATCTGCCACCCCATGGTGGAAGAGATAGCTAGACATTATATCACGGAGAAAGCTGTTGTTTGCGGTCAGCGAACAAGATGGACGTGCCTTTCGACGGCCGTCAAATTTTCTAAGTTTTTGAAGTTTTGTGTAGTGTCTTTACGTTTTTTGTTGTTGTTTTTGTTTTACAATGATACATTGATGTACTTTATTTTCATCTTTCTGCGTGCACATCCACTTTTCTTTTTTGTGTGTGTTCTCTGTGCGTGTGTGTGTGTACCTTCTATACTCTGTAACTTTATTGCAATACTTTTTCCGCTTGGCCCAGCCACTTAGCTCGATTAGCCTTAGCTATTTCTAAGTGGCTGTCCTCATTTTTTTCCTTGTTAATTTTTTCTCTTTGCATGTATTTATCTACTGTAAACTTTCCTGGGCACGAAATAAAAGATTGTCGTTGTTGTTGTTGTTGTTGTTAAGGGTGGGGATGGGTTGCTTATTCATGTGAGCTGGGCGAGGAAATGTACCCACAATACTCGTCACAAATCTTGAAACACTTGTGCGATTTCCCCCTCCCCAATGTTGATTTGGGATTTGCAGTCCTCTCAGTGCTCCAAAATACGCGTGGCTCAACATTGGGGAAGGAGAGGGGTGCATTTGATTGAGAACAAAGGTGTGAAGAGTGAATGTATGAAATTCGGAGAAAATTTCAAGACAAATGCCTTCTGTTTCAACGATTTGTGACGAGTATTGTAGTTTGTCCACTATCGCCCTCTTCAGAAACTCTTCGGAGAAAGGGTACAAGCTTTAGTTTTAGTGATTTCTGGGATCGTTTGGGCAGACAAGCGTTAGTTATGATTGGTATTCAAGGTAACCATTAACTAATCATAAGTAACACTTATCCACCAAAACGATCCCAGAAATCGTAGCACCGAAAGCTTGTACCCATTCCCCTTATAATTTCTGGAATGGGGAATTTGTTATGTGCTATGTATGTAAGTAGTATTACCATCATTGATGTTAGATATGTTCGTTCTTTTTTCACTTTTAGGGAGAGAAAGGACCACCAGGAACAGATGGATTGGATGGACCTCCAGGACTCAGGGTTAGTAACTTCAAAGCTTGTTTTTTTTAGTTATCTTTCGCTTGGTATTAGGTTTATCACTCATGAATTGCATAACTCAGGGTGCGTATAGAGTCTAAAATACTTGAAAAAGTATTAAAATTTGAAAAACAATTTTCCAGAGCTGGAAAAATTCCTGGCAAATAGAGAGAACGTCAGGAAAATAGGGAGTGATTTTTTCTTCAAATCTACAACAAGAATGTAGTAATTATTTTTTTTTCTGTGTGTTGGGAAACATATAGCGCGTTACGCATAGTAATGGAACCTTGATCGCGTGTATTTTTAAAGAGATAAGGAATGTATGAAGTTGACAAGTTAATTGCTTTTAAAAATATTACGTGCGTGATGTCATAAGAATATGACACTTAGATATCTTATAACAAAAATGCCAAGACTGTGTATTGCTGGTTTTCAGTGTCACGCCATTCAAAATAGATCAAAATAAAAATCAAAACCGTCCAATAGATAAAGTCCAGAACCTGGGAAATGAAAGGAGGTACATGTACAAAGACCCTCGCCAAGATTTAGGTCAGAGGAATATTTCGTATACGAGATATCGGAAGAAATGTTTTACCCAAACTTATAGAGATTTGTATGGAGACGCCATGCTGGTGCTCACCTGGATGAGCTCCAACATGGCGGACGGAAAACAACAGAAACATCTGTTACCGTGTTTTGCTACAAAAGCGTGAAATTATTCCTCGAGAAACTCATAAACATTAAAGTAATACTTTTTCTAATATATGATCTGTTTAAATAGCAAAATTTCCTGAAATAAGTCATTTTTTTAGCCTACATGACAGCTCTCTTGGCCGTCATGTAAATGCCGCGTCACGCAAAAACTTAGAAATTCAAGCGTCCTCTATCACAAAACCAAGAACCCTTTTGAAGCGAAGATTTGTATGAAAATTAGTTTTCAGCTGATCTAATGCATCGTGAAAGTAAAATCTCGGTAGGATCAATAGTTTTTTAGTTTGAAGTTTAGTGACGTGATGTGAAAACCAACAATAAGAAAAGAGAGTTGTTATGATTAGAGGAGAAGGAATAAATGAATGTACGGTGTAGTGATCGAGGATCGTTCCTGGGAATAAAGATATACAGTCCAAGTTCCGAGTGTTTGATTGAGAGTGTGGATATTCCCGAACACTGTGGTCAATCTTAGTCAATCTGCCCGGAGCCAAGACGGTCAATTACAGAATGAGAAGTTTCAGAACTCTCTAATGTCCGCATTGCACCGTGGTTAATGTACGTTTGCAGTGCCTCATATCAAAGGCGTGGTTCTTAAGTTTTTCTAGATCTCTGTTGATCCCCTTGATTCAGAAAAAGAAATTATTTTCTTGGAAAAAAGTCTAGAAAAAGCCGTAAGTTTTGTATCCAAAAATCTGTGCGAATCCTGAGCAGCAAGGCTGGCGGAGTGGTCAGGAGAGCACTCGCTTCCCACCAATGTGGCCCGGTCTCGACTTGGTGTGGATGCCATATATGGGTAGAGTTTGTTATTGGTTCTCTCCTTTGCTCCGAGAGGTTTTTCTCCGGGTACTCCGGTATTCCCCTCTCCTTTGCTCCGAGAGGTTTTTCTCCGCTCTTCCCCTCTTCTCAAAAACCAACACTTTCAAATTTCAATTCTATCTGCAACGCACGGACACGTTTCAACGATTTGTTAGGAACTCCTAAGTGCTCCGTGAGTAAACAAATTACATTACATTACAACCCAACATACGATCTCTCATCGAATGTCGTAGGAGTTGCTAAGAATTAATTTTAAGGCTCGTACGTACACAGTTAAGTTTTAAGTTTTTCTTGTACCTGTTTCTAGTGCAAGAAAATTCAGTTGATTATCTGCGTTTTTTTTTTTTCAGGGTCCTCCTGGTGATATGGGAGATGAGGGTGCCCAGGGACGAAATGGCTCCATGGTAAGTCCTTTTTTGGAATACCTGATGGTTCTTTTTCGCACTAAGGACTTAGGAAGTAATCAGTCGAACAAACCGTAACGCCTTTTAGCGATATACAGGACTCGCACAGCCTTGAAAAGTCCTTGAATTTCAGAGGAATTCTTTAATTTTCCTTGAATTCGATAACCCTAGAAGAGTCTCACGATTGTGAGCAAAACTTATCACCAATGTTATTGTTAGGTACTCAAATGTTATATTTCAGTTGTGTTTTGGCCCAAAAATAATTCCTTATTTCTCTCGTCACTATTTGATTACACATACATGTACATGTTATGATGTACTGACACAATTTCTTACTTGCTCTTCACAGGGTGAGCCTGGATATAAAGGTCCTGATGGTGATCTGGTAAGTACCTACCATTCAAACGATGTTTTTTTTAATCCTAGAGTTTTCCTCGATGTCCGGCCGATGATGCAAATTTCCCTTTCGTAAACGGTCGCTGCCATTTTTTAAGCCACTTAGAAAATGTTTGACCTGTTATTAAGAGTGTTTTCATAAAAAAGAAAGAAGATAGCAACCCATGGTCAAACCCGAACCTTTCGTATCCTAATCTCTGTTCCTTACGACTACACTACAACACCGATCGGACCCGCCAATATTCCGAAACATTTCAGTACATAAACTAGCAAACTGTCTTTCTTAACTAATACGTAAATAACAGGTGGCCCTAGCCCTTTCCATAACTTTAAACATAAATTCAACTTGAGCTTCAACGTCGTTCTTTCTAAGACTATTCAAAAACGTATTATTTGCTTTATGGTATGGTTCACATCTCTTATGACTAGAGGCTTGGTTACCAATGGTGGTATCGTCTGTCAAACATAGCAACGGTCGTTTACGAAAGGGAAATAGGGGTCGTTAATGTTTAAGTTTTGATCTTTTACCATTGACTGGTAAAAACAAATAACGAACACTTACGAAAATTATTTTTCAAGGTTAACGAAAATTGCTAGAGTAGTGCTGTCTAGCTGTCATTTGATGAGTCAGGGAACCCAAAGACATCCGAATAACCAAAACGGCTTTTGAAGCAAAGAGAAAACCATTCGAGACACCTGACGTATTTAGAAACATCCGGTCGATGGGTGCCCCTGATAGTGAAAAACTCAAACTCTTAATAGCTATTGACCTAATATGTATTGTCATTATTTTAAAATACTAATATCCAGTTCATTTTCTTCTTGTTTGCAGGGTGATCCAGGGGCATCGGTAATATTTCCTTCTAATAATTAATTGTGGACAAATTCGACAAAATTGAGAGTTTCACATTGGCACGTACATGACATCAAATCTAGGCGTGAAATAGGCCATGTTAAACTTGTGTACCAAGTATCTTGGCCTTGAGTGGTAGTTTTTGATAGTAACTTTGCCGTCTTTTAAATTTGATGTCAGTTATGTTGTTATGCATATGAATAGCACTGAGTATTTCAGTCTCACCTCTATTTAAGAAACACCACTATTCAGGGGACACTTTCTGGGCACGAGGATGTCCCCTGTATGAAAGCTCACTGCATGTTTGTATCAATTACCCTCTATTCAGGGGTCACTAATCCTGGTCCCGTGGGTGTCCCATGAATGGAGGCTCCACTGTCGTATTATGTTTGTATCAGTTACCTCTATTGAAGGGACATCTCCATTCAGGGGACACTTGTCTTGGTCCCCAGAATGACCCCTGAATGGAGGCTCCACTGTACGTCTCATTAGCGTGTTTGATGTCTGTATGGAACGTTAACACCGGGGTTTTTCCTCCGGCGCCCGGGCATTTTTGGGAAAGAAACAACGGAAATTTGAAGCCTTTCGTAATAAAAATATTTAAGATATTTTAACAGGGAGCACACGTCAAACATGTGGTTTTCACGGGGGGGGGGGGGGGGGGAAGGGAGCCTGCATTGAATAAAATTGCAGATCTAAAAATGCCTAAATATTTGAAGATAAAAATTTTAAAACTTTAAAATCTTTCTTTCCTCCTCTCCCTCTACTAAATTGTTCAGCTTCATTGTGTGTAAAACTAGATTATGAGGTGTAAGAAAGTGTTGACCACGACTTTCTTTCTTTTGTGTTCTACTTGTAGGGAGCAGACGGATTGCAAGTAAGTGTTTTAAACCTTAAAATTAATGCTATTACCCTAACTTTTTGTATCAGTCTCTGTCCCAGAAAATATTTAGAAAGGAACAAGAATTCTCGATCTTTTATATTTGGTTTTCTGTCAGCGAAAGCTACAAACAACCACTTTTTAGTGCAAAGGATAAAATATGCATGGATTTAGAAAATTTTCAGTATACCTTGCCAATATTTTTCCGCCTTGTATGTTAGCAAAGGAACGAAGCTAGATTTGCAAGGGCGCGACTAACTGTACTGCGTTCTTTAAAAAATGTCAAAGATTGATAGAAAACGAAAAGAAGACAAAAACAATACAAAGGAAAACGACAGAAGGAAAAAGCAATTTCGTGATTTCTGAACAAAAACAATTCAGGTAATTTTTCAAAACAAAATGCAGTGCAACAACGATTTTTCCTCGCACGAACACTTGTAGGACGGAAATAGGGAGCTTAAGCATCGACGAGGGCGACGGCAGCGAAAACGTCACTTTTTAAACTTTGTTGCGTTTATTCCAAGTCGCTGAAAATGTCAAATGTAGGCGTATTTCCTTAGAGTTTATTTCTTGAGGACCGCACTTAAGTTTAGAGAGAGAAAGAAAAATTCTTGGTCGCTTTTTTACGTCCTCCATAAAAAGTGAAATGAGCCTTTTTCACGTCGTAGTCGTGCAGTGACGGCAAAGAAAGCGTAATGCACGTGCAGAGCTGTTGTTTTTCTAATTAAACCTATTGCGTTTTTGCCGTTCTCATTGGCGTCGTCGTATTTGCTTAAGCTCCCTATTAGGGACCACAACGACGGTTTCAAAAAACAATAAGTTTAATGATCAAAACAACAGCTCTGCACGTGCATCACGCTTTTTAGTACATTTCTTTGACGTCCACTGCACGACTACGACGTGGACATGCCACGACGAATTTTCCTTCCTCTTTTTGAACTTGAATAAAATCCTTAAGAATTCAACTCCAGGAAAAGTAGCCTGCATTTGACATTTGTGGCTTCATAGCTCAGTTGGTAGAGCAACGCACCGGCAAAGCGGAGGTCACGGGTTCGAATCCCGTTGAAGCCCTGATTTTTTTTTTTTTTTTCAGGCTTCTTCTTTCCAATTGCTTAAGTTGGAAAATTCACTGCGATGATCATTCTTCACTCTCATCTATAACCGCAGTTCAAAATGAATTATTTCATTTATTTCACATCAGACGCGATTAAGTTTGAAAGAACGCAAATTCATTTTTTTAGCAACGTTTTCACTGACGTCGTCGTCGTCCTTGCTTAAGGTCCCTAATGCTTCCTGAAGAACGCTTTCCTGCGACCATAAGAGATCATCACCTCACCATGCTGATTAAAAAGAAGGAAAACTATTTGGGAGATGGAAAAAAAAATTTGTGATATCATGCGATTGGCTGTCAAAATGTTCACTTGCCAAAAATTGCCCTGTTGGTGCAAATTGGTGCGGAGATATAAGCAACATTAGGGGCCTGAAGATCTGAGGACGGCGACGGCAGAGAAAACGTCGCTGAAAAAGTGAATTCGCGTTCTTTCAATCTTCATCACAATTACTCCAAGTCACTAACTTTGTCAAATGTAGGCAAACCCTCCAAAAGTTGAATTCCTAAGAACCACATCCAAGTTCAAAAAGAGAGAAGAAATTTCGTCGTCGCTTGTGTACTTCCTCTGTACATCGTGGAATTTTCACGTCGTAGTCGTGCAGTGACGGCAAAGAAATGTACAAAAAAGCGTGATGCACGCGCAAAATTGTTGTTTTGCTAATTAAACCTATTGTTTTTGCGGCGTTCCCGTTTCCGTCGCCGTCGTCGGATCTTAAGGTTCCTATTATACCCCGATGACTCCATCAGAGCAAACTGGTACTTATATCTACCCACTAATTTGTACTAGAAGGCTTGGTTTTGGCAAGGGGGCTTTTTCATGTTGTTCCCTCTGAATATGCTACCAAATCCCATAATTTTTGTGACGTCGCACTTCTCTCTAATTTATCTGGGTATAAACGGCTCTGGCAGAAAGCCAAGGAGATACAAACTAGCGAGATACTCGGGATAAAATTGAATTGCATAGATACTAGGTCAGTACTTTTTAACATCTGTCGAAAGGCCCTTGGACACCTTATGACGTTTACACAACGTAGTATTCCTTATCGTTTTGGATTAGCAGGTTAAGCACTGCGTTTTACAGATTAGGGTTAAGCACTACCTTTACTGATTAGGGTTAAGCACTTCCTTTAGTGATTGTTAAGCACTGTTTCGAAACTGGTTAGGCTCCTTTTTGGGTTGGGCTCTGGGTTGGGGTTGATGCTATGATAATGCGTACTTTAATCTACCTCGTGTAAACTTCATAAGGTGTCCAAGGGCCTTTCGACGGATGTTAACGAGTGCTGACCTAGATACTAATAGATTGAGTTTGTTTTTAGGGACCTCCTGGCCCACCTGGACCTCCAGGACCTCCCGTAAGTAAATGCCTCCACTGACAAATTCTCTATACATTTCCTTTAAGAATTAGTTGAGATGATGTTATTAATGACCAAATTGTTTGGCCATTGGTGATCATTTTGTCAATTCTCATAACAATTTTTATCTCGATTATATTTTGATAATGTTAGGAGAAATTGTTAGGACATTAAATCAAGTAGGTTTTGTGCCGTGTTTTGGTCTTGTGTCGTGGAATAGGTGTTGTCTAAATGAGTAGCGTGTGCACTGTTCTTTGTTATCAGCTTGAAAGGCCAATGTAGTTCAAGCTGCTGCTGACCAGAATAGTTGATAAATTTTGAGAGTGTGAGAAAAAGGGAAAATCTAAACAGGGAGACGACGCGAAAAAAGAGCTGTTTTATTCAAGGTTCCAGGTGTGGTGATTGAGAGACTTTGTCGAGTGTTCGACACCACTTCTTAAATGATCAATAATTCTTGAAGAGATCAAGCAATTTTATGGTCTGTGTTAGCATAATTAAGGTTTAGAGCTCCTCTATTTTCTCGTCACTAACGATTAGCGAGCTCGAGAACTTAATTTTTGCTTTTTTTGTTGTTGTTTCAGGGTGAGCCCGGCTTGTCGGAGATTGCTGGCGTAAGTAACAACTTCACTATCTGTGTTATTTTCAAAAACGGATTCATCGCCCGGACAAATTCGAATTCTATAAAGAGAAAGAAAACGAAAGGCTTGCTAACGATTTTTAGAACACTATTCTCTTAAAGCCGTAGACGGTTGAGGCAAGAAGACTTGTTAAATAAGTTAACGGGAACTCTTTTCTTTCTTCAGTACCTGTCAATTGGAAACATCGAGAAGGGCCCAACTGGGAATTTCCGACTCTATTCAAGCAGTGGAAAGGTTAGCAATTCATTTTTATGCGTTGTGGCTATGCATTGTTGGGGGACTGGTGTAATGATGTATGATTATGTGCTTGACATAGAGAGTAGACAATGTGAGTGAAATTTGAGTCTTTGAATGCATCGCAACCAGGAGCAAGCAAAGACGTTTTTGTGCCACTTACGCCAACCGTAACTGGAACCTATGCAGCCTTGGGCAGCGATTTCGCCCATATGTCCGGGCACATCGTCCCTGTGAGAGTAAATACATATAAATTATGGTAATACAAATGTGGTAGCGTCAAGACATATTAACCCTTTAAGCCCCAGTATCCACATACAAATTCTCCAAACTGAATTTGAATGTGGATACTGGGGCTTAAAGGGTTAAGGTCCCTAATACCTGTTCGTAGCGCGTACGGTGGCAGACACCAAATGGAAGAGAGGCGAACGTATTGCATGCAAACAAAAGGGAATCAATTCGACAGAGTGGGTTCTTTAAACCCATCAACCTATCAGATATTGTGGCAGTATGGTGAAAGACCAGAGAATAATTATATCGCCAAATCCATCTCTTTGCGAAACCATGCAAGTCCCATCAAAAAGGAATTACCTTTTCGTTTGTTTGTTTGCTTATGTATTTATTTATTTATTTTGTTTAGGAAAAACCGAGCAGGGAAATTAAGGTAAGAGTTGTAACCTAATGGTATCGCGTCCGTCCTCATGTTGATTTAAATGATTTGATGCCTACTCTTATAGGGTTTTTTTTATAGTTCTCGCTAAATATCCTCAGGCGTAAATTGAGTGTCTTTTTTTGTTCTCAGCCAAAGGACATTCTGAAGACCCTGGATGAGAATGACAAAGAAATCGATTCCTTAATTAGTCCTGATGGAACGAAGAAATTCCCCGCAAAGACGTGTTACGACCTCTTCCTTGATCATAAAAATTTCAAGAGCGGTATGTTTATCCAAAGTCAGTATGTTGTGCTCCTCGTTTCCCCCTTTGTTTTGATTCATGTTTTATTACCAAACAAAACAGGGTGCACAAAATGGCACCAAAGATTCTAAAGACTTCGTTTTATTGATCTGGTTAGAACCCCCCGGAAAAAAAACCCGATCTTTATACGTTTCTGAGAAACTGCCCACCTACCCCTCTCCAAAGCCAACGTTAACACTTACTTCTCACTTGGACAAAATGTTGGCTTAGGGCAGGGGTAGGTGAGAAGAAAGCCTTCGAAACAAGGGCGAGAACCATGACAAACCCATCCCCCAAGGGGTGAGTTCTTGGATTCGAACCCAGGCCACATTGGTGAGAGGCAACCGCTATCGCCTCTTTACCACCCTTGCCCTAAACACTGGGCTACATGCTGAACCCCCCCCCCCCCCCCCCCTCCTTTCTCCTTATTTTTAACCACCCTCCTAAATAGGAAAATAAAGATTATAATCGTGAGCGTTAGAACCGTCGCTAAAGAAAAGAACTGGTACTTTAGAGAGGCATCGTGGCTCAGTGGTTTGCGCGTCGGAATCGCATGATTACAGCTCTTTCGAGAAAGTTGTCGGAAAAGTGCAAGCGACAACCCCAAAAGGTATTGTGGGTGGTTTGAGTTCACTGTTTTCAAAGGAGAGGCCATGGACGTATGTTTGCGAGTGCTTAAGGAAAGCAACAAAGGTAGGGTTGACAGCTAGTGTCAAGAACAGTGTATTGAGTACATCCCATATTATCTTTCGGGATTGTCGCGTGCGCATTTTTTCCCGACCTTTCTCGGAATCGCATAATTAAACTCACTGTACAACTGCATTACGCTGACTAAAATGTGTCTATAGATAAAAAAGTAGAGTGACCATGGTGTTGGTTTGACCTTTTTTACTAACAGGAATGTACTGGATTGATCCTAACGGCGGAACAATTAAAGATGCCATCTGGGTGTACTGTGATAGGAGAAAAAATTCATCGTGTGTTTACCCCAAAAATCCACAGGTATTGTAGCCTTTCTTAGGGGATGTACGCAACGACGACGGCTACGGAAACGTCACATAAAAAGTTAATTTGCACCGCCTCAAACTTTATCGCGCTTTTTCCATCTCGTTTAATTCGTCAAATGTTGGTAAATTTTTTTGGAGTGGAATTCTGAAGGACTGCATCAAAGTTCAGGAAAAGAAAAAGAAAGTTGTTGTCTTTTGTTCCCGTCCTCGACAAAACGTGAAGTTAGGCAGTTTCACGTTGTAGTCGTGTAACGACGGCTGAGAAATGTACATAAAAGCGTGATGCACGTGGTGCAAAGTTGTTGTTTTGCTCGTCTAAACCTATTGCTTTTTTGCCGTTCTCGTTGCCGTCTCCGTCGTCGTTGCGTAAACTCCCTGTTGTTAGCACTGACCCCCTTCTTAGGCCCTGTTTACAAGGAGGGTTATCCTGGCACTCGCACATTTCTTCTTTTTATACACGACCTGTTTACAAGGCAGGTGGAGTTACCCTAGCAAGCAAGAGGGTTAACCTACCTGCCTTGTAAACGCTCTCGCAGGGATAACTCCCCTACCCGGGACAAGTTCAGTTCCTCTGTCATGCGTGACCAGTAATCTTGACAATTGAACGGAATTACCGTAAAATTCCGAAAATAAGCCCCGGGGCTTATATTTTCAAGGCCCTTTTGGAAGGGCTTATGTATGGAGGGAAATTTGCGTTTCAAAATCGATTGGGCTAGCTTATAGTTGGAAGGAAATTTACCATTTTTGCTTTGTTTTACTTTGTATTCGAGGGCAAATTCCAAGTACAAGCCCCCCGGGGGGCTTATATTCGGAGGGGCGATTTAACGGAGGGTTTTTTTGCGTTACTATTTTGGGGGGCGTATACGTGGAGGGGCTTATTTTCGGAATTTTACGGTATCCAATTTCTGAGCTAAATTATATAAATTTTCGTGGATTTAACGTGATTTCCATGGAGAACTTCAAGTTTTATTCCAAATCTAATAAAATGTAATCTTAGACGTTACAAGGATTGTCACACATGACGAAACACGTCAGTTAACCCGGGTGATAGGGTAACCCTACCTGTGAAATTTGCTTGTAAACCGGAGCTATCTTTGACCCGCTTGCTAGGGTAACCCTTTCTCCTTGTAAACAGGCCCTTGGTCTCCCTCGCAGACGTTCTTTTCGGCTAGTCACGCAGTCCTCGCTGGCCCCCTCTTATGTTTTTTTCGTTATCTCGCACTTATAATTTCAAATTGTAATTACTGGTTGTAACGTCTGTTCAATTGCATCATGCATCACCATTATATTTTTATTTCAAATCACAGTCTTGCTTTTATTCAAAGTTATGATTTATATTTTACGGATTTCATAACTTGTTAACGCTGACCAAATTTGGAAGATTTACGTCAAACGTCCAATAATAAAAGACTTTTGGACAGTTGACGTCACTAAAAGACATTTGCGCGATGTCTCACCTGTTTTGGCAGCGAAGAGGTTAAGAAAATGGCTGTTAGATTTTAAACGCTTTACAGGGACGAGTTAACCAAACAAGTTTAAACAGGGCCTCTAATTATTTATCTGCCTCATAATTACCTTTCTGCTTGGTTGCAGATCTCCGACCTTGCCCTCAAGAAGGAGTACCAGGACAAAGAAGACAAGTGGCTAAGCGAAGCGTTTGTGGAGAGTGAGGAGGTGAGATGATAGATTGATTTTCCTCGGCAGGATCTCTGGAAGGTTTAGAATACGAATTCGCGTCAAATAAAGATGTGAATCTCTCCTCCACAGAGGCTCAAAGGCGCATAGCGAGAGTAAGTGGGGGCACAGAAGCTTTTTTCTTGTTAAGATGCGGGTGAACCTGTTCCCGCCCGGAAGAATCGTTCGGTTTTCACGCCTGCACTCACCTTGCGTAGCGGGAATCCATTAACGCCTCATTGAACTTCCTCGGAGGGAGAGGTATATGTAAGCAAGTGAAAGCTGTATTATTTTTTTCCTCGAAGAACGTATGTTCGGCGAAGTCACTTTTTTGATTGAAGGAAAATAGAAACTGTGATTGGACTACCTGCGAGGTTCGCGGGTAGTCTTGTTACTGTCATAGTCAGTGAAGTAATATTTAGTAATTTGTCAGTATTACATTCCACACGTTCATAATTATTTGCTGTGACTGCTCAAGGAAGATTTTAATTCTTTTGCAAAGTGATAGTCCTTGCTATTAATTTTGTCCAATCATGTTCGATGTGTGACTGTTTAAAGAGAGAGGAAGAGACTATTGTTGAACAAGTTGTTAACTCTACACATTGTGCGAGCGCGTAATTTTTTTCTTATTTCCAGTTCCTTAAGGTAGCTTTCCACTGTTGCGTAATTTGTACGTCCGTACTCCACCCTTAAGACGTTGTTTGTAAATGTACGTTTCCATAGCAACAAAACGGTTTCCTTCCAATAGATGATCAGACTTACTGTTTTGTTTTTTGAATGGTACTCTTGATTTATTCGTTTATTTGTTTTGTTGTTTCTCTCATCAGATTGAATACGATGCACATTACACTCAGCTTAATTTCCTGAAGACTCTGAGCAACTATGCGAACCAGAACGTCACTTACTCTTGCCGCAAATCCAAGGCTTGGGAAGACGGCCAACACTCCATCAAACTAATGGGCTCCAACGAAATGCAATATCATGCTACTTCCAAGATTTCCCTTAGGCCTAACGTCATCACCAATGAGTGCACAGTAAGTTGACAATTTGCCCGTTCCCTTGTTAGAAATACATCTCCTTTCACAATCCAGTCTTAAACAACCCTGTTACGGATATAACCTGTATATACACTTCTACGCCCCGACAGACCAGTAACACCAATGAGCCCCCACCTCTAGACTACAAGTAGTCCTCCAATTTTTCCTCAGGGATAGTAGAGCGAGCGAAACGCGAGCGCGCGTGAAAATCACCCCACGCGAGGAAAGGGGACACGCCTTTCTCGCGTGGGGTGGTTTTTGCGAGCGAACACTAAATTAGGCTGGGGCGGGGGACAAGGGGGTGGGGTACCTCCATATAATTTTTTTTAGCTAAACACGCGAGAGGAAGCATTTGAATTCAAAACTAGCCTGCGAACAGTCTCTCCTATTTGGAAGAGCGAAGCGAGCCGCGAGGGGCCCCCCGCTTTCGCGTCTCCTCTCGCATGCCTGTCGCGCGTCTACTTTTCACGATATCCCCCAGATGGAGAGCTTGCTCGCAGGGTAATTCAAAACAAGGTATTTTCTCGAGAGGTTTGTCCAAGATTGCAGTTAAACAACCACTGAATCACCCTCGGTATATCACTGTTGCGGGAACGATTCTTGGGGCACTAAAAAATATAAGAGGGTAAGGAAATCCGAAAAATTATTTAAGTGGAACCAACCTTTAAAAGTTAACGCCCTGGGCCGAGTTGTTCAAAGGCCGGTTAACGCTAACCCAGGGTTAAATTTTAACCCGGGTCTCTTTTTCTTTTCATCAAAAGCATTTTCTCTGACAAGTTTCTCTATTCTTTTTGGAGTAGCTAATCGTCAAATTGTAGACAAAAAGAATAAAACTGAATTTGCTTTTTAAGCTTTCATATCTGAATTCAAATTTCGTACTAACCCTGGGCTATCTTAACCCGGCTTTGAACAACCCGACCCTGTTGGCTGCACCACAGAGGAAGTTCAGTTTAAAATAGTGCAAAGTAACTGTTAAGAAATGTTTGTCATAACGGGGTTACGTTAAGGCCAGGGGGGACACCTATCTATGAATAAATTCATAAGGCAAAATTTTGCTTGTGTTACATCTTTTAAGACGCTTATATCTAGGCTGTTTTAAAGTCGAGTTGGATAAAATTTTACGGAGACATTGTGGAATGATGGATGTTTAGTAGGTTTGTTTTTCAGTGGTAGATCACTCTTTACGGCAATGCTTTAGTGTAAGCCGCAGTTGTACCAAATTGGGAAATCGTGATTTTGTGTCCAAGTTTACGGAAATAATAGAAGAGCAGTCTCTGATTTTACTAAGAAATGGTCGATCAAAACCTCTATTGTATCATTTGTATCGTTTAAATGAGCAAAATCTGTCATTCCTGAAATTAACGCCTTATATCGTTTTATAAAAGCGCTGTATTAGAATTCCCCTCAATACATGACACATTAGTCTACCAAGTTTACCCCTCTGCAGTGCCAGATCATTTAACAGTGACTGGAGGCCAATAATGCCTTGTCATTTTGGGGTCATAGTGGTTCCGTTATATTGTGCTAGTGCGTTATTTTATACCCGCGAGTGCCGTCTTACTCTGACGCTTGATAATTACAGGACAGCAAAAACACCAACAAATGGGGTAAAACAGTTTTAGAGATCGATACAAGAGAGAAGACTAGGCTACCAATCGTGGACGTGGCAGCATATGACATCGGTGGAAAAGACCAGGACTTCAAACTTGTAATTGGACCAGCGTGCTTCCACCACGTAAAGGCGTAGGACTTTCAATGGCCTCCAAGGATAGCAGTTGCTGTGACTTGTATATTGTTCGTTTTGCTCACAGTGGCATTCAGTTTAAATCGCATATATGGTCACTGATGCTTTAGTTAGGGAAAGTTTCTCAGTAACTGCGTCAAGTCCTCCCTAGAAATATTAGCAAATTTCCTTTCTCCGCGAGATTAAGAATCAAAGTTTGTCCTTTTCAGCTGTTGCGTGCCGTTTTTTGTTTTCTTTTATGGTGCCTCTATGAGCGTTTTCTATATATTTGTATGCGTATCTTTATAAATAAATAACGCTTTTCACAAGTAACGAGTGACAAGTATGTTACATTAATAACTGATTTTGTTTGGATAAACAAACTTTTATTGTGATCTGATATTATATAGGTTAGAGAACCGATATGGATTCCGATTGAATCGAACCTTTTTAGACTTATTAAAAAATGATAACTTAAAATTGTTAGCAATACAATAAAGCAAATCAGTGTACTCAACTACCTGACAGTTTTTACTTCCTCTTAGTCAAACCCCAGCTTTTACACGCTCGTTTCTTCCTTACCTTGACCCCTTGTTCATCTCCTTCTTTATTGCTCTTAGTTGAAATAACATTTGGCCCTTCTACGCATTCACTGTTCCTTCCCTTCTTTGTTCGTTATCTTTTCCAATACTCTAAACACGGCCTCTTTTTCCTTTGCTTCTCTTTTTTTCTTAGGGGGTGTTTACATGACACCGGGGCGACTTTCGCCCCGGAGCGAGTTCACTCCGGTTCCCTCTCATGGATCTATATATGTTTACATGATACCACCACAAAACTCATGCTGGCGCGAGTCACCCCGGCGCGAGTTCATCCCGGTTCTTGTACCGTGGCAAGAATTTCACTCCGTTACGAAATCTCGCAACGGTATCATGCAAACACGAAACGACCACCCGTTTTCGGTGTGAAATCGGTCTACCGGTAGACTGGAACGGGTAGCGCATGCGTAATGTTTGCGATTTGAATCGTACGTGGATTTTATCAACATGAAGTGTACCTTCAAATAACGAGATGTGAAATAACCCAGTCATCATGTAAACTCGATACGAAATCAAAAAGTCATGTCGGTATGAAACTCGCGCCGGTGCGAGTTTTCTCATGTAAACACCCCCTTAGTTCGTCGCATCTATCCTTTCCAAGCTAACCCACGGTCAGCAACTTTCGCGTTTGCAATTTTCTTTATCCCCAGAATATGTCGCTCTCTTTTGGTCACTTGACCGTCTCCAAGTTGTTCTGGGACGAAAATGCCGGGCTTGAAACAAAATAGGTCACCGTTAGGCCTTGTTTTGCAACGGCAATAGTGAAAGGACTGGAGCCTTCGCTCCTCGTGTGAATCAGGGAACTGATTCTAAATGGCAAGAATCAGATACCGCGTTTGATTGTGAACAAGTTGAACGGTTCAGAAGTGTTACAATTCCCCCGGTTTCATTTCTGTTTCTATCGCTTATGATCTAGGATTGATCCACATCCAGTGTCAATTGGTTGATCAAAATCGCAAGCAGAAAATCCACCAATTGCAACACCCATTCCCAGTCCTTCATCAAAAGCAGGAGTCCATAACGGGCCTCTGCAGGAGCCTGGCTTCTGTCAAAACTGCCTTACCCTACCCCTAGTATTCAAAGCTGGGTTAAGATAACCCAGGGTCGGTTAGTGCGAAATTTAGAATCAGATACGAAAGCTTGAAAAGTAAATTCAGTTTAATAATTTTTGTCTACAATTTTATGTTTAGAAACTCTAAAAAGAATAGAGAAAATTATCCGGGTTAAATTTAACCCCAGGTTAGCGCTAATCTGCCTTCAAACAACTGGGCCCAAAGGTTTTTCCAGAGCGCAGCGAGGGGCTTTCGTCCACCTGCCGACACGAGCGGCTAATCCGCGAAAGAAAAGACGCGTGGGGCTCTATAAAGACTTGACGGAAACATGCTAACCCCGAGTGCCTCAGCCAGAAATTTCATGCACGTTTTCCCGATCAGTTTCTCAACTGTCTGCTGCGGCTTGAGACCTGAGGACCGCAGATTTCTCGTATCCACGGTACCGCTGCTTGGGTGGAGAATGAATTTTAGAATAGACATTTGAGATATTAATTTACAAAGTATCTGTCCATTGGAAAAGGAACCAACTGTTGTCTCGTCTTTTCCTTTTTACTTTTTGCGCAAAGTCTTTTTTATAGACTGACACGCCCTGTTACGTTAACATAAGCCCTGATAACCCCTGAAAATAACGTATTTTACTACAGTGGTAGATACTTCATATATGATTCCTATAGTGTACCGATATATACATTCTTACTTACTTACTTACTCTTTCTTCTAGTGTACTCAGGTACTTGGTTTACTTAGGTACTTGGTTTGCTTCGGTGTCTGTGCCTACTTTTCTGTCTTGGATTGATGGAGTAACTTGCCGTGCTTTAGTATCTTGACCTGCTTCATTAACTTGCAGTGCTTGAGTATCTTGCCCTACTTCAGTTACTTGCCGTGCTTGAGTGTCTTGGCCTACTTCAGTAACTTGGCGTGCTTGAGTATCTTGCCCTACTTCAGTTCCTTGGCGTGCTTGAGTGTCTTGGCCCACTTCAGTTACTTGGCGTGCTTGAGTATCTTGCCCTACTTCAGTTACTTGCCGTGCTTGAGTGTCTTGGCTTACTTCAGTAACTTGGCGTGCTTGAGTATCTTGCCCTACTTCAGTTACTTGGCGTGCTTGAGTGTCTTGGCCTGCTTCAGTTACTTGGCGTGCTTGAGTATCTTGCCCTACTTCAGTTACTTGGCGTGCTTGAGTGTCTTGGCCTACTTCAGTTACTTGGCGTGCTTGAGTGTCTTGGCCTACTTCAGTAACTTGGCGTGCTTGAGTATCTTGGCCTACTTCAGTTACTTAACGTGCTTGAGAGTCTTGGCCTACTTCAGTTACTTGGCGTACTTGAGTATCTTGCCCTACTTCAGTTACTTGCCGTGCTTGAGTGTCTTGGCCTACTTCAGTAACTTGGCGTGCTTGAGTATCTTGCCCTTTTTCAGTTACTTGGCATGCTTGAATGTCTTGGACTACTTCAATTACTTGGCGTGCTTGAGTATCTTCCCCTACTTCAGTTACTTGGCGTGCTTGAGTGTCTTGGCCTACTTCAGTTACTTGGCGTGCTTGAGTGTCTTGGCCTACTTCAGTTACTTGGCATGCTTGAGTATCTTGGCCTACTTCAGTAACTTGGCGTGCTTCAGTATCTTGGCCTACTTCAGTTACTTGCCGTGCTTGAGTATCTTGCCCTACTTCAGTTACTTGGCATGCTTGAGTATCTTGGCCTACTTCAGTAACTTGGCGTGCTTGAGTATCTTGGCCTACTTCAGTTACTTGGCGTGCTTGAGTATCTTGCCCTACCTCAGTTACTTGGCATGCTTGAGTATCTTCGCCTACTTCAGTAACTTGGCGTGCTTGAGTATCTTGGCCTACTTCAGTTACTTGTCGTGCCTGAGTGTCTTGGCCTACTTCAGTTACTTGGCGTGCTAGAGTATCTTGGCCTACTTCAGTTCCTTGCCGTGCTTGAGTGTCTTGGCCTACTTCAGTAACTTGGCGTGCTTGAGTACCTTGGCCTACTTCAGTTACTTGCCGTGCTTGAGTGTCTTGCCCTAATTCAGTTACTTGGCGTGCTTGAGTATCTTGCCCTACTTCAGTTACTTGCCGTGATTGAGTGTCTTGGCCTACTTCAGTTACTTGGCGTGCTTGAGTGTCTTGCCCTACTTCAGTAACTTGGCATGCTTGAGTATCTTGGCCCACTTCAGTAACTTGGCGTGCTTGAGTATCTTGGCCTACTTCAGTTACTTGGCGTGCTTGAGTGTCTTGGCCTACTTCAGTTACTTGCCGTGCTTGGGTGTCTTGGCCTACTTCAGTGACTTGGCGTGCTTGAGTGTCTTGGCCTACTTCAGTAACTTGGCGTGCTTGAGTATCTTGGCCTACTTCAGTTACTTGCCGTGCTTGGGTGTCTTGGCCTACTTCAGTGACTTGCCGTGCTTGAGTGTCTTGCCCTACTTCAGTTACTTGCCGTGATTGAGTGTCTTGGCCTACTTCAGTTACTTGGCGTGCTTGAGTGTCTTGCCCTACTTCAGTAACTTGGCATGCTTGAGTATCTTGGCCCACTTCAGTAACTTGGCGTGCTTGAGTATCTTGGCCTACTTCAGTTACTTGTCGTGCTTGGGTGTCTTGGCCTACTTCAGTGACTTGGCGTGCTTGAGTGTCTTGGCCTACTTCAGTTACTTGGCGTGCTCGAGTATCTTGGCATACTTCAGTTACTTGGGGTGCTTGAGTGTCTTGGCCTACTTCAGTAACTTGGCGTGCTTGAGTATCTTGGCATACTTCAGTTACTTGCCGTGCTTGAGTGTCTTGGCTTACTTTTGTCTCATGGCCTACTTCAGTTACTTGGCGTACTTGAGTGTCTTGGCTTACTTTTGTCTCATGGCCTACTTCAGTAACTTGGCGTGCTTGAGTATCTTGGCCTACTTCAGTTACTTGCCGTGCTTGGGTGTCTTGGCCTACTTCAGTGACTTGGCGTGCTTGAGTGTCTTGGCCTACTTCAGTTACTTGGCGTGCTTGAGTATCTTGCCCTACTTCAAGCACGCCAAGTTACTGAAGTAGGCCAAGATACTCAAGCACGCCAAGTTACTGAAGTAGGCCAAGACACAAAAGTAAGCCAAAACACTCAAGTACGCCAAGTAACTGAAGTAGGCCATGAGACAAAAGTAAGCCAAGACACTCAAGCACGCCAAGTAACTAAAGTAGGGCAAGATACTCAAGCACGCCAAGTTACTGAAGTAGGCCAAGACACTCAAGCACGCCAAGTTACTGAAGTAGGCCAAGACACTCAAACACGCCAAGTTACTGAAGTAGGCCAAGACACTCAAGCATGCCAAGTTACTGAAGTAGGCCAAGACACAAAAGTAAGCCAAGACACTCAAGTACGCCAAGTAACTGAAGTAGGCCAAGAGACAAAAGTAAGCCAAGACACTCAAGCACGGCAAGTAACTGAAGTATGCCAAGATACTCAAGCACGCCAAGTTACTGAAGTAGGCCAAGACACTCAAGCACGGCAAGTAACTGAAGTATGCCAAGATACTCGAGCACGCCAAGTAACTGAAGTAGGCCAAGACACTCAAGCACGCCAAGTCACTGAAGTAGGCCAAGACACCCAAGCACGACAAGTAACTGAAGTAGGCCAAGATACTCAAGCACGCCAAGTTACTGAAGTGGGCCAAGATAGTCAAGCATGCCAAGTTACTGAAGTAGGCCAAGACACTCAAGCACGCCAAGTAACTGAAGTAAGCCAAGATACTCAATCACGCCAAGTTACTGAAGTAGGCCAAGACACTCAAGCACGCCAAGTAACTGAAGTAGGGCAAGATACTCAAGCACGCCAAGTTACTGAAGTAGGCCAAGACACTCAAGCATGCCAAGTTACTGAAGTAGGCCAAGACACTCAAACACGCCAAGTTACTGAAGTAGGCCAAGACACTCAAGCATGCCAAGTTACTGAAGTAGGCCAAGACACAAAAGTAAGCCAAGACACTCAAGTACGCCAAGTAACTGAAGTAGGCCAAGAGACAAAAGTAAGCCAAGACACTCAAGCACGGCAAGTAACTGAAGTATGCCAAGATACTCAAGCACGCCAAGTAACTGAAGTAGGCCAAGATACTCAAGCACGCCAAGTTACTGAAGTGGGCCAAGATAGTCAAGCATGCCAAGTTACTGAAGTAGGCCAAGACACTCAAGCACGCCAAGTAACTGAAGTAGGCCAAGATACTTAATCACGCCAAGTTACTGAAGTAGGCCAAGACACTCAAGCACGCCAAGTAACTGAAGTAGGCCCAGATACTCAAGCACTCCAAGTTACTGAAGTAGGCCAAGACACTCAAGCACGGCAAGTAACTGAAGTAGGGCAAGATACTCAAGATACTCAAGCACGGCAAGTAACTGAAGTAGGCCAAGATACTCAAGCACACCAATTAACTGAAGTAGGGCAAGATACTCAAGCACGCCAAGTTACTGAAGTAGGCCAAGACACTCAAGCTCGGCAAGTAACTAAAGTAGGCCAAGATACTCAAGCACGCCAAGTAACTGAAGTAGGCCAAGACACTCAAGCACGGCAAGTAACTGAAGTAGGCCAAGATACTCAAGCACGCCAAGTTACTGAAGTAGGCCAAGACACTCAAGCACGCCAAGTAACTGAACTAGGCCAAGATACTCAAGCACTCCAAGTTACTGAAGTAGGGCAAGACACTCAAGCACGCCAAGTAACTGAACTAGGCCAAGATAATCAAGCACGTCAAGTTACTGAAGTAGGCCAAGACACTCAAGCACGGCAAGTAACTGAAGTAGGCCAAGACACTCAAGCACGCCAAGTTACTGAAGTAGGCCAAGACACTCAAGCACGCCAAGTTACTGAAGTAGGGGAAGATACTCAAGTACGCCAAGTTACTGAAGTAGGCCAAGACACTCAAGCATGCCAAGTTACTGAAGTAGGCCAAGACACTCAAGCACCCCAAGTAACTGAAGTAGGCCAAGACACTCTAGCACGCCAAGTAACTGAAGTAGGCCAAGACACTCAATCACGGCAAGTAACTGAAGTAGGCCAAGATACTCAAGCATGCCAAGTTACTGAAGTAGGCGAAGATAGTCAAGCATGCTAAGTTACTGAAGTAGGCCAAGACACTCTAGCACGCCAAGTAACTGAAGTAGGCCAAGACACTCTAGCACGCCAAGTAACTGAAGTAGGCCAAGATACTCAAGCATGCCAAGTTACTGAAGTAGGCGAAGATAGTCAAGCATGCCAAGTTACTGAAGTAGGCCAAGACACTCAAGCACGCCAAGTAACTGAAGTAGGCCAAGATACTCAATCACGCCAAGTTACTGAAGTAGGCCAAGACACTCAAGCACGCCAAGTTACTGAAGTAGGGGAAGATACTCAAGTACGCCAAGTTACTGAAGTAGGCCAAGACACTCAAGCATGCCAAGTTACTGAAGTAGGCCAAGACACTCAAGCACGGCAAGTAACTGGAGCAGGTCAAGATACTAAAGCACGGCAAGTTACTCCATCAATCCAAGACAGAAAAGTAGGCACAGACACCGAAGCAAACCAAGTACCTAAGTAAACCAAGTACCTGAGTACAGTAGAAGAAAGAGTAAGTAAGTAAGTAAGTGAGAATGTATATATCGGTACACTATAGGAATCATATATGAAGTATCTATCGCTACAGTGGCAACTACCGCAACAATACTGCGGGCTCAAAAACGTTACAAAATGGCGGGATTGCGGCGGGATTGTTAAAGACTTCGTTTTCGTAAACTTACTTTGTGATTTAAAATAATGATATCATACCATGGCTGCGACTAGTGGTGACGAATGGAATGTCCCGAAAAGTGATGACGAGCAAGATGGCTCTGAAGCCAAAGGAAATAAAGTGGAAGGCGAGCTGGAAATTCCGTTAAAGGTTTTACTTCTTTACAGAGAAATCGAGAAAAACGGTTTTATTGAACTCAAAGTTAAGGAGTGCAGACGTAGTGTAAAAGAGAATGTTGTACAGCCCTGCGAGGAAGAAAAAGGAGAAGAAAGAAAGGACAAAGTAATCAATTCAACTGCTAAAGAAACAAGTACTCTTCTTCAACCTGATGGCAAAAATGCGATCTTTGCTGCAAACGTCGAAAAGGACAAGTAAGTCAAGTAATGTCATGGAGAAAATATTAAGAGCTAGAGAATTCCACTATTTTTGATTCATGAAATCCACCTCTTTTTGCTTTTCTAGTAAATCGCATCATTTCTGTTCTAAGTCTGCTCATTTCTGTTCGTTCGCATACAAACTGGGGAATTACTGGGATGTCAAAGCGTTTCCGGTTCCGCTTTTTGACAATCCGACTGCTCCTTCACTACACTGTTCCTAAAAACTTGTATTTGTGGAAATTAACTTGTAGGATTTCAAAATAGATGGGATACATTTGTGCCATGTAGCCACTGTTTTAGGGGTATAGCTTCGAAGTGGCCGGGTATATATTCTGCAGTTAAGCCCAGAATCGATGTGACATCATGCTTGTGATTTTTCCATTGCACCCCTCGCAGAATCCCGACGTAGTCAATCGAACGTAATAGAACTCCAATCAATTGATTGACTTCATGTGGGTTCGGAAATCAAATATTAACTCAACCAAAATTTTGCCAATCAAACATCATTGAAGGGGGTGTCTATAAAACCTACAAAGATCTTAACCAAAGCAAAAGTAAAGACCTGTATGTAAACTGATGTAAAACAACAACGAATGTCAGACAATTCACCCGCGACAACTAGCCCCCACTATCTAGACAATTAGCCCCCAATGTGTAAACAAACTTCAATTACCCGATTTAAAATATCTTCGAATCGCTCATTTAATAAATGAACTGTTTTCAGGTCCTTTCTAACTGGCTAGTTTGCATTTAGAACTTTAAGAAGACTGTCATCCTAACAACAAACCCCTGAATAATTTCTACAACTCTTACTGTTTTCGTTTTATATGCCCTGCCTTTCTGTTTTAAAGGAAGTTCAAAAGCATGTAGTTATGACGTAAACGGCATATCTCTACAATCATGTTTATTGCTAAGTGAATTACAGCCGGGGACGTGTGGGTTGTCCGAGTGACTCCCGCCCCTTGAAAAACAAATTCTTAACTAAAGCTAAAGCGAATTACAGGTGGGGACGTGTGGGTTGTCCGAGTGACTCCCGCCCCTTGAAAAGCAAATTCTTATTAGTCGAGCTTACAACGGATTAACTAAATGAGAGCATGCCTCCAGCAGCTGTTTTGAGTTTTTCGGACTGTCTTCATAGGCTTTCCACTGGGTTTGGCGTAGGATCGTCTATGGTAGATTCGTCGAGGGCTGGCTGGGCTGGGGGCTCATAGACAGTGGACTCAAAGAAGTCGGAATCACTTGACGGCAAGGGAGGGTTGAATTCTTCTGATTCCAAAATGTCAGTCTTTGACTCTGATATCCTGGTGCTCTCAGCCACTGGATCAGCATCAGAACGGCTACAGTATTACATGTCCAATGGTTCCATTTAAGGCAGCCATCACACGGGATGCCTTGCTGTCTGTCTCTTACTGGTTGTTTTCAAAATATACAGTTGTCGGCCATTCTGGTTTTTTGCTTGCGTAGATTACAGTAATAGATTTCTGAGTTGTCCTGGGATGGTGATCAATGATCAAATGACGGTTCCATTTAACGCTTCAGCTTTTATACACACCATCGGATCACATTAATTCATCTTAACCTTGATTTGTTAGTTTCTTTCATTCATTTAAATAGGTGATAACTAATGATAATTTGCTAAGGTTTAACGGTTTTCAGTCGAATTCGTACTCATGTGGATGATGGCTAACTTGTAACACACTTCCCCATAGTCTATGCCATAACTCAGTTTAGGTGGACCCTGCCCTTAATTGGACAACAGGAGTTGGTCGCTGCTGTTGTTGTCATTTTCCTTGACTGCCTGTACCTGTTAAGCAGGTCTGTCTAACACAGACACCCGATGACAGTAAGCCTAGCAGTGTCTGTCCTAAGAACAGTTGTCAGTATGCTTTGTTTGTAACTGATGCTTATTTTGCAGGGTTCCTGAACCATCGGCCTTTGACTACATGGAGGAATCGATCGATGAAACTTCACACATCACAAGAAAAATTCCAAAGACAGGTTTGTTTTGAATGTTTGTTTAATGCTAAATGGCCACAGGGTTGAGCTTTATAAAATAAACACCAATTGCAACTGCCAATGATTGACATTAGAATAGAATAATAAACAGATAGTCACAGTGAAATCAAATGTTATTTTGTTAAACCCTCAAAACATCTCATGAGGATAAAATCTAGTAGAAAAAATTCTTCCTTTAGCCCAGGAAAATTAATTCCACCCCAAAAAGGTCACTTCCAAAATTTCTAACCTTCAAAAGTCCTTGGGTGCTAATTTCAAACCCAAGCAAGGTCTTATCAGCCATCTATCATTGTAGTTAACCTGTAGTGAGTAGCCTGGACCTGCCCCCACCCTGCCTCCTCAGAGTACGGACAGAAGAGCATTTTAAGATTGCCTTTTAAAGACCACTTAAATTGTCATTAACTCATCCTGTTCAAAGGCTCTTGTTGTTTTTGTTGTTAGTATTTATTAATTTTTCTGCAAACTGGTGTGACTTAAATCTTTTTTTATCCATTAGAGCGCCTTCATAGAAAAAGAGTAGGAACACTAGAGAATGTCATTTCAGACTTGAAGCGGTTCAGAGACATGGATACAAAAGAGACAGAGAATACAGATAACAAAAGTGCTCAAGGGACAAAAACTGATACAACTTCTAGAAATAAAGACTCAAAAGGACTATGATTTTTATTATATAACGTATACTATAGCTTGCATTCCCTTTTCCTGCTGCATGTGTGATGTGAAAGGATGGCCACAATGTTACAAGTAGGATGATTTTCACTGTACAATATTGTCTGTCAGGATGGATCTAAGTTATCTCTAAGATGGACACCATTAGGACTGACATCTATTTTCTCCTAACACTTTCAAATGTACATTCAAGAGAAGAGGTTACGAGAGTTAGTAATATGATCACCAAAGGACAAATAAGTATTCAAGGAATTTTAAAATGATATGGAGTTCAGTCTGAGGTGGTATTGGTATGAAGATGCTAGGACTTACTGCCAGTTGTATCTAAGCGTGCACATGTGACAAAAAAAACATGTTCTAATGTGTGCAAACATTACATTTGTTGCTCCCAAACTTTCAAAGTTTGGGATGGCATTAGACAAATGTTAAAGCAAATTAGGCGGCCATTTGTCAACTTGATTTGTTTCATTCAACAAAATATATCAGTGACAAGAATTTTTAGATGCTGAGAAGAATTCCTGGAGTTGTAAACCCTAAAGAATAATTCTTAAAAGCAAATGTGCTGTTTCCTAGTGAGAAATATTCCTGAAAGTTGAGAACAATGTGCTGCTCAAAAATATATAAACAACTTAAACCTAAGGTGCAAAAGATTGTTTCAACGACTTTCAAACGTCAAAATAATGTTTGGTGGCAAAATATGTCATGTCTGGCATCCAATTAGAGCATGTTTTTTTGTCTTTTGTCAATGCTTAGATGCAAATGACAATATAGGGTAAGAAAGAAGAATACCTTATAGTGAGACAAAGAAAATGGTGGAAAAATGAAAGGGACCAACACAGCATGTCCACTTGAATATGCCTCCACCATATCCTTCTATAACAGAGTCCATTGAGATGTTTAATGAGTGCCTTTATATCTGATAAAGACACGGCTAAACTTTACATCCAAGTTTTTAGACCAAAATAACCCAAAATCTAAATGTTAGTGCAAGAATGAGTTTATCTATCTCAGAGGTTTTGAAGCCGCTCAAAAAACGTGCTATCGTGTGTTATCAGGTTTAAAAACTGTTGGCTTCGCCTTGAATTTTTAAACCTGATAATACACTCCTGCTCGTTTTTTATACAGGGACAATTTTAAGTCAACCATATTTAAGGCAAATGCAAGTATGTAAATTATTTTCTTCAATTTGACCATTGTATAAATTGAATAATCGCACCAACTAAGGTATGAATATAGGCATTTAGGTTATCACGTGTACTGAGATGAACTCCCATGTGGTACTGCTTGTTTTTTTCCTGATGTAATACTTCATTTATCAGCATATTAAAATGTTCATGGATAGCACAGTTCAATAGGAAAAGTAGTCCACCACTGGCAAAAAAGATTCTTACTGTCTGGCTCACAATATTGTTAGATGCTTGATGGCCAACAGTCCTCAGCTCTGTTAAAAAGGGTCATGCATATCAAAGGGTCATCATTTTTTCTTATGTATCATAGCTCTGTGTAAAAAATTTAGACATATTTATGTATTACTTAACATATTTTTTTCTTTGGAAAGCCTTTATGATAACTTAAACTCACTATTGAAATAATACATGCCACTTCAAATGAAAACCTATTATATAGCTTAATGTTAAATTCTTAATTTATGCCTAAAATTAATTTATAACATTAACAAATAACTTTAGAAAAAAATAATGAGGGAAGTGTTAACCACAGAACAATTTTACTTCTCAGGGCCAAGTGTGTGGTACAGTAGGATCCTGATATTTGAAAACACCTTGGGAAAAGAAAATTGGTTCAAATTATTGGGAGTTTGATGTAAAATTACATCATTTGACTGGTGAAGGAAAGTGAAGTTTTTGTAGAATTACCATGAATTTCAAAAAACCATGGGTGCTAGAAATCGGGATTCTGATTTATATTAGTTGGTAGTAGATTGTTTATTCTTAGATTCTTCATGATTGTCACTTTGTTATAAATAGCGTGCCAACAGACTCACTTGTGCTAGTTCAGTCAACCTCTCACGAGGGCGGCTCCCTTGCCAAAATTTTCCCTAACACACACAAGTGAGACTGCTTGCAGGCTATGTTATAAAATGCAATAGGAACATAAACCAAAAATGATGTTTACAGTTTAAAACAAACTGAATAATTCAATAACCTTTCAGTTAATTTAAATATTCCATCAGTCACCTTTGCAAATCATGGCTGGGGGGTTGAGTTTACAAAATGAACAAAAGTTTGACTTTTTGTGTTGAGTTTCTGCTCATTATCGTGTCTACATAATATAACAAGTAAATAACTTATAAGTGTAATATGTAATTTATCTGTCAAACATGTTGCAATTGCAGGCACGGATCCACACCGGTTTCTACCGTTTTACGGAAGTTGTCAGATTTTTCATAATAAATTTATGTTTAATAATAAGTTGAAATCTGGTCGATATCCTGCTTGAATGACTTGAAAACCCATGGAAAGGGTTTTTAAGGAGTTTAAATCCAAAGCATTTTCTGGGGGAGCCTGCCCCCAAAACCTGTGTGTGAGAAACTTGCACCATCAGTGCTCATTAAGGAAATAGGTCAGTATTTTATTCTTGATCCGTGCCTGGCATGGGTTGTGTCTGTTGTTTGTCATCCAAGGAGAAAACTCTGAAAAACTGATGTACATGGTGTGCTTTGTATAGGCAAATAAAAATAATTTTCCTTAGAAGTCTTAGCAGTGTATTTCAATTCACAATTCACTATAGGGGGGATGAATATTTGTGCACTATATATTTTTGAAACCATTTCCACCTTAATTCCCCATTTCACATATTTTTTCCAGGGGTTAAAAATTTCATCTAATGGTGTTTGCAGCAGCTCAGACTGTGGCTGTGTTCCTCATTTTCACTTAGATTTTGCATAACCATTGTTTGCAATTTTTCCTGGGTATTACAGTCGTCCAAAGGGAAATCAAAGAGAATGGTTATGCAAAATTTTGGGGGTAAACAAGGTGCATTTGAAAATGGTGAATATTGAAGGCTCATAAAGAAAACAACTGTTGCAAAGGTGATGTCTTGCATTGTTTTACTGGTACTGGTGTTTAACAAGACAAGGCAGGGTGCCCTGGGAAGGTACTTTAGGAATGTTTGGGTAGGGATGTGCCACCAGGAGCCAGGAGCCTTGTGCTAATGAATTTTGTTGGTAAACTATACTAGACTAAACTTCAAAATAGAGCCGCTTTGTTGCATATAAATTTAGATTTGTCAATTTTTTTTTTGAGTGTCAATTCCCAGTTTCTGAAAAAAGATAACCTATTCAAGACCCAAAATCTCTGATTTCCTTACCCTATCCTAGCCTGTGTACAGACACTCCCTCCTTTAAAACAAATCGGGGAGAGATTTTTATTTGTACTAACAATATATTGGAAATACTTCTTGCTAGACAAATACAAATCAATATCTAAAACGTCAATAAAGCGACTTCCAAAAGGTTCTACATTCTCACCCTGGGTGGCAGCAATATTCTAAAATAATAAAATTACAACAGATTAACTCACTGGCAATTTTTAATTGAGTAAAAATTGTCAGTCATCAGCTTTTAGTATTCTTAAGTGGTTCAAGTATGAGTCGTGCATCATTCCCTCAGGGATAGCGTGAGCACACATGAAAATTATCCCAAGCAAATAGGGGTGAGACATGGAGGAAGGAGAGAAAAAATTTCCTCTCTCCCTCCGCACGTCAACTTCCTGGCAAGTGGCAATTTTTATGTGCGCTTACATATTTTGCTCATTCTACTGACCCTGAGGAAAATGAGGAACTTTTCATTATCTAAAAGGTACAACAAGACCCTGCTAGATTTTTATGGGCTAGAAAATAGAAACTCTATCAGGTGGGGGCTTGGTCACAACTCAGAAGTTATGCTAACAGCAGTATAGAAACCTGTGCTAATGCCTGCATTAGTTTTCTGTCTTGAACACCCCAAGTGAAAACAAAACCTACCATTTACTGCCCTCAGCAAGATGTTCCTTTTATGAGGGTCCTCCCTAGGGTTCATCCCTTTATTGTTGTTAAAACAAGTTAGGAATTACTGGTAGACTACGAGCAGTCCCTTTTTTTTTTTTAAATCCCTCCAGCAAAATGCGCAAGATACGAAAATGGCCACCCGCCTGACTGAGGGCGCGAGACGGGGGAGGTGTGAAAAGAAGAGTCTATATTTTCTTCTTGGGCTGCCGAGCTTGCGTGCATGGGCACTCTCTTCACTAAATCTGAAGAAAACGAGAAACTGCTCGCAATCTATTTAGGAGTGATGAAGAAGAACGTCTATGTAAGAGGCTATCAGCACCCATATGTAGCCAGGATAGGAACAAAGCTGTATAACTATTTAGATCTGGAGGCAAACAAACGGAGTCCACAACTTTCAGTGATTGCAGTTGTTTATTAACAAAAATATAACTCTCTAATCAAACATATATGCTGTACATGTACAGTACATCTGAAGTATATCAATACTGAACTTGAGTTTTGCAAACTATGTTTTTTTTTCTTCCAAACAGCATGAAGAAACTATTAACTTTCATTAGCTGAAGTATTACAATGTTATCTGTTTGAATGTAGCAATATGTTCTGATATTAACATAATCTTGAATATTTTGAATGTTATCGTTTATGCTCTTCATTCCAGCCAGGTGGGGGACCCCAGGTAGGTGAGGTAACCCATGGCGGGTCACCCCCCCCCCCCCCTCCCCCTATCACACAAACATGATAAAGTTAAAATGAGAGATTATATGCACAGGTCGGTTACCCCATCTAACTCACCAACCTGGGGTCCCCCACCTCCATGTAAACAGGCCCTAAGTCAGTGATAGAAATCCTCAATCTACATGACTTAACTCGCAAGTGCAAAGAGTGACCAACATCAGACCAAACATTACCAATACATAATCAAGAGAAAGGTTGTGAGACCTAATATAATCATCACTTAAAGGAGCTGTGGCACAAAATTCAGCCAAATTAGGAAATTACAAAATGCTTGTTAAATTAAGAGAACCATAAAAATAACTGCTTAAAACTTCAAAGGAAAGTTAAAATAACATAACAGAAACAACAGATGCCACGGATGGGCAAAACTGAAGAAGATTGAAATGGATTGAAATTAGGGTTTTTGAAAACTTTTCAGCCTAAAGTTTTTCAAAGTTGATCCCTGCTGCCTGCAGCTTCAAAAATAATGCTCAAGAGACATACTTTTTTGTCTTGGATCTCTGATTTTGTCATTTACATGTAATTTCTTTGCTTACTTTAAGTTCCATAGCGATCGAGGGGGAGTAATTGGCAAAATAAACTGGACTGCTGTGACACAGCCCCTTTAAGGAAAAAATGCTTCGATCTTTTATCAAATTCTCTCACTCACAAGTTTCTAGTGTGGAGATCAGTCTCCAGAATCTATCTGGATATCGAGGCTTAAAGGGTCAGAGAATCAATCCACTATTACGAAAACTAGGCTTCACTTTTCTTACTTTATGAATCACCAGACATTTCCTGGAACTGTAACACAATACTATTTAGCAACTGCAGTCCATCAAGTTAAGACAGCAGTTTGCTATTAGTAAAGGATTAAAAATCAAAACCAACGGTAAATTAACAAACGTATAACACATTTTTACTGTAGAAAACAATGTATAAGCCAACCTTAACCTTACTGGCTTAAAGCCAATAGCCGTATCAACTAGACCTTTAGTCAAAAGTTCTAGAGCAGGAATCGCTTTGTGTTCAGAAATGCTTCAAAATGAGTTAGTTGCAATCACTATAACAAGTGCAGTTACCTTATAATACCTTGCTTGCAGCACTGAATTTGTAAATAGAAGTTTGCAAATTAATTAAAAATGTTTAAAGACTTGTCACACCAAAGATGATAACAAATTTACGTCGGTTACTCTTACACCTGATCGATATATTTATAAATATAATTCTCTGTTATCTCTTCTTTTGGGTAGAATAATGAGATGAATAGGCAGGCAGTACAGTATATTTAACTTATTACCCTTATGGGAAAAAGAACGCAACAGCTGGAAACCAACTATTGTTACTACAAAAACTTTATGTTCAACAAGGGAAATAACAACAACAACAGCTCACTGCTTTGCTAGACAAAAATGCAAGTAATAGGACTGAGCGAAGACAAAATTGATTTGTAATCAGTGCAGCTGATCTCAGTAGTTGACTGAGTTGATAATGCAGACACAACCGCACAGGCGAATCCAGGGGAGGGGCTCGGGGAGCCACCCCCCCCCCCCAACCCCCATTTTTAGACCAAACTGAGGCCCAAAGGGCCAAAAAAATCTCTTTGGAGACCGGGCCCCCCATATCTCAAGGTCTGGCTGACCGGACCCTCACTTAAACAGTTTGTTTAACAAAGGGACAATTATTAAGATCACTATACCATTGCCTAGTCCTCTTAATTCTGCACAGCCGACGCGTTTCACGTTACTTCGTCTGAGCAGGAACAAGGTAAACTGTACCCTTCATATTTTCGCTAAGATGAAGTCAGGACTGCTTAAAGCCAATTAAATTCATGGAACATTTTGGTACAGTCACTTAATGATGAATAATTACTCTAAATTATGCTTAATGCTGACTGCTGACTGTTGACTGTACACCATTCTTAAATTAAGATGGACATTCAATCAGCTAACAGGTTGATATTGTGAGCTCAAAGATAACAACTCTATATAACTTTGAGTCTTATCACATTGCAAATCAAAATCATGGTTTTGTTGCTCAATCAAAAAATGCACTTAAATCTACATAATACCAGCATGGATGATTAAAAAAATCACCACCACACTCTTAATTTCAACAATTTGAACTTCTTTATAAATTATTAAAGCTTTCATCAAAAGATAATTATTATGCAGTACCAGAAATCAATAACTACACATACGAAACTTGAGCTCTCTCTGTAACCACATTTACATCTCAACTGCAATGTTCAGTGATGTTAGCGTCTATTTAGAGATCACTGAAAGAACCTCAAGCACACTTCTGATGATGTAAAAATATCAAATAACTCAATAAATATATGTTACGTGTTTGATGCCAGTCAACAATGGGAATAGGGTTGTACTCTTTTGAGCTTCTTAATTTCCAAGACTTTTTCAAAAAACTCTCCCAGTTTTGCGTGGCCTTAGTTTTAGCTGACACTTTTTGAAAACTACACATTACTTGTTTTTGGGATTATTCTTTTACAGACACAAACTCTGGTGTCACCGAAATGTGTGCTGTTTGCACTGTTTAATTACTTGTCTCTACCTTCCAGTACGTTGCCTTGCTTTGACATCTGCAGTAACTAATCTACCAAGTATAAATTTAATTTTCCATGACTGACAACTAATATTAATTCCATGACTTTGCAGGCCTGGAAGATGAAATTCTTAAAATTAATTAAAAATTGATTTTCTAAGTTTTCCATGAACTGTATGAGCCCTAACCAAAATAATGAAAGTTGAGTCGATGTAGAAGAAAACTAGCCAACAGAAGAAGCCATTGGGTTGTGATAATGTACAGCGTGTAGTGTCAGTTATTAATGTAACATGGACCTTGTATAAAGCCTACATTTGTAGAAACTGGACCATTTTATACTTTACACAGGTACTGCAAAAAATGAAAGGGAGAATTTCATTCTAACAAATTTTGTTCAAAAGGAATTCTCCTTTTTCAGTTTTTGTTGTGATATAAAATCAAAATTTTAACCTTAACCCTTTAAGTCCCAATAGTGTCCAAGATCAATTTTCTCCTTACAATTATCCATACACTGTAAAGAGATAAGTTATACGAATCAATAAAATGATCACCCAAGAGAAAATACTTTGATCTTTGAACAAATTCTCTCAACTAATTCTTTAAGGAAATATATGGAGATCAGCTGGGAGAATTTGTATGTGGATACTGGGGCTTAAAGGGTTAAGTCCTTAGATGTAACATAATCATATACTTTTGAATTCCACAAATTTTCAACTTGTTGTAACACTGTTTAGACATACCTAGTTTCTCTCTTGTTTTCCAGGATGTCGAATTCTTTAAAATCCAGCCTGTTAAAAGATAAATCAAGAGTGATCACTTGAATAGTTTAGTGTTTTCCTCACAAGGGTGACTTCAATAATGATACTGATAACAACGTTTTATCCTGGTTGAAAAAAAAATAAAACAAAAATAATTATGAATCTTTCAACAGCCCACAAGAATATCTAAGTCATGTTCAGGTTACAATAATATTGATAGTAGTATGTACAATACAACTGTACAATAAGAAAAACAAAGAAAATAATCACCGAAAAATGACTAACTATAAAGCAAAATCTCGTGTTCGTTATCATGGTAGCATAAGAACTGCATGCTGAACAGTGTGGACAATAATAATGTGTTAATATCAGATCTCATAGGTTAATATAATTGTTTTACTTCCCAATTACAACTTAAGCAGGTTTTTCAATTGGATGAGAATCTGTGATATGCCATGAGTCACAACAAGTCATTAGGGCAAGCAAAACTTACTAACTCCCTCAGGAACTTAAGAGCCAAGGTCAGGAAATATAGAGCATCAAGTGGCAGAAGTCGAAAAAGAAAAAGAGTTGTTCTGTTGATGGAAAGTGTCCAAATTTCTCCTTACAGGCTTTGTTTGCTAATGTAAGGAGACTTGACGTTAGCAAATTTTAGGATGATAATAAGGCGATAATTTTGAAATGCTTCAGGCGGGAACAATTTTCATCAGGTTTCTTATCTATCTAAAAGCTATCTATGAAAAACTCCTACCACAAAATTACAGTGCGACTACTATAACCAGGGCCACAGGCCTGGAAAAAGTTGACCAACTGGATGATAGGAAAATAACAATACATTCCGAGAAAGTTAGTTATCAATCATAATATTTTATTACCATGAAACAAAATCAACAACATGGATCAAAATCAGCCAATTACAACCTACAGACATAACCTTTTAAACCCACTGAAGAGAGCCAGTGTTTCCTGAGAGGTCTGTTAGAGTGTCAGTGGAGGGGGAAAAATGTAAACGTTAGCCATATTTTTAAGTTGAAGTCACTTGTTATTGCAAAATGCGACAATGGAAGCAAAATGAAATTGCTGGTAGATGACAAAATAACAGCTTGTGACAAACAAATATGTCTCCTGGGTGTTGCAATTTAACTAAGTTAACCACCACGAGCTTAGCTGTCAAGCGGTTCACAAGTTTAGCGGTCAAGCGGTTCTCAAGTTTAGCGGTCAAGCGGTTCTTAAGTTTAGCGGTCTAGCCGTCTAGCAGTCTAGCGGTCTAGCGGTTCTCAAGTTTAGCGGTCAAGTGGTTCACAAGTTTGGCGGTTTAGCGGTTCACAAGTTTAGCGGTTTAGCGGTTCACAAGCTTAGCGGTCTAGCGGTTCTCAAGCTTAGCGGTTAAGCGGTCCTCAAGTTTAGCAGTCCACATGTCAAGCGGTCATGGGGCCCACAAGCGTAGCGGTCAAGTAGCCCACGGGCTTAGCGTGGATCCAGCGGTCAATTCCATAAGTGCAGGCTCACATGGTTTGGGTAGCTTTGTATACAGCTAGGATCTGTGAGTTTTTGAGCATTTTGTACTGTGGTTTTTTGGGGAGTGGTCTTTCAGCGTCTTCCCCCCCTCCCATCCCCTTTTTCTTCCTTCCACTGTTTCATCAGTGTGATGGGTGCCTGGAATGGGGGCTCATGGCTGGGTTGTGGGGATTTGCCAGCCATGGGGGCAGTTTTTCTATCTAGGGGCTGGCTGGCCACAGTGGAAGCCCCTGGGTATCCCGGGCACCCACCTTCCACTTAAGTAAGGCAGTTGGTTAATGTAACGTTTTGAATAGAAAAACATAATTGTCTGGTGAAACATTTAGCTTTCTTTAAAAACGTATACTATCAACATAATTTTGTACTTCAAGTAACTTATTCTTTTCTTACGAGCTGCTGATTGGCCAACAACCAACTTTCTTGGAATGTATTGTTATTTTCCTGTAATCCGATTGGTCAACTTTGTCTAGGTGGATACAGTTACAGAAGTCGCATTGTAAGATTTTGCTCAATTTTTCCTTGCAAGTGATCAGATTGTGAGATAGAAACCGTGGCAAACTTGACGTGCAAATTTGCCCATTTTCTGCCAACAATGAAACCATATTATTTTGGTTTGCTGACTTTTACTTCGGAGGTATAAATAAAATACTTGACGAATGGCCCTACAGGAAATAGTAAGATTTATTTCCTAAAGACAACATTGGGGAGGCCATGATAGGGTGAAATACCAACTAGCAACATAGCCTTGAAACAGCGACATAGGACAGCAGGAATGGCATCAAACAAAACTGCAATGGCGACAAAGAAAAGTGCAGATCTATACAATAGTAAAACATGAACAGCAACATTGCTTCCTCCTCAACATGCAAAATGAAAGGTTTTGAAATTCAGACTAAGGAAACATGTAGCCCCCACCCCACAAGAGGGCTTCTTTGAGGGTCTTGGAAAACAAAGCTCACTATTTCCCATGGGGTCAATGCTTACATTCTTCCTGGATTACCAGCCTTCTTGGTTTAAAATTAGTTTCCAGCCACAAAGCGTTTTTAATCAACACACCTAACTACACTCAATGTAATTTTAGCAAAGCATGAAAAACAAACCTCTATTGAATTTTGTTTGATCACTTTACTACCACTCCCCAGATATGAACTCTTTAAAGCCAAGGGATCAAACAAATGTTCTGAGGGATCTGTGCCATTAACACCAATGGAAAAAGGGTTTCCACCATTGCATGAATTGCTGTTCCCTATCTGTAACAACTCTGATAAAAATGAGACAAGACAATTAGCCAACATAGCTTAAGAATAGATGCCCTGCTCACAGTGTTGTATGTAATAAACTGTTTCAAGATGGATGAAAACTAACAAAAATTCAGGCTTGACCACAATTACACCCATCAAAAGTAGAGCTTACTGTCAAAAAAACATTGAAAACCATACACTGAGTAAGACTTATAATTATTAATACAACTGGTGTTAATGGTGGGGCAAAAGCATGAAATCTCTGGAATTCGCTTCTTGTTTCCTGAACAGTATGCATAGCAGTCCCATCTCATTTTCAAGCTGTTTACTTAAAACTTACCATGACTTATATAAATTGAAAAGTAATGGGAGGGCAGTATTGTTACTTACTGTACATGTAAGTACACTATTATTTTGAGCACATTAAAAGTGAACATTGTATGAAATTTGAAAAAAAAATTTAATAAATGTAAATTCAGTCAAATTGACATGCTGTGAAATATGACCAAAGAAGATTGCAAATGTCAATCTCAGTGTAAAAGATTAACCTAAACAACCAGACATAAAAATGCCCAAAAAAATTCAGTATTTGGTCTTTGTATGAAAAAAAATTGATATGTGGGCAAAGACATTTATCTTAAATTCAAGTACAGTTTACTGGCAGAAATCTACCTCTACCTTGTCACAAGGTAGAGGTAGATTTGTGTGTGAATTCACCACTTATAAAGGGCATGGACCGCAGTTTTGGTGGGGTTAGCTCACTCATAGTCCAAGCTCGATGAGTGCCAAACGAGTAGGCCTTTATGGGGTCTGGGGGCATGCTCCCCGTGAAAACTTAGAATTTAGAGAAAATTTTGTCAAAGTTTTATCACCATTCTGTTAGTTTTCTGCACAAAAACATGCATATAACAAAAAATAAACAAAAAAATTATTGGTGCTCACCCAAACCAATAGGCCATGGCTCATGCAGGAATGCAGAGATGAACCTGACATCTACAACTAATGCACTCAACGTTTACTAACCATTCCATTAATAAAATCTTAAGGGGTATGCATGATCTGGCCAGACTGTAAAAGAAAATTTAATTGTTACCCTGTGAAGGTGAAGGCAGAGAGGCTGGTGAAGTTGGTGACGCAGGTGATGTTGGCTGCGTCGGAGATGCTACATTTGGAAGAACACCACCACCTTGTTTTGATCTATTTGCTGCTTTTACACTCTGTTTTGTGGGCGGAGGGGGAAGTGCTTGAGGTATTGGACCCTTGGGTGTTGGCCTAGAAACTGGAGCTTCAAATAACATGGGCTGGGGCGAAAATTCATTGAAGTCAGGTGATAAAGGTGCAGATGAATCTGATGGAGTTCTTTTCTGAGCTGGTTGTGGCGAAGGATTCTGAGCAAAAGGGTCAAAGGTCATCTCTTGACCTGTCTCATCCTGTGGTGCTAAATTTTGAGTTGGTGGACCTGATGTGGTTGAAATGCCTCCAAAACCTCCCAAGAGATCAAACTCATCTGCGTTCGACTGGCCATGGCTGACCTATAAAAATTACAATTAGATTTGTAACTGGGAAGAACTTCTGAATGAGGTCCCACACAATCCCTTATGGCACAAATGGCAACAAAACAACCCCCAATTTGACTTAACTGGAATACTAAAATATAGTGTAATAGCAAATAATATAATGCATTTGTCGTTTGTGACTACTACTGAAAAAAAAGTTATGCTAATTAGTACATTTTCAAGATCAATAAGAAATTATTAGAAGTTATTAGTATTCTTGAAGTAGATGATTTTCAAAAGAATTGAGTTCAAACTGGAGAAATCATTATGACTATTCAAAATTTGCTAATTTAATAATGCAGTAAGTATATGTGTTCTTATCAAAATTGTCATTTCTACCCCAAAACCCCAGGACACTGCAAAGCATGAAAACTGTCACACTGCAAACGTGCCACAGATTAGAAAAGTGACAACTGCCTGTCAAGTTTAGACAGCTGGGGAGTGTAGAATCTACTTATTTATTAAATCGCTTTTGCAACAGCTTTCCACTGCATCAAAGCAATGTTTTGACCACTGATATGTTTTTTAATCCACTGGACAACGAACATCAACGTGTCCGCTCGGAAAAGAACTCTCCTTTTGTTTACATTTGAAAAGTCGTCCACATTCAGAAGACTAAGCTCCCCGTTGCTATCACCAACAGTATTAATTGTCCATTCCGGAACTGGACAACAGCATTTTCCTGGACTTGGCTCTCTAATGTTTTACTCCAGTTGCTCTCTACTCTTTTTGTTGTCCTACTAACTTGATGGTAAACTGCTAATTCTTCATCAGCTACACTGTCAAGTAGATGTTTCTGAGTTTTTCTACCCAGTGGAATTCAATTAGGTGAAGAAACCGAGGTTGGAAGACAGAACCAGAACTGGGCACTTGAATCTCTCTTGACATTCACCCTTCTCATTTTTAGAACTAAACAAGGTGCTTGATGCAAACGAATACAGCTGATGAAGGGTTCTGATATTCCTTTCACAAGAACTACAAACTCAGTCCAACTTATCCTTGGCTCGCAATATACTATTGGCAATCCAGCTTTGCAAGAATAACATCAAATGAACAAATTTGCTTTGAGGGCTGAGACAAGTTTTCGGTTCCAATAATTATGAGTTCCCTGAGAACCAAATTTGACACACAGACAACAGTTCTCTCTCACAGAAGGAGAAAGTGATTTTCTTCCTCTGCCGGTCTTCTTTTTCAGAGTGAGTTCAGCAATCGCCAACATGACACAGGTCTTGCAATAAGAACATCATGTTTCTACAGTTCCCAGAAAAATTTAGGGCACGCGAGCTAGGCCTGTTATCAATCAACTTTGGTTTCCGGAACATCATTTTTCAGCCAGTGGTATTTCCCTTCGTCTGGGCGAAGTACAAATGAAAATTTATGAGAACATTGCAAGCTCTCCTTTCCTTGGCCCTTTACTCGCTTGCCCAAATAGGAGAGCCTGCTCATGGCTAACTTGCACTACATAAAACTCCAGTTGGAGATGTAAAAATAGTGTCCCCAATCATTGGTACTTTCCTTTCCTACTTTGACACTCAAATAAAGTGCATTTTTCAAATAAATAAATAAATAATTTAAAGGGTGATTAACTATATCCTGGATAGGAGGGGGTTGCCATTTTTGGGCAGTAAATCTTGAAAGGACATTAAATCTGGCTGCAAATTTCACAAAAATTTATCAAAATAATATTTGCCAAATTATGGCACCATGGCTTACCTCGGTGCTGCCATTACTGGTCGGCGTACCTTGACCTGCAGCTAGTTCAAGTTTAGCGATCTTTTGTTTTAATGCTTCTTTCTCCTCTTCTGCTGTCTTAATCCTCTCTTCCATCTCAGAAAGCTTCTTAGTTGTTTCTTGGTTGTTGGATTTCTTTTCAAGAAACCGTCGATAGGCCAGCTCAAATGCTTGCCCTACTGTTAATGTGAGTTCTTCTGCCTTAAAAGAAAATAAAAAGTCCAGGTAAGAAAGAATCCATGTTAGACTATGTACTTACACTGCACTCGCCTAGGTATTATTTGCAGAGGTTATCTAACCATGGTCAGGGTTAGTGACGCCTGAAAAGCAGCGCCAATATCCTTGTTCTGGGCTCCCAAAGTACTCATAGAATTACTGCAGATGTATTTGAGATTTCCCTTCAACCTGACTGCCAAATCAACAATAGCCTTTTAACAGGCCAATCATGGCACATACTAATTCCATCCTAGTAAGTTAGTACGCCTAGAACGGCTAAGTCCAATGTATGTTGGCATTATATCCGGCCTTACCACATTAGTACACTTTTAATTGTGCGATGTGTAGCGACATCTTTTGAAAAATTTGAAATAAACGGCTGGTAAAATGATGAGTTTCTCAGTGTGTGCATTTATATAATGAAAAGTGCTTTGTACGGTATTTATGCACTCGTTGTTTTTGTACCAGAAACCTCACTCATTCGATGATTCTGATATGTCAGCAACTCATGTACACTTTCCATGAAGTATTCTTTGTGTACCTCACAAGTATCAACAATTTCCTACTCTCTTAAGATACCCCCCCCCCCCCCCCTGTAAACAATATTCAATGTTACACTATCCAACTAAAACTAATAACAGATTGCTAGTGTAAACTGCACTCACCATTTTCTCACACTCAAACACGTAACATAAATGCTGTGGCATGCCAGTATCCTTTGCAATAAATGCAAACACCTTTTTGTCTCGTTTATCATCAGCACAGTAGGATATGCGATGAAGTGGATAGCAAAACAGCTCCTCCTATAATAAAGAAAAGTTTTAATTTTGCTTTTTACAAGATGAAACTCATTTAATTGAAATCCCGTCATCTTACTAAACCATTCAATTGCATAGTAAAGTTTGAAATGAAATTTTTTCAAGAATGACTTCAACCTTGTTTACTTTGCAATCCTATGCCGTTTGTTTCTTACTATAACCCGGGCCAAGACAATGAAACAAGAGAGATTAAGGACTTAACTGTATTAAAGTCACATCATGTATTAAACTGTCACAGTCCACAATACACTTTCAAGAAATATATAAATTGGGACGATCAAAACTCCTTCACCACTTGACAAACGATAAGGAACCTACTGGAGCCAAAATGAAAATGGTGGAACATTTCACGTACATTTCACAAAGAAAAAATAGCAGAACTGCTGCCTAAAAACAAAGCAAGAACAGCAAGTCAGAATACAATTCGACAGATGACATCTGCTATGTGGAGAATATCTGCAGAACTAAACATTCCTTTATATCCTGAACTTGCCGTGAAACAAGCAAATGAAGATGCAAAATTAACATCAATCGTGGTAATCAGTACTTTAAACAAGCATATGGAAGTTAAAAACAGTACCTTGGTTTTTATGTCTTCAACCTTTATGTTGTCAATAGAAATCTTGATCTCAACTTTTTTCAGCTTACTTCCTTTCACACCCACTTCACTCTTTTTAATATGATTTGCAAACTGCCAAAAAAGGACAAAATTTAAAACAATGTTACATTAATGTTGTATAAATGTTCCTGTATAAATGGTGTTATAAATATGCTGGTAAATGTTACAATATTGTTGAGTAATCTACCAAAAAAACATGACTAAAACAAATGAATTTTTATCACAGAATCAAAGCCATTACATCTACTCACCAATTAACTAACACACCTGGAATATTACCTGGGAATGACTATGCGATAATATTGTGCAGGCTTGCTGAACATTCAAAATGTCAGTTTTTGTGCAGAAACTTGACTGGTGAGCAGTTTAATAAAAACACAGAATTCCTGTATGTTTCCAGGATTTCAGCTTAAATTTGAAATACAAAAATGTGGTATTCATTAAATTTAACACAGTAAACTCTCCCTAAGATGGAAACCTCTGGGATCAGCACTAAGGGTTCATCTAAGAGAGATGTCTGTCTCATAGAGAGTCAAATAAAGGAAGTAAAAAAGTGTAGGCAAGTGTAGGCATCCATCTTATAGAGGTGTCCATTAAGTGAAAGTTGACTCTACTGCAAAGTAAAGCTGTGCTTTAGATGTGGTGTATTAACTAATTTGCTCAGAACAATAGCAGAGAGCCCAGAAAAAATCCTGAGATCCTAAATCAATTTACAGTACCCAACACACAACTAAAAATTTGCCAGCGACCACAGGTTACTGTGCTATTAGAACAAAGCAGAGTTGTCTTGAAGGTGTCAAGTTGCCCTTGCTTAGCTTCATTTAAGAGTTACTTTGCAGATATTCAACAAGGAAATCCACCGAGTCCATGCTAAAGGAGAGAGTTTTCTAGTAGAAAAGTCAACAACAGTTCAGAAATTGGAATAGAATAGTTTCTTTTTAGTTTTTTTGTCACTGAAGAATGATGTAGAGAGCTTGCAAAACAGTAAGATTACTTGTAATTCCTTTTTTTACCTCCTGTTTTTGATCTCATTAAAATTTCTTACTGATAGTTCTTGAAAGGCAACATCATTTTCTTTCATGTCATATTAAGGTGTGTAGCAGCAACAAATTTTATCATCTTAGCACTTTGGAAAGATACAAAATTCAATGCTGGCAAAATGATGAAAAAATGTCTCAATATGTATAATAATTCAAGGAAAGTGCCTAGTACAGTATTAATACACTTGTTGTTTTTTGTATCAGAAATCTCACTTGTTAGCTGCACCAGCTTGTTCAATTTCTGACGTGTCAACAACTCATATGACTGTAAACACCATACACCACACTTTCAATAAAGTAATCTATATAATTTTAAAACCAGCTGAACTTTACTCAAAAAAAGCAAATGATTTCAATCCTTTACCCGGACTTTCTTTATGGCTTCCCTTACAACGTCCGTTCCCTTTGCTTGGGCAACCTCTGTAGACCCAAAGAGCTGTATAACATAAAAGAAAATAAATTTTAGTTTATTTACATGTAGCGAGTAAAGGGAAACATAAAAAGAAAAAGACAAGCAAAAAGTAGAGTTATCTGATGGCTAGAACTTGCCACCATGATTAAGCACTTCAAAGGCAAGAGCTTAAGCCACTAGAACACAGAGACCTAAACACACTCAATGTGGCCCAAAGTACAGTCAACTCCCGATAACTCGAGCCCTCGTTAACTCAAACCTTGCGCTAACTAGAACCAAAATTTATTTCCCTTGAATTTCTTTCTCACTTAAATTACGGTAATTTCACCCTCGGTAACTTAAACCCTTGATAACTTGAACCTCCCGCTAACTCGAAGTACCGGTAATATTTTTATCTCCCTTTAGATCATTTCCATACAACTTCACCTTAAATAACTCGAACTATCTTTTAAGGGCGTGACAATTCAAGCACAAGAAACACAATGAATTTCTCTAAAAACAATCGTGTATTCTTTCTCTGTACGCTTCTTTCCTTTTTTGTCAGTCCAATTCAAATACAATGTTAAGCGCTGTACTGATTAATCAAGCTTTGTTGCTCAATTTCTTTTTCAAAATATCAATATATCTCTTGTTTCCCTTGAATAAATATTGAAGTGTAGATAATTCTTGTACAAAGCTGCTGCCTAACGGGTGCCCAATCGCCAGAGGTGCCTACGATTTCCCCGCAGGCGATCAAAATTTCAAACAAGAAGCCCGAACGGATGCCTAAAGTTTGTGATTCTCAGGCTAACTTCCGCACTTTTGAAACGAAAACGGGAAACATTTGGTCATCGGCTGTAGGCAAAAAAATATTTCTGCCGATAAAAGGTAAACAAACAAGCTAAGCACTTGTCTTGGAATTTGCTTCTATGATTTCCGCCTCAATGCAGCATCTAAAAATGGTGTCAAATGAATTTACACGTAATAGTTTTTAAAAAAGCGTTTGATACAAAAAATTAAGTATGACTTTTCCTCCAGTGTTAGAAATGTCAGGTCGTTATTACATGTAGCAAAAACCTCCAGTGTTAGAAATGTTGGGTCGTTATTACATGTAGCAAAAACCTCCAGTGTTAGAAATGTTAGGTCGTTATTACATGTAGCAAAAACCGATAAAAAGTCATGATACATGGAAGAGCAAGTACTTTCAAAGGACTGCTAATTTTACTTTTGCAAGTTTGTAGCTATTTCAAGCATTTTCTATCTTGCTCCAAACATGAAGAGTACAGTCAGAGGTTTCTTTCATCATTTTGTTCAGCTTTATCTACGCATCCATATTTTTGCTGAACGTTATGTGGTGACTTTTGAAAGGCTCACAAAAACATTTCAGTTTTTAAAAATGATCCATTGCTGCTATTCGAGACCATTTCACATTCAAACCTCTTTTTAATTTATGCTAGCCTGCGCTTGGAAGTAATGGGTGCCGAAAAGAACAGGGCGCATGTCTTTCTTGCACGCCTCATTCTTTCTTGTGCCCATTACTTCCAAGCGACTGCTACGCAGTCTAATTTACACTGTCATGCCCAACACACATAAATACACACCTTCACAAATATAAAAAACAGTTTTCATAGTTCAAAAGATAGACTTGATACAATATTATACTGAAATAATTTTCCAAACTTCAAGATAAAGAACATTTCACAGGTCCTTTTTATCATCAAAAACTTAAACTTCACTCAAATTGTCCACACAAAGCCTGTAGGTCAGTGCATTAACTGTACATGCGAATGGTTATTGTTATTTTTCTCGAAATCCTTTCAAGTGGTGAATATAAAAACTGCTGGTTTCTCGTAACACAAGACTCAATTTTCATATTTCAAAACTCGATTTATTTGAGTCTCTAGTATTCTTCTGTTTTTGTCTGGTCACCCAACGCTCTTTTATAGCGTTGTGTGACAAAACAAAAATGGCTGTGAGGGAGACTTAGGTTTTGAGAAGCGTAAATCAAGTTAAGAGGATCTGGTCAAGATTGTCAACTTAACATACAGACAATATCGATAGGGTCATTCTGGTGAACTAATTAAAACTAGGTATAGATACCCTGAATCCACTGTTCTCGAATTGCAATGAAGTAAAAAAGAACCTTCAGTACAGAAAAAAGGAGATTGGCCGTTGAATTTAGCTGACCCTTTTTTATGCTTCTATTTGTGCCCTTGAGTTGGGCAAACAATAAATTTGAATCTTATTGATCAACTGAATAGTGCACCAGTTGTCGGGCTCCTAGTATGGGCTCCTAGAAATGTGGCTCAGGCTCTGAAGTTTTTTATTTTAGGAGCAGGAAGGGCTCCTGAAAAAATTTCTCAAGGCAGGAGCCTTGTTGTATTCCTACCCCGTCCCATTTTGTTACTTCTGTTTATTTGCTTTGAACTGTTTTCAATTTCCCTTGAAGGTTCAAGTTATCGGGAATTGACTGTATTCTATTTATGCTATCTGGCCAAAAAGTACCAAAAATGTTATTCACAAGTCTAGCAGAAGAATGGCTTTGTTCCTGACTCTAAATTACAGCTCCAAAGCTGTGATTTCTTTGGGTAACAAGACCTTCGACTGGTGTGATAATATGCAGCCCGGTGTGAGGCACACGTTATACTGCTTCTCATAGTTGCTGCATCGTTGACTGACATGTGACATTTGATATGATTGCGAAAGACCGCATGTTAACCTTTAAGAAATGACTCTGATGTTTACGAGTGTAATTTTGATCCAATGTGCCTTTTGATGTTCTGTTTGATGTTCTGTATTTTGATACCTAAAAGTTTACAAAGCTTGGACAGATGTGAGTGAACGTAAAACATTTTGATCATATTTTGTTTTCATTTTGTCATTTGCTATTGATTTTCCTTTAAAAATTAGAAACATGATTGTAACTGTTTGTGTCGTAATTTCAGTTTCAGATTGAATAAATATTTTCCAATCCTGAATCTACTGAGCTTTTAATGTTTCTGGTCTTTTATGGTTAATTTGGATTTCTCATCAGTCCAGTTGCGACATACACAAGACCTGGTATACTCAAGCTTCAACATGCTCACTTTCTTGGAGTAAACAGTGGCATGACAATTTGTCATACAGCTTAAAAGATTAAGATCTTGTTAGTCATACGATTCTAGATTGTTTGATAGTCTCACTAGACCCCATTCCATAAACTGAACAGGGTATAAAACTGTTTTTGCAGGAAATGTAGCCTTGGGCATTCAGTACACCAGTGATGTTACTCTCAGCATGGAAAAATAATTATTGCAAACCACAATCAAAACCGAAAAACCAACCAAGAAAATGGCCAAAACCGAAGGACCAAAAATCCTAATGCTCCCTTCTGTAGCACAGCAGAGGCATGCAACAGCTATTTTATTTGAGGGAGTTAAATTTGACATCTGAAACCAAGTCATGCCACAGTCATGCTGGAGTTATGCTGAAGTCAAGCCAGCTTAGAACGGCAGTAGCACGATCTTTGAAACAGGCCTTAGTGATTTAATGTCGTGATTTCATCCACAAACTTGAATGTTAAGGCTGGTTTTCAGTACTGAAAGAGTCAGATTTGGAATCATCAGCGGGGTCTTGAGAAGCAACAGTGGTCTAGTTCTTCTGCTTCTGCTTGCGACTTCAACAACCTAGCTTTCACTTGATTGTAAGCAACAGAGGCATAAGCAGAATCAGAATGCCATTTTCACTAGATCGTTGAGTCCTACACTTCTTATTACGACTCTGACTCAAACTCTGACGCTAGTGAAAACCAGCCTTTAGTGACAAATCATCTTGTCATAGATAGTTGGTCTAGAATAAGCAACTAAGTGAATATGGAATGACACGCTATGTAAAATTTTAAGAACATAATCCATAAATAACGATTTTTGAAATATAAATAAAGTGAAGGTCATAGCGTGTAAGTGTTTAATATAATTGATGGCATTAACATATGTGTTACAGGTCAACTATTAATTTGATTCTCAACTTCCTTTGTCTCCTAGCCCTACCAGTAATTATTCATGAATTAGGGCTAGGAAACAAATTAACCTGAAATCAAATTTGACCTGTTAAACATATGCAAGAGCTACATTAGAACAAAATAAAATACATTTACACGGAATCTGTCAACTGTACATGTTTGCTTTGCTTGGTTTTTTCGCTTCACGATACAGTTTGTCCGTCAAACGTCTTCACGCATTATTAACATTGCTTCATTTCTTTGGGGATTTGTATGGAGGGAAGATTAATTGAACTTACGTCATTTAAACTATTTTCCCACGAAAACTGTGAAAAAAAATATTGTGCTTGCAAACTATTAAAGAGATAGGCCGATTTAAAACACGTTGTTTTCATGGCTGGAAATTCGATCTGTTTCCATTTTAAAGGAATTGAGGGTTGAATTAATTTTAGCCAAAAAGTAGCTGAAAGTGCGCACATGTCTTGATCATAACCAACGAAGCAAATCATCTGATAAGCGGTGGGCACAAAAGCGAAGCCCTTGAGCACTTCCGACGAAAGGAAAGTTCCATGAAATGACTAAGCTTATATTGGGTAAAGTTTGTCCACATGTGGTCGCTCACAACAAAACCACCGGATTAACTGACTGGCTGTGAGATTATTGTTTTGAATTGTCTGTACAGGACCATGACAGAATTTCACAAAAACCTTCAGCATACCTTGACAGAATACACAACTGAGCCTTGCTGCAGAGCATCTGGTGAATGAAGCCATTTCTTTTCCGTTGGGTTTTCTAAAAAAGGCGTTCAATATATCTTTATATTAGAGTCTACGTGGGTATAAGTGTTATTCAATCAAACATTCACTAGAATTTTAAGTTCGAAACTCGCATGAATCGACTCAGCAAAGAACATTTACCTTGAGGCTTCGCTTTCTTTGGTCCTCGCTTTAACACAGAAGTCATTGTAACCTCCTTCCCCGAGGAAACAAGCTATAAAATGATCGTTTTGCCCTACCTCACTCGAAGGGAACACGAAACTCGATCTCTTGTCAAATGACTTTCAATCATTAAGTTGATTCCGCGCCAAATTGTCAGCGGCGTTACAATAAAACATAATTAAGGTTGTGTAAGCGACTTCCTTTCTCCTATTTCCTGGAGCTCTTCCTGTTGCCCCCTTTTTTGAGGGCAGGGGCGGCTATACACAGGCTACCTGTTGCAGGCTACTATTGTACTTCCTTTGACACTTCCTTTCAATTGCCAGAACTTCATTAAACTCTCGTGGCGGGGCTGGAGAATCCCAAATAAAAGTAACGGGGATGCCCGGGGGTACTCCAAATAATGGCCTATACAGGGAGGCTTACACTTGCCTACAAGTCGAGCTCAAATTGTTTCACGAGCGTGAAGAGCGAGCGGTAGATTTTTTACGTTTTCTGCGGTAAAAGCGAGCGAGAGAGCAGTATGGAGGCTCTGTCCGAAAGGGGTATAGGGATTTCATTAGTTGAAGCAGGGGCTCCTGATTGAAGTGTATGAATTAGAAAGGGTAGGGAAATCTGTCATTGCAGTCTGTGAAAGGGCCTACGTAACAGGCGCAAGACAATAAAACTTTCAGTGCTTTGTGATTGATTCATCTTTAAATACAGTGCTTTTTACAGCAGTTGGGACGCAAATCTTAAAGTAGGTATATGAAAGGATCATTTGTCAATAGAAGGTATACGAAAGGGGTACCTTTTCTTACAAAAATGGTCTATAGAAGGGCAAGGGGTTCAACCTCGGGACGGAGCCTCCTCGTATAAAAATGTCTTGAGTACCTCCCCCACAGGGTGAGGATGCTCGTCGTCTAGCTCGGGGGTAGAAATCGCGGATTCTGGTCTCTCTTACATGAAGGATGTTCAGGGAGACAGCCAACATTTTTACCCATAAAGGCATCGGCTGGAACAAAAGAGACTGACTTGGGGGGTGTTTACATGAGAAAACTCGCACCGGCGCGAGTTTCATACCGACATGACTTTTTGATTTCGTATCGCGTTTACATGATGACTGGGTTATTCAGAGATGCCAACCTCTGGAGACCTAAAATCGGGAGACTGTCTTTTTTTTTTACTTCACCCTCGGAATTTCAACGACCCCCCCAACCCCCCCCCCCCCCCCGAAAAATTGACCCAGCCCCCACATTATATGACGTCTTACATGATGTACATACTATCAAAATTCGAATGCTAGAAATAATCTTTGTCAATGACAAAAATGCCCCAGAAACCGTACTGCGAATAAGAAAACTTCAAGTTTTGAGCTAAAAATGAGCTAAATCTCAAACTAAGACTGCTTTATTTTTTACTAAGTATTCAATATTTATAGTGAACGTAAAAAGCGGGAGAGCGGGAGACGAGGCAAAAAGGCGTAAGTCTCCCGCCAAAAGCGGGAGAGTTGGCATCCATGGAATGGCCAGAGATCGAGTTTCCTGATATAGTGAACTACTTGCTCTTCTCAACGAGCAAGTTTACAAAGGAGCAAGTCAAAGCATACAAAAGTCTTCAGTCCTACCAATACTTCGTTGCTGGCTGGGTGAGAAGTATCCTCGTTGGAAAAGCTACCCAAGACACAATTTTGATCGGAAAGGTAAGACAAACACGTAGTAAGATATTTGTTACATCGCTGGTATGATGATGTCGATTTCACTACAACATTTACCAAAGATGGATCGCTGTTTTATACTGCTGTTCGTTCGCTGCTGTTTTTCTGACATTTCTTTATTAAATTACTTAAAGGTAAACCACTCTCAGCGACTTAGTGAAGCACCTTTAAAACCGTGGCTGGCCGTCAAAACAAATGGGAACGTCATTACGGGACATTGCAACTGCATGGCCGGACTTGGAGAGGTTTGCTCGCACGTTGGCGCTATGCTATTTGCAGTTGAGGCTGGAGTAAGAATGATCAAAGCCAGAACTTGCACTTCAGTGCCTTGCCTGTGGCTAATGCCCTCAGCTGTCAGCAAGGTTCCATATACTGAACTTAAAGAAATCGATTTCACTGCTTCGGCCACAAAAAAAAGGAGGCTAGATGAACGAATTTCTGGACTGACTGCCCAGCCAACTCCAGCCAAACCAAGATCTGCGTATGGTCCGTCCACAGACCAAATCAAAACATTTTATGAACGCTTGCATGCTTCACGAACAAAGCCTGCAATACTGTCCCTTGTGTCTCCATACAGCAACGAATATGTTCCCAAGCAACTTGTCCTTAATTTGCCAAACACTCTTGCTCAACTTTACTCTGAACAGCTGAGCAATCTAAGCTTTAGGGACTTACTGAAAAAGGCAGACGAAGTGTTTAAAGAGATATCTTGTAGTAAAGAACAAGCAATCAACGTTGAGGAAGCAACAAGAGAACAGAGAAATTCAGAGGTTTGGGCAAAAATGAGATCTGGAAGAATCACTGCAAGCAATTTCTACAACATATGCCATACTGATCCTGCAAAACCATCTGTCAGTCTCATCAAGCAGATCTGCTATGGATCTAAATTTCAATCTGCTGCCACAGACTGGGGATGCCAGAAAGAGAAAAAGGCTCTGGACGAATACAGGAAAGTATAAAAAACACGTCATTATACTGTTGTTTGAATTGGAGACAATTTAGTGAAGCAAGAAGAAAAGAAAAATTCTTTTTTTATTATTCTCAATTTGTTTTTGTAACACATGTGTATTTTTGCAAAAACTAATTTTTTGCAACGTGTATTCTTAACTGCACTTGTAATCAGACACTCACATAGCCAGATGGTCTTAGTGAAAGAACTATAGCATAATGTATTTAGTAATTTGGATATGAATTCATAATTATGACTAACTGTTAGAATTTCCATCAAGTGGGAGTCTAAATATCAATGGCTCTTATTATTTATAATACCGTAAAAACCCACAGATAAGCCGCACCTTTTTTCCAATAATGACTATATAATGAAACAAAGAAACAAACAACAAAAAATGCAACTGTAGAAAGAAAGATCAATGCCCGCTCGACGGAAAATGCCTCATACAAAATGGAGTTTACCAAGCCACAGTCACAACACAAACATCATCAGAATCATACGTAGGTCTCGCCACTAATTTCAAAGACCGCTACAGAAATCACACAGCATCTTTTCAACACGAAAGCAGAAGAAACGAGACTGAACTGTCCAAACACGTGGAAACTCAAGGACACCAACAAACCTTTTAGTATCAAGTGGAGAATTATTAAACAGTGTCAACATTACAGTAACATTAACAACAAATGCAATTTGTAATCATTTGTAAGAAGAATTTATGCAGTCTAAATAAGCAAAATGAACTAGCAAGCTCGTGCCCACACAGAAACAGATTCCAGCTCAAGAACTTTGTAATTAAGTAACGCAATTTTAAATCCCATTGTTTTTATATCACATAGCAACCTTAAGTTAGGCTTTTATTGCCAGTTTACGTATTTTAACGGTCATTCGTTGATATTGCCTGATGAGTGTGGCCACCTTTTGATCACACGAAACAGCGTTGTCGCAATTAAACGATGAATTGAAATCTTTCTACTTTTGATCATTATAATGACAATTATGTATTTTTATGGAAAATATGAAATTAAATGACTAAACCCCTCTCCTTTTTATTATGTATTTTTGTAACAGGTCATGGAGAGATCCCATCAGAATTTTACCTTAAAGCCAACTGGTTTATGGATTTCTCCAGATGACCCACACATTGGGGCAACACCAGATGCACAAAACAACGAAACGGCCAAAGAGAACTGGAAACGACCTCGAACAACAACAAACATGGCTCTTCACAAATGCAAAATGCACATTCTAACATATACCCTGCTTTGAGACACTTCGGTGCTTCGGATACCAGATGTCAAAATATCAACTGGTATGCTTCCAGCTACTTCCGATTTCCAAGAGCTAATCTTTCACTACTCCCCAACAACGTACTTCGATATACAAAAATGGCTACTTTTGGTTCACCTTTACGCCTCAACAACCAACAGAACTGATTGTTGGCCCTTAATGTAAGGTAAAATCTTCAACTTAATCTTTACAATCGCAGTCTTGTCAAGTCTATGGGATAATCCGGGTCACAGTGGACACTCCAGACTCCACATCTTCAACCCTATCTCCTGTCTCCAAATTAGAAACTGAAATCTCCCGGATAATCCCCCAAGATTACCATTTCTTGTCCTTATTGTCTAATTCGTCTACTTTCTTAGGCCGCGTATATAATTCAATACAATGAATACACTGACAGTTGTAACTGAACTTCTAAAATGCATGATGATCCCAGAACTGAGGAGTATCACTACTGTATATGCCATTTCGTACAGCATTTAATTAAATACTCTTGGCACTCAACTACAACTCATTCATTTTAACTGTGGGAATTATTGGTCTTCATCTGCACAATTGAGGGACGCAGACTTAAACTATTTGGATTCTCATGCTAGAGATATCCATCGTAACAGACGTCATAGTCAATCGACAGACATGTGTATTCTTACAAACACCATCCATGCATGAATTAGTACAATTTTTTCACACTCTAAAGGTGTACATATTGCCACCCTCGAAGTTCATCTTCTGTCAACCACTGCTGAATGTTGCAATATATCAAATTAATGTTAATACTTACAAAACTTCCTCTAACCAGTGCTCCCCTTAGCAGTTTACACAATATATTAATTAATGCTTGTGTATACTGCACTAAACCAACTTTCTCTCCCCTTGGTGGTAACCAGAATTAATTGTACAATATGATCTATGTGAAAACACATATGTTGATCAACCTTCCTCAAAGTGTCACTATCAGTGGAGCTGAGAAAAACCTCACTCTCCAAAGTAGAACTACTCATGTCCTATGTTATAATTTTGCACCAAACATCTCTGCATTGAAGATGTGCATATTTTCAAACATTATTATCAACTGACTCTTATAAACTATATGGATGACCAAAAAACTAGACTAAAACACTTCTCTTCTCTTAGCTGCAATAACCAGAATTCCAACTATCATACAAATAGTACAACCACGCCCAAATATACGCTCCCACAGCGTCTTGTATTCTTATATTATGAAGTCATTAGCCAAAGTGTAGTAGCTACCAATATCCGCTTGTTCCTGAATGTTAAGTGCAGAAGTCATCAATCACTGTTGTTCAGTTGAGGTGCTCGTGGCTTCGATTTACTACCTGTTATCAGGGTTATTCTTGCGACTGTATAAAACTATCGCCAAAGGGGAGGTGAGTAGTGGTGGGTATGTGTATACCGAACCTCCAAGCATCGAGATATATTGAGGTAGATAATTATTTTAGTGGTTATCAAATCAGTTGGACACGGAATTTTGTTCAGTGTAAATTCTGTGAGGAGTAAACACTGCTGATAAAAGCTAATTCTAATTCTAGTCGTATAAACTGCAAAGGGTATATCCCATAACGGCAGCTGCTTTATTTATCGCTAAAATCTCGTCCTCCGAAACTGTCGCGAAACGCAGAGGTGTAATTTGATCTCCTGTCCTAAAAACATTGAGTAGCCAAGGATATTCAGAGTTACGGCAGGCAATCAAAACGCAAAAAGTGCTGTCCACTGATTTGGAAAGTACTAAATGACGATATGACAGTTTCTTGTCGATCCAATTCCTGGTGAAGATTGAAGTTAAGTTTGAACAGAATTCTGAGAATTCAAATTCAACACCTCACAGCTGCGCTAACTTCAGCGCAATAAAAGAAACTTTCTAAAGTTGGCATTATGTCACAAATTTATTTCGCTGGTAATCACAGCAGTGGAGGAAAATATTTTTCTTGCTTTTTTAGTGCAAGTCACGTGCGAGATATCTTAAGGAAAAGCTACGGTGATGAAGGACCAAGTGGCCTGAGACCAGGGGCTGTGCTTAATGTGCCAGAAGGTAAATTCAGCGATGTTTGGTGTAGTTTGCGTGACACTCCTGAGTGATGTTTGGTGGAGTTTGCGTTACACCCCTGAGCGATGTTTGGTGCAGTATGCGTGACACTCCTGGGCGATGTTTGGTGTAGTTTGCGTTACACTCCTGAGCGATGTTCGGGTAGTTTGCGTTACACTCCTGAGTGATGTTTGTTGTAGTATGCGTGACACTCCTGGATTTATTAAATTAAGGCTACGTTAACAGGGCCGCTGAAAAATTGACCGGGCACTTCGTGCACGGGCAGGAACCATTCAATATTTTCTCTCTGTTCACACCAACTTTGAACGGCTAGGCGTCTTAATTTTCGTACGGTTAAGGTGATTCCGTGTGAACGGAACAATTAAATGTACGAATTTTCAATTCGTCCGTGGCCGTTTGAAGGAAGCCTAAGATGGTTGGCTCTTAAAAGTGGCGTATTAAGTACGGTCTCGTATTGGTATGAATCTGGACCCAGCCTTGCCTGGAAACTTTAGAGCAAGCGGTCCGTTTTCCAGGTTCTCTTTCCAGCCACTAAAGTCAAGTCTTTGTATGTGTAAGGAAATTTCATTTAGCCTGCGTAGCACGGCGGTTTTGATTGGGCGCGCAAAGTAATAAAGGCGCAGTTGTGCGTCCGACAAAACCACCATGCTACGCATTACAAGTTTCATTCAGTTACAAGATTTTCCATTTTGCAACTCAGTTGGCCTTTGTTATCCTGTATATACCATCTTAACTGAAGTTAAATGACATCTATTTCTTTTCCTCCTTATCTGCAGAATTTCTTGGTATGATACGCAGCTCGCCCCGGTCCTATGACATAGCAAAAGAAGACCCGGATGAAGTCGATGAAGTCGATGATGTCGATTAGACGTGACGTCTAATTTAGCGCCTGATCTGAAAAGCTGTTTTTTTTCCGGGACATTTATCTTACGAAAATGTCACGAAACAATACTGTAGTCCAACTCCAGTGGACTGGGTTCCTCGGGTTTCTTGTTCAACAAGAAACTCCATTCTCCTTTTAAATTCCGAAAGAAAGAACTACGAACCATAAAAAAAAAATGATTTAGCGCGCGTGTAAATTGCCACGCAATAAAAAAAAGAATGATGTAAATAGATTTTTTTTCCCTATTGATTCTGAGAAGGTTTTTTTGAAAATCAGGTACCTTTTTACAGATGTGGAGAATGAGTCGAAAGAGGAAATGGTTTACTGCTAAAGAAGCATTTACCAAGACAACAAAGTGTTCGATTTTTGACTTGATTAGTTGGTATTTTTCAGCCAGCTACCAAGATAGACGAAATTTGTTGTTCATTTTTGCAACAGTGGATTAATAATTTTACTGTAATGGTATCGATGTTAATTAAATGCTCAGTTTGCTTGTAAGGTCTGTTTATTGTTATCTTGAAACCTGGGGTCGAGCAGTGGAATACGCTAGTGTTTGTGGTGGTCGACACGCGTGACACAGAAAACAGGTTATGGCGGAGGGGTGTGACCTCCAGGGCTCATACTACATCAAGATCTCAAAGGTGCCGAGGAGTACTAGGACTTCGGAGATTCTATCAGAAAACCGTTTGGACATAATTTAGATATCATCTCTCTTAAAGCAATGTGATTGGTAAATTTAGCGCTAAATTCAAGTTTGTCACCTCGGTGTAAGAACCTGCGAACTTTTTCTGTGTTTCGCACCTTTTGTTTTTCTCGGTTCTAATCGTTAGAATCTGTTTCACAGTTCAAGTAAAATCACCCTAGTAGAAAGGGTTACTGTTTCGGCAGTGATTTTCAAAAGATGTTTGTGTAATGCTAATCGTCTCTATAAAGCAATCACGTCCATGGCGGCAGTAAGAATTTTAAATGTCTTTCCCGCGACTTAATAGCGATAAAAATGTCGTTTTTTAACTGGCAATTTAATCTCTATGTTCCTCAACTTAATGCGCTTTTACCAGTAAATGATTATTGTCGACCGAGGAGTTTTGAAAGCTTTTATTCTTTTTTTTTTCTTCATTTTTTTGCCTTTATTCATGAGCTGCTAGAAACACGACTATTGTTCTTTGAAAACTAATTCTCATTCATTTGTCTAGTTAAATATCGCTGCAGACTGTTATTATTGCAAACTTTCCTGCATCCAAGCGTTAATTATGAATTGTTGCTTTTCTCTCTGAATTTCCAAGGCCCAGCGGTGCCTATACTTTTTCTTGAAGTCCCATGCGTATTAATCTTTCATTCCAGGGGCCACGTTCAGGTTTTATAGTTGAGCAAGGCGGCAATTTTTTCCCTTTAAACGTGTTCTTGAAGTGTTGATTGCTCACCTTTGAACCAAGTGGGGAAGATTAAACGAGTGATTCCGACAAACCTATTACATCACCCATCCTACACTACTTTTGTGCTAATGCCACGTACATTTCTCAAGGTGATATGAATTTTAATCGAGACACCGTATAAATGGAGGACAGATTTCAAGCTGATTGAATTGATATCCAGTCAGCAAAATGGCTACAGTGGTTGTGCACTAAAGTCCAAACTCGATCAGCTAAAGTGATATTTGTCATCTGCGGTGTGGCGTGATTGTTGGTTACGATTCACTTCTACCTCTTCGAGAATACCAGGTTTGTGCTTCCATAGTTTAAACTTTAAATTTAGCTTGTTTAGCTATCGTTACATTAATTAATATTCCCAGTTGAGTATAAAATCTAATCAACGAAACGTTGTTAGTCTAAGAGCCGAAAGCCAAGATTCTCTTTTGCCTCCTCAAAAACAGCAGGTTTATTCTTAGTTTAACTTTAATTTTTGGTTACGCTATCGGTTACTTTTTTTTTTCTGAAAAAAATTATAAATCAATTTAAAGAAACGGTGAAAAGCGTCCAAATTGCTTTCCTCTTAGTGTTATTCAATATCGCCCGAAGTTACCTGTAAACATGCCATGCATGGTCCCTTTGTTATGTTGAACTGGAAGGACAAAAACGCAATAAAGGTTTACGTATAGTTAGAATTTTCGCTTTGATGAAAGAAGTGTTCCCTTGTGTAGACTACACTTATAAAATAAACTTCAAACATTGGACAGTCTTTTATTCAGGCTATATGCTTTTATATTTGATTAACCACTACGTTATTAATTAATGTACGATTTGATGGTAAATTATGCTTTTATGCCGCACACTGCTGACCAGATGCCAACAAACCAGCTGTTGGCAATTTTGGCGTAGAGTGCTTAGCTTGCACCGAGAGAGAATTACAATGTTTCCCGGGATGGTTCAGGCTGACGTAAGATAATAGTCGAAAAGAGGAGCAAGATAAGTGTGAATAAAACTGAAGGTTACGAGAAACCAGTTAAACAAGAAAATAAGGTTAATTCGGAGTGCAATTCTTAACACGTTAGTACAGTAGTATTTACACCACCAAATAACGCTTTGCATCTTTTAACAGGTACTACCTGACCATAAAGAAAAGCAGAACAATTTGCCTTCAAGGAAAGTCTTTAAAATATCAATAAAAGTACTGCCACGGTCCTTGACGAGGATATGCAGCCAACTCATTTGTTTGTCTGTCATTTATTCAGTGTATACCAAACCCATGGTAAGTTCATTTTTCGCACAACACAGTCGGTTAGTCGGGTCTTCATGCAATTTTCCATTGTTTTGAACAGGTTATTATTTTTGATACATTTTAAGAACAGGTCGTTGAGGTGGAACAGAAGATCATTATAAGAAGTAATAACCTACTATTTCAACTCAGTGACCATAATAATAACCTGCTTGTTCTAAAACTATGGAAAAGTACGCGCTTCACATTATTTTCATAAGGTCTCGGGGCTCCGCGATTAAGCTATATTTCTTTTCATGTTGCATGTTTCTTTCCACAAATTTTGACGTGCGTTTTGTGGTCTCTCTGATAATTCTGGTTTCGTATATACACCCAGACAACTGCATCTTGTATTTAATTATAACTTAAAACTCTTAACGTCTAACAAAGTAAAACATCAGACTCTAAAAGAAGTTTACGCTTTTGAATTCAGTAACGAAAGTTCGGTTTCGTAAACAAAACGAAACCTAACCCATAGCTAAATTCTCAGCGTAAACCAAAAAAAAACAATTAAAACAAAAGTAAAACAAAAACACACAAAGAGTATTACAAAAACCACTAGTCAAAAGATAGCCAAAAAAAAAAACAAAGCACAATATGTAGGTAAAAAAGGTAAGTAACAAGGTAAGTTTATTTATCTTCTTTTGAGCCCTGGGGACTAAGTGCTCCGCCCAAGGGGGGAGAGCCCCTGGGGACTAAGTGCTCCGCCCAAGGGGGGAGAGCCCCTGGGGACTAAGTGCTCCGCCCAAGGGGGGAGAGCCCCTGGGGACTAAGTGCTCCGCCCAAGGGGGGAGAGCCCCTGGGGACTAAGTGCTCCGCCCAAGGGGGGAGAGCCCCTGGGGACTAAGTGCTCCGCCCAAGGGGGGAGAGCCCCTGGGGACTAAGTGCTCCGCCCAAGGGGGGAGAGCCCCTGGGGACTAAGTGCTCCGCCCAAGGGGGGAGAGCCCCTGGGGACTAAGTGCTCCGCCCAAGGGGGGAGAGCCCCTGGGGACTAAGTGCTCCGCCCAAGGGGGGAGAGCCCCTGGGGACTAAGTGCTCCGCCCAAGGGGGGAGAGCCCCTGGGGACTAAGTGCTCCGCCCAAGGGGGGAGAGCCCCTGGGGACTAAGTGCTCCGCCCAAGGGGGGAGAGCCCCTGGGGACTAAGTGCTCCGCCCAAGGGGGGAGAGCCCCTGGGGACTAAGTGCTCCGCCCAAGGGGGGAGAGCCCCTGGGGACTAAGTGCTCCGCCCAAGGGGGGAGAGCCCCTGGGGACTAAGTGCTCCGCCCAAGGGGGGAGAGCCCCTGGGGACTAAGTGCTCCGCCCAAGGGGGGAGAGCCCCTGGGGACTAAGTGCTCCGCCCAAGGGGGGAGAGCCCCTGGGGACTAAGTGCTCCGCCCAAGGGGGGAGAGCCCCTGGGGACTAAGTGCTCCGCCCAAGGGGGGAGAGCCCCTGGGGACTAAGTGCTCCGCCCAAGGGGGGAGAGCCCCTGGGGACTAAGTGCTCCGCCCAAGGGGGGAGAGCCCCTGGGGACTAAGTGCTCCGCCCAAGGGGGGAGAGCCCCTGGGGACTAAGTGCTCCGCCCAAGGGGGGAGAGCCCCTGGGGACTAAGTGCTCCGCCCAAGGGGGGAGAGCCCCTGGGGACTAAGTGCTCCGCCCAAGGGGGGAGAGCCCCTGGGGACTAAGTGCTCCGCCCAAGGGGGGAGAGCCCCTGGGGACTAAGTGCTCCGCCCAAGGGGGGAGAGCCCCTGGGGACTAAGTGCTCCGCCCAAGGGGGGAGAGCCCCTGGGGACTAAGTGCTCCGCCCAAGGGGGGAGAGCCCCTGGGGACTAAGTGCTCCGCCCAAGGGGGGAGAGCCCCTGGGGACTAAGTGCTCCGCCCAAGGGGGGAGAGCCCCTGGGGACTAAGTGCTCCGCCCAAGGGGGGAGAGCCCCTGGGGACTAAGTGCTCCGCCCAAGGGGGGAGAGCCCCTGGGGACTAAGTGCTCCGCCCAAGGGGGGAGAGCCCCTGGGGACTAAGTGCTCCGCCCAAGGGGGGAGAGCCCCTGGGGACTAAGTGCTCCGCCCAAGGGGGGAGAGCCCCTGGGGACTAAGTGCTCCGCCCAAGGGGGGAGAGCCCCTGGGGACTAAGTGCTCCGCCCAAGGGGGGAGAGCCCCTGGGGACTAAGTGCTCCGCCCAAGGGGGGAGAGCCCCTGGGGACTAAGTGCTCCGCCCAAGGGGGGAGAGCCCCTGGGGACTAAGTGCTCCGCCCAAGGGGGGAGAGCCCCTGGGGACTAAGTGCTCCGCCCAAGGGGGGAGAGCCCCTGGGGACTAAGTGCTCCGCCCAAGGGGGGAGAGCCCCTGGGGACTAAGTGCTCCGCCCAAGGGGGGAGAGCCCCTGGGGACTAAGTGCTCCGCCCAAGGGGGGAGAGCCCCTGGGGACTAGGTGCTCCGCCCAAGGGGGGAGAGCCCCTGGGGACTAGGTGCTCCGCCCAAGGGGGGAGAGCCCCTGGGGACTAGGTGCTCCGCCCAAGGGGGGAGAGCCCCTGGGGACTAGGTGCTCCGCCCAAGGGGGGAGAGCCCCTGGGGACTAGGTGCTCCGCCCAAGGGGGGAGAGCCCCTGGGGACTAGGTGCTCCGCCCAAGGGGGGAGAGCCCCTGGGGACTAGGTGCTCCGCCCAAGGGGGGAGAGCCCCTGGGGACTAGGTGCTCCGCCCAAGGGGGGAGAGCCCCTGGGGACTAGGTGCTCCGCCCAAGGGGGGAGAGCCCCTGGGGACTAGGTGCTCCGCCCAAGGGGGGAGAGCCCCTGGGGACTAGGTGCTCCGCCCAAGGGGGGAGAGCCCCTGGGGACTAGGTGCTCCGCCCAAGGGGGGAGAGCCCCTGGGGACTAGGTGCTCCGCCCAAGGGGGGAGAGCCCCTGGGGACTAGGTGCTCCGCCCAAGGGGGGAGAGCCCCTGGGGACTAGGTGCTCCGCCCAAGGGGGGAGAGCCCCTGGGGACTAGGTGCTCCGCCCAAGGGGGGAGAGCCCCTGGGGACTAGGTGCTCCGCCCAAGGGGGGAGAGCCCCTGGGGACTAGGTGCTCCGCCCAAGGGGGGAGAGCCCCTGGGGACTAGGTGCTCCGCCCAAGGGGGGAGAGCCCCTGGGGACTAGGTGCTCCGCCCAAGGGGGGAGAGCCCCTGGGGACTAGGTGCTCCGCCCAAGGGGGGAGAGCCCCTGGGGACTAGGTGCTCCGCCCAAGGGGGGAGAGCCCCTGGGGACTAGGTGCTCCGCCCAAGGGGGGAGAGCCCCTGGGGACTAGGTGCTCCGCCCAAGGGGGGAGAGCCCCTGGGGACTAGGTGCTCCGCCCAAGGGGGGAGAGCCCCTGGGGACTAGGTGCTCCGCCCAAGGGGGGAGAGCCCCTGGGGACTAGGTGCTCCGCCCAAGGGGGGAGAGCCCCTGGGGACTAGGTGCTCCGCCCAAGGGGGGAGAGCCCCTGGGGACTAGGTGCTCCGCCCAAGGGGGGAGAGCCCCTGGGGACTAGGTGCTCCGCCCAAGGGGGGAGAGCCCCTGGGGACTAGGTGCTCCGCCCAAGGGGGGAGAGCCCCTGGGGACTAGGTGCTCCGCCCAAGGGGGGAGAGCCCCTGGGGACTAGGTGCTCCGCCCAAGGGGGGAGAGCCCCTGGGGACTAGGTGCTCCGCCCAAGGGGGGAGAGCCCCTGGGGACTAGGTGCTCCGCCCAAGGGGGGAGAGCCCCTGGGGACTAGGTGCTCCGCCCAAGGGGGGAGAGCCCCTGGGGACTAGGTGCTCCGCCCAAGGGGGGAGAGCCCCTGGGGACTAGGTGCTCCGCCCAAGGGGGGAGAGCCCCTGGGGACTAGGTGCTCCGCCCAAGGGGGGAGAGCCCCTGGGGACTAGGTGCTCCGCCCAAGGGGGGAGAGCCCCTGGGGACTAGGTGCTCCGCCCAAGGGGGGAGAGCCCCTGGGGACTAGGTGCTCCGCCCAAGGGGGGAGAGCCCCTGGGGACTAGGTGCTCCGCCCAAGGGGGGAGAGCCCCTGGGGACTAGGTGCTCCGCCCAAGGGGGGAGAGCCCCTGGGGACTAGGTGCTCCGCCCAAGGGGGGAGAGCCCCTGGGGACTAGGTGCTCCGCCCAAGGGGGGAGAGCCCCTGGGGACTAGGTGCTCCGCCCAAGGGGGGAGAGCCCCTGGGGACTAGGTGCTCCGCCCAAGGGGGGAGAGCCCCTGGGGACTAGGTGCTCCGCCCAAGGGGGGAGAGCCCCTGGGGACTAGGTGCTCCGCCCAAGGGGGGAGAGCCCCTGGGGACTAGGTGCTCCGCCCAAGGGGGGAGAGCCCCTGGGGACTAGGTGCTCCGCCCAAGGGGGGAGAGCCCCTGGGGACTAGGTGCTCCGCCCAAGGGGGGAGAGCCCCTGGGGACTAGGTGCTCCGCCCAAGGGGGGAGAGCCCCTGGGGACTAGGTGCTCCGCCCAAGGGGGGAGAGCCCCTGGGGACTAGGTGCTCCGCCCAAGGGGGGAGAGCCCCTGGGGACTAGGTGCTCCGCCCAAGGGGGGAGAGCCCCTGGGGACTAGGTGCTCCGCCCAAGGGGGGAGAGCCCCTGGGGACTAGGTGCTCCGCCCAAGGGGGGAGAGCCCCTGGGGACTAGGTGCTCCGCCCAAGGGGGGAGAGCCCCTGGGGACTAGGTGCTCCGCCCAAGGGGGGAGAGCCCCTGGGGACTAGGTGCTCCGCCCAAGGGGGGAGAGCCCCTGGGGACTAGGTGCTCCGCCCAAGGGGGGAGAGCCCCTGGGGACTAGGTGCTCCGCCCAAGGGGGGAGAGCCCCTGGGGACTAGGTGCTCCGCCCAAGGGGGGAGAGCCCCTGGGGACTAGGTGCTCCGCCCAAGGGGGGAGAGCCCCTGGGGACTAGGTGCTCCGCCCAAGGGGGGAGAGCCCCTGGGGACTAGGTGCTCCGCCCAAGGGGGGAGAGCCCCTGGGGACTAGGTGCTCCGCCCAAGGGGGGAGAGCCCCTGGGGACTAGGTGCTCCGCCCAAGGGGGGAGAGCCCCTGGGGACTAGGTGCTCCGCCCAAGGGGGGAGAGCCCCTGGGGACTAGGTGCTCCGCCCAAGGGGGGAGAGCCCCTGGGGACTAGGTGCTCCGCCCAAGGGGGGAGAGCCCCTGGGGACTAGGTGCTCCGCCCAAGGGGGGAGAGCCCCTGGGGACTAGGTGCTCCGCCCAAGGGGGGAGAGCCCCTGGGGACTAGGTGCTCCGCCCAAGGGGGGAGAGCCCCTGGGGACTAGGTGCTCCGCCCAAGGGGGGAGAGCCCCTGGGGACTAGGTGCTCCGCCCAAGGGGGGAGAGCCCCTGGGGACTAGGTGCTCCGCCCAAGGGGGGAGAGCCCCTGGGGACTAGGTGCTCCGCCCAATAACAATAGTATAAACTTTGACGTATGAAGACCTGTTTCGTTAGTAACCAATGCCTTAAAAGGGCTCTTGTCTTTTAAGAAGGGATGGCTTTTAAAACTTGACGAAATAAGTTGCCGGAGTTAAAGAATGTTTCACAAATGTTAATAAGTTTTAGTTTGTCAACCTTGACGTTGCATGAAACATAATTTAATTGCAGATGTTATAATGAAGTCGAGGTTATTTCTTAAAATCGTTTGAGAAATGTTGTAGTAAAACAATTTGCCTTTTTTTTTACGTACGAATTGTAAAAGGGCCAAAGACCAACATCTTCACGTGCAAATTGTGTGTGTGAGTTATTTTTATAATTCAGGCCCTGGTTGTTTAAACGTTGGATAGCGCTATCCACTGGATAAATCACTACCCATCGGATAGGTATTAGGGAAACTGATTAAGCTATCCGCTGGATAGTGATTTATCCGCTGGATAGCGCTATCCAACGTTTGAACAACTGAAGCCTGTTTACTAGTTTACTGAGGGATAACACGAATTCTCTTACGTACGAACGACGAAAGGGGGCAAAGTCGAACACTTTCACGTGCCGGCTCTGTGACTGTACATCTCATGCAGATTGGCTTTTCACAATGATAAATTGTAACTTGGACGTATGAAGACCTGTTTCCTTTTGTAACCAAATCCTTGAAAAAGGTTCTTGTCTTCTGAGAAGCAATAGCTTTTAAAACGTGAAGAAATAAGTTGTCGGAGTTAAAGACTGTTTCACTGAGTAGAATTGCACGTGAAAACCTCGTGAATTATGAAAACGCAACCATCTACCACAATGATAAAAATCCTGGTATGTCGTAACTATTCAGTATTCGATGAGTCACATTTTGGCTTAAGAAACTCCGAGGAAACCTTAGAGTTTTCCTTCTAATCAACGTTTGGTGAGTAGAAATTTATTTCACTTTAACGATTTGTTTAACTTGCACCAGATGTAACAGGTAAAGACAGAAGAAAGTGAATATATAGCTTAAGGATCGATTCAGCTTAGCGTTTCGCGTTTTCAGTTATGTACCGCAATACGCAATTTCGCACAAAAACCGAATCTACATTTAGGATGAAAGAGGTAGATTCATCACTCTTGGTAAGGTTACAACGAAGCATTAAGTTCAAAATAGCTCATGCACGTTTAACGTGCCTATGTTTAAATTATAGCTTCTGACTCAGTTTCGTTTTAGAATGGAGTTGGGGTATAAATTGCAGTTAGTGCACAATTTTTCGTTTTCGTGGCTCGTTTGCCGTTAAGAGAAGGAATAATTCTTCTGTTAAGTTAAAAACATATAATTTATCGATTTTCAACACGGCAAAATCTCAGCCTTAGGATATTTTTAAAATTTCGCAAATTTCAGCCTCAATATTCTTATAAAATATATTCTTACGAAAAAGAGTGTACATCTCTTTTGTATCATCTGCCATATAGTTTTGATTATCTTATTCCCATAGGGGACTACCAACCCTTAATTCTCAATACAGCCAGACCCCGGGGGGTACTTTGGTTAATTTTTGCTGGATATGTGCCGCTGCCTCTCAGAGCCCCTACACCAATATAATCTATTCGGTTGCCAATTATAGACCCCATCTTAGTCACTTTTGGGCAAACATGTATGTTTGGCGATCCCATTTTAGTCACTTTGTATCTATATAACTACTCCATATTGAATGAAGAACACTTTACTTTTCACCTACAGTGAAACATTCTGGTACGTTTGCTAACCGTAAATATGAAGAACTGTCTTACCCCCCCCAAAAATCCGAAAATGTAGGACCCAATCCAGCGCGGCACATCCCCATTAGCCTCTTAAAAGGAAGTACCCCCCCGGAGCCAGACCAGGAACATTTTTATAATTTGCAGACATCGCAGGCTAAGCAACTGCGAACTCTTTCTCACGGTCCCTTTTCCCGCAGGTATCTTGGCAACATCATTCGGGACACTGAAAAACTGAACAAAAGAACACGATTTTTTAGCTATCGTCTGGAGCCCATAACCCATGGGCTCCTACAGCGCAAACGAGTTATTATACATTTTCTTGCTTCGATATGGTGTAAATATTTTTAACATTAGAGTGGCCGGCATGAGTATATGTAAGGTACTAAGGGTAGCCTCCCACGCAGACAACAGGAAGTCCTCGAGAACGTATGCATGGGAGACAAAGAGTTGACGCGCCACCAATAAGTCTACTCCTCTGGAATAACTGACACAGTTTGCTTAACTAGAAATTTTACTTCTTCCTTAAGTCCCAATACCAATCTTTCGATCGCTATTGACACCTTACGTCGAACTTGCCCTTGATGCTCTAAAATTGATACTGATAAACGGTTAGATATATATTTTAATTAAAAAGTCGGCGTGAAACTTGTGCGTGTGCCGAGGATTGCCAGATTACCCATAAAGGATTCTTTTATGATTAACTATGCGGTTTAGTTTTATTTTTTATGATTACTTGCGACTATTCAGTATGCTTATTTGACCTTATTTGAATCGCTTGAGAGGTGCGAGTTGTTAAAATCCAACAGCCTTTCTTATTAAGAGAAAACTGAATGCAGGGCTGGCACTGTGGCAAAGGGATGATTTAGTAGGCCAATCTTTCGGCTAACAAAACTAGCCTTCCTCAGGGCCAGAGCTATACCGGGAGAAAATATCTTTTAACTGCTCATAAGATATTTTTTCGTTAGCCGAAATATTGGCCTATAATAAATCAACCCTTTGCCGTAGTGCCAGCCCGATGTGCCAGCCCTGCATTCAGTTTTGTTTTATTTTACACTTTAAATGACGTCTGGCTACAGCATCTCTAGCCTGCGCGCAGACGAAATTTAACTCTGGTTAACTCGTGCTAATCAGAGTTTAGTTATCGTCTGCACGCAGGCTACAGCATCTCTTAATTAGAGATCCGGCAAGAGGAACCAGTCAGTTATATTTATGTGTTGCGCGGACCTCTGCAGTCAAACAGTATTGTCACTTGACTTTTACCTTTTTAAATTTCTTGGTAAAATTTAAGTGAAGAATTTTTCTTTGACAGACTTGTCCTTTCAATAAGTATAAAAATCTATCAAGGTATATATTTCTTGTGGCAATTTCGTTCGTGGGGTGGCGAGAAGTGACCGGATACCGGATGGATGAAAAAATAATGTGCCAGTTTATTAATAGTAAACTGATCCTCACGACAGGAAGTGTGATAGAAAAAATTAAAGAAAGAAAACAAAAATCAAGTAGTGAATTATATTTGCCTGATATTTCGGTTTGCAACACAAACCTTCAACGGGGTTATAAAAGAAAAATGAATACAGATAAAAGATGCCACAAGGCGATAAGGATCAGTTTGCTCTTTTAATTTTAACCTGCGGTCAGACGATTTTTTCTTTTTGCCCCCTCCCCCCCAAAAAAATCACCTGATCGCAGGTTATTTTAAGTTTAAAATTCGGTACTCAAGATTTTACTGATCCAACTAAAGATCCGGCAGACCCTCACTGGTTTGTCGTTGTGGTTTTGCTTTCATTACCCTGCGTGGCCGGCGTTGAAAGGGAAAGGAGAAGGGGGAATTTGGGCGCGCGAGGGCGCCCTCCTCCCTCGCGCGCGATCTCGCCTTCTAATTCCCTTCCCCTTCCCTTTCGAACGCCTGCCACGCAGGCTATGCTTTCACAAATGTTTCTGTTTATTTAGGGACCAGTCATAATTTAAGTTGGAGCGGGAGGTGGAGGAGAAATTGTTTTTTATCCCAAATTATTTCCAGACCCCTACTCAATAGCACCCATACCTTTTAGGTACCCCCCTTCAATCATGTGAAAAGATTTAAGGGCCCCCCTTTCTTACATAACACCCAAATGGTAATAACAAATAACATTTTCTTTACTTTACCGTTCTTACTCACTGTCACTTCCGAATGTGCCAACTACATAATCGTAATAATTAATAATAATGGATAATAATAATATAACACAATAATGGATGTTGTGTTGATGCACCTACTATTTGAGCATTAAATATTTTTGTCAAAATGCTCATTAAATTGTTGTAGTATTGTTGGTTTTCACATGACGTCACCAAAATGCAAACTAAGAAACAATCGATCCTACCGAGATTTTACTTTCACGATGCATTAGAGCCGCTGAAAACTAATTTTCATACAAATTTTCGCTTCAAAAGGGTTCTTGGTTTTGTGATAGAGTACGCTTGAATTTCTAAGCTTTTGCGTGACGCGGCATTTACATGACGGCCAAGAGAGCTGTCATGTAGGTTAAAAAAATGACTTATTTTAGGAAATTTTGCTATCTAAACAGTTCATGTATTAGAAAAATTTTTACTTTAATGTTTATGAGTTTCTCGAAGAATAAATTCACGTTTTTGTAGCAAAACAATTTCTGTTGGTTTCCGTCCGCCATGTTGGAGCTCATCCGGATGAGCTCCAGCATGGCGTCTCCATACAAAGCTCTATAAATTTGGGTCAAACATTTCTTCGGATATCTCGCATACGAATTATTCCTTCGACCCAAATCTTGGCAAGGGTCTTTGTATATTTACCTCCTTTCATTTCCAAGATTCTGGACTTTATCTGTAGAATGGTTTTGATTTTTATTTTAATCTATTTTGAATGGCGTGACACTGAAAACCAGCAATAGTCGCCTCAGGTGACGTGAATATCGGCGAATAGTCACCTCGAGGTGACTATTCGCCGATATTCACGTCGCCTGAGGCGACTAATTGTTTTAGTATAATTACATTGATGATTATTCGAGAAAATAAAATTATTGATCAATTTCCGACCCCGAAACATCAAAAAATCTGGCTGCCATGTTGAAAACTGCTAGCCTTCAATGCTACAATCACCGTGCGGTGATTATAGTGGGATAGAGCGAAGCTCCTAGCCAATCACAGCGCTCTATTTTCGATAATCATTAATGTAATTATACTAATACACAATATACGACTTTGTGTGAAACTGAATCAAAATCAGGTCCTTTAATACTCAAACATCATGCTACTCAGTAGGGATGCTACTTAAAAGAAACTTGAAGACCCCCCCAAAGTCATCTTTTGGCATTTTAAGGCCCCCCATATTCCATCCAACATCTCCTCCACCCTCTCCGCCTCCAACTTAAATGACTGGTCCCTTAGTCTGATCTGCTACACAGCCGTTTTCAGAGTCGCCACGTAACGCTCCTTCCCAAGGGAGGAGGGTTGCGTGACGTCACTAAAACCAGCAGGAACGCGTGAAGAACCCCTAAGAACGTCTGCATGGGAGGCTAATTTTTAAGAGGCCCGAGCATGAAATGTCAAGAAAAGTCTTAGATCGCTATCTGATTCTTTTATCATAGTTGATTTGATATTAAGCACTTTGTTATTGTGGAGTTTAATCTGTGAAGTCTATAAGCGTGTCATTCATTTGTTTGTTCTAGGTGTTCCAAATTTTTGTTTGGTCCCGTTAGGTGTGGCATTGTGTTGGCACTCATTTGCTGAATCAGATTACAATACAATACAATACAATACTTTATTGACAGCTCCCCATAGGGGCTTTTCAGTGACAATACAAAATAAATAATAAGTTAATTAATTAAGGTAAATCCTAGATACAAAATTACTAAGACAAAAACGAATTTAAAAGGTCTAGTTTAAGATTACGTTTATTTTCTTTGAATTCGCCAAGGCTACGTACATGTATTTTATAAGGGACTGTGACCAGCCCCCTGACCTGTTCCCAGAGCTGTTACCCTCGCTGGCTCCGCAAATGGCCAGCGGAAACTCAGAAAGCATATGCACACGAGCACAATAGACCACTTCGATATATTAAAATTCAGCTTGGCAGCGAGGCCTAGAGGACACAAACAAAGGAAACTGAACGAACATGATTATTCATTTCTTTTGTTTGTGTCCTCTAAGCCTCACCATCAAGCTGAATTTTAATATATCGAAAGTGTCCTATTGAGCATGAGTTGAGCGGAGTTGAGCCAACCTCGTCCCCAGGGGTCCCTTTTGTCATGCGCTGGAAAAACGATCCCCGTCGCTGACCAAAAGGATCGCGGCCTCTGGGAACGAGATTGGAGTTGAGCATGAGAACCAGAAGACCCTGGTGAGAGATATGGCGGAAGATTTGACATGATTATTTTCACAATTAGGATTTTTCATATCCTGAAGATATGAAGAGATCCAAATCACATTCTAAGAGAAGAACTTATGTTCCTGATCCTCATGTAATAAATGAAGTACAAAGTGTTTTACGAGGTCGAATTTTCCATGGCGATATTCCGCCAGACTTACATGGCTTAGAAGAGCAAAAGAGGTAAGCAGATTGATTTGGTAATATAACCCAACACATACATTAATTTTATACTTTTTCCCGCAAATAGTAAAATATGAATAGAGTCGAAACATGTATGCATAATAAGTCTGTAAACTGATTTTTTCTGTACACTGAACAGTGCCTGATCCAGACCTCGAGTTAAGGGAGAAGGGGGGCCGGTCATCCAGACCCTTAGATGTTGGGGGGGGGGGGGGGGGAGGTCTCCAAAAATTTCTGGTCCCTAACGTAGTTATGAATTTGTGGCATTTAAGATTTACTGTATTTATCTTATGTTTTTACAAATTTTTGACGTTGTTTTCGAACACCCCAAACCCCCTCTAGATCCGCCCTAGCAGTCCTCGTGGTGGCCGGCATTAGCAAATTTTGTGGGCAAGTGGCCCTGGGGTCAGGCAGTTTCTTACCTTGGGGCCACCCCCAAGCTTTTGGCACTCATGTGGTTTCCTATCCTAATATGATTAAACATGGAGGATTTTACTAGAAAGACAAGCAGATTGGTAGATTTGCTCATCCATGGATAAATGAACAACTTGTAGGGCATTGGGTGTGGTTGGATTTGACTGATGTACTGGTAAGTGTCTGTAAGAGTGAATAGACCTGAATAGCTCCATGCATTATTGGTTTCATTTGATTTCATTTATTTTTTTTTTGTCTCCAGGGAGTTACTAGATCTGATCAAACGATGTGCACAATATGGAGAAAGCAACTCTGTTTTACTAATTGGTCCTAGGGGTAGTGGAAAGTCACTGGTAAGAGCTCTATCAAAGTTCTTTAACACGGTGAAACCCTGCATGATTTCTTACTAGATTTCTGTCATACAGTTAAAGCTCTCGTGAGTGACCACCTTGGGAATCGAAAAAAAATTAATTATTGTAACTAGAGCTGGTCTCTCACCAGAATGAGCCCTAGTAAGTGACTGCATGGTAAAACAGTTTTGGGTGGTCACTTATGGGAGCTTCAGAAATTTACTGATAATTACTTAAGTCCCATTTTTTTAGATTAGCTTTTTATTAGATTTTTGTTAGATTTTTATTAGATTAGCTTTTTATTAGATTTTATTTTATTTAGATTAGCTTTTTATTAGGATTTTATATATACTATATTTTTATTGATATAATATTTTTAATTATTTTCAATAACTTAGTAATGGCGATAATTTACTTGTAATGCGCATTTGATCATATTCACATGTATTTTGCGCAATATAAATGTTAAATTATTATTATTAATATTATTAGTCTACTCTGTCTTAATGGACACCTCTATAAGATGGACACCTCTCTTGACAGACACCTGTTCCAGTCCCTGTCACTTTTCAGTAATTTTACTGTAAATATACTCTCTATTACTATAGGAAGGACAGTGGAGGTTTTTGAAACCGTAAATGAACAATTGTAAAGTGCTTTATGCAGTGAAAAATACCTCAAAATTAGAAGTGTAGGTGCTCTACATGACAGAAATTTGCAAAATTTTCTAGTGTTGCTCCAGTTTGCAGAGTGTATATATTACAGGTCAAAATTAATTTCAGGTTAAAATTTTTTAACCTAGGTTGATTCTCAATTATTCGTCTGTATCCTGGCACTAATTCATGAGTAATTATGGCTAGGAGACCAAGGAAATGGAGAATCAACCTACAATACTCGTCATAAATCTTGAAACACTTGTGCGATTTTCCCCTCCCCAATGTTGATTTGGGATTTGCAGTCATCTCAGTGGTCCAAAATACGCGTCGCTCAACATTGGGGAGGGAGAAGGGACACTTTAGTAAGAAAACGTGTGTGAGGAGTAAACCGCAGGATTTTTCCCGAAAATTCGGGAGAAACGGTGTCTGTTTCAACGATTTGTGACGAGTATTGTAGGTTAAAAAAATTTTAACCTGAATTTAATTTTGACCTGTAACATAATAATTATATACAGTTATGCCTTTAGACCTTGAAGCCAGCTGTAATGTTTGATTGCACAATGGAGAAATGATTCCACTTTTTCTGTTACTAGTGTTCCAGTTTTAGCTGTTTTGTAAGTTTAAAAGACTTGTATCCATTGTGAATGGGTTCAGCTTTAGTTTCTTAAAATTACTGGTATCATGTTAGCTCGGACTCTCAGTAAGCCAGACACCTCTTTAAGATGGACAGTGAGGGCCTGTCCTGAAGATGTCCCTCTTAGAGAAAGTAGACTGTAAGAGCCATTTCAACCTTCCTTCCAAAAATAAGTTGTGAAATTTGGTAGTTTACATCTTTACTGCAGCAGCTAGCTATTCTTAGCTCTACCCATAGGATTGCAGATTAAAGAATTTGAGAATTTCCATTGTTTTATCTTCAGCTTGTTAAGACCATTCTTGAGGATTTGTATAAAACAAAAGGGGTAAAACAAAACATGTTGGAAGTTCATTTGAATGGTAAGTATGTGCGTATGTTATTCTTGCACGATACATAATGATTATATATATTGCCTTGTGCACCTAAACTCAAAACATGAAAAAATGAAAAATTAATGAGCAAGATATAAGTGGCCACTTCTTCTAAAACACTAATTTTTTTCTGCCAAAGTCTGATTAGAACCTCTCATAAACAAACATGCATTTAGCCTCCTGATGGTTTTATAGTTTTCCACTATTGCTTTTACAGTGCGAGTCTTGCTATGGTTTCCACCTGACTAAGAGTTTTGACATTTTTTGAACACTTTTTTGATTTGGTGGTGGAGTTTATCAGACTGTTTGACCACCACTCTCAGTGGAAAACAAACAGAACGGATAGAAATCCACCAATCACAGTCCACTAGAGTGACCTATTTAAAAAGTTCAGAAGGTCCCGTTAGTGGGTAGTGCTTCTGATTGGTTGTGTCACTTGGGAATTTGTTTTAAATAATCAATCAGAACCCCTATCCTGCTTTTTCGAGGCTGGGTGCTTATCATCTTTTCCTACTTATGGGCTGGGCACTTATTCAAGGTGGGTGCTCAATATTTTTGAGGTTAGACACTTAAATAAAATTAATATGGTATTGACTGTTAGGCTTGGTGCAAACAGATGACAGATCAGCTTTGTTGCAAATAACAAGACAGCTGCAACTAGAAAACACAGTAGGAGACAAAGTATTTGTAAGTATTTTGACATGAGTAGATAATATGATAATTTAAGGAAAGCATCATCAAAACCTGGGTTGGATTGGGCAGGACAAAGCCCTTTAAGTTACTAAATGACAAATGTCGAGGGACAGGGCTACAGCAGTTGATCCAATTTACTTCAGTCCGGGTATTCTTACTTGTTTGGCTCTGGTATGGCATCAAATCCAGGACAGTTCAAAACACAGAAGGGGACATCGTCATTGCCACATGTTTTGGTGACTGACCACTCCTTGTGAACTAGCCTGCGAACGGCAGACGTTTCTCCTCGCTCATCGCCACTCAGGAACGTTTCGCGAGGAGGAACGTCTGCGACTCAGCGACAGAAATTCCATACTGATGACGCAAAATCTGTCCAGAATCCGGTCAGAAGCGCTAATTGGTCGATGGAGTAGATTCATTGTTTTAGCTATTGTTTACAAATGACAGACAGAAGACAAAAGGCCGCAAAGGTCAAATATAAACGCGATGAATCTCTAACAAAACAGTCAATATTTGTGGAATATAGTCTTCTCTAAAAGTAGCATTTGAGTTTTGCTGGAGCTCATTCGCAGATGAACACAACACTTTTCCAAAATCGACCAGGAGAAACGTAAAATTGAACAAATTTGCATTTGACACCCCATGACTACCGGATTTTTTTATGTAAACATTGATTTACGTCATCAGTATGGAATTTCTGTTGCTGAGTCGCAGACGTTCCTTCTCACGAAACGTTCCTCAGCGGCGATGAGCAAGGAGAAACGTCTGTCGTTCGCGGGCTACTTGTGAACAGGTCAGGCAACAAGTCACAGTGACAAATCACTTTGTTTGTACTGGAGAATACATGTATTTGCGAAAATCTTTGTCACTGTGATACAATTTTTTTGCCACAACAAGGCACACAAAACGAAATTTAGGAGGTGTTTACATGAGAAAACTCGCACCAGTGCCAGTTTCATACCCGGATGACTTTTTGATTTTGTACTGTGTTTACATGATGACTGGGTCATTTCATATCTCGTTATTTAAAGGTACACTTCATGTTGATAAGATACACATGTGATTCAAAATCATAAGCATTATGCATGCACTAAACTGTCACATGGCGTGTTCAAACTTTTACATCTTACGACACACACATACTTAACAGGACAAGCAGTGCTCAAATTTTGGCTTGCCCCAGACCATTGCATCCTTGTGTACAGTAAATTAGTTTTATGTTTTTGTTAGAAGATGACTTACCTGATGGGAAAATCTGCTCATCCTTGATAACTGGACAGGACACTTTTGAGTTCTGGCTTTAAATCATAACTAACACTGCCTAGGTTCTCCATCTCATATTGCTGTTTAATCAGACGATAGAACCATAGGAATAAAGGAAATAAAACATCTTTATTTCAAATATATTCTCCCTGTCGTCCCAAAATAGATGTATGGGGAACAATGTGGGGAATTTTTATGATATCATGTCCTAAAGGGTTTCAAGAAAAATCCCTATCCTTATGTCATAAACCATTTTCTTAGTTTGCAGAATGCAAAATTTTAAATACCGTAATTAATTTTGTGAATTTGCAGAGATGCCAACCTCTGGAGATCTAAAATCTGGGGACTATTTCTTTTGCAGTATCCCCAGCTCTCCTCCACTGTCAACCCAATTTACCTCAATACACTCAAATCAACCCAGTCCTCAAACCATAACAAGGGTGTGGCTCAGGGCATTATGTGTAGTCTTACATGAGGGGACCATCAACAGTAGGTTCTGTATTTTTGTAACAACAAAAATAATCTTTGTCCATAGTGGCAGATAGGGTAAAATGTACCAATAAATAAAAAAACATACAAGGAAATTTGAAATCAAATTTTTGGGGGGAGTTTTAGGAAATTTGGGGCTAAAGCATAGAAGAGCTGAAAAGACATTTTTATCCAGAAGATATAATAGCATGAGAGATTTGTGCCATACTCAGGAAATTTTATCCTGATAATGTGAGAGGGTTGGCTTATATGTTGTAATGTTGCACATGATTTTAGATTACGTAATTGTGTTTAAGGGCATTATGCATGGTTTTGAGGCCTCTTAAAAAGGCTATCCTTGTGAAGTTAATATTACCAGTTGCCCAATAAAAATAATATTGTTTATTGTTTTTAATTGATTTTCAGGGCTCCTTTGCTGAAAACCTAGTCTTCTTGCTAGATGCACTGAAAAGTGGTGGGTGTTTATATTCATCTACCTGAAAAAGAACTTAATAATAAATGACTTTTGATAATATGTCAAAATTGTCTCCTTGTATTGGCAACTATGAGATGATTATAGCCAACTCAATGCTACGTGTGTTTTTGGCTATCTACCATCTCATATCCAATGCGCACTCCTGGAATAATTGTTAAATATACATTTTTATTTATCTTAATTGAGCAGATGAAGAGCCATTCAGTGGATATGTTGAAATAAAGCTGTTATTATTATTATTATTATTATTATTACCGGGTATTCTATTCTTTTTGGGATTACTAGCTGCTTTATAGGGCATAACTGCCTAATGGAGGTTTAAAGTTCACTATAGTTTGTATTTTACAGGTGGCCAGGAAAGTCAGTCAGTCCTGTTTATTCTGGATGAATTTGACTTGTTTACAAACCACAAAACTCAGTCATTGCTATACAACTTGTTTGATGTGTCACAGTCTGCCCAGACTCCCATCTGTGTAATCGGGCTCACTTGTAGGCTGGTAAGTCTGTGTATTGTTGTTGCTTCTTTAAGTACAGTAATTATTGACTAGATGAGCATTGCGTGCTCCATAAATATAAAGGCCTCTTCAGTTTTTATTAGGTGCTCCTCTCTAATAAATATGCCCCATGACAATATGGTTATTACTCCACAAAATACTAGTAAATAACAAAAAGGAGCAAAATCATTCAGTTTAGTTATGCAGTTTCTTGCTTGTTTAGCAATGGGTTGTGCATTGCTTCTTTTTCAATGTCAAGTTCAAAGTAAGGATTGGTTAACTATGACAACACAATGACCCTGAACAAAGATTCTGACTTGAAAGTTGAGATTTGGAAGAGAATATGGATCTTTTGATGACCTAGATGTATTATGGATGGACTGGATATTCTGCTGTTTAAGAACTCTCTGCATATTTTTCTTGAAAGCATGTTACTTTTGTGGAGCTTGTTACAGCTAATGAGGATTAATGCCTCTCTTTTTTAAATGCCCCGTCTTTGACCCCTAAAATTAATTAAATGCCCCTGGCATCTACATATAGATCATATACGATAAGTCCTGTTTTTTTTTTTTTGCCTGAAGGATGTTGTAGAACTTCTTGAGAAAAGGGTGAAGTCCAGGTTTTCACACAGACAGATCCATCTTTTTAACTCAGGGACATTTGATGATTATCTTGAAGTTGCTACGTAAGTACATTATTGAATTATAGCAGTTGTAGTAGGTACTAGTCACTATCATCTCCAGAATGTAACTAACTTAAATGTGTATAAATTCTTTTCTTCCAAGAAACATAAGGGGTGGATGCAAGTTTTTGTAAGGGTGGCTGGTACCAATCGGCCACAAACAAAACCTGAAGTTTAATTTGTCCTGTGGTGTCCCCAAAATGTGCTGTTGTGGAAGGATGTTGAATAGGAACCTTTAACACTGCAAATTCTCACCATGCCACGAAATACAATGTAGAAGAAAATTTGCACCACTACCCTAAAATCTTGTAACGCATAGCATGAAAATAAAGTGCAAATAAAACTTTTGTAACAAACATGTTCGTTGGCCAAAAGGGGGGAAGGGATGGTTAGCCACCCAATCCACCTCCCCTGGTTTCACCCCTGAACATGCATTTAAATTTGGAGTTTTTGCTTTTATTGCAATTGACAAAATGAGTATACATTTTAAGGCATAAGTTAACAATTTTTTGTTTACATTATAGGTCTGTTTTAACATTACCATCAACCTTTAAAGACAGACAATTTGTTCAAGCCTGGAGTACCCATGTTGCAGTAAGAATCTGAAAGTTTGTTTAGTAAAATTGAGAAACCTTATCATTGTTGACACCTGGAAGAGCTTAAATATTTCATGTTCAAGTACCTCTTTTTTAAAAAAGAGGTCGCTTAGAGTCACCAGCTGTGCATGACAAGAAATGTCTCAGAGTATATTTTTATTATGTCCTCAACCTCTACTACCCTGCTAGCAGAGGCTTTTCCCTTGTGTTTCTCAGCATTGTACTGCCATTCTCTTTGTGGTCTTTTCCTCGGCACAGAAACAACCAAAACAAAACGCAAGCAGCCAAAACAGCGAAGAGAATGGCAGTACAACGCTGAGAAACACAATGGAAAAGCCTCTGCTAGCAGGGTAACCTCTACAAGCAGGGAAGGAGACATCTGAATTCATGTGTTTTTAAACCTTTAACTCTCAAAAATAAATAGCCAAAATTCACCAAAGTTTCCACATTTCATTTTTTAAAATGGTGAAATAGCAAAATAGTACTATGTGAAAGTAACTTGTAGCCTGTGGTGCAAGGATTTCCAGTTGAGTTATTGCACAAAAGTTGGAGCGAGAGCAAAAGAAATGGAAGATTGAAGGAGGAGGTGGAGGGGAAATGCTTGCCCAGAAGCCCCATGATTCTGGAAAACACCCCTTGATATTTCACATTTCAGTTCATTTGTAAATATTGACAGCTTGTCAACATAGCAGCCAGTAACGTGAATAACAGACAGAATAGATTACCAGATTTGCAAAGTTTACTTTGTTCCCTTTAAAACATGCTCCACACAATTGCAGAAAACTATAATAAAGTAGGTTAATGATACAAAAGGATTGAACTCACAGTTTTTCAGAATCATGGGGTTTGCAGGCAAGCGTAACTTCCTTCTTTCCCCCTTCTCCTCATTCCTCTTTTTTCTCACTTCCCAACTTTCTCATCTTGACTTTATTGACCAATCAGATCAATAACCAGAGTATATAATACCATCTATTGACGTGATACAACTCACTTTGACTCTGAAGATGACTACCGCACAGGTTGTTGAAACGTCAGTCACTGTCAACAACAACAGTCCTATTCAGGACTACGTTCACCCGGACGATCAAACTCAACCTACTTTTGAAATGACTCCTGGGTTCAAACCTTTCACAGTTTCTCAACTAACTCGCACAGAGACACTTGCTTTGCAGGCTAAGTAACTTGAAATGGGAGTCTTTGGGTATCCATAGCTCAACATAAAATATTTTGATTTCTGTCTTCATTTTGTGTTTAAAGGACCTGTTTGAAGACAGTTCTTCACGGACAGTTCTCAGGAGACAATTCAGCATTGCAAAGGACATTAGAAGTTTACATCAACTGCTAGTGAGTAACTGAACTCAAAATTTAATCATTCTAAATGCCTATCTTGTACAAAATAGCCCTGCTCAAATGACCTATGGCTGTTGTCAGACACATGCAACAAAGAAACAGCTTGCTGCAATTATGGAGTTATTAAAAGCTTTTGGTCATTATTTTTTCTGTCAGTCAAGGTACGGTGGGATCCTGGAGAATCCTTGAAACCTCCTTGGGTGGTTAAAAAAAATCTAGGGTAAATATTAGAGTGTTTCACTGGGAAAGGAAAGTAAGTTTTAGTTTGAATTATCAGGAGGATCAGGTGTGAGAAATTAGGATTCTATTGTCAGTATACCATTTTAAAATAATATAGAATTGCTAGTAACAGTAAGTTAAGTGAGGTTCAGAATACTAGTTTTGAATTTTTTTCAATCACTGTTTTTCATCTATTGCTTACTAATAACCTTTTATTTCCAGTAACTATATTTACAAACTCTTAATACAAGAAAAGGACTGGCTGTGTTGTATGTTCTTTGCCTCTGACTAAAATCAATAAATGTTTGTTTTTTAGGCCTTTCCAGTTTGCAACCTTTGTCCAGATCACCCATTTATTGACCCCAAGGACCTAGTTGAAGCACAGCTAAAGATGGGAGTGGATTGCAAGACAGCGATGTTGTGTGGTGGGTGTTCTTTATGTTCATGTTTTGCTATACAACAAGTAAAAGAACTTGAAAAAATTCAAGCCTGACCAGGAATCGAACCCTGACCTTTGTGATGACCGGACGCAACACTCTATGTATCCATTGAGCTAATCAAGCCAACTGGAAAGCACATCATTATGAGTTCATACAGTTGTAATATAGCTGATGGTGGAAGTGAATAAAAGTAGCCTTTGTTAAAAAAGTGTTTTGTGCAAAGGAAAGATTGAAAGCACAGCAGTACGCAAATTTTCTTGGTGATCTTGAAAGTGTGTTTACTTATGATTTCTGTGTTCCCAGCATAGTTCATTTTACATTATTAATTTGAAGTACCCTAGGAACCATGCCTTCCTGGGAGAAGGTATCGTAATAAGAAAACCCCACTCCACCTACAAATTTGAAATACCTGTCTTTACTTCATGTCATTCTATGGGGAAAGAAGTCCTTGAAAAAGTTATTTTACTCCTTGAAAAGTCCTTGATTTCCCCCAAAGACATTCTGTATGAACCATGCAGGAGGAAATAATTTATTGATGTTGTCACTTTGGAACTTAAAGGGTTAAGGAGATTAGGCTCAGATGTTATTGGTGGGAAGGGGGTGGTGGTGAAAATTATATGCTACAGTCAATCCTCTTTACAATGGGCACTTTTGGTGGGACTGTGGTAAGGAACCATTGTTGAGAGATGGCCATTAGGGGTGGTAAGGAGTAACACAACACCAGTTTGGGACGAGGACTGACATGGAAATATTTTCAAAAAGCCTGTTGTATTCTATTAATATATAACACTACCAATATATAGTATTTAAGAAAAATCAAAAGCATAGAACCAACATAACAGACAGAGGGATCGATCAATAGATAGATAGACAGACATGATGAAAGACAGATAGATGGGTGGACGGACAAACAGACAGATCTAGACATGCAGATGTAAGGACAGACGGACTGAAAGACAGACCTGCAGACAGACAGGCAAATGGTCATACGGACTGGCAGACAGACTGACAGACAGAATGAATGAATAATGAAATGAATCACCTTTGTTTTAAATGAGACAATTGGGCATTGCTTACATTTTTTAAATAATTGCAGTTGAGCTTGCCTAAAATGATAATTCCTTTTGATTAAACATCAAAAATGGGGACAAGATTTTCTAGGCTCTCAAAGAAACCCTTTTTACCATTCGGAGGTCTATAATCTGGCACCACAACATTAACAACCTTACCGTTTAGCTTGATAATTTCAACACTCAGCATAATACAGACAGTCAGGCAAATATAATGGTCATAGGGACATACAGGCAGGCAGATAGACAGACAGAGTCAAAGGGTTGTACTGTGTACATAATAATGTACATCATTTACTTTTAAATTATCTTTGGCTCACAACTTAGTGCCCGTTGCTGTTACAGAGAGTTGGCCAGCCATTATAGAGAGGTTAAAACAAAGCAAATATATGGGGCTGTCTACTGGGACAAATGTTATCATGTAGCAAAGAGACAGCCAATCAGATTGACATGAGGCAACTCAACTGCAAACAGCAATGGTAATTCATTTGTTGTTTTGAAGTTTGCTCGCATGCCCTGAACTTTTATACTGATATGGTTAGTTACACGCAATTGTAATTGGTCTGAATCAAATCAAAGTGTTCATGGTTCAGTACCTAGTGGCTGGGAAGCTTTGAGTCAGGACATGTTGCTTAACTATGTACTGCCTCATTGCTTCTTGCAGGTGTTTCAGTGCTGGAGCTGTGCCTCATCATTGCCATGAAGCATCTGACAACATTGCATGAAGGAGAGCCTTTCAATTTTGAGATGGTCTACAAAGGTATATAAAATATTTGGCTCTTCATGGTAACAGAGAAAAACCGTGCAAAGGCCGTGAAAACTGGTTTTATCAATGGGATTCTAAGACAATAATATAAGTTTTTGCTCAGATTAAAAGGATATAGGTGCCATAATAGAGAGGCCATAAGACAGGGTACCATGCTAGGATAAACTTGACCTCTCTAGGAAATATAAAATATTAAATTTCTCAGTACGTATAAAGCTTCGGTCAGTGTCAAAAATCATTAGGGCTCTGTCCTCGTTTTCTAGTGTGCAAGTTATCTTGCCTGGACAGAAAACGCAATTTACAGTCAACTTTTGAACAGCATTGCCTCAGAGAGATGGGGTGGAATGTGGGGTTAAAGAATGACAGTGTTGCTAATTGTAGTCTGGCTGCATAGCAAACAAAAGATGCTGATCATGAATTGGTCATGCAGCTTAAAAGAAAGAAATCATCTCTTAACTCCTTACTACTGTAAATCTGTTTAGACGTGTGCAAGAAGGACACCGGGAGCTCTATTAAGTGATAGTCCGTGTTTAAAAAATATTTTTAGCTAAGTTATTAAAAGGTGTAATAATGTTTTTATGTTAGTAACTTCAATGTACTTATCCTTTTTTCTTCTGTTAATTCATTTTGATATTTTTAGGTATTTAATGTCACACTGGCATTAAAAGTTAATAAATATTCAGTTGTCTTATTTTCACTTTATCAGCACTGTTTATACTAATGAAATTTAATGGACATTAATAATTGCAGAATATCAGAAATTTTCCCAGAAGAAAGGGCATGCTGTTCAGTCATTTGAAAAACCTGTTGTTTTGAAGGTAATTCTTGTATTAAAGCCATAAAAACCTTATTTTAGAACAAGGGGAGGGGTGTGTGAGATAAGGGTATAGAACTTCCTACATTCCCATACTATCCTGTTTCTTACCCCCTTGTCCAATACTACTTTCTACCCCCTGGTCCCATAACATCCTGTTTTCTATCCCCTGATCCCATACTATCCTGAGTTCTAAAACCTGATCCCATACTATCCTGGTTTCTACCACCTGATCCCATATCATCCTGGTTCCTACCCCGTTGTCTCATACCATCCTGTTTCCTATCCCTTGCTTCTATAACATGCTGGTTCCTATTCCCTGGTCCTGGGCCCTCCTGGTTTCTACTGCCTGATCCCCTAACCACCCCTGATCTCATACCATCCAGGTTCCTATCCTCTGGTCCCATACCATCCTGGTTCCTACCCCTGCTCCCATACCAATCTGGTTCTTACCCCAAGATCCCATACCATCCTTGTCCTTACCCTCTGCACCCATACCATTCTTGTCCTTACCCCTGCTCCCATACCATCTTGGCTCCAACCCCTTTCTCCCATATCACCGTGGTTCCAACTCCCTGCTCTCATACCTTGCCTGTCCTTACCAGGACCCCCTTGCTCTCCCTGCTCTCTTATCCTACCCCCTTCTCCCATATCATCCTAGTTTCTACCCCCTGCTCCCATACCATCCTTGTCCTTACCCGGAACCCCTTGCTCTCCCTTCTCTCTTACCATCCTAGTGTCTACCCCTCGGTTGGTGGTCCCAGCTGGCTTTTAACCCTGTGAGATGTTGACTTCTGCCATGCACTGAGAAAAGTAGACAATGTACTTAACAGTTTCCCTGCATCCACTGTGGCTCTTACTCAGTCTTTAAAAAAGAGAAAACCAATAACTGATTTCATTCTTGGACCTGAATTTTTGTTTTTCCTCTCTTGTACCATGGGAATCCCTCTTACTGTCTTTAGCCTTCGTTATCTCCTATTAATAGTCTTTCCTGATCAACATACTCCCAGAATTTGACTTCTCATCTCCCCAGCCTTACTGAATTGCATATTAAGCCCCTTTTCTTTACTTACATGCATGTAAGTTACGTGCAGGCTTTCAAAGCAATCATGAAACATTGATTTGTTTTGCATTTTCTTAAATTTGATGAAATAATACAAATAATGGTTTTTGAGAAAAGATGTTTTATGGGAAAACCTCAGAAAAAATAATTCACAATATTCATCAATGCATTAATTCATTTAAGTGTTACATTATTTTATTGATGATTAATGTTGTTATGTTCTTTTCCCCAGGCATTTGAACACTTGACAGCTTTAGAATTTGTAAAGTCATTAGACAGCTTGGCCAAAAATACCCCTAAAGAATACAAACTTGTTACCTTATTAGTAGATCCAATGCAAGTAAATGACGCTCTCCAAAGATACCCAGATTGCCCTACTGAAGTGAAGCAGTGGGCAATGACTGCTGTCGTATAAATTATTTTTCAAAACTTCTTTGTGGCATAGGCAGTCATTGTATATCTGATAAATATAAGTGATTTACAATAAAAATAGTTATTTCCTGAAAATTGAACTGAATGTCAATATTGTTCCTTTCCTTGGCAGCAAAGACAAGGCTAGAACTATCTGCAAATGAGGGTATTTCGTTACTAGTCCATTTTTTGGGTGGGGTAGAAGGGGACAGATTCCCACTCTTTGAGAGGTAGTAGTTTGATTGCCCATATCACTTCTCCCTAGATCTACCAATTACAAACATGTCCTCTCTGTGGGGCAATTAGTGCTAAGTGTTGGCTGTGACAACTTTAACAAGGAAGCAGTTCCACTACCACCAGTCATTGGAGAAGACACCACTGCTGATAATCGCCAAACCTAAACACCCATTAATTCTTTAAATCCAAATACCACTGTATTTGAATCTCAGAATCTTCTAGCTAGGCACAAATGCACTACTAATGACCATTACATCATTCTCTGCACTGTTTACAGTGTAAATGACAATATACTATAAGTCATGACACATTTTCTTAGTTTTTATGGTCTCATTTTCGATCAGTCAGTGATAAGCAAAATTGTGCCGACTGTTGGAACTTGCAGGATTAACCTATCAAAAAAGCCCATTCAAAAGAATGACAAAAATGTAAGTTTATATTCTGCAAACTTTCATAAGTTGTACTATAGTTATATTTTTATTAAAAACGTCCCACAGCTCTTAAAACTACCCTTACAATCAAAATTTGAAATGACTGACATTTCCATATTTTCCTTGAATGTTATCCCTGATTTTCTGCTCTTGCCTTCTAAGTACCTTTAAAAATGGTCCTCATGCTTGGTCACCGGCACAGCATAGATATAAGCTTAGCGACCGGTCATTATTTATGTAGAGGCGGGGGTGGGGGGGAGGGAGAAATATGTTGGAAAGATCAAAATTTCTGTAAGGCCCCCCTGCAGACCATGTAAATAGCAAGTGACCCCCCTTCTTTATTCCATATTTACGTGATGACCCCCCCACCTCATATCTCCTCTTGTATGCTCTACAAAGTAATTATTAATATGCATGTAACAATACTCTGATAAGAGTGAAGACTTAATTGGTAAATAAACTTACTTGCCATAAGATGATTAGTTACTTTGCATAACATTGGAACTAACCTACTCTATTACAAAATCAGCGTATCAATAAAGGAAAATTGATAGATTTTTACAAATCGTGCCTTCATGGTGAACACAAATGTAATAACCATACAAAATATAATTCTTTTCAAATGATTTTCCTGCAGTTGTAAAAGGACTACTTTCTTGTTGTTTCATCATGTTTTTCTTGGGATATTTAATAAGTGACGCAAGCATTTCGTTAAAAGAAAATTCAGTCAAACCAAATATTAAGGCAGATAGGTCAGGATTCTTTATTAGCTAAAATTTGAAAATAAATAACAATAAAGTTTAGAGTGCAAACAGAATTCTGTCAAATACCAATGACTAAAAAGTAGGTTGAGTTTGATCGTCCGGGTGAACGTAGTCCTGAATGGGACTGTTGTTGTTGACAGTGACAATACCATCTACTGACGTGATACAACTCACTTTGTCTCTGAAGATGACTACCGCACAGGTTGTCGAAACGTCAGTCACTGTCAACAACAACAGTCCTATTCGGGACTACGTTCACCCGGACGATCAAACTCAACCTACTTTTGAAATGACTCCTGGGTTCAAACCTTTCACCGTTTTACAAATGACTAAGTTGTACAAAATAGTGATGCTTTAAATAAACAAAAAGCAATAGGATTAGTATAAAATTGTACAATTTAGCATTACTGTTTCAGATATATTGTTTGTGCTATTTAGCCCCCCCCCCCCCCCCGCCCCATAGCCAATCTGAAATAGCCTTCGCCTTGTCCCCCCTTCTTTTTTCCCCTCCCCACTCCCCTCTACATAAATAATAACCGGTCCCTTATGATCCTAATATCAAAAATTACTTTTATTTTTTATATCTCGCTCTTGATATGAAATGGAAATATCTGCGAGATCATAAAAACCCTTGAAATGTCCTTTTCCGAATACTGTCGAAAGAAAAAACAAATTATTTTACAGGAACTGAAAGCTCAGTTGACTAAAAAAATGAAAAGGAGCGAAAATTAATTTTGTCCAATATGTCATTCTGACATACAGGTGAGTAGGGCGGAATACGGAGCCTTTTTAAAGGCGTCCATTTTGTGCACAAGAGTCTATTAAAATATAACGCACTTTAGGTTTTTTTACAGTCAAACCTCCCGTATAATAAAGCGACCACCCAAAATTTGTTGGTTACCCAATACGCGTATGCCGGAGGTAGCTTATGATCGAAGTTCAAGTGCTCGTGACCGGCAATTTAGCACAGTTTAGGATATATCTGATAAGAAATGGTCGCTTTCAAGTCGTGGTTTCACTAACGGTTTAACTGTATGTCAGTCCAAAAAATATAAAACGAATATTTGAAGGCACATCTACGTTTATCTCGTTTATCCGCTTTCGGCGTCCGCCATCTTATTGTGATGGGGGGTGGTCACTGACCGAAAAAACAGCGTATTAGGGCTCAATTGAGGAATAAGCCAATCAGAAGAGAAATGATGCAGCTTGTGAACCAATCAGATTATAGCGCGCGAAACACCAACCAATCACCAGTGCACCAAACTAGCGGGAACTTTGCGGGACTGTTTGCTGTATGAACGAAAATATAAGGAGTTTTACGAAGAGGCGAAACGTCGCTATTTTCCTTCGTTCCTAAATGGACGCTTTCCAAAAGCTCGAGAAAATTGGAGAAGGAACGTATGGAGTTGTGTATAAAGCAATGGACAAAGAGACCGGTAGAACGGTTGCCCTGAAAAAGATTCGCCTGGATACGTGAGTAATATGCGTAATAAACTGCGCAATTAACCGAGTTTGCTTTATTAAGATTTTGTTCCTTTAGCTTGAAATATTTTAGCGAGAAATAAATTTATACCTGATATTTAAAGGGCAGTATAAAAGTCATTCTGGCCCTTAGCGGGGCAGAAAATAAATTTTAGACTGAACTGATATGTGCTCTTTCAAAACTGGCTTTGTTTGCTTTTTAACTGTGCTGAAAAGTTCTGCTTTTTATTTTTTCAGGGAATCTGACGGTGTTCCGAGTACAGCAATAAGAGAAATATCTTTACTGAAAGAGCTAAACCACCCTAACGTAGTAAGGTATGTTGCGCATGAATCTTTGGTGCTCACTGCTATAAAATGGCTTCCTACAACTCCGACCGGTTTCAATTAAGCTTATATTTACGGCATAAGTCATATATTAGAGTTAGTTTGTACCCTTTTATCCTCTCCACATATGTATTTAAGACGAAATATGTAGAGATAATTTTCTCTAAAGAGCCGACTAAGCATATGTCGTAGCTGTTTATGAAGTCGACCTTGGCATGCATGCAAGCAAGGCAGGATTTCAATGAAAATACTTACTCAAGTCATACTCAGAGGGACGGGCGTCACTGGATACGAAATAAACCTTCACGATAGAAAAAAATAGTCATTCCATTTTCGTTTTGGTTAGTTTCAAACAAAAGACCTCTTTTTTTAAATACCAGCATTTTACTATAAGCTACATCCGAGTTATGTGACTTGCTCTCCTGAGGTTAATAAAGTGATTGCGTGTGCATGTTCATCCTTTAGCTCTTTTGAATGGCTTTTATTTTAAAGGCAAATTTATTTTAAATCAAATCATAAATTCTTATTTAGCACACCCAACATCCTAAAACTTAGAGCGTAAATGTTTAAAAAACTGTTGTTCATTTTCTGAGCGTCGGTAATCACGAGATAAGCGAACCGTATGAAGGCGACAAAATTTTTAATTCATTGTCACCTATTAGACCCACGTGTTGAGTGAAATAGCTGGTACCTTTCGTTCCAGCTCTGAGAGTTTTTCGAACTGAGAAACTAGCAATTAATGAAACCAGTTCTTGCATCACATTTTTGCAGAATTACTGAACACTTACAATGTAAGGTTTGTCTTTACAGTGTTTTTCTTATTATTTTTGTTGCCTGGTATCTCCTTCCACCTCAATCCTAACAAACACTACTCTAGAAATTTCCTTCACTTTCGACTTCCCAGAATAGGTCTATTTTCTTTAAATAGCTTTGGTAAGATTTCCACACAGCCTCATACATTTTTTTGACTCTATTCATATTAACTATTTGATGAAATAGGATGTTACTAAATAAGGCCCTGTTTACTTGGAGGTGTAAGACCCCAGATCTTTGAGGTAACCTGCTTAGGTGGGGTAACCTGCCTGTCCATAATAATCTCTCATTTTAATTTGATCACGTTTACATGATGAAGCAGGGGTGATCCGCCACAGATTACCTCACTGGTCCCCCACCTCCATGTAAGCAGGCCCTAAAACAGGGAATGGGTAAGTGGAACCTAACTTGAACCCAAGCCCCATCAATAACTTAATTTCCAATTTTCTGCTTTGTTCCCAGTTTTCAATTTCTCATTCCTTGTGCTCATTCCCCACTCCATGTTCCCCTTAGTAACATCTGTGTAAAGTAGTATTAAATTGCTGCTTGTAAGATAAATGTATGGAGTTTTCCAAAACTTTAGTTCCCATAAATGCAGGTGCTTATTAACTTGTAATTAATTTACTTTGACTTTGACAGATTACTAGATGTCGTTCACAATGACAAAAAGCTGTTCCTTGTCTTTGAGTTCCTTGATAGGGACCTTAAAAAGTACATGGACACTTTGCCTGCAAGTGGAATTTCATTGGCTCTAGTAAAGGTGAACCAAACTGCTCCTTCAACGTGTTGAAAAATGTTTTCATGTTGTCTTAGCTACAACAAATTTGTGCTATACATTGTGGCACAAAATTTTTGCGGGCTCTAATGTTTGCGTTTTTTCCAGCAATCCGCAAAAATAAGTTCCCGCAAATAAAAATTACAGCAAACATTTTTCTGGTAAAAATTTACTCCGGGGTAAATTTAGCCTGAATTTCATCCGATTACTTCGAGTCGTTATTACTCCCTCAGTAACGTCTGAATCAACCGGCCGTTAATGCCGTCCAGTGACGTCACTACTCTTTGACCTTTGCTTTAATTCATGCAAAAAGTAAAACACGGTTTTCAAGTGGCAAACCGAGAAATATCGTTTGGAAATGTCTGCATGATACAGAATTGCTTTATCTTTTTCGTTTGTAATTCATGTTTAACGTTTAAACTATCAACTGCACAACTCTGAACCGGTTGTACTGAATTCTATAAACAAACTCTGTCGCAATCACACAATGAAATAAACACACACACGGAACACTTAGTTCAAAAACACATTCAATTTGATTTGCTTTAATTGAAAAGAAGCTATTTGGTCCTTAACAAGGAAAACAAAACAAGGAAACAAGAAAGAAAAGCTAACAGAAGCATTACACTTCACGGTAAAAATAGCAAGAAGGTAGAATTATAACATGCAGATCTCAGAAAACTTCGCGTAAACAAAATCACCGGCCGCCAAAACCACAAAGCAGCTCTAAATGAAAAACCTACCGACTCTCCGGAACGATTCTTCATTTGCAGTTCAATTTAGCATTTCAGTTTCAAAGGCAAGGGCAATTTTGCTGTTTAAGATAAAGATTAAGCTTATCGAAATGTTTGAACTACACGAAAGAATGCCAGGGATGCGAACAGTTGAATATCAAGCAACAATCCCGCTAAAATTTTTCATAATTATACATAATTATGCGAATGTTTAGACAATCAACCAATCAAAATCAGTACCTGGTTTTCGGGCAGTGAGTGACGTCACTGGATGGCATTAACGGCCGGTCGATTCAGACGTTGTTGACAGGAGAAAACGACTCGAAGCAATCGGATGAATTTCAGGCTAGGGTAAATTTTCCCCAACTTAAATTTGCTACACAAAAATATAGTACTAAGAAATTGTGTCTGTTAAATTACATAGGGTACAAATACCATAGTATTGTTTAAAAATATTATTTCCTTTGCATGTACTTATCAAAAATGAACATATTATCAATGCTGGGCACTGGTTACTTTCTGTACATTGAAAAAAATAGTTCCTGCAAAACACAAAACATCACTAATCCGCAAATTTCGTGCAACACGGTAGATGAAGCGGCATTTAGTAGACACTCTTGAAGAATTCCCTTGTGCCTGCTTAATGTAGGGTGTACACCTAATGCAGGTTTTGAAGCATAATGTCACATTAGATTGAAATACCATTGCAATGAATGGCAGAAACATTTGGGTTAAGGCTGGTTCTCATATGCCGCCGAAGAAACGGTTTCATTTCCTTGATAATAAGGGAAATAAATTTTGAATCTGCCTGGTTTTTGAAGGGTGTCTCTATTTTTTGTGTTGACTTCCCATCATGAAGGAAGTAGACTGACATTACCCTTGTGGAAATAAGCTTCTTCACATGAGGCCTGTTCCTTTTAACAAACTTGCATTAAGTTAGTACCAGCTAATACTTTCACCTTTTATTTTTATTTTCAGAGCTACCTTTACCAGTTGTTAAGTGGCATAGCATTCTGTCACTCACACCGAATCCTACACAGAGATCTAAAACCCCAAAATCTCCTAATTGACTCTCAGGGATCCATAAAACTAGCTGATTTTGGGTTGGCTAGGGCAATTGGGCTTCCTGTTAGGTCATACACCCATGAGGTGGTTACTCTCTGGTACAGGGCTCCAGAAATTCTTTTGGGATGCCGCTATTACTCAACACCAGTGGATGTCTGGAGTATTGGTTGCATATTTGCAGAAATGGTTTGTAGCTCATTTTTTATATTCATCAGGCATGGATCCACGCCAGATTCCACCATTTTACAAAAACGGTCAGAATTTCATAAGTAAATTTATTTTTACTGAGAAAAACTGTCCAAGTTAAAAGCTGGCCAATTTCCTGTCTGGTTGACTCGGAAACCCAGGAAAAGTGTCTTTAGGGAGTTAAAATGCCAAAACATTTCACAGGGGTTCATGCATCCGGACCCCACAAGAAGCTTGCGCCTTCAGTACTCGTTTAGGAACTCGGTCAGTATTTTCCTAGATCAGCGGTTGTACATCTAGTTAGCTCTTTTGATCTATCAGTTTGAACAAGGACAAGTTACTTTAAAACTAAAATTCACCAGCAGAAATGGTTTGCAGCTCATTCTCTAAATAAGTCTTTCTACTTATCAGTTTTAACAAGCTAGGACATTTACTTTTGAGAAATATGTTCACCATTGCCTCTTAATGGATGTGGTCCACAAAAGAAGTTGCCATTACAGACCTTGTTTTTTACAGATTACAAGAAGAGCTCTATTTCCAGGGGACTCAGAAATTGACCAGCTATTTCGAATATTCAGGTACTGAAGAAATGATGCCATTTTGGTAAAAGATGTGAAGGTTTATTATGGAATGAGGAATTAAGAGCTGAATGACATAAAGCAACTTCCAAGGAGACTAAGAAATCTGTGAAAAATGAGAAAGATGAGTGAAAATCATTCTCCATTATTTCCAATAATGTGAAAACAACATGGGAAGGAGCACAAAATAAGAAATTTGGGTTAACCTCCTTGGATTGTCTTAGAAAATGAATTCATATCTATTCTTTAAAAAGCATCACTTTTAGCCAGTACATTAGTTTATAATACAAATGTGCCAGTCCCATTGATGTTTTTTAGCTACTAAAAGTGGGTTTTTATCAATATGATAGAACATTAGGCACTCCTGATGAAAGGTTATGGCCTGGTGTATCAGATTTTCCTGATTACAAAACATCTTTTCCAAAGTGGCCAGTACAAAATCTTCTGCAAGTCATCCCTGCACTAAGTCAACCAGGTGCTGAGTTATTACAGGTAATTATAAATAAAATTATTTTTTAGTAGTACAAAGTAATAAAATTGCTCATTCCCTCACCAGAGTTTAACACCAGACACTAAGCTGAACCACTGTAAATTCTCATTTTGATCCATTACATCTACAGTTAAAAATTTTGTAATCTAATTCACAGATTAGCTTCCAAGGTCTTGTTTTAATGTCTTCCTGGACAAGAAAACATCAGTCTTTGCATTATTTTTGTTTTGTTTTTGCCTTTGATAGTGCATTGAGTTTTATGAAAAATGTAAATATTACAGAGTATTTTGGTGGATTTGTTAAACAGTGAATTATGCTCTATTAATATAGTACTATTATTATGATAGAATTTAACAATACATTATTTAGGGTTCATCAAAAGGTGGATTAAACAGTGCATGACACTATACTAAAACATAATGCTGTACAATAATGTATTTTGTGATAATAATGTATAATGATAATAATTTTTTATTGGCCATTTTCAAAAATACCATAACACTATTTGTTGTCCCCAGGAGAAATTGAAAACAATGGTTATGCAAAATTTTGGAGGGGCAACAACAAGTATTATAGTATTTTTGAAAAAGGTGGCTGATTACCATTATAAATACATTACTATTCAGGGTTCATCAACTGTTCCATTTATCCTTGCAGTACACTGACTGTATGTGAACAGACCTTGTTACTAAACTTTGTGTTGAAATGCTTAATACACAGCTGCAGCACTCACAAGTGAGACCTGTCACAAATGTGATGGGTTCACAGTATTCTCACCAGGATTTTCTACATTGGGGTCCAAGTGACCCATAGAGATGCTAAAAAAGGGGGCCATGAGGGAGAAAAGCAGGTCACAATTTTTAGATTCAGCTAACTCAACATTTTCACTATCTATATTAATCTAATTTAGTACTTTTCAATCTTAGTTAGGACCTTTCGGTAAACCACAGTGATGTGATGAAAGTTTCCTAATAAAAGATAATTACTGAATTAAATAAATTAAAATTTCACAGGTCTGAGTTAGAGTGAATACCTCATATGCTCTTAGATAATGATGGGTCTTTTCTAAAGACGCCATAACCAATTGAATTTTGGTTTATACACATCTGGTGATAGTTTTTTCCTTTGCGCCCTTGAGAACCCCTGGGCTAATTATAGTGCAGCTTTTCTTGAAAAAGTGCAGCAATGCCAGTCTCATAAGAACATTGGGTTCAAATGAGAATGCTGTTATTACTTGCTGTCACAACATTAAATTTCAATTCAAAAGTTTAAAAGTAATCTCTCTGGAGTTAAACAGTGAGGAAAAGGGACGTTTTCTGTACTCCTCTGATACCTGCAAACTGACAACATAATTTTTCTTGTCTTCATAATACAGTGCAAACTTGAGTTACTTTGCTTTTTTCCTTGCAGCAAATGCTCATATACGAACCAACCAACAGAATATCAGCAAGGAATGCCTTAAGTCATCGGTTCTTCAGTGATGTTAAAAGAAGTATACCCAGATGTTAACTATTTAAGTGCAATAACATAATATATTCTGCACAATGGTTACTTTGTAGACTAGAGTCATCAGCATCATGTCTACATAATTATATTCTACTGTTTAGCAGAACATGTATGGTGTTCAAAACACATTTATCTTTTGCATACGTCACCCATCCATAACATAATGTTGTATCAAGAGCTCTCTGGTTTAGCCAAGCTTGCTGGACTCATGCAAGATTTACAAGCATAAAGAGTACAGCCTACAAAAATAAATATTAGAAAAATTATTTTAAATAAAGTTATCAAATATCACATTCTTTTTTTCTGTCAGAGTGATTTTATGTCAATAAAAAATGCACAATTTGGAGGCTGCTCAATATGTTTCACAAATTGAAACTAACTTTGATAATAATGTACATACAGGATAGTGTATCCAGTGTTTCATTGTATTGTAGATACATGTATTTTCTTGCCGAAATCGATTAAAAACCTTTGCATTACTTAATTTAATGACAAGTATTTTGGAAAGCCTTTAATACTTTAAACATGTGGTAAAGAAAGAAAATAAAATATAAAACATTTCAGAATCAATGTTTTTGTTTTGGAATGATACTGTAAGTTAGGCTGTCCCTGTTTAAACCTGTATCGTAGGTAGAGAATACAGATTTCATTAGAGTTGCAACAGAACACCACTGCAGAGTGATTCCCAATATGTTTTTTTTTCCCACACATTGAATAATTTATTGCTATAATAAGATGCCACAACACTTTACCCTTCTCAATCAATTTATGTTGGAAACAAAATGAAAAAGTAGACTATCCCTGCTACAAACTAATGTATGTGTACTCATTTGAAATAAATTTTGTCAGCTGTACTGGCAGTGTTGTGCGCTCATACACAAGAAAAAAACACATCAGCACATTTGCAATGCACAGCTATGTTACGTGTATCATATCACAGCCTTGGTATTGCCAAACAATAATTATTGTATATGAACATATTTGTCATGTATCACCTGTTCAGTCTTGTACACCCACAAGCAAAACACACATTTTCAGCACAGCTTTGCAATCGCCTTGCCCAGCTATGTATCATGTATCATGGCCTTTGTAGTGTTATTTGTAGTTTGTACCATATTGTGGGAAAATGAATCACTGCAACTCTACAATTTCATGGCTTTTTAAAAAATGAAGCTCTAATAAAAACTGAGCATCGGAAAGTTTCTCTTGTGCCAACATTTTCTTCCAAAAGGGTTAATGTTGTTCCTTGACTGACAAGAAATTTAATTCAGAACTTCTCCTCTCTCCTCTCTCCTCTCCCATTGACTCTAAAACATTAGTAACATGACAAAAAAATTAATACAAATCTCTCTTTATTGTTTTTTGTACATTTGGAATACAGCAGTAGTTTCTCTTTCTTATGCTAGCTAGAGTTTCCTGCTCCAATACAATAAGGAGACTGTAGGAGCTTTCAGGGACCCTGGAAGAAAACTTTACAATGGTAGAATCTTTGTAGAAGTAGTGAAATTAAACCTCATCTGCATAATTGTGCTAATTAAGCATATTTTCATTAAGTTTATGAATCCATATTTATGTAACATAGCTGCCATCATACCCTGAGTTTGATAGATGATGCCTTGCACTACTTTTTCAATTGGCAGTCTTAGGTTAGATCTATCTAGTTCATATAATACAAAAAAAATATCTCAAAAGTACCCACCCAGTTTTTTAATGTCAACTAACATAGTAACAACCATCCATGCAATTAGTTTTGTTTGAAAATTATCAAAACCTTGATCCTTTTCTTTCAAACTATTTTGACTACAAATTTAAAAAGATAAAGTACCCTAGCTACCAAAGGTTTTTTCTTAGCAGCAGGCCAGCTATTAGCTGTAAAGAAAATGAGGCTTTTCAAGCAGGTCACTGGAGATTGCACAGGGAAGGTACACTCTTCCTTTGTTGGTCATTTCTGAGACTGCCTGTCGCCAGGTAGGTTACTTTACCCAATTTGGAATTTACGGCAGGTATGGCGCCTGGAAGGAATTAATTGTTATTCATCTTTCTCCCTTGCAGAACCGTTCTTGAACAATACCATTATAAGAAAATGTTCCAAAGATAATAGCAAAAACTGTTTGGAAATAATGGAAGGGAAATTTTTCACTGCCAAAACAGCCAAATTGTCAGTGCTTTCTGAGAGGATTGTTACCAGTTTTTGGGGACCATGTTGCCTGTTGCTTCTACCCATTCAGAGGGCCTCCAACATGTACAGTAACAAAGATCCATAGAAATTAATGAAGGGATCGACTTTGACCTGTGTGCCACGTCGGTTAAAAACTTTACAAAATTAATGACACAAATAAACTGTTGCCATAACAATCAACCAATCCTTTCCTGTGCATTCAATTAAAGGTTAAAATGAAGACAAACAATAAAAAATTCCCACATTTTGTCTCTTTCTCTACTGGTCATAAAAATATTAACAGGAAATACCCTGCGAGCAGAGGTTTCTCTCTTGCATAGCTTTATGTGTTACAAAGTCCTCCATAATATGTGGCTTGTCTGTTGTGTAGTAGGTTTGTTTAAGCTCACGGGGCATAAACAAACCAACTACATGACAGACAAGCCACGCGAATGACTGTAAATGCTAAAAGCTATGCACAAGAGAAACTTCAGCTCGCAGGGTAACAGGAAATAAATTGCACATGACTTATAAAATAGAAAGGGCAATTCCCTCTGAGCAACTTCTACTAAAAGTAAAGCATTATAATTTATACAGAAAATGAAAAATTCTTCCAGTAACTCACTTTTGAGCATTTGGTTATCTTAAACATAATTATTGTGGTAATGATCTTTACCTTGACATTAATAATATATTAGTTGAGCATAACAATAATAAACAAGCAAATTTTTTTAGCAGATTGATTTACTATGGATCACTTAAACAGCATAATAAATCATTATTCATTCAAAGTATTTCTCCATTTCTGATTGGTTCAAACCCCATGGCTAATTGTTCCAGCTAGCATTGACCAAATTTGGAAGACAACTGCAATATCCGTAAAATGACATCAACAGAGTTCTAAAGTGATGACATCATAAAAATTAAGTTTTTGAAGTCATGGGATTTGTTTCGATATTTTGAAAGAACAACATCTGCAACGCCTACTTGCCCAAAACTAGCATTGTGGGACAAATAATTGTCTTGGAGATACTTAGTCCTGTTTTGCTCTGTTGACTCCATACAAATCCTTTAAAATTTGACTTGGTTCCTATTGTTTTGAACTGCATCAAATTTAGAAGGATTTGTATTAGTCATCAGAGCATAATTGGGCTTATATCTCAAAGACAATTTGCCCTGGAATGCTAATTTTTGGCAAGTAGGCCTTTTGGATGTTGATGTTTCATAATACCCCGAAAAATAACATAACTTCACAAATTTAATATTTTATGATGTTACACTTAGGGACTCTATAGAACAGGGCAATTGCCAGAAAAAGGGACAGAAACCAGTGGTTGCTGGAGACATGTTTTGGTAGTGCAGTGCTGTTGAAAATGGTGGAACATTTAAGTTTCACAAAAAAGAAACAGCCAAACTGTACTGCCTTAAAAACTAGCTAGAACAGCAAGAATACAACTCAACGGATGACATCTGCCATTTGAAGAATCTCCGCTAGACCAAACATCCCTTTATATCCCTAACTTGCCACAGGTAAGGTAAGCAACTTTTAGCTTGTCATAAAACCCCAAAACATTTTGAATGAATAATAAAACATATCTCATGTATTTGGCTTTTGCATGATTTGAAGAATTTTGCAGATCTTGGAAGCAAACAACAACCTCTTTGATGTCCATAATTCCTCAGATCATCGGAAAGCTGAATCCAATAATATACTTGCCAACGGTTTTTAATTTATAAACATGACAGTGCCAGTATTTTTCGTAAGGGTCCAATAATATCCGAAGACTTTCCAAAGAGTTCCGTCTAACACGAACATGGGAACACGAAGGAAAACGACCTCGTTTCCATTGACTCTCTGTACTAAAGTAAGAGTATTTTCACATGGACTTTTCTTTTCTCTCACTGTTTCCAGTTTCTTTAAATAACTAATAAATTTTTAAAATGTGTCAGTTAACACTTTAATGGCTCAAACTTTTGTCCCAAGCATGAGAAACTGGAACACAGGCGTGCGTAGGAGTCAGACCAAAGTTTACGATCTGCAGGCATGACACTTGGCAGGTATACAATAACTGCTAATAATAATTATTACGGAATATCTTGCTTGATCTATTTTGCTCTCAACTTGAGGTATGTATAGACTTAGAGTAGGCACTTGTGAGGAGATTGTTACATTAATCTAAATATACTGCTGATGTCTGATGTTCAGCTCACTCAAACACTGCCTGAAGTTGTCCATTATGTCTGATGTCGACTTTCTTTGAGCAGAAGTAGGCTCATGCATACAGTGATTTTTTAAAACTATTTTAATATCTATTTATATATTTTAGTATTGGAGCAAGGTGTTTTCAATAAAGCACATTGTTTTCTGCTGATCAATACTGCTTGCTATCAAACAGTTGTCGTATTATGGCTTTGACTAGGAAATTTATCAGACCTGCCTTGAATAACAAGTGGAGGTACACTTGGCACAGGGTTACCAAACCCCATTGATGGATTTGATGTGGGATAGTTCTGAACGATTTTCTGCACAGGGTTGTTTGATAGGGTGGTGCATAGGCCATCAGGGTAGTCCTTGAGTAACTCTGAGAAACGTTCTTGGACACAAAGTGCTGATAAACGAGCATCGCCATCTTGGTCCCAGCAATCCTCTATAGTCTCCTTCAGTGTCCTTAGTCCCTTTAATAAAATATCATATTTGTTACTTTCAGGTGCAGATTAAATCTGTACAGTAATAGTCCAGTTTCGAGTTCACTATGACCGCTGAATAAAAAAAAGTGAAGACGCATTTTTTACAGGGTTAGCCTCCATCTGAAGTAATATGTTCACAAATTCCAACGAGAAAAAGACCTGTTTATTACTCTGTCTATTGTGTCTATTCAAATTTCAAACACTTACCTGCCGGAATTTCTGAATATTTTACTTTATGTCGAGGCTAACCCTGTATAAATGTGTCGTTAATGTTTGTGTTAAGCGGTAATTTTTAATTCGAAACTGGAGTATTAAAAATAACAGTTTATTTCCACTTCAGTAAACACTGAGAATTGAGAGGAAACAAGACCCTCATAATGGGGTACATTGGTCTGCCATATGTGACAATTTTTTTAGCTGGGGCTGTATAGTAACCTCTATCAGTGAACAAAAATAGGCAACGATAGACGATAGACATTCCTTCTGCCACCAAAAATATAGCATGACAGTACAACGTGACTAGTTTGATCTAACTGGAAATTCCATAAATTATTGTCATTCTATGCTTATAAAACATGACACATTCTGACTATCTAGGTGAATATGTTTCAATCTATTTGACAAGGCGATCTAAAAATAACGAGTCCTTTCTTGTAAGGAGTGACTTTTGAGAGAAAGGTCTTCTTAAATGGACCATTTTGAAGAAGGCATTGAAAAAAGTGCCATAAGATAGGTTCAGAGAATTCCGAAACATTCAAGATTTTTTGTTTTGAAATGACCCACCCTCCCCTCATTAATTAAAAAAGGTGCCCTATTGTAGTCCGCCATTTTGTCTTTTTGCTGCACAGACGATGCCACACATTTTTAAATTGGGTGACACAAGCAGCCCAATAAAAATAACTTAATTTCAGAGGGACTAGTGATTATTACTTACGCCCTACAAATGCAAAAGTGACAGCTGAAAGCGATGACCCCAAGATAATATTGATAGTGTGAAAAATTGATACAAGCTTTTAGACCTCAAAAGTAATGAGCCTTCAAAACTAACAAAACCCCAAAATTGATTCTTGGGGCAAAATTTCACATACAAATTAAATGAAAATGTTAACCAGAATCATGATTTGATTTGCATCCCAAAAATAAATCCCAAAGTTATTGATACAAAATAAATGAAATGTACATAAATCCTGTACAGCTAAATGGAAGTGTTATAAGGTTTTCTCACTACAAGAATAATAATACTTAGCAGATTACAAAGAACCAGATGTATCTTAATCTTTCAACTCCTGGAACACATTATGATGAGATCTAACTCTTAAGTCTGAGGATAAAAGAAAGGAACCCCTTCGGTGGAATTTTTGCAAAGTAGTATTCAATTCATAGGACTTGACAAGAAATTTGATTTTTTTGTGAATTTTTCCTTTGGCAATATTTAACAATTGGATGAGGTTGAGCAAAATATTGTGATTTGTTGACGAAGCCAAAGACTGAGACAAATAATTGATCTGCAAGACACTGACAAATCATAATATTTTGCGATAACTGAGTTACATGTAAAAGATAAAATATTGTTTTATCATTCGATCAATGAGTTTGTTTTTTTAATGAATATCTTCAGTAAGTTAAGCGATTTGCCACTTTCACGCAAGAGCAAATCACAAGAGGGAGAAAAGCGTGGTTTCATTTACGCATGAGCAGTATATTATTTGCAGCCAAACACAGTAGGATGACACTGTGCATGAGCAGGCCACTATTTGTAGGCAGTTATTTGCTGGTCACGTGGTGGGCTCTCAGCCCATGAAAAGGAAGAAAAAGTTGTATCAAATGATAATTAACAATATAATTATTCCACGAGTGCACATTGGATATGAGTTGGCTATAATCATCTCATATCCAACAAGCGTGGGTGGAATAATTGTTTTACTAAAAATGCCCACAAAATATCAAGAATTCTTCCTGAGTTTATTTGTAAAAACAACTGATTTTCATGTACCATGATGGTTAAGCCAATCAGAGTTCTAGAATTACATTATCCAAAATTCAGTTTTTAATAATAGGAGTTATATGTTTAATTGAAGGAAAATGCAAAAAAACTCACAGGGTGATTATTCTTCCACACATCTGGGAAGCCTGGCCTTTGTTTCTGCCGTGCTACAAACTCTCTTATGTGCTCACTAGTGATTGATGCTCCAAGTTCAGCCTCATATGGTGGCTTGTAGTCTGGCACTGGGTCCCCTAAACAAGGGAATCAAAACAGCAAACTGTTAACAGCCATCAAAAGTTTGTGAGGCAGTTATAGCTGCAGCTAGCTGCCACAACCAAAGAAGAGAAACTAATGATGCACATTATCGTCTTTCTGAACATGGTCTCAAGTGATAAAGGCTGCTTTTACAAAAAAATGCTTTGGTCACATATGCATATACAGTGGAACCTTGGTGTAACAAACCCTCAATCGTTATAGCAAACACAGTTTCCAGTTCGCTAGCCATTCATTGTACTGAGGTTCCACTACATACATACCAACATACAAACATAGACTTTTAACAAACTTGAATTATCAACGTACACAGATCTATTGAGTTAATATCATTGAGATCAATATTTAATTAATTAAGAAATATGGTGACTTTAAATTATCTGATCTTGTGAAAAGTGCAGACAAAAATTTAACATTAACTCATTACTTCTCTTTGGCTATTAATGTGGAGTTCAAGTCATGCATACCTAAATAATACAACTTCTACCACCTTTAACCCATTCGCCCCTGAGCCGCCCGTAACCGCCCGTGCAGATCCACGTCCTTTCTAACCCTCGTGATGTCATCAGTTTTAACGGTCAAGACCAACTTTTTCCGCTAACTTGTGCAGAGTGAAGAGATCTTTCACACCATACCAGAATGAGCACAATTCAGTCAAGGACACCGGAGAAAACGGCAAAAAACCATGCAAGATTGACCTGTAAATCTCCATGAAAATCTTGTTCCATTACCCACCTACCTTTCCTTTCACCTAATCCTAAGATCCTAAAAGCTTTCCTAAAAACTCTTCCCATCAAAATGAAGCCTACTAAATGCCCAGCAAGAGAAAAAAAAATTGAGCAAGAAAAGCGAAAAACGAGGGGAGGAGAGAAAGGGAAAAGTAAAAGTCAAGACTGCGCATGCCCGAACTTCGCAAGCTGATATTTTGCACCTGGATCAGAAGGCCATGAAGAGTACGACCGGTAAACAGGTTTGTGGTAAGTTTTAGCTCTTTATAGCATGACAGTGACCAGAAAACCATTCGACTAGCTTCAAAACACGTTTTTTGGCAAAATCTCCAGGAGCGAATGGGTTAAGATTTCATATTTTTTGTGTAGCCATAACGAGTAAAAACCACTGATTGCCGTCCTTGTTTCATCAAGGGAACAGCAAAGGGACAATTTTGGGCTTAAACAATAGTTTTGCACAAAGGGACTAGGGCAAGTTACAAGAAGACTGACATGACTGACTGACTAACTGCAAAGAGTTATCATGATTGATATTAAAACCATTATGTAAAAATCCAACTTGTCTTTTACACATTTACTCACGTCCATAAATATCAGAGCATCTCATAGCTATCTCCCAGAGAACAATGGACATGGCATAAACATCAATTTCTTTCAATGAAGCCTCACATTCCCGCAAATTCAAAGCACCATCCAACACTTCAGGAGCCATGTAGCGAAGGGTTCCTACCTGAAAAAAAAAAACATTGAACTACTACACAATTTTCAAATTCCTCAAGTCGTACACCAGTACATCTGAGCACAAAAGGTTGTTAATTGATTTCAGAGATTTGCCTAACTCTTGAAGCTTACTCCAGAGAGGATGCTATTCTCCTGGTGAGAAATAAAAAAGCTGACAATGACCTTTCTCTGAGCTTTAAAGTCCATCTGAATCTGAACCTAACGAAATTCTTTGGAGGTTTTGAGATTGTAAAAATTACAGTATTGTGTTATAAGGGAACTGACTGTAAATTATCACTTACCGGGAAAAATGCTACTTACTGTAAGGCAAAGCTTTTCTCAAGAAAGGACCTAGCCTTTGAAAAGAACATTCAGCAATAATGTAATACCTCAGTAATTATGTCTTCATTGGATCTGGCTGATCCAGCTTCTGGTAGCTTCATGGCAAACCCAAAATCTGACAACACACACGTAAGGCCTAAGCTGACCAAAACATTCTTGCTGCTCACATCACGATGAACAAAACAAGGCTTTGTCTGGTGGTCATCTGACAAAAAGCAAAAAGACGATTTATTATTAAAGAAACTTTCAATTTTATTGGACACTAATAAAATACAGTGACATTTTAGGACAGGAACCCCCAGAAACTCCAGGATAAGATTCAAAATGTGAGATCCATTAAGGGTACTGTTTTGAATAATGTCACTATGAAAGAAACAAAAATCCAAATTCTTAAGAACAATAGCAATATTTGTGTAAATGGAGGGGAAAGGCATCAAATGGAAGGCCTCTCAGGTCTTTTTAATCGTTTTTACCCAAAGATCGTGGGGTCACAACATTTAGTCTGACAAGTAGTGTTATACATGCACTTATGTTGGCACTTTTTTCACAGATTTCACTTCGTCAGATGAGCTTGAAAAAGGGCTTTTGTTCCACATATATTTATTAGGAATTTTGGATTCTAATTTGCTCTAAGCTACTGGTGTAATTTGCATTCCCCAAAAACCTTGACTTGCCTGTTGGGCAAGTCAAGAACAAAATTCACTAGCCCGATGGTAAAATCCACAACCCCCAGCCTACTGGACACAACTTTGATTATTATACACCAAGCCTGGGCACTATCTGTCATCTCAGATAACCTACAGACTAGTTAGTTATTTGCTAGCAGATAGCTGACTATTCTTTAGGTTCTGCTGCAATGCATCACATCCAAGGGCAATGTCAAACTCTGTTTCATGCAAAGGTGAGTTTGGCGTTATTTTCCTTGAAACAATGTATAGTAAAACAATAATTATTTTTTCTCGTTACAATGTAGATTCAGTTTTTGTGATATCCGAAATAATCAAGGTCTCAGTAAGTGTTATCAGCCTCGGCCTTCTGGCTTGGTTTATAACTCTTTCCTCAACCTTGATTATTCTGGATTTCACAAAAACTTCATCCCATGATTGTTTATAACTTACCGTCATTATGTAAGTATGCCAATCCCCCTGCCAGTGAATGACCAATAACACACAATTCCTGCCATGTCACTGTGTTACACTTCAGAAACTTCAAAAGCGAGCCTTTACTGTGATACTCAGTAACTAGCAAATATTCAAGCCCATAGCTCTTCTGACTTTCAGCAGCAAAATAAAACTACAAGAAAGGTTTACATTGTAAGTTATTCATCCACTGTATGTGGTGATCAGTTTAACAACAAAGCCACATGTAGCCTTTGTCTTTTTTTTTTGTGTTGCTGTCAACTTTTAAACCTGGCACTTATATCAGTACTCTGGGATTGAGATACATTCACCACTCTGAGTAGTAATAAGAATTAAAAATATCATTAAAACAAAGTGACATTATTTCTATCATTTTTATGGCACCAAAGCACTCGATAAATTAATTATACCTGCCAACTTTTTTGGGTCAAAAGTAGGGCTGTCAAAAAGTTTTTAAATAGCAGGATGATAATGAATAGTACGCGGCTCTGAAATTCGCACCAAAGGCACACTTGAGGGCTGAGGCATCTAGGGACATTTTGAAATTTAGAGTCTCCGAAATGCCATTTCCAGGAGTTTTCAAGAGGTATTTTCCACAGCAGACGCCATGTTGTTTCGTCAGAATACACACAAGACTTGAAACAATGCCATCAAAATGTCCCAGGCATTCCATGACATCACACAGTTTCAGCATTTCACAGATATATGAGTTTTAAATGTCCTTCAAAACTGGGAAACGGCTGCTTTACAAGTTTATTCCAGGGTGCTTATTTTTTGTTATGATCGATAGAAGGATATGAAAGTAGCCAGCTAAGGATGGCTAACTAGCTGGCAGTTTTGGCCAGCTACTGGCCCTTATTGACAGCCCTGCAAAAGCATGAGATCTTGGGTCAGATTTGCAACGATATTTTATTTTCAGGAGACCTATGAACATTGCCAAAAATGCCAGAAGATGTTCCGACAACCTTTGAGCACTTCCGCACTTATCACCTTTTTGGAATTTTTTCGGCAAATTGAAATGATTGTGTGTTTAAGAACAATTCATCTTGTGTGTGAGATCAATGTTTTAAGTCTGCAGGCATGAGACTCACGCATTATGTGTGAGAGTTGATAGATTGTTCACAAACAATTTCGGGGGTGAGATGCTTACCAGCATTGTCAAGAGAAACTTCTAATTCACTTACAAACATCTTTTCAAGAGTGAAAAAAACACAAAGACTGTAAAATTTCAAAACACTATCCTTTGATGGTAACATGGTGTGACTGTCCTTAAGCCCTGGAGCACTCCCATAAATTTCAGATAGGTGTGTGTCGCCCACCAAGGTCTTTAACCTTGACCCTATTCAAGTATGAGACAAGTATGATATCCTATTTAAGGCCCAAACCAGAAAAATGACAACCCTATTCAAGGGAAAAACAAACGCTGAGAGTTTAATGTCAACAAAACTGTGACTAGTACCTGATGACAAATACCGGTATGTGTACTTTTTAAAACTAACCGCCACTTCAGATTCATGTCATGCTCTGTCTAAGGGCTTGCAAATTTTACCTTCAAAATACTTGGATGTGACATATTAGTCTCAAAGACTTCTTTTTCACTCTTCCAAGTTTGCCTGTGTTCTGGAGGAAAGGTTTTCACAGCAACAACCTCCCCTTTATAATAGCCACGCCACACAGAGCCATACCGACCTTGACCAACCATCTCCTCAAGATTGAGCCCACTAAGGTCCTGCTGTACATTGGGAACTTCTTTTTCGTCCAACCCCGCAGCTTGGTATTTAAGACTATCACGATTCCTGCATTTGTAGAAGTAGACTAACACTGATGTCATGACAACAGCTACAACAACTATAACCACTATTGCAACCACAATTATTTCTGCTCTGCTTGGTTTTGGGGTAGAACCTAAAAAAAATACACATATTATCTTTCTTAAAGAAAACTTCAACGTCTGACATGCGCACAAACACAGTTCAAAAGGCAAATATCTTCTCATGCAATAATAATATTAATGACTCCATTAATTTGATTTCATTTACTGTCAGGACAGTGAACAATACAATTAAGTAATTGTGCAGATAAGAAAGAAAGAACCAAACGCAATGAACACATTGGAACGCAACCCTCGAAGTTAAATTTTTCTTTTGGTGGCCATTTGGTGACCAACTCTTTAGGTTTAGTCGCCAAAGGATTTTTTTAGGCGCCAAAATATATGTTAACAATAAAGTTTTAATAATTGGTTAACAATTAATTTGGGCTTTAAAATGGTATTGTTCAGCCAAGACAATGTTGCTAAACGGCATTTACCGTATTCACAAGTGTATAGGGTAACTTATAATCCATGTCGAGTAACACTGCTTTTATTTGCTTCTAAACAGAGAAGATATCTTGCAAAATACTGCCTTTGTGACCAAGTTCACGGAGGCCATGAGCAAAATTGCAGCATAAAAATTGTCCTAAAATTACTGAACTGCATCTAATGTATCGAAAATGACAACGGATTTTCAACAATATTTACCACGTCAAATGACCGTGTAAAAGAAATCTAATCTCAGAAAAAACGAAACTTATTCTTCTATTAAACTTCCAAATCGTTTTCACTGGCAGTGTAAAATGGGGTTGGCAGGCCTACACGACTCCCCAGCGCGTGTTCAAAATAGCCTTTTTTTCTTTGGTGTCTCATATTTTCCTGTAAACATTCTTTTTAACACTGGCGAAAAGTACCAGGACGTACAAAACTAACAAAATGTTGAGCTAAAGCTAGTCTTGTTTCAGTATTTTAGTAATGAAACTGCACATTGAGAATTTATTTACATCTGTCCTATGAAACAAAAATTGCCTCAACGACGCAGCCGGAAAAGACGGCGTGATCTATAAATCAACCCTATAGTTTTCTATCAGCCAAAAAAACCCAAACAAAAATACCGCTTTTGCTTTACTTTTGGTTAAGACGTTTAAGACAATTGTTTTTCGCGAAGTTTAGGTTCGTCTGATGATGATGTTGTGTTGGTCTGCAAATGGTCGCTTTTTCTTTTATATACAAAAAACGATTCAACATTTCATGTTACTCAAATTTATCTTAAAATGTTCCATGCCGACTTAAACTTTCTGTGTTTTTCTGGCACCAATCAGAAGGCAGAACGGCGGCGACCGTTTTGGAACTGGTCTGGTAAGACATTGTCCCCAGGGGCTCTTCTCGCCGTTCTTTATTTTTCTTTGCGCCACATTTTTCCGCACGTTTAGACTTTCCCTCGTCCCCACTATCTGCCCCTGGGTCTCCCAAGGATGCTTGTTACGTGTTACAAGGTTAAAAACTTGTCACGTGCTAGGCAACGGACCTGTGCTCAGTGGAGCAGAACAATATTTTAGTAGAAATCTTAAAGAAGTAAGCGTTCGTTTGAATGAATATCGACGAGATCTTCTAATCTTCCCCCTCTGGGATATCAGCAGAGGACCTTAATCATTTCAGTGCAATTCAGACAATTGATCATCTTTTTTGTTTCTTCATTTTTTTTCTGGTCGCCAACTTGGCGACTATTTTCCGAATCAAGTCGCCAGTACCAAAAGTTTAGTCGCCATGGCGCCTAAAGTGGTCGCAGCTTCGAGGGTTGGAACGTAAAAAGGTACTAACTTTACTATTGTCTCTACTACACTTCTGATCAGATCAAATTTTACAAAATTGCCTCCGCAGCTGGCCAATTTGCCTGGTGCCTAGCCCTTAATGAAACCCCTGTAAATTTGCTAAAAGTCAAGCTCAGACTTAATACACTTTGTAATACTGTTGGGACATGTATGAAATTAAAGTCCCTATGTAAGGAATTCTGAGGAATAACTAGCCCATAGCACAGACGAAACTAAACCTCTGGTTAAGTTCATCTGCAAACCAGCACTGAAAACCTTGTTCTGCACCTCAGCTGTGAACCAGGATTTGAGTACACATCATGATTGGCCTGTTAAAAATGCCACTGTCAATTTGCCAATCAGGTTGAAAAGAAATTCGAAACAAACTTCTGGTGATTTGTCGCATCTGTTGGGCTCTAAGACCAAGGATCTCAGCACTGCTTTGCATACACAACTACATGTAGCAGAGGTTAGATTACTTCTACCCCTCAGACTAAACATACCATAAGTTGTTGTAGGAGCTGTAGTTGTCTCATTCTTTACATAAGGAACAGAAGTAAAGTTTACATTGCACATATCAATATTGCAGCAGCAAATGCCTGACACATTCTCTGTCCTGAATGCCAATTTATGATTCTGAATGCAATCATCTTGGCAATGATCCAAAGAATTAGCAGGCGACACCCCAAAACAGCCTTTCTTTATAACTATGTGTAACGTCTCATTTCTTTTGTTTGTCTCATCACGCCACAAAACAAAACATCTTTCACCCGCACTTTGACATGTTTCATTTCCACTCCTTAAGATTCCTTTGTTATGGTGGTAGGAGTCACAGACCAACCCCGTTCCATCCTGGCAAAAACCTGAAAAAAGAAAGAGACTTGCAAATCATCAATACATTTTCATTTTCAAATTGACTGAATTGTCCATAACATGTACATTTACAACTGCATCATTAAATAATAATAATAATAATAATAAATAAAAACTTATATAGCGCACTTCTATGCTAAAGTTCTAAGGCGCTTTACAATTAATTAAAATAAAATTAAAAGCTTAAAAATTAAAAAATTAAAAATTAACAAGACGAATAAAAACATTTTCTAAATAAATAAGTCTTAAGATCACGCTTAAAAGTATCTAAGTCCACTGCCATTCTCAGATTGTCAGGTAGGCCGTTCCAAAGTGTCGGCGCACAGACAGAAAAGGATCGATCACCATACTTTGAATTGGACTGAGGAACCTTCAAGAGACCCCTAGATCAAGATCACAATGGACATTGGGTGCCTGGAGCATACAGGGGTTTCTACTGTCGGTCGCCAGCCCCTGGATTGGCTGACGCCCCCATGTCCAGCACACCGGCAAAACCTGGCATGAGTCACCACACCAAAGGAGAACAAACAGGCACCCATCACACTGAAAAAATACTGTAAAATTCTAAAAACAAGCCCCAGGGCTTACATTTTTCAAAGGCCCTTTTTGAGGGGCTTACTTTTGGAGAGGCTTATATTCGGAGGGGCTTATCTACAGAGGGAAATTTGCGTTTCACAATCGATTGGGCTAGCCTTATAGTTAGAAGTAAATTTGCCATTTTTGCTTTGTTTTACTTTGTATTTGAGGGCAATTTTCCAAGTACAAGCCCCTGGGGGGCTTATGTTTGGAGGGGCGATTTAATGGAGGGTTTTTTGCGTTAGTGGTTTGGGGGGCTTATATTTGGAGGGGCTTATTTTCTGACTTCTACGGTATCAGTGGTGAAAGAACCACAGGGAGGGGAGAGAGGAAAAAAATTGGCTGAAGCAACCTTGAGGCATGAACAATGCAGCATGAAGGAAAACTAGACACTCCACTGAATCATGTGAAAGATGTAGCAAACTACCAGCCATACACATGCGGACCAACTGCTGACCACTAGTACTGAAGATCCTCTTTGTCATTAACCCCTTTAAATTGCATACTTTATTTAGGTCATTTATAGCCCTTGAAAGGTGTAAAAAAGAATGTGTTATGGCTTAAAATATTCTGGTACAAGTTTTTTGTCCACTGAAGATTAAAACTACTCATATTCTTGATGGATTCTGTCTTTATATTCTCAATTTTCAAAATCAGATCAAACTGTGCCACTTTCATCGCACTATGCAGTTCATGTCACAAGCATGCAATAAACCTTGCATACAAAGTAATACTTGAAGCGCACCAAGCAGAGCTACAAATAACAGTCAGTCTTCTTACAATCTCTGCCTAAGATTTGCCCACGTGCAAAGAAAACCTTCCTGCAGTCGGACCACAGGCAGCCCCAGCTCAGTATAAGAGTTTCATTGTTAATATGCATGGTCTCATATTTAGTAATCCTCAAAATGGCCTTCAACACAACTTAAGGATTTGTATGGGAATTCAGGTAAAAGGATACTCGACTCACAGGGTACCATGCAATTTGTCAACACAAAGACAAAAATGTCAGTAAGACAACAAACACTTTCCTTTGTTACAAAGATTCAAACTCATCCACTACTCTTTGGATACGCTGTGTTACATTTAATACATTCACAAGGCAAGAGAGCGAAAAGAACAGAACAGTATTTATATATGAAAAACACATGTCAAAAACTAGCCAATGAGAAACTTCATTGAACAGCATAAATTATCACAATTCCAACATCCTTCTCTTATTTCCAAAAGAGCTGATAAAAATTTAGGGCCACTTCACGTTTTACGCTATCGTTTGACTACAATATAGCTTATCGTTTCGAACTAACAAATATTATGCAACAGTAAAGAAAAGAAAATTTGTCACCACTCTGAGTTGACAAATTCCATTCTAGTACGCCGTGAGCCTTTGTTTGGCAACATGACAAGGTTACCCAGAGGATTTCAACAGTCACCATGTCTTGGTGGATTCATACAAGGGTCTCTACTAACATTTTACCGTTTCATCAGAGGAAGAAACTACCGTCTGGCTTCACTCATGTGGATGCGAATGGGTGGCTAGAGAACTAAAATGAAAGTTAAACCTTTGCAGTTGGATCCTGCGGTAAAATTTTGGCCTGGATTTTTTGGCCTCATTCATTGGGCTGTCCAGATTGCAAGTGTTTATCCTTGTCTTTTCATTATTAGTGGAAACTAGGGGGTACAGAAAATTGCTAAATTGCAGCAAATTCAGTGTTCTCCCTAAATTTTAGCTCAGCAGGTATGGGACCAGACCATTGGGGGAGGGGGGAAGTGGGGTGAGGGACATGGCCCTACCCTCCTTGGGAAAGGTTCAGGAGTTCATTAAGTTGTTTGAAAAGTCACTCTCATATCTTAAGACCTTTTTTAGGCTAACGTGCTGTTGTAAGCTATAGGCCTTCCGATCTGAGGTTAAAAACTTACAACTAATTTTACAATTCCATAATTTATTATTCTGGGCTTAAAGACCTCTTATAAAATGAAGTCAGAAGTGTACCTTTCCCTTCAAATTTACAGTTTAGATCTTTAGACAACAAATTAAAATGTGACTTCAATAGTTTTATCTTGTTTTAAATGTTCTCTTTCCATGATGTATGGCCCATATAAGAAAGAACATCACAACTTGCAAACAACTTGTATAATTTTAGTAAACCTTCACGCGATTGTAGGCAGTAGCAAGTGTTGCTTCAAGCAGCAAATTTTACCGGTTACCGGAAAATAACCACACAGCAAGCAAGAACAAACCAAGTAAATAAGCTAGAGTGTATTTTATTGAAAATCCTAACGAGTAGTTATCTTCTTGAATCTTTTACCTGAATTTCCACAAGAATCCTTTATGTTCATGTTGCAGTTAATTTTTTTTATTTCAGGCAATTTTTGTTTTTCCTTTGTTTCAAATTCATTAGCATATATTACCATACCCAAAAACAATGGAAAAATAAAAATTACCTGAGATAAAAAATTAACTACAACATTCACAACCATTTTAAGGATTACCCAATATGAGACCACATGTATTAATAATAATAATTATTAATATTATTATTGATTAAATCTCATAGTGAACTTGGGCTGCCTTTGGTTGGACATAGCGACTGGACAGATCAAAATGTTTAGACTACCACTTTGTAACCGCAGATACAGGGCTCGACGTTGCGACCTGTGGGGTCGCCAATGCGACTAGATTTTATTCACTGGCGACTAACTTTTCACGCCTGGTTGCCAGGCTGGCCCCAAGATTTTTTGATTTAGTTTTAAAATTTCTTATTGAGTTCAATACTCTGATACTCTCGTGTTCGTGTATAAAGCTGATGAAATCGTGTTCGATTCTCCTTTTGGCTACTTTATTTACTTGCTAGCAAACGCAAAGTGAAAACTACATGCACGAGTCAGAATAGTAAACTTTTTAAGGCAAATTTCTGCTGACATTTGAGCCTATCGCGACAAAGCGTTGCGTGACAACCCAAATGAGAGCTTTGCTGATAAATTATTATAATTAATTGTATTTATTGACTTCCAATAAAGTACCATTGAGGTCACGCTGTTTGTCGAACAGACTTCTCGCCAAATCAACTTTTCCCCGAAAATATTGACGATCTGTTTCTTCTTTGTGGAGGAGACTTTCGATCACGTGCTAGGCAACGAACTAGATCATGTTTCACCTATGTTCATTCCCAAACATCAATGCAAATATGGGACACAAAACAAATGTTTGCAGATTTTGTTCTTTAATAGCCTAAATAAGCCTTTTTGTAATTCCAAAAATTTGTTTAACTGCAAGTGTATTTCATTTCCTGAAGCTTGAATAACTCTTTGAGGGAATTTACGCTTCACTATTCACAGCCGCCCACGGGTAAGCGATGTTAATCAATGCGAACGGACAACGGGCGAGAACCGTGGGAAAGGAAGCCTTAAAATATCAGTAACAAGTTCTTGTAAAATAATTTTTCTAAAGCGACAGTGTTACAGACCCACAAAAAGACGGTCTCTTCTTCAACAGAGTATTTCAGGTAGAGGATCTACGGATTGGCCATCGCTAACGGATACGACTATAAACGTTCTAACGGGTCAAGATCAGATGCTAACGAATTGACTAGCGCCTCTAATGGATCAGCTAATGATCTAACGGATACGGATGAGTTGCTAACAAATTTTCATTGATCTGTCTAACGGATGACTAACGGATAGCTAACGGTCTAACCGTTCAACGGAATATCGTAAGTGTACGTTTTCCCAAAGAAGGTCACAAATACTGACTACTGACGTTTAAATATCAACAGAACGTACAGAATTTAAAAACGTCTGCACAACAGATCTATTGAATTTTATCACAACCTGATAAAAGTCCACAGTTTGTGATATTTAAAATTCTCACGGCATGATATGTGAAAGGGAAATTCACTATTTCACACGCACTGAAAACGCGACGCATCATTGACACATACCCGACATGTATTAAAAAAGTTATAAAATTTCCTCCAAAAGTATTCTTCAGAGGTCGTTAATGAAAAAATAAATTAGCTTTTTCAACACAAACACGCTTGTATTATGGATATCAAACTTTCTGTAGCCATTCCACTGTTCCGCTGTGTAAAATTAAAGTAGTCAAGCGCGTTAAACTGAGGGCCTTTAAATAACTTGATATATGATAGCATTGTTCGTGCCGCCTTCCTCCTTGTATCAGTGTTCAGACCTTTAGTGTATTATATTCTATTTTTTCTTGACGATAATTTTTGGCGACTAGAATACTGTAAAATTAAAGTAGTCAAGCGCGGTAAACTGAGGGCCTTTAAATAACTTGATATATGATAGCATTGTTCATGCCGCCTTCCTCCTTGTATCAGTGTTCAGACCTTTAGTGTATTATATTCTATTTTTTCTTGAAGATAATTTTTGGCGACTAGAATACTTGTCCTGGCGACCAAAAATGAAAACTTGGAGGCCAGGTGGCCCCGAGATTTTTTTCTGAAAGTCGAGCCCTGAGATATGCATAGTATTTCAAGATTAAAGGTTAACAGATTGATGTAGTCTCCTAACAACTTTTCTGGTTTGTCTGATGACAATGCCGACCTAGGGGTTGTTTACATGGAGGAAGGAAGATCCTCAGGGAGGGATCAAGAAGGAACAAAAAATGGCGGGTAACAAAAACAAAAATGCAATTTGGGCCTTTCTGCTCTCTTTACCAGTATTATTACCTACCTTTCAGTAGAATTATCACAACACCAAACTAAATGGTCAGCCTTAATTGCTGAGGTTAGTCATTGAATGACCCGCCACCACTGTTTGTCTGGTGTGTCCCTAGCTTTGCTGGTACTAGGGGTGTTCAGTTGTTTCATTACCAAGTCGCTTTGCTACAAGATGTAAAGTCGTTTCGCTGCATCATGAAGTTGATTTGCTACCAAACATTTTTTGTTTCACTGCATACGAGAGTTAACCAACTGCCTCGCTTAAGTGGAAGCTGGGTGCCTGGGATACCCAGGGGCTTCCACTGTGGCCAGCCAGCCCCTAGATAGAATACTGCCCCCATGGCTGGCAAATCCCCGCAACCCAGCCATGAGCCCCCATTCCAGGCACCTGTTGTCACACTGATGAAACAGTGGAAGGAAGAAAAATAAGGGATGGGTGGGGGAGGGAGGAAGACACTAAATGAACTGCTCCACAGACCACTGCACAAACGCTCGACGAAGAACTCACAGATCCTAGCGGTGTACAAAGCTACCACATACCATGTAAACCTGCTCTTATGGGATAGACCGCTGGATGCCCGCTAAGCTCATGGGCCGCTTGACCGCTAAACTTGTGGACTTCTTGACCACTAAGCTTGTGAACCACTTGACCACTATGCTTATGAACCGCTTGACTGCTAAGCTCGTGGACTGCTTGACCGCTAAGCTGGTTAACTTAGTTAGAGAGTGGGGCTTATTCGAGAGGGGGGGCTTAACAGAGGATTTACGGTAACCAAATTAAATTCCCTTCATAATAAAAGTTAAGTCTCTTCATACCTTGAGTTTATGTTGACCTTATTTATCTATGACAGCAAAAATTGCTTGAACCAAAGAAAAATCCAAGATCATTAGCCCACAACTATATCCCAACGAAAACAAATGGCCACTGAAAAATGCTCCAAAGCTTGCTGGTATTCATTCAATTTTTGAAAATTATGGTAATTATCTCCTCAGCATTATCCGTTTGTTAGTTAATTCTAAGTGTCTTTAAAATGGTGTTATACAATAATTATTTAAGGTCAATTCCAGCACCATCTGAACATGAAGCAGCAAAACAACTTGCCGTGAAACGAATTTGTAGTGAAATGACCTGTAAGCGTACTAGGATCTTCCTAGCAAAGGAAGTTTACTTGATGCTATGATCTTCCTACCTTTTAGCTAGGAATATTGTAGCACTAAGGACAAGTACAATCCTTTGCATGTACACTGATTACAGAAAACATGACACTAGAATGATTCGCATTCTAGGATCTTCCTGGCAATAGAACCTTCCTCCCGCCATTTAAACAGCCCCTAGTCGGACACAAGTCTGACCAACAGAGAGTAAAACGTTGTACCATGTATTAGAACACAAGAAAAGCCTACAAAATGTACAGAAAAGGATAATTAAATATAAAGATTGTAGCTGCATTGTAAGTCCATTAAAAAGACAATGCAAAAGTTTTAATATTTGCATTTGTCAATAACAATTTTTTATTCTTCTGTGATAATCGATTAATTTTCCATAATCGATTTTCATGTCGCTAAGGTTTTTGATTAATGAACAGTGATAATCAGTGATCGGAACACAGGCTGGTGTATTAATGGCAAAACGGATATCCAGTACCAAAATGTTCCAGAATTACTACACAAATCCAGAAAAATCTCCTTTACTTTGAAGGTAGCCCTGTTGTCCGACACCATTCTCTGGAGCATTTCGGTTTGCCAAACACCCAGCAACTTATTTCCTGAATTAAAATTAAATCTCTCTGATCAGCTGCATACATATAAAGACAGTCTACCATTCACTGAGGTACGCCTGCTCAATACGCTATTGTCATAAAGTTAAAACTTGAAATAATTTCAAAATTTACCTTGCCACGGGATCAAGAACAAAGTTGTTAAAACCAAAGCCACTAAACTTGCGGAGTCCTTCATTTCGGGAAACAGGCTTTATTTATCTGCAAAGATTTTTAACGCCATGACAATAAACTCTGGTATTACGCTCTAAAGAAGACCTAAATCAATATTGAATCGGATCATTAAATAATTTTGTCCGGAAAACTCATTCAAAGATGGTTTACATTCCGGAAACGCGCGCGATTTGGAGTGATAAACCAAAAAACGGAGGAAGACTTAAAACAACCTCAAGCGAACATCATTTAAAAAAGTAAGTGAGGAGTTTTCAAAGGCAGGATTGGTACGGCAAGCGAGCAGTGTTCAAAGGAAAGATTGATAATAGCTAGCTAAAGATCGTTTTAAGCTGGTTGGCGCCAGCGAATTACTCTAGAAAGAAAGGGCACGAACAAATGATAGTCTATTGAGGGAGCACGCAACAGCGGAGGTCCCCTTGTAACCTCTATCTCGCTTTATGAGGCTTGAAAGCGTTTCAGTTCACGAGATAATTTAATAATTTATCAATCACACTCCACAGAATAATCTCTAAGCGGGGTTTTTGTTCGAAAACGCGAGAAGAAATCTCAGAAACGGTGGTGATACTTTTGGGAGCCACGGTGTCTCGATGAAAATACAACACAACAATTGCCGCTGATAACAGCTTTCAAAAAAGCATAGACGTATAAGGCACACACTTACCTTCTTTCAGACATTGACAGGACTTGGTATCGACAATCAGAGCGGAAATCCCATGAGCAACAAACCACTTCTTTGCAAAATTTCCCTCGTTGACGCCAAGACTAGACTGCTCTCCTTTGTATGACAAATTCTCCGACGGATGATATACATCAATCCACGACAGCCAATCAGAAGCGGAGAGCCGGCGGATGTCACTCAAAGAACTTTCGGTGGAAGGCTGGACTGTCCATTCTAAATATTTCCACTTTTGTTTACATGTTTAGTCTAGAGGTTTTTCACAGATAAGTAAAAACCAGAGGAAAGCACTATATTTCCGGCTGTTTTCTGAACTTAGCTCTTCTTGACTAAATAAACTTTTTTCAAACATTTTTTTTATCCTTTTACGAAACTACCGGTAATATTTAGGGCTCTGTGTTTATTTCAATTCAGAATTATGAACACTATTGGAAATGTATTTTGAAATAACCACACGAAGACTTTTGGTGAAATAAGAAAAAAATAATATTTGGAGAAAATGAGCAAGTCACCCGCAGAGACCATCCATTCCATTCAGCATGCAAACAGTTTGAATTTAACTGAAGAACAATAGAAATAGGAGATGTTTCTTTTATAAAAAGCCACTATAGGTTTAATATGTTCTTGATATTTTTTGCCTCTTCTCGGTCTAAAATTGGAATTTGAGGTCTATTTTGAAACAGCACTCTCGTGCGATGGGCTCCTGCCGATCGAGCCTACATATACCCGGTATCGGGATCGCAACCTTTATTACCGTATTTCCTCGAGTATTAAGCCATCCCTCCATTAATCACCTCCCTTAGACACAAATATTAATAATAATCGCCCTCGTTATCCGTAGAAGGGAGAGGAAAAGTGGCTTCCCAAAGAGAAAGTTTTACACTCGGCTTCCATGCTAAGAAACCTATTTACGGTCCTTATGAGTATGCCGGACAAGAAAGACGAGAAATACCCTGTACCCTAGGCTGGCAATGAGGCAGGCAGGAGCCGCGGATGTTTTTTTCCTCGTTTCCTTCCACACTACATCTGCGTGAGCTAAAAAAAGCTGGAAACCGCCTGGGTGTTCGACAGGGGTTATGATGTCTATGTCAAAGATTTTTATCATTCTAGTAGAAAGCAACCGTTTTGTTATGTTTTGCTTTGTTTTTTCTTCTGCTTTCTTTAATGTTTCCCGTCTGTATGTATCAGTCCTGCCCAGCTGTCTGAGCTGTCAACCTAGCCCGGCTAGCAGACCCTTCAGAAAAATACTGGTCGATCTTGCTCAGCATCAGCATCCATTTATCTTTGAAAATATATCGGCTCTATCTAACACTTGAACGATCATACGAAGATGATGTGAACTGCAGCAATACAAATTTTTAAATAGACTCCGCGGACTTTCATTACGTCTCAGACAACAAGGCTTTGAAACCAATCGACTTCAGAACTCATTTAATACATTCGTCAATCGCCATGGTTTTATCGTCGAGAAGTACGGTGCAGCCTTCGGGAGATGAGATTAGCAATCCAGGCTTAAATTGCACCATCGTATCCTTGCATTGCTTATTTATTACTTGGAGTTTATTTCAGTTGTATATTGGTGCGTGTGCACGAGCGCTGAAGTTGCGTGTACATTTAGCTCCTTTAATAACGTCTTAGTTTTGCTTTGAGTTATTTTCCGCACTTATAGGTGTTGTCCGCGACTGTGCTCACACGGTGGGTGGTAGCCTGCGAAAGCATCCGTTTCTCCTTCTCTCTTCGAAGAGCGAAGGAGAAACGGATGCTTTCGCAGGCTAGGTGGGTGGCTCCTCCTAAAATGTTCTGCAGTTGGTATAGGATTTAATGGAGCCGAAACCAATTGTGGAAATTGCACGCATTTTAGGCATCCTACTGATGAACAGTTGGGACACGTAGATATATTTTTTAGCAACTACCATAATTTGCAGTCTGTCTACTTTGAATTTGAATTGATTTGAATATGATCCTGGCAGTGGTACCGTAATTGCAATAGACCTTTCCCGCGCGCATTCCTGTAACTCGAGGCTTGGGTTGACAAAATACAGTGATTTGTATGAAATTGTCCACCCGAGCATCGTCCTCATTTCTTTATGTTTGCTCACTGGAGCGTGATGCGGGAAAGGTCTATTTAGCAATGGCAAATTTACCAGGAAAAAAAATTTCGGGGGTGATCATTGGTTCGAATCCCGTTGAAGTCCCGAAACATTTTTGAAATTGCTCAAATTGCAATTACCACTGCGACGATCATATCTTCATTCAAAAACTTGAACGATCATTTAATACTTTAGAATGCTTTTCAGTGGCGGATTCAGATCTTTAACAGTAAGGGGGGACTCCCTAACATCGAAAATATTTTCGTACCCAGATCTCACTCTGTCTTACGAAAAACCTCCGTTTGGCCGGCGGTGTGGCCTATTCGCCATTTCCACATCTCCCTTAATACACCTTGTTTGTCAAAATTTAGCATAAGGATTTCTATTGGGATGACTGTAATACCCAGGAGGAATAAAACATAACGGTTATGCAAAGTTTTGGGGGCCAAACAAGTTGTATTATGGGAGATGAGCAAATGGCAAATGAAGAAATATCGGAAGATTATCGGCTCCTTTCAGAATAATGAGGAACGGTGACTGCTTGAGAGGTGCATTCAAGGCTTTCATTACAATAAATAAGAGAGGGATTTTTGCTACTGTCAGCTTAATAGATGGTGCCCACTTAAAACGGCTTTCAATCTATATTTTCATTAGCTGTACATTCAGCCCTTCTGTCCTTTTCTTTTTCTTTTCCTTCTTTTTCCTACTTTTCGTGTTCAAAGAGAACAGCCGTGGGGGCACTCACGGTAGAGGTGTGCCGCCGAGCCCATCAAACCGTACCCCTGCTGAAGACAAAAGATCTACTTCCACGACTCTAATTCATTTCCTTTCGCACAAGAAATTAAGCGTTTTTTAGACTAACATCATGAACTTGGATTTTTACGGACACCCGCTTAATAGGGGCACCTCGTTATTACGGACAGTTTTCTTTGTTCCTGAGGAAAGAAAACACTTACATTTTCTCTAAATTCGACACGCTTAATACGTACACGCCGTTACTACGGATACTTTCTATGGGTCCCTCAGTGTCCGTATCTGAACGGACCGCCGCCTGGTTATCTCAGTCGGAAGAGCGCTAGTCTGCTGAGCGGAAGGTCGGGGGTTCGAACTCCAGCGGGTGCAATACTCAGGGTCTTTAAATAACTGATAAGAAAGTGCTGCCTTTGTAATGACATCTGCAAACGGTCAGACTTTCTAGTCTTCTCGGATAAGGACGAAAATCCGTAGGTCCCGTCTCACAGCACTTACACTTATCTGGTTCTTATGGGACGTAAAACAATCCACACCACTGTTCGAAAAGAGTAGGGGACGTAGACCCCGGTGCTGTGACCAATCTTCGCACATCAGTCACATCATGGGTTGGGTGGAAACAGTAAGCTCATAATTGGACTGAGAGCGGCTGCCAGTGGCGCCTTTATATCTTGACGTCCGAGCTTAAGTACAATTCACATGCTAATATATTTTATTTTATAAAGCGGGCACGTCTGTTGACCTCTCATCCATGACTCTTTCCTTCCTTGATTGTATATTGTTGTTGTTCCTGACCACTAGCCAGATTTGTTCTCGGTATAGTCCTGAGTTGAAATCCTCTACCCCGCTTGTAAATAAATAGCCAACTGGTCATGGTTCGCGCGTCCGGCCAGTTGGGATTGTTAACCCGTTTATGTTTGATTTAATTTATTTGTTTCAGGAATTTTCTCGGCCCCACTAGCATTATTGCTATATATACTGTCGAGGGTAAATAAAAGAATTTTTTTTACCACGCACGTAGACCGCGTATCGCCAACCTTCACGTTCTATTTAAGCCCGGGGGGGGGGTACTCCCTTATATAAGCCATATATGTATGTGCCGCCCCATCGGGTAGGGTTTTTGTATACACTTCGCCCATTTTGGTCTGGAATCTGATATGGTTTGCGAGGGAACTGCGGAGGGTATGAACGTATTTATCGTTTCAATCCCAATGAGTAAGAAAGAAAGAGAAATATGCGAATTCGAAATGGATTTGAATAATGTTTTTGTTTGCTGTCTAATCTAAGTAATGATAACATAATTTCTGCCTAAAGGCCAGGTGTAAAAACGAGTATGGATTTTAGAGTTCTGGTCTGAAAACGGGTGTGGAAAATAAAATAATTTGGTCAGAAATCGAGTCAGGATTTGAAGAACCGGACGGCACCCCTCCCCCCCCCCCCTCCACTAACAATTTCCAGGAGCATCCCCGGGCATTTAAGGCTTCGGATCCTAAAAGACACCCTGTTGTTCAAGACGCAAAATAGTGAAATTGTATAAAATGGACATTAACTGCGGGATTAACTGCAAAGGACTACAAAAGAATTTGCCGTAGCGTTTGTAGGATCTAAAGAATACCTTAATATATTTACCAAGTAGACCAGGAGCCGATTAGTCAGATTAGCAGACGCATTGAATTTCATTGAATTTTTTTTCACATTTCTATGTAAAATTGTATACCGCTGGACAATAAGGAATTGCCTCACCCGGGGGAAGAGATGCTGATGCTAAAGCAGACACTATTGTGAATATGTACAAATGCAGGAATATAGAAATGTACCGAGACGGAATCATCCCTCTCTTGAATGTATGAATGAATTAAAGGGGCGTGAAATATCGAGGAAAAACCTAAAATAATATCTTATTTATGCATTTAACTCGTTGGAGAGGATGATCTGAGGAGTCTTTCAGCTGTCCTGATGACCCTAAAACGAAAGAGGTGCTTATGACACATGCGAAACAGTCCAATTGAATTAGAGGTTCTAAAGGGGTGCGAGGCTACTGGATGATCCTAAAAGTTTTTTGTCAAAATGTCCATTGGATACGTTCCAGGGCAAACTCTCTTTTAGCCTGGAATTAATACGCGAAAAAAAGGGGCGAGCGCGACGGAGACACGCGTGTCTCCGTCATGAAGGACAATCAAAAAACGTGTATGAAGGCGCGTCCAACACCTTAACATTATCTCGGAGGCGGCTCAAACGTTACTAATGATCTTGCAACATGGCAAAACAAATTAAGGCTAAGAGAAGTCAGCGTTGTCTTGTTTTGAGGAAGTTGCAACTACGTACGTGTAAATCTACCCTACATCGCCCAGAAGATGGTCCACTCGTTTTTTCTTCAGGAGTTATTTGACTCAACCCCAGAGTAGAGTTTAGCAGCGTTTGCTCGAGAGGTGAACGTTGTAGTTACCGAGCGAGAGGAGATCTGATCTTCATTTCTAGTACTCTCCTCGCCAGACGTTGTCGAAGCAACAACATTTTTTAACTCTTCACGATTAATAAAACATATTAGTTCATCTTCTTGATCGTAGAAATCATCCATATCAATGTCTCCAAATATCGCCTCTCTGCCATTTGATGGGATTGCGGGAAGTTTCTTCTTTTTAATTTCTTGTGAGCTGCTTTCTTTGCAGTCCTTTTCCAAAACTTTTTCGTCTCTTGGAAGGCCAGGAAAATACGAAAATGTATGCATGTCGCTGAGTTTTCGGGACAAAAAGGAATGGCTGAATGGGAGGGATCTAAATCTTGAAAGTGTTAGAGCTCTGTCGTAGGCGATTTTATGTCGAGCCATGCACTGGTGGTTCGCTTCTTTCCCGATTTTCTCTAATTTAGATTGAGTTTTTAACGGAAGCTTAGCCTTAAGTTCGGACGTTTTTAACAACTTGGGTAGTTTACTGTAGTAGTCTTGAGTTTTTTGCTTGAGAAAATGTTGGCAGTGTTTATTTCGATGCTTCTTCTTTTCAGCTGAGGGCGATGATAGCAACTCTCCTTCAATCTCGGACAACCCGCGCATTTCCTTGTCTCCAGTCATATGGCCATCGGAATCACTTTCGGAATCAAAATCACTGTTATACTCGTTGTCCAGCGAAGTCTCTTGCAAAAGAGACAATAGATTAGGACTGGATAAACCTTTGCGAGAATTCTTGAAGCCTCTCTTTTTCGAATTTCCTTTCTCGGGATTGTCAGACTTATTGTCTAACGAAATATTTCCTTCATCCGGGCTTTCATCTCCAAAATCAAAATTCAGCTCAATCTCACTAGGGTCCAGTTCCTTATTCTTGTTCGCTCTTGCGTTTTTATGTGACCGCTCGAGGGACTTGGCATCAATAGTGTCGGTGTCCGATTCGGTTACATGGTCACTGAAAACTACTTTTCTTTTAAGTCTGTGATGTATTTTTCTTTCGTCGTTGCTTTCTTCTTGGGCGTTCTCGGTATTTGTTTCTTCTTGAAGTATCTTTCTCTCTTCATCCTCAAACTCGTATGTATAATCTTTATATGTAGAATCAAAACTCATCTCCTTGATGTCTTTGGATGTCTTATTGATGAATTTCTGCAACTCCATGAGATCATCCGTCTGCCCGTCTGTGTTGGCGAAATCAAAGTTCAAAGGACTGTCACCTGCGTCCGCTCTCATTTTCATCAACAATCGGTCATTGTACACTCGTTCGCTCATCAGGTAGTAACTCTCCCGCCGCTTAGGAGCCCACTGTACCTAAAGAAAACAAAAAAATAATGATCACTATTTTTAGCGTCGTACTGTTAACGCTCTGTTCACAGTGGTTCCTGGGAATGTGAACACACCTCTTTTTCAAGTAAGTACCCACGCCAGAATTCGGGCACACATACCAGAGACACCATATTTTTTTTCAGGGTTGTTCTGAAAACCACTTTTGTGACAAACGTACCTTGTACAAAGATTATTATGATTATTATCATTCATTACAGTGATGGTCAAAACACGCTACAGAAGGAAGTTGGAAAACAGCGTTTTCAGTAAATAATGAAAGAGCAGTTCGAACTTAAAAGCCTTCTTCGAGCACGAGAGAACACTGGGGAAGAGGTTGTGTATAATCTACGCTATAAGACAGAAAACAAGAAGAACCTCTGTTGTTCAAGCTGACTCTAAGGTAACGTTTCATGCTATCACGAACTTGTTCTCTCTTGTCACGAGCTAAGAGTCGTTGTCAGCTCTTAATTTCAAATCGGACTAATCACAAACTGCGTAAGAAACTAGCTAATCAAAATCGCTGATATATGTCCTTGCGACTTTGCGAGATTCGAACACGATACATAGGGTTCAGAGTGTCTACGACGCAGGCTAGTATGTCCTAACGCGGCTCTGTTACTGGTAAGACCTACCAAAACCGGAAGCTTGTGTGCGCCTCGTTCCCGCGCTCCAAACAGCAACGCGGCGCATCTTCTCTGATGATGACGTAATTCGTTCAAATCATATCTTGGTTTAGGCCTCGACTGTGAGGAGTCTGGTGACTTCTTGAGCGATGTAAGCATATTTTGTGCCGAGGCCTTTTTCCTTTGGTCAGCCAAAAGATCTTCAAAACGTCGGCGCTCGCATTCCAAGGCGGCTTCAACTTTCTGAAAGTAAAAGAAAAAGCCTTAACGTAAGTGCAAATGTATTTGCACGGTGCTGTAAAAACTAAAGAATTTTTTCTAAAAGCCATACCAGAGAAAAGATCGCCGCGTTCGAAGACCCTTCCTTTTCGTGCCCAGCAGTTGAACTAGGTCATTTGAAGTACTAGTGTTTGACAAAAATTTTACTATATAACTCGGGCATACTTAAACGATCAATAGCGCGAACTTAAATTCATCTTATTGTTCCTTATGCCCTATTCACAGCAAAGCGTTCATCACCGTTTGCTATGATCTATAAAATTAACTCCTTTTTAAAAGTTGCTTCAGCGTTGATACTCGTAGATTGTAAAATCACTGTAAATCGAAAAACGAGTACTTGAATTGTTTGGTTTAAGCCAGTTATTAAGCTTAGTTTCTTTGTTGCAAGGTGTGAATAGGCCAGTAGGTAAAACGTTCCAGTCCGGTAATAATCTCTTTGTGTTTTTTTTTAATAAGGATCTTAGAATAAGTATAAGTTTCCTTTACAACGCAAAAGGCTTTACTTAGGCTTTGTTTATACTACACCGGATAGCTTTTGCTCCGGCACGAAAATCAATAGGGCTATGAGAACGGTGATTCTGTAACGGAGCAAAGCCGCGTCGCGCCGATCTCTAAAGTGGAGAGACACATCGGATAGGTGTATATAATATACCAGCCGACAACTTTTCGTGTCAGCCCGAAAAGCTATCCCGTTTATTGTGAACATGGCCTTAATTTTCAGAATTGTCGCTGAGAGCCTCAAAGATCTCCCCAAAGAACCTTTTTGCCGAGCTTGATGTAGTTTGCAGTTTTTCGTTCCTGGAAGTCTGCACTAACCTTTCGGTAGTGATCTCCATATGTCATGTGCGCGTATTTAACATCTAAAGTTGAAGTCAGGTTGCCCAGTACGTGATGACCGGTGGTGAAGTGTCGACCCTAAAGTGACAAACGTGCAAGGCATGCATCAGTATCCGATCAATGGCCTCTCAAATGTATTTATATATTAATTAAAAAGAGCAACATATATAATCGCGAGACCTTCACCTTCGTGTTGCGTTTGGGTGTTAGACTAAGTTCACCGGATAGCTTGGAACGAACAGCTATACGGTGGCTTTACAATGGGTTCGCTACTTCGCAAATTCGCTACGTTCGAGTTCGCTACCTACATATTCGTCTAGCTGCCTATTGGCAAAGTCCAAAACTTGTACCCTCGGAGGGGCAAGCTTAAAAAAACGATTTCTTTTTCTAGAGCGATTAAGTGGTTATTTTCAGCGGTTTAAAGAAAGTAATATATAGCGAATTTGTTGCGAACTAGGACGTTGTGAATTCGACAAGTGGCGAAACCGGTCGTTACCATATGGTATACTATGAACTTACCTTAGTGACAACATGGAACTACACATATGAAGACGTAACTTGCATGTAATAAGTTCTTTATCAAAAACGAGATGTTTCGGAACCTCATCTCGCAAGAAGACATATTATTTTATTCCTTAAAGGGACCACCTGCCATTATATTAGCAACAACTAAATCTTCGCATTTACACAGCGCAATTGTTAACTGCTGTCAAGACAACTCAGCCACGTGCCCAAGTGTAAACTTCGGGTAACTCCGAGATTCGGGCGACGTTACGGCTTCAGGGAAGATGATTTTTGGCTGATTTGTCCTCTGCCAGTCAGAATGACTGGATCACAGCTTTTACACAGTTTTGAAGATGAAACTTGGCTTATAAACTTTTAGTACAACTTTGAGGATATTTGAAGACGCGGTTCGCGTAAAACCAACCGCATCATGAAGTTGCCGGGTGGAAAAAATCACTCAGCAAAGGGCACTGCACGAATATGTGTGATGAAAATTTCAACATCAAGTCACTTGTCTGTCCTCTAGTTTTACGATTTAAACTTACCCGTTTCAAGTTAAAGCGTTCTATTAAAGCGGCCGCGACGAAGTACAAAATGAGAGGTCATCATAACTTCAGTGACGCAAAAGCACTAATGTAAATCTTTGTTTTACAGTAAATATATAAACTATAATTGGCAAACAAAAGTTTAAGAACAAAATAAAAGAAACAGTTATTGAATGAGCCAAGTTGTTCCTGAGAGAGTTGTTAAACAAAAGAATCGGGAGCATAGTTTAGAAGTAACAACTGAAAGATGAAAACTGGTTAGCCTCCCATGAGATTTGACGCTTGAAAAGGAAAAAGGTTGTAAATTTACATATTACCCTAAGCACCTTTTTGAAACGCGCCAAGCAAACTGCGCATTTATTATTTCTCAGTTTCTCGATTCTTAGCGTTAATTTCGCAATTTCACGAATGATAACATAATTATCGCGATGTTAGCTTGTCTGTTTTAATCAGACTGTTAAAATTACCGTGATTAAACCCGACGCCAATAGCGCTAATCTGCCCCTAAATACCTTAAAGCTTTGGCAATTATTGCATGCAAAATTGTAAACCTTCCTAGTCATAGCAGAAAATTTTAATAGGCTTGTTAAATACGTTTCTAAATGCCCTCAAACGGCAAGCGAAGTTGGTTTTAAACACAGTTTTAAGACTAATATTAACCCAGAGACTTTCCATACAGTCAACATCGACAAGGAGCCATAGGCCATTCAACGCTGTATTCATCAATAAACATTTATTATGAAATGTTTCAATAAAAATACTGGAAGTTCAGTTCTGTTTTTTCAACAGTTTTTGCATTCTCGTTTGATATCCAGCCTCGATGGTACTCAATTTGACGTCTTGCCTTCGAACAATTCCTAGAAAACTAAAGCGGATTGAATATGTGAGCCAGAGAGGTCATTTAATTTAGATATCAAAAAACTTGAACAAACAATTAAACTTTTATAGTTTTCGATTTGATACAATATTTATTATAGGAAGAAAATCAACAGTTCATTCACTGATATGAAGGGCTTTTTGGACAGTTTCTTCGGATAAAAAGACTTTATTCAACTTTGTAGAAACTATTTATCACGCTATTTATTAGCACCAATTGAATGCAGAAACACAGCCACTAATGATACATTATACTTGTTTTGATGTTTTTTTTTTAAAGAAAAAGAGTTATAAAGAAATTAACAGCGGGGAACCTTGCTCCATCAAATTTTGTTTATTTCTTCACTTAGGCAAAAAAGATTTCTTCATAGTACACATGTAAACTTAGCTTAGTTTATAGTACTTCACTGTTGTCAAGCTGGCGGCTACAGTACACAAAGGAAAGTACTTAACAACTCACCGGTTGTGCTTTTGGTATGGGTAAAATATCTTCCAGCTTTACTCCGTCCAGTTTCCAGAACATCTTTAGCAAAGATGTTCCCAGAACACCACAGTAAAGATGTTGACAAAATCTTGTAAAAATTTCTGTGTCAAGTCAAGTCCATGATTCTTGTGTTGGGTTTCTTTATAATGCAAACCTTCGATGTACTTTCCATTATATTCGCGTGGATTAAGTAATCTCACGGGAGACAGTCGGGCGAATTTAATTGGTTTATATAACCTTCGCTACCAATCCTTGTGATAAAACCACAGGCAGCCCACGTTTGCAAAAATATTGTACACAGGAAAACGACACAACTACATTTCTGTGATTGCGACACAACATAATCGCTTCGTCAGCCGAAATAAGCTCATATAAGAAAGATATGACAAAATGTTGAAAAATCTTGCTTACGATCTCGAGGCCATTCAACCATTCTTCAAGCAAATGTTTACACTAACAGAAAAACTGATAGCCCTTGAGCTCCTTTGGTGTTCGTTGATTGACTAGCGTTTCTTTTTAATACATTTATTGAAGATTATACTCTTTTTACGTGGCTCCTTACCGAGACATTTTATCATCGATGATATTATAAAATGTTGCCTTATCTAAAAACATCGTTTACTACTAGCCATTGCAGGGCTTCTTTTAAAGCCAGTCCTGAATGGCTGATAGGGTCACCCTGCCTAAATAAAGTTTGACTTGACTTTAGTATATTGTGTATTTAAACATTACTGTTAACTATATATGTAACATTTTGTCTCAGTAGCGATAAATTTGTGTTCTTCTCCAGTGGTAAAGGAAAGAGTGGGACTATGAGGAGAACTTTTGTTTAATTATGACTTTCTTGGGACATTAGGAACGGGGAATATGTACGTACTGGTCTCAATACTGGGCTTGACGTCTACTTCAGGAAAAACTCTGCGTTAAATTAGGTTCCTGGGAAACTGTCCACCTACCCCTCCCCTAAGCCATCATTTTGCCCTAGTGTTAATGTTAGCTTAGGGGAGGGGTAGGTGGGTACTTTCCTAGAAACGTAAATTGATCCAAGACTCTCTCTCTTCTTTAGGGAGGTTAGGCAACGACGTCAGGAACGGCAACGAGAACGGCAAAAACGCAATAGGTCTTGATTGGAAAAACAACAACTTTGCACGTGCATCACGCTTTTTTGTACATTTTTTTTTTGCTGTCGTTGCCCGACTTCTGGTTTGAAAGTGCCTGTTCACGTTTGGTCAAGGACGGGAACACAAGACAACAACATCCTTTCTCTTTTCCTGAACTTTGATACAGTCCTTTAGAATTCAACTCCAGAAACATTTAATATATAGATTTAGCCAGGGCTAAACGCGAAGCTCCATTAATAAATTTATAATTTAAAACAAACAATAAACTTGTAATCCACAAATCAGTTAAATTAAGGGCACATTCGTGTGACTTTTGAGGGACAGGCTAAGTGATTTTAGAGTGAAACAAATCTTGCATCGAGTTTGATAGCCTTATATGTACACCCAAAAAATAGCACTGGCAATCATCTTCGGTCACATTTTAGAGCAATAATGGCTCTTGATCACGGTAGATTAGGCGTGGAAAACAAATTCTTGGGAAAAAAATCAGGCAGAATTTTTACGTTCGACAAGTTTACTTTAGAAAATCTTGCCAACAAATCTGGGTGCGTGCAAATCAACCTTTTATACTTTTTATACATCACATCTGAGGTGAAAGAGTACTATGAGGCGCTGTTTTTATCTTACAGACCGCCTGACCTCAGACAATTAGCAGTCAGTTTCACAATTTTTCAAGACTAATTCCATTCATTCAATATTCAGGACCATCGAAGCACGCGTGGGCTTTTAGCGAAACCGTTCAAAAAAATTCGAAAATCACCTACCAAGTTTGCAAAGAAATTTTAACAGAGTTACGCTTCAACATAATAAAGAATTTATTGTGTTTATTTTTTATTGATAGTTTTATGACCGTCACGGCGATGTGTAATATGCGCGGTACGTTGAGTACTCCTGCAAGCGATGTTTATGAACGACTGTAAACAAATAACGGCAAAGCGATGAAAATTGCAAAAGACAACTAACAATAAATAAAAGATCAGAAATATAATTCGGTAGAACATTTACAGAGACAACAAGTTTCATTCACGAAAACAAGAATTTCAGTGTCTATAAGAATCCTAGAGTCTTTAAGCTTAAAAATTAAGTTTAATTTTAAGCCGCCGGCTTCCCGGTGTTTGCTGTTTTCCTCGATGAACTCGCGACAAGTAAATCGCTCAAAGTTTTCTTTCTACAGCCAAAATAATATCTAAATATTCTTCGGAACGGTTTTTCTTGTTATGTGCGGTGAAATATCGACTAAAGGCTTTTCAAAGTTCTGTAAGCTTATGTCAAACCTCATACTAGGTCAGATCAGTGTCTCAAATCTAAATACAAACGTGCATAAACTAGTCTCATAAACTGCGCTCGACTTCACGAAAACAGATATAAATACAATGATAACTCAGGCTTACCATATTTCGAGATGCAGCTCCTGAAAGCTATCAAGTAAGACCTGAATCGCTTACGCATCCAGCAAGGTGAAAAACAAAAACGATGCCATCCGAAATCAGATTTCAGCGCATTTCTCAACCAAAAATTCAATAAACAAACCAGCCATGAATAACGTTAACAGAAGACTCTTGGTAGCAGCTGTATTTCATTTTGTACATCCAGTGAAAAAAGACAGTTATTAAAAACATCACAAGTTGACACAAAACTCTGTCAGCTTCCGTCAGCTGTTGAAGCAAACAAGTTTCAAGATGTTGTATAAATTTTCCGCATGAACTCACCTGTCAAATTTTGACCAATCAGGGCATAAAAATTGGACGTGGAGCGTGACCAAAGCGTGACTATCCTGAGAAAAGTGAAAACCATCTGTTTTCCCTTCTTGCATTTTTAAATAACTGGCTGAATTTTGGCTAACGAGGTCAGTTTGAAATCAAAATGTTAATAGTGCTGGGCCATAATGACATAAACACAGCATATTTCATATGAATTTTTTTAAAAAATTGAGCCTGCGATCATCTGAAAACTAGTAACTTGTCAGCGGATAACCTCAAAAAAATACTCGCCCTGGATGGGTCGACACCTGAGCCCGCGATACGGCCAGGTGATACTGGTCAGCGGATACCTTGTCTTGACAGCTGTCAATTGATCACAACATTGATAGTTTTCTCCTAGGCTCCCTGGGCTCCCAAACTAGCTAGAAAGTGTGAGATTGAACATTGGTTTCCCTGTGGTGCGGACGGACGGTCGGTCACTCGCTCGCTCGGTCGGTCGGTCACGTGATTACCAAATTTTCTGGGATGGGTAGATTACTTTAGCTATGGGGCTGCGTCCACGCGCGCGCGAAGCGCGCGCGAGGAGCTCCGCTACCAACATTTAACGAATTAAACGAGATGGAATAAGAGCGACAAAGTTTGAAGCAGAGCGAATTCACTTTTTAAGTTCCTTTCAGTTTGTGTCGAAGGTAGACTGGGGAGAGAAGAAAATAAGAAAGCGCGCGGGGGGACGATCAAGGGGAAAAAGAGTCGTCCCCCGCGCTTGTTATTTTTCGATTATTGCTGTTTTTATTGGGATACCCAGCGGAAGCCTTTGCGGAGTAGAGAGGGAAAGATTATCGCCTGCTTATCAAGTTTTAAAAAGGTTGGCGCAAGAAAACGGGCTTAAAATACAAATGATATATTGCTTAGCACATAGAAATCTAAATTGATTGATAAATCTCTGTGTATTCGCTTTGGGAAAATCTACTTTTCTTGGGATGAGAGAAAAAAAACTTGATCTTGTCAGACGAGAAGTATATACAGTAGAACCTCGATAACTTGAAATCGCATAATTCGAATTCCCCGTTAACTCGAACTACATTTCCTTTCCCTTGATCAAAATTTCACTGAAATTTCAGAAAATTACTCCGATAACTCGAATTCCCCGCTAACTCGAACTGTTTTTCGTTTCCCTACGGAATTCGTGAAAAATTATATTTTAGTAATTTGAAGAAAGCGGGGGGTTTAGGCTTAGAAAGGTTATTTTACAGAGTAACTAAATTTCTGCATTAGGAAAGTTCTTGTCAACAAAACTAACAGCTTGAAATCGGTTAATAAATGTGTTGTTGCGTTTTTAAGTGTACTTATCGTAGCAAAAGATTTTATGTGCAAGAAATGACTGATTGAAATGAAATGTTTACACAAAGGAATATAAATAAAATTGCAACTAATTAAGGTAAACACATGGATGGTTCTATAAGTCAAGCGTGTAAAAAATGCGCATATTTTCTGTCTTTCATGGTTTTGTTGTGTCGATGTCTTCAGGTAGATTTGCATTATATTTCATACGCATAGATTTACTTTTTGTCGGTGAAAACGCATGTTAAATGAAAAAGCTTACTTGACTTCTCCAGCGCTCACGTGCACCACAGTAGTTAAACTGGCAGAGAAGATCGATTATCTCCTAACCACGATTACTCGTTGTACTCTCACATTGTGACTTTCTGATGCAAAATGCTTTAGGCCGGTCGTCACAGTTCTTGGGCTCGATTGCGAGAGGAGAAATACTTAAAGCCTTCTTTGGTCGTCCAGATTCTTCTTTCGCGACGGATGGTTTTCTATCACGCTTCGGCAGCCTGTTAAAAGCAAACACATTCTTTGGAAAACTTTCACATATTACTGAATCGGCATTTGATGGGAGTTTTAAAGACTGGATTGCCTTATGCTTGCCGTTTAAACTGAAAAGGTGCGGGCCATTTAGCAATCGAACAACACAAGAAACAGAAGCTTTGCCTCATTACTGAACCGTTAATCATCGTTGTTATCGTCGGAAATATGGAGACAAGTTCGGTTGTTTTACCCACGAATATAACAGGCAACTTTTCTACAACAGCACCTCCTACAAATGGGACAGGTGAGTTAGATCGATGTTATTTTTTCTAATGTTGTTATTAAGCAAATTATTTTAATGATCGTGCATCACTATGATCAAATTGCAATTGGAAGGGGCATTGTTCGCATAAAATACTGCTTAAAACTTCAACCATTAGATTTTAAACTGAAAATGAAAACCATCTACTGGTGTTTTGATTTAAAGCTAATTTTGCACTTTTATCAGCCTAATACATGTACTATATGATCAAGAGTTAATATGATACAACTATGACTTGACTGATTTCGTTAGCATCATGTCTTTAGCGATAATTATTAAACACAGCGATTTTTTAACTCGTTTTGGAGACTGTTACGCAGCAGTTTTTAAAAAAATAAAAATAGGTATTCGGTAGAGAATAACAATGATTTAAAATATTATAATGCTTTTGTAAGTAATAATTTTATGATCAAGTTTTTGATAACGTAATGGCAAACAATCTGGCAAATTTACGCCATCTTGTAATTCTCCACAAATTTTTCCCATAGTTTTGAAATAGTTTCCTTTTCCGCGCTGAAATAACGGGAATATCAGGTTTTTAAATGAAAGGTTTTGGTTTCTACAGTTTCTAACAATATTGAAGATGTATATATTTCCTGGGGAACTCCTCAGAGTTTGAATTCAATTATACCGAGTTTGCGCACGCAGCGTTAATTTTATTTGTTAAGAATTACAATGGAATAACAGATCTCCGTTGGCAAACATACCTTAAGACTTAACATCATTGCTTAAATTGATATTTTTATTATATTTGTCTCCAAGGAACAGTGAGCCTATTTAAAAATCCCTAAACTATCCAAGCGTTTTCTTTTTCTTCAGAAAACAGCAATCATCATTATACTGCTAAAATATTTTAATTAAACGCACCAATCAATTTGCTCAATATGTTTGCAGAGACTTCTCATTTTTTTCATTTTTTTTTCTGCTGTCTGTGGATTTGCCTACTCGGGTTTGAAGATATATATTTTTTAATCAATTGAAGATTCGCGAAGCTGAATTCTTGCCATGGATTATTTCCAATGTATTTTCGTTACTTTCAAATATAGTTGTGTTTTAGCTCCAAATTTATGCGTTGCGGTTTATTTCTCCTAACTTTTGTCAGAAAAATTTTAAACCAGTTTTTCCTTCAGATCATAATGAATCAGAAACAATAAGAAATAAGATTTAAAAATATATGCTATTTTTAATCCTATGAAAAAAGAGAAGAAATTTAGAAGACGAGGGGATTAATTCATAAGACTTTCCAATTAACGTTTTTCATTTTGCTTTGTTTGATGAAGCTTTGCTACCTTATCAGCTTCTTAAGTCATCACATTATTGTGTTACGAAGTCAAACATTATGTTGTTCGTTGCACGCGATAGTTGCGGCTTATTTTCGGTCACGTTCGTTTACCTTTACGGATTTAATTTCTTTCTAGATTCGTTGCCATATTTAGTAAAGGGCTCTTGTCATTTCTTCTGGATGGAGGACTTTAACCTTTTCGTTTTGTTTCGTTTCAGTGGAGTTAGAACGATGAATGTAATATGAACACTAGAAATAACGGGGCGCACAAATGAGAAACGCGAGGGGAGAGCGTGCCTCGTGTAACCAATCTGAACCCAGGTTTTACCCGTTCACTGTAGCGGGGTGAGCCGGATCAATTAAGGTTTCTGGGTAACTGTCCACCTACCCCTCTCCTAAGTCACAATTTTGCTCTAATTGAGAAGTAAGTGTTAACGTCAGTAGACTTAGGGGAGGGGTAGGTGGTCATATGCATTTACTCTTCCTTATTGCAGTCTTCAACAAGTACGCGGGTGAAGCCATCGCCTTCGTAACTGGAAGTAAAGCTGGAATGGTTGTAGGAATCATGATCGCTGTTGTCATTGTCATAATAATAGTGCTGTGTGTCCGGCAAGCAGTTAAAGGGCTCCGAGAAGCGAAAGAGAGAGCCATGTCAAAGCTTGGAGCTTTAATGAAAAGAGATGAATCTTTGGAACTTCTTAATGCTACTCCAGATACGGAGTTAGAACCGGTTCAACCTGCATCTTCTGATAAAAAGAAACTGGTAAGAGATTTGCTTTGGTCTGACCAGCTCCTTGCGCATGCGCAGAGCAATGTTAACTCGCAATTCACCACTTAAGAAACGAGAAGAGAACTGAAACGAAAACGTGTCCCGTAAGTGTTTCTGGGATCGTTACTAAGGACGCGTCCATCCGCTATTGGCCAGTTTTTTTCTCCCTCCTTAGTAAAAGTCCCAGAAGTCTTTGCGAAAGTTAACTCGACCCAGTCTTCCTCTCGTTGCTATCACTCGGTGTTTGCCGAGAATAGGATTTTTAAAAAAATAACAGGGCGAGCAGGGTAGAGAAAGTAGGCGAAACGTAGTTTCTAAGCAGACAACGTCTTGCTGTTGGTTTTTTTTTTTAGTAAAAGGAAAGCGGTGTTGCAAAAAGGTCTTTACAAACACGAGCAAGTAGGAGAAATTTATGGTATTTTGTTTCTTGCAGGAAGATCTTGGAAACATTAAATTTTCACTTGCGTACGACGAAGAACGGTAAGAATTGACAAATTAAAAAAGGCGCTTAATCGTTCGTTCTTTCTAATTTTACAATTTTCACCACACCAGTTGTAACATCAACATGTTTTCAATTTACCTCCTCGAGATTAGTGGAAGATTATTTTGTTACATTTAACTGGAGGTCTCCGCCGAAAAACATCCTGCCTGAGCTGTTCTTCTATAAGTGATATAATATTGGATGTAGGCACCCCGCATGTGTCTGAGTGTCCCGTTCGTGCCCATTCCTTTTGGGCTTTAATTCTTTATGTTTGTTTGTATACGTTTTGATTTTGCCCAATAAAGCTTGACAAAAACATAAACTAAACTAAGCTCCGAGGCCTTCTTAAAAATAATGACCGAGCGCGCAGGATTTTTATGGAAAACCATTCAAGTGTGACTGGGTGGCAAAAGTTATTTTTCTCATACAAATCCTTCTAATTTTCGGCGGCCGTTGCAATCGTTGCTGAAAATTTACAGGTTACCTAAGTTTAATAATATGCTCTTTCAGCTCGTGTTAACAAAAAGCCAACTGTTTTCATGTTTACCGAAAGTTGATCACGTGATCAACTAATGCAGAAGGCCTGTTATATTGATAAACGAATCAAGGGATTCCAGTTGTTAATAATAACAGTTTACAACACTGGATTACTCTTTTATGGTCAGGGTCATGCAAGTAATCACAAAATAAAGCTTGTTTCTGTTCTTTCAGTTCTGAGCTACGAGTAAAAGTTTATCATTGCGATGGTCTGCCAATGAAATTCGTCGGAGGAACCGTGTATACGTACGTTGAAGTAGAAATGTTTCCTTTTCACCGGATGATATCCGAAAAACCGCGAACAAAATACATAAGAAACGAGTTCAGCCCTGTTTTCAACGACGAAGTCTGCATCACAATCAATAAGGAGGAGGTAGATGACCAAAAAATGTACCTTCATGTCTGCGACTACAACCAGATTTCTACTCGAGATCTGATTGGCTCATGCAAAATTGAACTTGATGATGTCAGTTTCAAGGCAAAAGGCAAGGAGACTGTGTACGAGGAGACGCTGAGATGGATCGATTCGGTAAGTAACTCAGGAACCTGGCCTTTGATCGAAACAGAGTAAGGTTTGGGCTGACTTTTTAAAACATGTTAACCAATTCGTCCCGAAAGCGTTTGCCAAAGAACACCATCTGAAGTTAGTTGCGCTGTTTTCTGGAAGATGATTTTTGTCGGAATTTCTGATCTTCTTAGAAGTTGTTTTTTGCGCTTTTCTTTTGCCTGTTTGACTGAAATGTGCTCATTCGGGTATGTTTGAAAGCTCTCATCTCACCACCTGCACAAGTCAAGCCAATGTTGTTGATAGAGAGAAGGCAATCTCGTTCCCAGGGTTCTCTTTCCGTTTCTTCATTAAATCCTCTGAAGAAGGACGGCTTGTCTGTCCGAAATATCGGGTAACCTCAAGTCGCTTTTATATATTTTTATTTGTCTTGGATAAAATGGCAGGGTTTGGATGTGGTCATTTTATATGTAGAGTTCCTCTCTCTTGCCTCAAGAAAACAAGAGAAAGAACCCTGCAAAGGAAGTGGGGTATAGAGCGGTATAATCTTGATCAGTGCACGCAATACATGCTTAGCCTCCCCATATTCGACCTTAAATAGCCGCGGCTTGCGACAATAGGTATCTGATCTTGAAATGATGTTTTCTTCAAATTGAATGTTGTTAGCTTCCCGTGTTTGGCTTCGTTCTTTAACAAATCAACTCCTGTCAATGGACTCTTTAGCTCACAAATGTTACCTTTTCTTAGGTTCGTGGCGCGGAACGTGGGGATATCAAAATTTCCATGCAGTACTTTGAAGGCGAAAGTCAGTTGATTGTTAAAGTACTGGAATGCAAGGGCTTAAAACCTTTTCCAGGACGCGTGTCGTGCAGTAAGTATTACGGAAATATGTAATTTGTGCCCTTATTTTGTCTTCTTAGTACGAAAGTATGAAAATCTAAACTCTTAAGACGTTAAAGTCTTTGTACAGATAGGCTTTCCCCCAAGGTCCAACCCCCTTACCCTGTGTTATGTGAACAGAAAAGGTATCCTTCTCGTATACCCACAATCCTGGGCGAGATAGATGGAAATTTTAGACCCCACTCCCCCCATCTTGCAAAACGGCGCGTTTTGGCTTTCGTTCCGCTTGATCCTTGATTTTTTTTAGGGATGGGGGTTTGCTGTTCAATGTAGATCAATTTAGATCCCCCTCCCCCCAAATCAAGGATGGGAAAATGGCTTGTTTTGGCTTTCACGTTGCTTCATCCTTAAGGTGGGGGGGGGGGGGGGGTGGGGGGGTGGGGATGGGGGTTTGATTTTCTAGTTATTCTGTCCAAGATTGCAGTTTCAGAAGACCGTAGAAAGCTGAATAGGCCATTTGCACGGTGACGTCATTTTACTACTACTACTACCGGGGTCCTTCAGGGTATTACTTTCTTATGCAAAGTTACGGTTTTTGCGATTTAAACCTCACTGGGACTAGCAAATGTTAATACGAACCAGGTGATCTGTGACGTCATTGCGGGGGCCTGGGGAAAGAAATTTTAATGCCGTATCCCATAAACCAACGCGCGCACCAATTCAATTCAATTCAATCTGTTCCCGTCAGCTTTGGTTTATGGGATACGGCATTAAAATTTCTTTCCCCAGGCCCCCGCAGTGACGTCACAGATCACCTGGAAAGAAAAAACGAAATGAATTCTGGCCTAGTAGTTAATGACGTCATCGTGCAGATGGCCCATTCCTCCTTTTAACTGCTATCGATACACCTTCTTTTAAATCTGAAAAAAATCACAAAACCAGGAAGATGTCTTGACTTTTTCACAGCAGATTTGTCTGTATGCTGTTTAAGGTCCGGTCCTTTCATGACAGACCAAAATGGCAGATTTCCCTACCCTTTCAAGTACTTCCGCTAGTGAAATTCCTACCTCTTATCATACCTGAAGGCTGGAAAAGGTACCCCTTTTCTGGTGAAATGTAAAATCAGCCACTGTAAAAATCAGCCACTGTAAAATCAGCCTTGCCTTTTTGTCTTATATTTTCACTTATTGCTGATTAGATCCTTTATTAGGATCCGGTCCTTCTCTTTTGTAAGCTGGTCCTTGCTTAAAAAATTGAATTTATTATAGCAGGGGCGGACAACCTCGTCCCCAGGGCTTTTCCCTTACAACATGGGAGGGGCGAAGCCCTGGGGACTAGATTGACGGGCTTAGTAAGGACATAGTCTGTTAGGCAAGGGCCTATAAAGTTCTGGCTTGATCACTCTACCACTTGTAATGAATTGTGCGTTGTTGGGGTGAGCTAAGAGGCATAAGAGCTCAAAGTGTTGGGGAGGTCAGCGCGTACTGGTCATGTCCGCAATCAACCGAATTATAAGCAAGATTTTTCGGGACATGTGGAAATGAACGTCAGCCAGGCCTATAACAAATCGCTACCCCCCCCGATTATAGGGAAAACCCCGGGTCAATAGCATCGCATTGCACACTGATTCTTGATACTTAGCTTACAAATAAACATTAACTGCAAATGAATCATGCAGCAGAGTGTAGGATCTAAAGAAGACCGTTGTCAGCAATTATATACCCAGTAAATACATTTATTTATTTAGCTGACAAGCCTAAGGACGTTTCATCGACTGATTCTTACGACGACTCCTCGAAAGGCTGGAACCTCTTGACAAACAGCTACTTCGTCAATTTCCGGCCTGAAATGGTTTGCGTCTTTGTACAAGTGAAACTGAACCATTTCCTTTTCTTATTTTCAGATTCCTACGTAACATTAAACCTCGTGCGCGGTTCGAAAGTCTTAACAACCAAGAAAACGAAAGTGGTAAAGAAAAACTTAGAGCCCAAGTTTGAAAAGGAATTTACGTTCATTTTGGGGGAACATCTCTTAGATGAGGTCAATCTCGTAATTCACGTCAAAGACAAGCCATTGATTGGACGAAAGCGTCTGATTGGTGAACTCTGTATTGGTTGCCAAGGAGTCGGACAAAGTCTCGCTCAGTGGAAACTTATGGTAGACAAAGAAGTTACCATGTGGCATCAACTGGAACTTCTGAACATTGTTCCTGGTAAAACAGATCTTCAGACTACGATGGCAGTTTTGCACGGCTGGGAAACTACGTCGGAGGAGGAGAGCGAGGAGGAAGAGGAGGAAGGGATGTTTACGGGACTTTTACCCGGGGGATTATTTTCTTCCGATAGCAACCTCCCTGAAAAGAAACCTAAGAAGCAGAAAGTGTCAAAGAGGCAGTCTAAGCTTTAACGACTTCTATAACTTCCTTTCACTACAGCCAACCCTTATCATAGCACACTTTTACCCGATGAAATTTGTATTAATCCCCCTCCTTAACAGACATTTTTCACCGGCCCTTTTCTCTTCATAGCCGTTAGCCATGTTTCTGCTGGGGTTGATCGGAAAGGGGTCCTTGAATTCAGTAACATTTAACGAAGAGAAAGGAGAAATCTTCAGTGTCGTTATTTTTGTCGTCACGCAACGTACCTACTTGTTCGGCTGAATCAGGAAGAAGCCTTGCGTGACGAACCACAGAATCTAGTTCCCAGGGTCTCTCTTTTCAATGACTCAAGAGAACGCTGCAAAGAACGAAGTGCTACGTCATGAAAGAACAACGCGAGAAAAGACAAATAAAAAATTAACCAATTTTTCACTAACACAGCATAATTTATAACGTTCTGTGGAAAGTCGGCCTAAGTAGCTGGCGGGATTAGAGTGGGTGTGCTGTATTGTTTTGGCGGCGGAGCCGCGCGAAGAGTGGATACATCTTCCCTCTCGGCTTCGCCGCTCGCTTTGCGTGGCGGCTCCCCAGAAAGTACCCCGGTCAAAAGAATCCCGCCAGCTACAACATGAAAAAAAAAAAAAACAATAATAAAAATAAATAAACACAAGACAATACAAAAGACTATACGTGAGGGACTTGTGGGAAATTTTTCGATTTTCTTTTGAAAAGTCAAATTATGTTGGCTCTGTGAAAAAGCTTGCTACCATAATATTTTCGTTAATTAAAGGACCGACTCTAAGTTGAGGATTCAACAAGTACAGTACAGTTAAAATCCTCCAGGCGGTAAATTTGTTACCATGGAGTTGAACTTGCGTCTACACCATCAACCAGTGGGTGAAACCAAGCTTATCTTGTGTAGGCCTCTTTGCCTGCTCAATGGAGACATTCAATAATTTAGCGATATTTATGCAAGGGTGCCGTTTGTATGGACGCCTAGACTTTGCAAACAGCATCTTCTTTGTCAGCGTAGTTTTTGGACAGCTGCAAACATGACCAATATATTAAAAAAATCCGTGACTCGATTCTCTGATAACAACTCGTTTAATTTATTTTTTTTTAAAAAGAGTTAAAACTCTTTTTCGAAGCTGACAAGCATAATAAAAGCTGACTGTCAATATCAGTGAGGAGTAAAGTGTGATATTACATGTTTTTAGGATATTGTGGGGTTCCTGATATTGTCCGTTTAAATTTAGCAAGTATCGATTGAATAAAAATTATGAGAATTTTTTGACTTTGTACAGCTGTGGAAAGCAATACAGATTGAAAAAATCCTTCATTTTGCAAATTGTACATCCCATTGTGATTCACAAATTGTAAAAAACAAGAGAGAAAGTAAAAAACAATTATCAGTAATATTTGGAATAGATGTTTCTTAAGTTTCTTTTTATAGCATCCGAGAGGAAGACCTGAAAATGGCTCACTGTTATAGTGACTTTGCACAATCCTTGCGTATTTCAATTTCATGTTTTATTACAAACACAAATACATTTACAAAACGTCTTCGTTAAACGCTTCAAACAATGGAAATACATCTAGTATACTGGCAATTAAAAGAGTAAATATTATTTTCACTGATCATTTCAGACGTAAAAATATGACAGACAAGGGTTTGTTTTGTTTTCGGAGCGGTTTGTTCATTCTACCTATTATAAGGAAAAGTCAGCTTAAATCGACTTTTAACCCTACTGTACCGAGTGGATTCACTTCAGAAGTAGAGTTTCTATTCGTCCAATAAATTTCCTTGATGATTGACATCATTGTTTGGTATTATGATAAACTGACGTTGGTTAAAACTTCAAGCTTTTGGTTAAATTTAGTTTGACATTTCTAAACCACGGTTAGCCGAATTATATCATAGCTGTCGAGTATATAAATTAGCTGAAAATACGCTTGTATCAAGAACAGCAGTTTATAAGCTTTAACATTTTTGATATCATTATTATTTTAAGAATATAGAATTGACTTTGTTTATCTCTAAAAGAGTTTTTGAACGGCATAAAAGAAAAACAATTACAAGTGTCAACATGAGGCTCTCTTTGCTTCGTGGTGTTGTTTTTTCTACAGATGTTAAATAATTCAAAACAAGACTTTGTAAAGGGGTTTTAAACGGCGTTTGCCTTAAAACACCTTATTGATACATCTGCGGTAAATATCGTGCTTTCTGAAATACGATTGGTCCACATGTCCTCGCGGTTGGTACCTAGGAAACCATACATGTACATCGCGAAACGCATCGCGCACGATTTTGCTCGCGGAAAAATAATCACTATGATATTTGCCGTAAATTAGAATATGAAGAGAAAAGTTATGGCTGGAGGCGAATATTCGAAACTTTCGCAAGCGGATGAAGAAACAGGCTGCCAGTTCGTCAGAAAAGAGAAACATCGACATGAAAATGACGCTAGGAGAAGATTGGTCACCGCGTGTCTGTTTTGTGTTTTATTTATTATCTGCGAGGTTACAGGTAAGGAAAAAATTACGGACTTAATTCTGAGGAAATAATGAATGAATAATACGAGCACTAACTATTTCCATACTTGCTATCTGTGTTAAAAAAATCAGTGCCTTCTCTAATCTTTCGGCTGATCGAGCAGTCAACTTTAAAAATCTTTTGAACAGAAAAACTGCGATTTGTTTCGAACAGTAAAGCTTTTATGGACAGAAGTTTACACTTCACTTGAAATGAAAGCAATTTTTAGCGATCAAAATAAGGAGTTAATCATATGCAAAATTGGTTTGTGATATTTGGTATTTTCTTGTTATGTCCTCGGAACTTCATATCAACAAATACTTTGTTCTGAATTTAAAACTCTAAGATTTACCTTTGCCCATGGTCTTATTAAATTTCCAAAATAGTCAAAAGAACAAAAAAATTAAATATAGAGGTAACTTCCAAGAAAGTTTCGAAATTTGTCGTTAGAAAACTATGTTGGCTTCCCGGAAGGGTACTTCACAAATTTCGAGGGAAGTGAAGCAGTGAATTAAAACAGCTTTCAAGCAAACGGAAGTGAAAATAGAACCGACTGGAATTAAAATTCTCCTGGAGGGGCGTTGAAACCGTTTACTGAGTTAATAGACGAGGAATTAGGTTAGAACAAGGTCACAAATGCAGCGTCAGAGAGTATTTCTCCTAACAACGAAAATGACACCCTCGATGCCAAATAAATGAAGAATTCTTTTTTCACGATGGGAAAAATGTATCTCCAGCACCTGCTCGTAAAATTATTCTTTTTTTAGGCTGGGGGTTTATAGATATCATAAAGCAACACGCTGGTATGAAATAGGCGAAAAACCGATAACTTTCGCGTTAATGGCTGTATTTGCAATCAGTGACATTTCAAGACAAATAACTCACAGCTAAAACAAATTTTACTTGCAAAACAAATTTAAATTTAAAAACATTTAGCCTGACTTTAAGGAAATGCTTCGTTATGAGAGCTATTCGACAGCACTTGCCTTTTATAATGTAGTGATCACCTTCTTATTTTTTTTAACTTGACGATAAAAAAAGAACGCCCAAAATTTTACCCCGCCCCCCTCCCACGCTATGTTTTATTTTTTTAAAAATATGCATTTGTGTATGTGGTATATGAACTAAAATGAAAGGATGATCCGTAAACAGCTAGAAGTTTACTGGACTGTTTAACAAGACGTCTCTGTTATTTTAAAGACTTTTAAGATTTTTAAGACTCATTTGCCTGTGTTTGCTCATCTCTTTTTACCCTAGAATAGCTAAAAAAACCCTGATAATTAACAATTATTCCTCGAGCCCGAATGGGCTCTGAGTCAATAGCCCATTCGGCCTTCGGCCTCATGGGCTATTGACTCAGAGGCCATGAGGGCGAGAGGAATAATTGTTTTAGTAAAATCCAACTAGTTGGTCAAAAATATCGAGAATAAAAAAGTTTCAGCTTGTTAAAGCCTTTTTTGGCGCCAAAAAGCCCGCGCTTTGCGCTACTAATGGGCTATAACATATAGCCTAGTAGTAGCTCAACCAATCAGAACGCAGCATTGATGATAGACCACTAGTTGGATTTTACTAAAAGCTTTTAGTCGTAAAAACTGAAGAAGGAACCGAAAAATGGTTTCCGTAAGTGTTTGTTATTTGTTTCATCAACCAATGGATGAAACGAACAAAACGTGGACTCTTCGTTTTCCCGCCAAAGAAAACCCTAATATGGAGAAGGCATTGTTCGATTGACCAATCGTGTTGCAGTATGACGTCAAAGCAATTTCTAGAAAGTTCTTCGGGCATGAAGTTTGTTTACCCGAGCGTTCGCTTAGCCAACCAAAACCCAGGTGCGTTTGTATCCGTTCGATAAACCAATCAAATCGCTCTATTTCCGTTCGTTTGTTGTTTCTGTTTTGTTCGTGCGTTTTCATTTCAAGGTCATACGAAAATCGCTCTAAGCAAAAAATATCAAATTTCGTTTTGTAAAATCCTGAGAAGTCGATGTTTTGCGAAAAAGGTTCCTCATTACCGGACACTATACCGGATTTCCTCCACAGATTTGAAATTTAAAGAGACCAATTGAGGTTGATATAACAATCATGTCTTGAGTGGTTTATCTTGTGTGGGGGTAGCCTCCCACGTAAAGGTTTTTATGGGAGCTCGCATTTCCCCTAAAAAACGCCTGAGTGGGAGGGTAGTGTGGGGCTGGTGTTTTAGGAACAACGAGAGCGTTCATACAACCTGGTTCCCAGGGTCCTCTCCTAACCTCAAGAAGAGTAGGAGAGGACCCTGGGGACAAGGTTGACATTCACAGTCTCAGGAGAATATTGCAGTTTGCGGTTGAGCATGTGTTGGTTTTGGGTCAAATAGCATTTTGGGACTGTTTTAGGAGCTACATCCCTTTTTTGATTGGGTATTACTGCTATTACGATTCCGCTTGGGAAACTGGGACAAAATTCGTCCGTCTACATTTTTATTTTTGCTGATCAGGTCTTTACAGATCCTACGTTATTCGGCATATTCGTTTGCGGTCCATTGCAGTCCCTTGTGGTTAATGTTTGTACTTTCTTAATTTTTGGACCGTAGATCTTTTATAGATCCGATATGCTGTTATTCTTGCATGGTTCTGTCCATGTTAATTAGGTTGGTTTTGGCCAATTTTTTTATTTTCTCTGCGAGACATCAACTTGACACTTGGACTGTCGCCCCCCAGATGGCACGTGGTATGGCGTGATTCTGTAGGTGTTGAGAGTTCTGGGTCAGGGCTTAAAATCAGAGTGCGCGGATATTTTGCATCAGAGCTTTCTCTGTTGCTGCGCCATACTGACGAGCCCCCAAAAGGCGAAACAGCTGTCTATGGCTACAATACCGCTCTGTTTTGAGTTCTTTCGGTGTCTTGTTGATGTCTTGCAGAGTTAAATTTCACGTAGTACGATCAGCATTGCAGTATTCTGCTTGCAGAATTTAATGTCTACATCCGTCCCAAACAGTTCCGAACCAGTCAGATCAGAGGGGCCAGTATGGTTGAAGAGAAATGCGGTAAATTGCCGCTTAAAATATAAGCCCCCCATTTATAAGCCCCCTTAGGCCCGTTTCAAACGTCGTGCTACTGCCGTGCCGAACTCAATTCATAAATTATAAATACATTAGAATCATTTAAAAGTTTGCTAAACCGTTTCTTTAATTTTTGTGTTTTGTTTTCGGCAACAGCCGTTCTATTCGACTGAATTAAATTCGACGTCTGAAACCAAGTCGTGCTAGTGTCGTGCTACAGTCGAGCTACAGTCGACCAGCTTAGCACGGCAGTAGCACGACGTTTGAAACAGGCCTTAGTTACAAGCCCCTAAGTTATAAGCCTCCTCAGTTATAAGCCCCCCAGTTAAGAGCCTCCTTTGTTGTAAGCCCCCAGTTAAGAGCCCCCTTAGTTATAAGCCCCCTTAGTTATAAGCCCCCCAGTTATAAGCCCCCTCAGTTATAAGCCCCCCAGTTAAAAGCTCCCTCAGTCATAAGCCCCCCAGTTATAAGCCCCTCATTTATAAGCCCTCTCAGTTATAAGCCCCCCAGTTATAAGCCCCCTCATTTATAAGCCCCCTCAGTTACAAGCTCCCTCAGTTATAAGCCCCCCAGTTATAAGCCCCTCATTTATAAGCCCTCTCAGTTATAAGCCCCCCAGTTATAAGCCCCCTCAGTTATAAGCCCCCTCATTTATAAGCCCCCTCAGTTATAAGCCCCCTCATTTATAAGCCCCCCAGTTATAAGCCCCCTCAGTTACAAGCCCCCCAGTTATAAGCCCCCTCAGTTATAAGCCCCCCAGTTATAAGCCCCCTCAGTTAAAAGCCCCCTCAGTTATAAGCCCTTTCAGTTATAAGCCCCCTCAGTTAAAAGCCCCCCAGTTATAAGCCCCCTCATTTATAAGCCCTCTCAGTTATAAGCCCTCTCAGTTATAAGCCCCCCAGTTATAAGCCCCCTCAGTTATAAACCCCCCCAGTTATAGGCCCCCCAGTTATAAGCCCCCTCAGTTATAAGCCCCCAGTTATAAGCCCCCTCAGTTATAAGCCCCCAGTTATAAGCCCCCCAGTTATAAGCCCCCTCATTTATAAGCCCTCTCAGTTATAAGCCCCCTCATTTATAAGGCCCCAAGTTATAAGCCCCCTTAGTTAAAGGGCCCACAGTTAAAGGCCCATCTACCTGTAGACAGAAAACAAATCCGATTTTACCCCCCCCCCCGGATATGAGCCCGTCCGTTCATAAAACCACTTACGAAGATGTATAAGTTCAGTGCTTGTAATCGGCAGCTTATGGTGCAAAAAACACGGACTCTGCGAATAGACATAGAGCACACTTTCACAAGCTATCATGCTTGCTGAGAACAGAGAGTATGGGTATAGAATGTGACAGTTTGGATTGCATTGAGTTAAATAGTTGTGCTGTTGTTATTTTCAAACGCAGGTGGTTTAATTGCCAACAGCCTCGCCATCATGAATGACGCTCTGCACCAGTTTTTTGATCTAAACTCTTTGTTGATGAGCCTCGCTGCTTCTTGGATAGCACGTTGGAAACCAAACGAGAGGAAAACATTCGGCTACTACAGAGCTGGTAATTGTGAATATATGACAAGAACGCGTACTAAAGTGATTAAATCCTCGATTCAAATTAAAAATTAAATACTTTTCACTAAACGGCCTTAACCCTTTAAGCCTAAGAGTGATTAGCATCAAATTTCTCCTTGTAATATATCAATGCTTTGTAAAACAGAGCGGTCATGAGAATTACGGACATGATCACACAAGATGAATTTGCTTGATATTTTATCAACTTCCCCCCACTGCTTTAGTAGGAAATGAATAGGGGCAACAAATGAGAATTTAAATTTTGATCTTAGGGTGTAAAAGGTTAAGCTTAGTCCTTAGCCTTACTGTAAAAATGCACCGTAAGGCTGGTCCGCCTTCCCAGCGCATACCGTGGACACATGTGTTGTGTGGAAATGGCGCTTAAAGGAGTGCTTTGCACTCGCCTACAGGGGCACACCCGACGACAATTTTCGGAAAATATCTGTAAGGAAGACAATTCGAGATCTATAATTTTCGGAACATTTGTTGTAAAATTTCTTGCCTGCCCGTCTCTCCTGGGATTATCGAACACCTAAAAAATAGTGTAATTGCCCATTTTTAACGGATTTTCACCCATAAAAGGTCACCTAGAATTTTCGGGAGTCTTTTTTCTGGCTGAAATTTTCGAAAAGGTAAGTTTCGATCCCTATAATTTTCGGATCACTAGACCTTCAACTAGGAAATCCGAACAGAGGAAAAAAATTTAGGGGATAAAAATATGCCTAGCATATCTACCGTTTAAATACTAAAATACGTTTAACAATGCTATGTTTAATTGATTTTGAACTATATTCTCGTTGGGTGCCCCTGTCACCTAGCCAGTTAAGGCATCTAAAAACGGCTTTGACCGTACAGAGATCCGACGGCTAACCAAACTGATGAGCCTCAATAAGGGGGGGAAGGAGCTGTCTATTGCTCCCGCTGCCAGGGTGAAATGACTTTGCGCCGGCATACGTTAGGTAATGGTTGGTTGGTGTACGTGTGTCACTTGGGTTTTAGAGCCCTCCATGGAGTACCATGATTAACCAACTAGCAAAAGTGTAGCAACCGTCACTTGTGAATTTCAAGACACGCACACAGAGTGTGTCAATGTATTTGTATAGGTAATAGCATGATTTGTAGTGATATGTGGCATAAATACCACTAGTGATATTTCGAAATTGTTATATCTCAGTAATTTCACGAGCCGTTAGGCGAGTGAAATTTGAGACAATTTTGAAATATCACGGGTGGTATTTTTGCCAAATATCACGTACAAATCATGCTAGGTATTTCAAATTGAGCTTATATACCACTGCTCTAAGCCAATCAAATTGCAGGAGTTTTTCGTGTAGTAGTATTAGCGCGGTCATCTTTATGCTCATACCAGTTTTCTTGTCGGTGCAAGTGCACAGAAAATAACACGCGAGTTTAACAGATAAATGTGATATATAAAAACAGGTTACCCAGTTTTTCCTTCATTAATGACTTGCTTGATAAACGTTTTTTACAGAAATTCTTGGTGCGTGCGCCGTTATTCTGACGTTATGGCTGCTGACCGGAGTGCTGGCGCATGAATCAATCCTTAGGTTACTCCCAGGTTCCAACAGTCATCATAGTCACGTGAACCCTGATGCCATGATACTTACTGCTGCGCTAGCCTTTGGTGCTAATATTGTGTAAGTACGTCTGAAAACTGAATAGGCACTAATCTAATCTCGTACCCAGATCTCACTCTGTTTTACACTTTTTTGGCCGTGGGAGATCTGGGTACGAGATTAGCACTAATCCTAACTGTCTCATTATCATAGTCCTATTGGTGACAAAAAAATGTTTGAATGTAAGACGAGTAATTAGCTTAAATGACGCATTTTTGCCACAGTAAAGGTTCCTCTTGCAATTTCCCTGTACATTTAACTCTTTCTTAACGAACACTGACCTAAAAAACTGTCACGACGTAGAGTTAGTCCCGATTAGTCAGTCATTTTTTCTTTGACTAACTATTAGAAGGAAACCTCTTTAACTCCTTCACTCCTAGAGTGATTGTTAGAGTCTTGCTAGGTAGTTCTAACTTTTGAGTCTGTGAACGAAATCCTGTGGTCTGACCATTCAAATGAAAGCTAGTGAGCAGTACTTTCCTGTAGTATTGTTTAGTATACTGTACAAGGTGGTTCTAACTTTTGAGTCTGTGAACGAAATCCTGTGGTCTGACCATTCAAATGAAAGCTCTTTGACAGTTCTTTCACGTGGTACTTTTTGTTTTTCAGCTCTTTACAAAATGAAATTTGAATAATTTGTCTAACTTTCACTTTGGCCACCTCTTGCAGTGAAAGTTTTTAAGACATACGGGTTGTTTATCAAGTGTAAGGTCAAGATGGCTACAAGACTAGCCCCCTTATCAACCTTTGATCCCCGGATATTAACGTTTTCTTAACCTATAAATTATTGTTAAAGCTAAACATAAATTTTGTAATGAGTCTTTTTAAAAGGAAAATATTTACATCTTTTACAGATTGGTTGGTTGATTGATTTCTCGGTTTGATTAAATGTATTTTTTTCCATGCGTAGAATTATTTGTTTGTTGAACGTTCATTCACATCATGGTGACCATCACTGTGAAGCAAACATTACAGTCAAGGCTGCATTTCTTCACACTCTGGGTGACGTGTTTCACAGTTTTGCCGTACTTGTCGGTGCAATTCTCATTAAAATCAATGTAAGTACATCCAAAGCTGGTTATCCATAATTCCGCTGTCCGCGGCTGTTACTGCCCGCGTGATATGGCTGTGCACATGCGTAAGATACTGCCTGGCCATTCTGCGGAGTTGGTAGTGTGTACTTCTTTGCTAAATTTGGTTCTTATTCATATGACGTCTGTCTTAAGCCTTCGTGCTAGCAAATGTTTCCGCTCGAGCTTCGTTGCCAAAGCTGGAGCAAGAGCAACAAAATCGCGCCGAAACGCTTTCTAGCTAATCTGACTTGGGCTTAAGGCCGGGACGCCTTCACAACTCGTTATACGTTGTCCGTTGAAATAAGATAAATGTTCTTTCCCAGTCTATGCTCCATACCTCTCTGTCGTGGTTACAATAAATTACGTCGCTGGCATTAAATATATATTGCTGTTGTCGATTCCAATGTCAATCTTCCGAGGGCGACTTAAGAGATGATAGATGAAAAAGGTTATGTGCAGACGCATCACTCATTCCATGATTGCGTATTTTATGTTCTTTTTTGCAGGGAAGTATGGGACATACCCTCTTGTCCAGCTTGTCTCCTTGTCTCTTACCCTTTATAGTATCTTGTCTCTTTTTAAGTTATCCGCCGTTTTGGCCCCCCCTTCATTTTCACTGGCAGTTTAGAAAGGAACCAGTTTTAGTCTATTGTCGCTGTTTAATGCATTCTCGTTTCGAAATATTTGCCGAACTCGTCTTGCTTTGCTTTGCAGCCGACGTGGGAAATTGCTGACCCAATTCTTAGCCTATTAGGTGCATGCGTGGTTCTTGCATCTACTCTAACTGTTCTTAGAGACTCTATCAATATCTTATTGGAAGGTAAGAGTAAATATTAGGTATCCTATATTAACGCTAAGCATTGCGGGTAAATATTAACAAGTATACAGCCTTTTCACATGAGGTCACGGCGGCCATGTTGGTGTTGCAAACAAATCCCATGGGAGTTGAACTCTTTTCTTATGTAAATGCTTTCTTTTGTTTCAATAAATTTGCATAGATGCTGGCCATGTGAGTGAAAACGCTATATTTGGATGCTTAGGGATGTTAAGGGACAGGTTCACGGTTTAGCACGTACATGCTCATTAATTAAATTACTTTTTCCAATTAATTTTTAATTCTATCAATAATCCCCCCCCCCCCCCCCCACATGTATCTCAGCGATCTCAGAGTTTATTTCAAAATAGAAGTGTATTTCAGAGTAACCTGAAGTAGGATGGAGGGGTAATAAAATCGCAGAAAAAAATTAGTGGATTATGCCAACACTACCAACGTTGAATTTATTGCTGACCCCAAGGTTTTATTCCATGGTTGAGAATTAACAGCTATTTGCACATAAGTTGATCAAGTGACTGCCAGGGGAGTGTGCAGATTGGTTCTTTGTCAACCGTTATGACATGATCACATTGCTTGCATAGACGGTACAGCATCTCCCGGCAGAAAAACTGCATTTTGATTAATGAGCATGCGCTGAACCGTGAAATTTGCCCCTAAAGCACAGATCATGGTGTTAGAGGTGGAGCGTTTAACCCCAGGTAGTTGCACCATGGGGTGGAGAAGAGGAGATGAACCTGATTTCACAGGGAGGGTTAGGAGGGATTGAGCTGGATAGATAGCCATCTGATCTTAGAGAAAAATTTTGACTACGTACTTAAAGAACCCACAAAATGATTTAATGTCTGATCAGTGCATTTTTCCTATTTCGTGATTCTTCAGGAGTACCTTCAAACATAAGACTTGCTGATGTCAGAAAAGATCTGAAGAATACTGATCACGTGCTCAGTGTCCATAGTGTGCACGTTTGGGCACTTACAACAAACAAGACAATAATGTCAGCTCACGTGGTCATAGGTATGTAAATTTAACAAATAGTCGCCGGCTATCTTTCGCTCTTTTGTTTCAGTTAAAGTTTTCGCTATGTTCACACTGTTTTGAGGCTAAACAGTACGTTCCAATCCTTTTGTGATTTATAAGTGTCCCGGCATGCTGCGCACGCAAACCTCAGTGTCGTTGTGAAAACGTCTTGCTAGCCTAGCAGAGAGCGATATTCGTATGACCTTGAAATGAAAACCCGCGAACAAAACAGAAACAACAAACGAACGGAAATAGAGCGATTTGATTAGTTTATCGAACGAATACAAACACGCGAAGCTTTTGGTTGGTTAAACGAACGCTCGACTGAAAAAAACTTCATGCCCGAGAACTTTCGAGAAATCAATCGATGCTTCTCTTTGACGTCATACTGCAACGAGATTGGCCAATCAAACAATGCCTTCTCCATATTAGTGTTTTCTTTGGCGGGAAAACGAAGAGTCCATGTTTTGATCTTTTCAGCCATAGGCCGATAAAACAAATAACAAACACTTACCGACACCATTTTTCAGAGTCATACGAAAGTCGCTTTATAGCCTGTTCCAGGCGTTCAGTTCGTGGGGACAGCGCAAAGAGATGTGAGCAGAAAAAAAAAAATTCTTCGAGCCGCACTCCACTATCCGAACGCCTGGAACAGTCTAGTCGTGATACAAACCATTTGCTTAATTACCTGTAACGCTTTGGTGCAAGTTTCTCATCACACGGTAAGCTTTTCAGAGCTCGTACATTTCAATTTCCATCCCGACAATGATTTAAAGAATGTTTCTTTTTTGTGGGTAGGTTTTACTAACAAGCTGAAGTTATTGTAATTTTATTGATAAGTGTTTATGTCGCATGTTTTTTGTAATTTGTTTTTAATAATACTTTTTCCAACAGTTTTTAGATAATTTTATCACTTAATTAATCCTCTATAACTAATTATGATGTAATAATAGGTGGCTTATTTTTAAGGAGTTTTGTATTCTGTTTTAAGCCTACCTCAGATTGATCGATCGATTGATGTAGTTGTCATTCTGTATGTAAATCTGAAACTTGATTAAATTAAAAAAATTAAAATAAATTAGTTAAAATAAATTAATTAAAATTAAGTCAGTCTTGATGAGATTGTGACTCGTCGTGTTGATCAAAAATGTGCTGTCGCGGGAAAGTCTGAGTTTTCATTGAAGCTGTGTTTTTAACAATCTACGTTTGTGTGTGAGGCGCGTTTGGCCCCCGGAAACACTGTACCTATATGTTTTGCTTTGCATGGCACAAAAGCGATGCCGAATAGAGTTTCTGTTCACGCATAAGAACAGGGATTTTAGCTCGATTTTTGTAACGAAGCGAAGCTGCGCCGCGCCGATCTCCAAGTAGAGCGTCACATATCAGAAAGATTCTGCGCCGGCCGTACTTTGGTGCAATGTGAACAGGTGTTTAGGCGGTAGCGGAAGTGAATAAACTGGAGCGAGGATTGGAATCTACTGTAAATATTCATGAGTGAGGACTGGGATTTAGTTCACCAAACCCTCTCGGCCTACCGCTCGGGCACCATGTTCGATGTGTTAACGACTTGTTCTAGTTTTCTACGGTTGCTGCTGATACTATACCGGATACTTTTTTAAGACTGTCAATTTCTAAAGCAATGTAAAAACAATAAAAATCAGAACTTATTTTCAGGGTTTTAAGGGCCTTAACTTACAAGTTCTAATCAACGCACTCAAGGAAAATCTGTAAAAATCAGTCAGTCTTGGCCAATGCGTCAGGCGTGTCGTAGTGCTCGAAGGCTCCATTGAATGAATGTGAGACTTGCACCTCATTATTACGGACAGTTTTCTTTGTCCCTGGGGAAAGAGAGCTCTTACATTTCCTCTTACTTCAAACCACTACTGATACGGACACTCAGTTAAAACGGACACTTTCTATGGTGCCCTTACTGTCCATATTAACTTGGTTGATTGTACTTGTGGAATCAAAAGTGATTCGTAGGCAAACTGAAATTTGCTTTCTTCTTTTTCTACAGATCCCAGAGCGGATGTGAATTCGTTGTTAGAGGACGCAACGCAGACATTGTCAGAGAAATACAAATTTCACAAGTCTTGCTTACAAGTGGAAATTAAACGAACAGAAACTAGGAGTAATTTCCACCAAAATAATACTGGATTAATAGCCGAAGAATAGACTAACAAAGAAATTTTTTATTTTCCTCGCTTATTTGAGAAGAAAACTTTCCACTTCCTTTTTTCCCTTGGTTTCAAGAGATAGAGCGATTTTCGTATGACCTTGAAATGAAAGTGCGCGAACAAAACAGAAACGACAAACGAACGGAAATAGAGTGATTTGATTGGTTTATCGAACGGACAGACAAACGCGTCTGGCTTTTCATTGGTTAAGCGAATGCTCAGGTGAAAAAACTTCATGCCCGAGAACTTTCTAGAAATCAACCAATACTTCGCTTTGACGTCATACTACAACACGATTGGCCAATCGAACAATGCCTTCTCCATATTAGGGTTTCTTTGGCGGGAAAACAAAGAGGCCATGTTTTGATCTTTTCATCCATTGGCTGATGAAACAAAGAACGAACACTTACCGAAACCTTTTTTCAAGGTCATACGAAAATCGCTCTATTACTTCTAGACTACAAAGATCCCCATTAGGGTCAATCCTGTATCCCTATGGTTATTTTCTGCATCTCACAACCCGCAGGAGCCGTGATAAGCTCCCACAACACGAGGAATACTTTCAATCCCCAATCTCGCCACCAGTTTGCTTTTCAGTAAAATCCCGGCGAATTCCCTCTTTCAAATAAGGCAAACCTCGAATCCCGAAAACCCTTTTGGATACCCTCGACTTCCATAGCTTGTGATCAGGCCTTCTGGTTTGAAATAGGACAGAAAATTCATTCTCATTATTAAATTTCTTCCCCTCATTTCTCGCCTTTTTCGCCCTGTTCCCCAAGGATACCCGGTTTATAGGCTGCCTTCATGTGTACTTCCAGAACTAATCGTTGTCAATTTCCAAGATGCATGTAAGGAAAATAAACCCGCGTTCTTGAAACTCGAATAATGAACCCAGATTCTGAGTTTGGAAAATGGTGCTTTGCGCATATAAAAGAAGTATTTCTTTTGAGCTTCTCGTGAAAGTTAACCTAGCCTGTTAGCTCCTGTTACAGGCTCTCAGATGGTATAGGGACTACTAGATAGTATGGGCTATTCGGGCGTAATTTTGCGTCTGCTCTCGAAATATTGCCACTGCAAGGGAGGGAAATTTTTGAGAGGTCTCAATTTAAGTGTTTAGTGCCCTTGGGAAGCGGTGTTTTTTCTCCTGACAGCTACATGCAAGGCTGTGTCGAAAGTATGTCCACACGTCTCCGTTTAAGTTTGTACAAGTATACATTTTATGCGTTATGGCTTCCATCAGAAGCACATAGTATATGCTTCTGCTTTCGTCCAAAAGTAAAACCGATCTCGTAATATAAATAGATATATATATTAGTAAACGCAAAGCTACTTCTTAAAAGAAAAGTTTGCACTTTAGCCGCGGGATTTTCACGTATGTAAAAACCTCGATATAACGAAGGGTCAAGTGACTGGCAAAACGTGTTCGCAAAAAGGGGTTTCGGCGCCTGCAGTAACATCGAGGTTCTTTTCCATATATTTTATTACAAATGAGGCGAAGAGCATCGTTTGCTGTACTAAGGACTCGTAATACCTTGGTTTCACTGTAGACTGATGCAGTTTTTGCCGATTCACTGCAATAATTTTATTGCGTTGGTGCAACAATTCTCATGTGCTCAAGGTAATGGTCCTTGATACTCCATAACGACCCATAACGACATTGTATCTGCCTAATACTCAAATTGTTATTCCTGAATTCAGCGTGATTTTGAATCCTTGCTTAAGTGCTATATCGAAAAATATGAAATATTATTCTAAAAAATGAGTCCATCAAAAACTTTCAATTTTCTAAGTGGTCTAACTAATAAGTTGCTGCTACGCTTTTCTTCCACGCGTAAGAGGTTACAGAAATTAATCAAAACCACTTCTTTTATTTGCCAAAGTGTTAGTTTTGACGGTTGATACGTTTAGTACAAAGGCTTTAAAAGTCACGCTTTATTAATTCTTAACAAACGTAAACAATGCAACGAAATTATCTTAACGGCAGCATAAAAAAACTGCGCGGTTTTTTCCTGAAATTATCATTTTATGTCAAGCGCGCCGGCCTAATGGACCAAAAAAATGTAGGCAGTAAGACAATGAAGAAGTGGCTTGCTTGCAAGCTTGCAATGAAAAAGTCATAGCTTGGAAAATAGAATAGCCAATATACTGGTCAAGAGGAAGGTGAAGGATTCAAAAATATCTGTTTTGGTCGACTGAGCTCTCTAAGATACTTTCGTTAACTTGTGCCAAGTTGATCTACAGTCCGCTTGGAGCAGCTCGTGGACAATTTGGTGCATAGTCACGATTTAAAGACTAAATATTCCAAAAGGTAAGTTACTCTCCGGTTTAAAAGCAGGAATTATTATCGTTATTTTACAATTTTTAACTAAAAACGGTTTTTTCAAACATTAACGGTAACGAATGTTAACCTTAAGCTTGAATGCATGTTAGAGTACAGGATTGGCTCGCAAAAAGTTCAGTTGCGTTGAAGGAAAAGCAAAGTTGACTTTTGTTTTTGCACTTCATCAGTATCTTAAACTTCATGTAAATTTTGCCTTTTTGCTGTCAACAAAATGTAGAGGCAAAAATCAGAAAACTATTTGATATGAATTCGAAAAATAGTTACACCCCACGTGACTGGCAAGTTAGAATTTAACGGCTGTTAAAATGCTTCTCTTTTGAAATATAGTTTCATAACGTTTTTCAGAGAAAGTTCTGCTGTGCTTCCTTTGATTTATTTATGTCCTATAAAGTCGGCTAAATGGGGCGCCAAATTACAAAATGACCAAAAAATTTAACGCATTTGTTTACTTGCTGCCTTTGTTCTTTTGTCATACTTGGATAGATGCAATTGATCAAAAACGTCTTCATTTTACAACATAGAAAACTGAAAATGACATATGCTAGATGAATGAAACCAATGGTTTTGATTGCATTTTCAAGATACCCTAGCAAGGCCCCTAACACCATATACAACGTATCAATAAAGAAGAAACCCTTTGCTAATCTTCCTTCCGCCTTATTAGTATGCTAATAATTAGAAGATCAAATCTGGTGTCACGCCACACCGCGTGTTCATTTTGGCGGGAAATACATTTTTCTTAGTTCTAATTTCGATTAGCACATTTTATTTCCTAGAATTCACGTCTTTGACGAATAGAAAATAATAATAAAAAAGTTCTCTATTCATTTCATATCGGTTTTCGAAAAATGCATCCAATGAAGTGTATTCCACTTGAGTTTCATGCTGACCTTTACAACAATTTCATGCAAAAATGTAATTATGCGTGAGGCTCGTTTTGCAGCGCGCTTCTAGCCTTAATTTTGCACAAAGTCGAAACTTAATGGAAAAGCATTTTCTTCTTTCTCGTATAACCATCCTTTGTTTTCTTGTTGTTAAAAGCTCTAAACTCTAAACTGAACGCGATTGAACTAACATTAACGTCGACTTCGTAATGAACCGTGTAGAATTTGCAAATTTTCGCAAAACTACTTTGAAAATTTTACGAGAGATTACTGAAATAGCTGAAAACTTCAACACAAAGTTCGTATCAGTATGTTTGAACTCAACAAAAGTACATATAATTTAGAGAAAAAGTTGGCACACTATTATGCATGTTGGTCAAGAAATGCTCTTTGCCCCAGCAAACATTCATTGTCTGTTTTTGGAGCTGAAGTCTTAACAGGGGGATAATTATGTGCATTTTAAGAGTATGCTTCGAGCTCTGATCTGAGGGGCTTATTCAATTTAGCAAAGACGATAGTATCAGTTCTACATAAAGAACTAGAATGCAAAGTGGGAAAGATCCAGTATAAGAAGTTGGAGGTTATGCGGCAAAGGATAAAAAAGAATGCCGAACTTCCAGCTGGTGAATAAACCATCCGGGATCAGTCAACACGAAGTTTTGAAGTCGTGATTGATTAAAACAGACTATCATTGATTAGTGAATAATAATGATAATGATAATAATAGTAATAATATGGAGGAGGGAGGAGGGGGCGTATTAGGTTTCCTCCCCTAAAATGGGAGGGCTTATTAGAGACGGAGGGCTTAACCCTCTAAGTCCCAATGGTGATCAACATTAATATTCTCCTAACAATATCCATAGATGGTCAAGAAACAAGGTAAAGAGAATCGATAATGTGGTCACCTAAGAGAAAATGCTTTGATCTTTTATCAAATTCTCTCAACTCATTCTTTAAGGAAATGTATAGAGATCAGTTTGGAGAATTTGCATGTGGATATTGGGACTTAAAGGGTTAATAGAGGATTTACGGTACTATTGCAAAGAAAGTTGAATCCTTTGTTTTTTTTAGGATTGTGGATCACTTGACCATGATCGTCGACAGAGCGCTTATTTTAATTGTCAGCCTCGTTCTATCATTCGTGATCATCTTGTACATCATCCTTGTAATGAAGTTCGTTTTGAGAAAGGCCCGACAGAAGACTAAGAACGAGTACGATGAGCCGGCGGCAACATCCTTTCTTGATCACTTCACCATGTGGTATCCAAGGAAATTCGCGTCTACCAAGTGCATTCCAGTACAGCCTAGGACATATGAGGAACTACAAAAGGTATTAAGTTTTTTTTGTTGGCAAACCTACTGACAATAATTTCTAGTGAGGACCTTGTAGGGGAGAAGGGGGGAGGGTTTGTATGTCCCTGGTGCGAATTTCAAAACCCGCCGTTTCGTGTATTGAGGAGGAAACAATGTCTCTGTCGACATTTTGCCATTTAGTTGTCTTGCGCTTTTCTGCGTCGCTATCGCAGTTTCAACCCATCGTTGTGTCGTTTGTCACCATTTCGGCTCTCTTACAAGTCGCTGTTTAATGGACATGCCGTTTGCCGGAGTGTACCCCAACAGGCCCTCCTTAAAAACCAACTCCGCTCTCTTTGGTAGCGAGCTTACGAAACCACGATGGCGGGGGCAGAGAAAACTTCTTTTTAAAAAATTAGGCGCTTTCTAAAATATTGCTATAGTATTCCACCTCGTTTAATTTGTCAAATGCAGGCGAATTTTTCTTGTTGCTTGTTCGCAGGTTAATGAGCTATAATCGGATACTACGGGTGGGTGCGGGCGGGTATTTGACGGTCCTCGAGGCCAGTTTCGACCCTCGTTGTAATTAGTCAAATATTTGATTGATATGGGACACAAGTGTGAGGTTATTTGCAGAGTGAAGAAAAGCTAGCAGAAACCGGACCTGCCACCACTTCACCTGACAAAACAGCGGGGAAAATAAAGTTCTCTCTGCAATACGACTCAATGAGGTAGATGTACCATCTTGGTAATAGATCTGACCTTACTAATTACTAAGGCGCTTAAGCTTTGCTATGCAATAGCTACCTGACCAAATGCTAAAAGCAAGAAAACCTGTTCTTCTTTTTCCAGTTGTCCGTAATTGTATTTATCAAGGGGGGGGGGCAAGCAGTGTGATTGTGTAGACTGTTCACAGTTCCTTAAAAGTATTTTTTCGTAAGATCGTTAGGATCTTGCGCTTACGAAATGGGGCGGCCATCTTGTTTTCATGTGTACCAAGCAGACGGGCGTCGGGGTTTAGGTTTGACATTCATCCAAGTTGGCCGCCCTTAAGGCAAAGTCTGCGATCTCGACGATCTTTAATATGGAAAAACGGTGACTGTGAACAGTCTGTGTGATATGCAGACACTTTGAATCGAAAATCTTGATTTATGGAGATATAAATAATAATCTCTCACTCTCTTAACTGTTTCATGAAAGTTTGTAAATTATAAGAGAAGTAAAAACGGGGAAATAAAATCTCCGGATTGAGACTGAGTCTTTTCTGTAAGAAACCAATTTCATGGTCATGCTTTTTAATGAGGCTGTGTTGCGCTAGTTTTAGTTTGCTATCCGAGTTTTTAAAAACCAAAACTTTTCTTCGCATAGCTTGAATTCTAAAAATAATGTTTTAGTTTTGTTATTTAAGACTATATTTAGGCACTGAAACTGTTTTCTGTCGTCTGTTACAAGGGATGGCAAGGATGTAGTGAGGATGAAAATGGATTGAACTTGCAATAGATGGGCCAACTTTTTTCAAACTTTAATGCTATGTCCTAGTGTTCCCTGATGAAATTTTTTTATATCATCTTTATAACTCTACTGAGCATTTTATGTGTGGGGTAAAGGCACTAAGCAATGACATCAGCACAGAATTGACCTAAAACAGCAATACCCTCGCGCGACTTAGTCCCTTTAAAGCGGCCTCTGTATTTCTACGTAGGTCAACACTAATGGTGACCATTCACAAGGTTCAATTACACGAACTTCCTTCCAACGAAAACGGTGACATCAACTACTACGTTACAATCAAAATTCTGCCCCTCAATCACCGCTCGTTCCAGACAAAAGCCGTCAGACAGTGCAAGAGTCCTGAATTTAAGGAGAAGTTTGAGTTCCGGGTGGCGTACGAGAAGTTGCAGGTTCAGAGTTTGAAGATGACGTTATGTTGTTTTGATCGGTTCTCACAACACGAGCCCCTTGGCGACCACACCGTACATCTTGCTGAGCTTGAGGCACGCGGGCTTAGTCTGTCAAGAGAGATTCTGCTGTTCCGTGACATTCACGCGGTTCCAAAGGTATTGTGCGGAAAAATGCAGTCGACTTTTTTTATAAGGAAGTTTATCGTCCTACAGTCAAACCTGTATATCACTCTTGTGCCGGCCAGTTAACTTTTGAATGTAGAGGGGAATAGCCTGTACACAGACGCTGTTTTATTTTTCTTTTCGTTCTTTTCGAAAACATCGGCGAGCGTGAGAAAGAAACGTCTATTTTCTTCTTCCCCCTCCCCTACCCTCTTGCACTGGCGGTCAATAAATCCCCCACGGTTTTTAGTTTTTATCACCCGCGCTCGAAGGACTTTGAAGAGAAAATAGAGTCAGCTGCATTTTATGGCGGTGAAAAAGGCGAGAAAACTTTCTCGTTTTGCGATTTAATTTCATATTGTAAAGACAGTACATTTACAACAGTTGAAAGGGTTGCGAAGTTCTAATTATAAGTAGGTATGGGAAAGGGATACCCTTACTGCAATAAGTATTATACAAAAGGGAATGGGGTCAGACTTCTGGGTGGAGCCTCCCCATGTAAAACTCTGTTGAGTACCACCCGGGTCGTCGTGCATTTACTTTCGTCCCATGTTTGTTTCAGGATATGAGGGAGCTGCATATAAAAAGAGATATTAACCCCAAATATAAGGGTGTTAGTGCCCCTTCATTTCTAAAAAGAAAAGACATCACTGAACATTACATTCTCACACAAATGTTCAAGTGTATTAATGGTAGCCCAAGCTCGAAATATAAGCATCGGCGAACATTGACATTGTTGTGTAATATTTGTTTGGTTTTCTTCCCATACAAATACTTCATTTTCGAATGTTACGCAACATTGTCGATGTTCGCCGATGCTCATATTTGACATATTTCGAGCTTGAGCTACCTGGGCTTTAAATTGTTTATTTTTCAGGCTTCGGGTGTTCTCGGAGAACTTATGATCTCCCTGGGTTATCTCAGACTTACAGAGCGACTAACGATCGTAATAATAAGGGCAAGAAATCTTCCGCAAGCTGAAGAAGCAGAACTGGATCCAGGCAAGTGAATGATTTTATCGCTACAGTCAAGTCTGGTTAGCAAATGTTTGCTTGACAAAGAACTTGCAAGGAAAGAATATAGCAAGGTTATGGCTGGGCACTTAGGGACAAGATAATTAACAATTATTGGACGAGGTTGAGCAAAATTATATCGTGAGCAGGTCCGCAATAATTGATCTGCGAGTCAATGACAAATCACGAGATTTTGCGAAAACTGAGTTCAATAATTGTTTTATCATTCGATCACCGAGTTTGTTTTTTTAATGAATATCCGGGAAGCGAAGCGATCTGCCATTTTCACGCAAGAGCAATCGCAACAAGGAGAAAAGCGTGGTTTCATTTACGCATGAGCAGAGTATTATTCGCAGCCAAACACTTCACCGGCCAAAAATGTCTACCCATGCTCTGCAAAAAATGACACGTGATCGATTTCGGGCAATTTCATTGGCTCCGAGGCAAAAATGCCCGCGAAATGTTGTTGAGATGAAAGAAGCGATGGCAGCTTTTTTTGGCAGTGACAACGTTGCAATTTCTTGCCACTGTAAGAGATCAAAAATTATTTTGGTCGAAGTTTTGACGGAGATGTGTTCTCTAGAGAATATAGCGTCCTGGAACTGGCGAAAAATCGCAGTGGCATGGTCTGATTCAGATTTCTTGACGTTGAGATCGCTGGTTTGCATGTGAAAGACAGGCCGAAAAGGTGGGTAATTTTTACTCTCTTTGTTTACTGCATGTTCCGTGCCACTCGTTACAAAAAGAAATTATAAGTAGTGGAAGAAAAATTATTGGGCTTTGTACCGAGTGGCACGGAAGCGACAGTTTTGTTAAATGTGTATCGCGTTTTTGTGTCAAAATTCGACTTTAACATTCGACAACATTCGACTGTTGATCGAAGAGCGTATTACAACGCTACCCAAAATGTTTTGTTGTTTAGTTCGAGTTTCCTATCACGGATTCAACAAAAAAAAAGCAGAGGGACAGACATTTTTGGGCTTTGTTTGGTTAATATGACTTAGCTTGTACTTTGTTGCTCGAAAAACTATATTTAGATGCTAAATCTCCGTGTGTTTACACTGTTTATGGCAGAAAAATAAGCTTACGCTTGGTTCAACTTAATCTCGTGTCACTAGGTACAAAAGAAATATTCTTAGCCATTGTCTTGCTGTGTAAATTGGCTTGTGGCTAGTGGATCGAAAGCGGCCGGATTGCAGCAGTTTTCTAAAGTGCGTAGTTCGTAACGTCTTTTTGTCGATCGGTGCACATTTCATTGTTGTTGCACATTATTACAGCTTTGTATGTTACAGAAATTTGAGTTTTATCCGAACTGTCGAATGAGAAAATGTGAGAGTGTTTTCATTAAAATGCTTAGACCGTCTTGGAGCTACAGTTCGATAGGTCCAGCAACATTTTGATTTGTGAAAAAAATTCTGTTACAATGTGCACAACTGCTTGCAATTTTATAATTGAAGGATCGAAGTTTTGATTATTTTGCTCATAAATTTGGCTTGGGATTACTAAAATTTTTACACACAAGGCTTTCAGTGGGGGGTGCTTCTTTGCTTGAAAACTGGATCCTGGAAGGAGAAGAACAGGGTAATTTTTCTGTGAATGCTTTTGTTTTTGGCTTAAATTTTTTGGGAGCCAAGTTATAAAATGAATGACAGAGTTAACATGCTACTAAGTATTCAAAAGCTCTTTCCAAGAAAAAAAAATCATCACAAATTAAACTTACAGGAGTGTAAAGCTTGGAGTAAACTTTGAGTCTTAATGAAATTTTCGTTGGACCATGTTGATGAATGCAGTTGTGTAGGATGTGCAGTTTCCAATTTTGATCTTCTGTCAGAATTATGAGAGGACACCCACAGATCTCGTTCAAAAATTATAGTTTCATTGTAATTATCGTTTGTTTCTATTCCTATAAACTTCTCATCAGGTCTAGATTTTGCATGAATTTAATGTGATATATATTTGAAGTGGTTGTTGTTTCACAGTGAAGTAGCTTTCGCTTGTGTTTTTTTATTTGAAGTTCAGTTTCTTCTTAGTTGTTGGCTAAGGCAGTGTTGAAGTATCTGACATGTTAACATACTTTTCTTTTCATTTCTCTTCAGAAAAGATGGATTGATCCTGCATCAAACAAAGTGCGGCCTCACAAACAAGATTTTTTAACGAAAAAATGTGTACTCAAGGAAAGCACATGTCCCTGACAGTGTCAATAAAATTTATTTATGGAGATATCTGGGTTCTTACTCCTTTGTAGCACTTTAGACTATATGCATCACTTTTTTAACCTTCATATACTGCAAAAATATAATCAGTATTTTTTCAACTAACACTCGAATCAAAGTTCTCTTTAAAGACGGCTTTAAAGTTTTGATATTAAAATTGCACCCGTTCTCAATGAAAAGACTGAATGCAGACACTAAAGTTCATTTAGCTCGTGTTCAAGCTTTTTTTGTAAATTGGAAAGTATTGCTGGAGAAAAAGTATTTTTGCTTTACCTTTCAGGGAAAAAATAATAATAAAATAAGTACCAGGTGTCTAAGCAATTTCAAAGGACTCATAGTGTCTTATTTATCTGCTGCATTGAGCTGTGAACAAACGCCGTTCTTTCTGGTGACCCTGCTTTTTTCAGAAACATTGTTGTCCTTCGTGATCCGAAGTTGAATCCCCAAAACCGGCCAAATCGCGAGCATCGCAGGAAACGAATCCCATAGGAATAGGTGAAAAAGGATAATAAAAAGTCTAGGCTATTCTAAAAATATCCCATGTGCATTTGCAACTCATATAAAGCCGCAATTAACCTTCTTTCCACTAGAATAAACAAAGTATGGAGGTATTGCCGCCATTTTGAATTTGGCAATGTCACGTGGTCGCGCGACGACCAATCAGACATTTTTCGCCTGTGAAAGCCAAACACAGTTGGACAACATTACTAATGAGCAGGCCCCAGTTGTTCAAACGGTGGATAGCGCTATCCAGCGGATAAATGTCTATCCAGTGGATAGCGCAATTGGTTTCCCGAATACTTATCCACTGGGTAGTGATTTATCCGGTGGATAGCGCTATCCTGCTTTTGAACAACTGGGGCCAGACCATTATTTGTAGGTAGATATTTGCAGGTCACGTGATGGGCTTTCGGGCGATGAAAAGGAAGAAAATTTTGCCTCTAATGATAATAATATTTAGTTTCTTACTTTTTTTGAAATAATTTGAAAGGTTCATTCTTCACCCTTGTTTGATTAAAAATATTGCAGGAATCATCCAGGTTATTTTTAACGCTAACTGGTCCTGCATAATTTCTCTTGTAGCTGCATACGTTGAAGTGTCCCTCATCCATGAAAGTAGAGTACTAAAGCAAAAGAAAACTCTTACAAAGGACCCAAGTGGCAACCCAGTCTTTAACGAAACCCTGACTTTTCACATACCAGTAGGAATTCTCCATCAAACAAGTCTTTTAGTGGCCGTAAAAAACGAGAACGCCCAGAGGACTGAGGACCAGTTACTCGGTAGGATATTTCTGGGGCCAACGGCTGCTGGGAACCAATTTGAACATTGGAACGAGATGCGAATCAACAATAAGCCAAAAGCACGCTGGCATAAACTGCTTGATTGACCTTTCATTGTTGCGCGCTGGCGCTCGACGATGATAGTCTCTTTTCTTGCGTATGTAACCATAGCTTGCGCAGCTTGGCGCTCGTCTCTTGCGCTATGCCTTCCGTTTTGCGTTCGGCTAAAGAGCGCAAGATAGTGTAGCTATCAAAGTTAGTTAGAACACTAGTGAAATGGAGTCTATTAAATTTCTATGGAAAGAACAAGGCAAAATAAGTTAGCACAACAATGGTTTGTACCAGTTTCATCAAACCACGCATACGGTGCATGATAGCCGCTCCCCAGACCAAAAAAATAGTGTGGTTTCCGTGCGTTAGGGAAGGAGTTTAAAAAAACTTTGGCTATGACACTTCTATTTCTTATCTATTTTTGAGCTGATATGCCCTTATTTTGAGGCTATGTTAGCTCTAAAAGGTAATTAAAATGTTCTCAAATTTTGACGTGTAAAATTAGGAGTTGGCAAGCCTTAACAACTTTCACCTCATACCCTAAGCAGAAGGCAAGGAAGCTTCAGGGGCAACGGTGAATGCTTTAACGACTTTAACGTTTAGTCAATCATTAACTGTTTTTTTTCCATTCGCCGTTAACTCTTTTCAGTAGATTTCCCATGTTGAACTGACTGCCATGGAATACAACGTCATGGGCTAAACTTCCAGCCTTTCTCCTGAGCTGTGTTAATAGGATGTTCTTAAGCTTTTTAAAATTGTAATCAAAGGTTCTTATACCAAAAATAGTGTAAAATTGTTTGCCTTAATGAAAACTGTCCTACGGATTTTTAAAGTTAGCATCCCATGCCGACCCGCGAAAATTAAAAAAAAGATTTTTTTTAAACACAATCTACTACTGGTATCCTTGTCGCGTCCACTAAGATGCTGGGAATTAAAACGAAAAGTTCGTGGTGTTTTTGAAGATAGAAATGTACGTAAAAACATCGCGCACGGCTGAAATATCTGCTGCTCCCCATTGTTACTGGGTGCACCGTGGGAAAATGTTTCTCTAGGTCGAGACAGAGTACGCAGATTAAATCATGGTACGGAGAGATTGAAGTTTACTTTGCCTGAATAAAACATTGGCAGTGGTCTCACCCCTAGCCTCCGTACTAGGCGCTTGGAAGTATTTGGGCGTGCGAGAGGGAGACACGCGAGGGGAGAGGGAGCGCCCTCTCCCCTCGCGTGTTTCCCTCGCGCGCTCGGTTCTTTCCTGCGCCCATTACTTCCAAGCGCCTGCTTTGTAGGCTATCTCGCCCCACGTAAGGGAGTTCAAGACATTCTTGGATTCTGGATTCCAAGCTGTGGATTCCGGATTCCAGGCACTGGTTCCGGATTCTTTGTCACTGGAAAAGTATTTTTGATGAAGTGACACCGCGTGAAATAAAGCTTGATTGTTATTAATTTTGATACCAATAGTGAGTGGGATTCTGGAATCCTTGAACTGTATTTCTGATTATAAAATAACTAAGAAGTACGCGCGCTCTGATTGGCCGAGAGGCGTGTTTGCATGAGAGTATGTAAACATGGTTGTGACGTCAAGATGTTTTGCTTTTCGCGCGCGAATCACGCAAGCACGAATTTGAAAAAGTTTTCGCGTTCAAAACGCGTCAAGTTTACTTTATTTACCCATTCCTTCGTCGGCTGAAACTTGGAAAATCGTTACAAAGAAGGTGTGTCAATTTGTTTTTCGCTTAAGCTGAAATTTTAAGCGAGAAAAATCCGTATTTTGCAAAGCATCTTTTTGCAAAACAAGAACTGATTACGCGAGCAAGACTTCGTGGACAAGACTTTGCGACTGGTAAGAATTTCTCTTTTAATCATTTCAATACAAAGAGGAGTTTGCTTTTATTCTCGGGAAAGTCATTTTATAAAAGCAATAGAAAACTTTTTTCCTGTGTTTGCATAGCCTGATTTAAACACTCGAGGCGTTGGGAGAATTCTCGACAGTTACGCAAACCCTCGACTTCGTCTCGGGTTTGCATAACTGTCTCGAATTCTCCCAACCCCTCTTGTGTTTATATCAGGCTATGCAAACACGGAAAACGTTTCCTATTGCTTAATTCCAAAGCTCAGGATTCCGGGCTCTGCAAGCAAATATTTCCCGGATTCCCTTACTTAAGACAGGCCGTTACTGTTACAATACGTAAGCGAAGGAAATTCTAACTGAACAATCTCATTTTTCTCTTGCGCTTTCTGCAATCAGCAATTATTTACATCAATGTGAGGCCGAGGGGACCATAAATCCCTCTCTCGTGCCAGGCTAACCGGTACGATGGACAACCTGCTCAATTGGGGAAAGCGGACCGAGGAGGCATAACTAGTAATCAATATTGCGGCTTTAAGCTACTGTACCGCGGTACCGTACATTTCTATAAATTTCATGCTCAGGGTGCCAGAGACTTTTAATGCGCGGTTTCCGGTTGCGGTCGAGTCCTTATAGTGACCCTCGAGAAACTGAAACGTCGCCGCTCGTGACTTCGGCCTTTTGGCCGAAGATCTGTCATCCTGTGGCCGACACTGAAGCATCCAGCTTCACGCGAGAAAAAGACCTCTAGTACCCATGGTATAAATTTCAGCATTCATTCGTTCCTCACTTTTCACATACTGAACTTATCCGGAGGTTCGTAATTCAGGGGTTGTAGTGACTAACCAAGCTCTCCCTTCAGGAGATGTAAGAGTCAAACTCGAGTGGCACGCGCGCGTAAGGAAATGCGAGAGTGACGGAGTGAGAGGCGGGGAGGGCTTTCCTTCGCTGTCTGCCGCTTGCTATTCGAATGAAGAGGATACTGGCAGGCTGACTTTGACTTTGAAAATATGGCTCAATTAATAGTTTTTTGACAATTTCAAGGAAATCCCCACTCCTGTCGTTGTTTTGTTTCAAAGTGCTTAGACATATATGCCAAGCCAAAGCACGCTAGATCCCATGCAAACGAAGGACGGTTGAAAGGTAAAGTGAAACAAAACTGAATGCAAGACTGGCACTACGGCAAAGGGCTGATTTATTTTAGGCCAATAATTCGGCTAATAAAATGATCCTTCCTCAGGGCTAGAGAAGTGGCAGACCTAGGAGAGGGGACCATCCCCCCTTATCTCAGGGTCTGGATTACCCCCCCCCCCTTATCTTCACCGGTCTGGATCTGCCACTGTAGCCGGCTATACAGACAGAAAAAGAAAGAAGTCCTTTCACTTTCTCTTTCGACTCGATCTCTTGGATCTAGCGGCTAAGGTCCGAATTATGCATGAATTATTATATTGGTCATTATTGTGATTATTCTAGTAAGTGTTTCAGTCCTATTTTCGCTGTAAATACTATGAAGGTAAAAGTGACGCTGAAAGCAATGCTGGTAACAGTCTTGTTCCCAGTAGCCCGAGTGTCAGGCTTTCCTTTCGTGTTAGGGAAGAGGCGATTTTAGAGGACGAAGCCGGGAGGGGGAAGAGAGGAAATAGGGCTGTCAACCCCCGCACGTCTTCAAATATTGAGAATTGATAGGGAAAGGATGATAAATGACGTCATAATGCACAAGCACATGACGTCATTTGTGAAAAAAAGAAAAACGCGCGAAAAAGATGTTGTTGGAATTATAATATTTGACCTAATTGGCTTAATTCCCACCAATCACATTATGGCTTATATTACAATGGCATACTGGAGTTTGTGAGGAAATGTTTGATGTTAACTGTAAAATAGCTCAAACAACCCAAATTATTTGAAAAAGTTTCATTGTCAGAAAGTCGATTCTACAAGAAATGGCAAACTTCAGCGATTACCCGGGAGATTTCAGACTTTAATCTAAGGACCAGGAGGAACGGTTCAAAATCTGGAGTCTCATGGATTATCCGGGAGGTTTGACAGCCTTGGCCGCCCGAAAGGTCTTGCAAAATAAATTAAAACAAATGAAAGTCAAGTGCACCTGAAAGCGAAGTAAAAACGTGCTAGATAAATAATGTGTTTTTGTAGCGTCATATTTCCAACTTTCCACGTCGCTGAAATCCTAAACAGACGCGGCGTCTCGGATTTCATAGGCAAATCGAGAAGATACGTTCGAGCATTTTTGTCCTGTAATATTTTCCGTTCTGCTTGCCAACAAACAGTTAAACATCAAGGTTTGAGCAGTTTGATTTACCACTAGTCAACCAGGATAAAATTGGTTTGGATCGGATGGGTGTGCTGGGAAAGGTACGTTTGTAAAATTCCAAATACTGTAGTTCCTTCATCACAATTCCAAACGGACACAGCAAAAATATATAACACTGTTTTTGGTTTCTTATCTGTAAAGCAGCAAGGCATTCTCCTTTGCTTATGTTAAGTGTCTTTCGGTTTAATATTAGTGTTTTGAATGGGTAGACTGTAGCGACTTGCGATTTGTAGGATCGCAATTACATCTAATTTTAAATATTCTTCTCGTGCGATATGCTCATTTATAATTTTCGAGAACATCGAAGCCACTACAAAATATGTTCGGGCTAAGTGTTTTTATTGACTTATTCGCAAATCAAGACCGTCACCATGCCGTAATATTGCGTTTTATGTTTATGTTTGTTCAAGGCAGGTATTTTAAATGAGAATAAAGAGTTTAAAAACTCCTTATTTCCATGTCTCCTTCACGATCCGACGTACGGAATCCTTGGATCAAGATGGGAACGTTCGCGATGTCTAAATCATAAAACCACTCGTCAGGCTATTAATAATTTGAGCTGACGTACAGATGCCAGTCAGAAGGGTTAAGGTTTTAATTTGCCTCGTTTTGTTCACTATTTGTGATACGCACGCTTTTCGCTTGAGGAAAGCTTATGTCGACTACATTCGTACAATTTACAGGAATTTATCAACAGTTGGTCCGAAAGTGCGCGCGTTTTTTAGTTGCCCTAACTGACCAGACTGACGTAATGTAGAAGTTAGGAACGCAGCACATCTTACGGATGTTTTAAAGACGTGCTCGCAGAAACAACCACATTTTACTAGCTTCTCATGAAATAAGTTTTAAACAAAAAAATTCGGAAATATTGGTTTTTAAATCAAAACTTACCAAAGTTAAAGGTTATGAGTCGAGAGCGATTGTTTTGTGTGTTTTTCTCTCCAAAGGGACTAAGAGGATTGTCAAAAATTCTTTTCTCACATTTAACAAAATAGTATAGGAGAAAATAAGGTATTTTCCAGGGTTAGTTAATGACAAGCAAGAGAATGAACATTTTTGGTTTCACCAGTGGTACATTAATATTCTTGTTTTCAGTAGAGGAATTTTGGCTATATTTGTCAAATTCGCCGCCTGTAATATCATTCCCTTTAATAAATCTACGTGGCGTTTTCACCTCAATTTTTGTGTTTCTTGGCACTTTGCCCCCATTTATACCTGAAGATATGTTATGTTTTTCTAAATGTAAAGTTTGTAGATGTAATCCTATTATGATATGATGTGACCATTCAGATCATATGGAGCAGCTCTTTTCTGTAGTCTGCTACACAGCCCTTTTTAGTGTCGTCACGAAACGTTCCTCCTCACAAGGGAGCGCGTGACAACACTAAAAACGGCTGCTTAGCAGACTACTCTGTGGTGCTATTCATTCGCAGAGTGGGGGGGGGGGGGGGAGGGGGAGGGGGGTACACGACCAATATTTGGGTAAAGGTGAGCCGCTGACAGGGCAAACGTTTGGGAGTTAGAATCATCCATGTCTCCCAAACAAAGGGAAATAATTTGCTAGTGGTCTCACCAGTTTGCTCTTGGAAAAAAATCTTACTAGCAAAACTTTGCAAGTGCACTAAATAGTTAACTTCGAGCCCTGCGCTGAGGGTTTAAAACCCTGACCCTGTTTAGGAAACAAAACTCCTAAAATATATACCCTGTTTAGGACAACACCCTCAATTTTATTACCCTGTTTATAATTAGGAGAGACTCGCACAAAATTATAAACAGATGAACCACAGGCGTCCCAAGCTCAGTGTGTGAGTTGCGTAATTTAAAATGGCCGTGAATATAAAGGATTTGTATGGGAATTCAGGTAAAAGATTCAAATCGATAAATACTCGCTAAAATGTTCAATAAAATACAGCTTACCGTATTTACTTTGCTTGTTTTTGTTTGCTGTTTGGTTATTTTTTCGATCCATTGCGATTTAAGCAATTTCCTTTAACAGAAACTCGGGGTTAAAAGAAATGGTTTAAATCGCAATGGATCGGAAAAATAACCACACAGCAAACAAACGCAAGCAAAGTAAATACGGTAAGCTGTATTTTATTGAACATTCTAGCGAGTATTTATCGATTTGAATCTTTTACCTGAATTCCCATACAAATCCTTTATATTCACGGCCATTTTAAATTACGCAACTCACACACTGAGCTCGGGCCGCCTGTGGTTGAACCTTCATGTGTGACCACCTCTGGTAAACGACCACTTCCCATGAGCCGGACCGCCAACCCATACACCAAAATTTTCCCAGTCACAGCCTTAACTGTTGAAACGTCTCTAAACGACCACCTCCTGTAAGCGACCGCGACCACTTTTTGGTCCTGAAAATTTAATGATTTTCCATTGTTTTAGTAACCTCTTGTAAGCGACCACTTGACGCATTCTCTGATCTCTGTGTTCGCTGTGTGCACTATGCTACTTAGAAAATACGAGGAACTTTAGTGACAACATGGAACTACACATATCGTAGGTTAGACATTGCATGCAATAAATTATCTTCCATAAATTAGATGTGCCCGGACCTTTTCTCGGAAGAGACCTCCAGTGGTTCGATTCTTGTAAGCGACCACTCAGTCTTTGCTTACGGGAGGCTCGACTGTACCCTGTTTATCACAGACTCGGTCGAAATTATATACCCTGTTTAGGACAGCAAGGACAAAAACCATACCCTGTCCAGCGGCACACCCCCGTATAGGCCATATAAGGGTTCCCCCCGGTATTCATTATCTTGTGTATGATTGGCTCTTTCGATGGAATCTTAAAATATGACCATTCAATTTAATTTCATTGAGTGGTTCTTTTCTATGGTTCTGATTATTCAGATGCTATACACGGTGCTTCTTACTTTTATCCGTATTGAACGGAAGCCTAAAGTCATTGTAAAGTGTGAGCATTCAACGAAAAGCTTCTGAGTAGTGTTTATTACGATTTATAGGCAAGTTCTAGCTTTTGCCTCTGTTGGTGTATCCCTAAAGTGTGACAAACAGGGGTCTTTTTCTCGAAAGTCCTGATAATTAACGAGCCCGGAAAGGTTTTGTTGTTTACACTTAAGATCTAGGTTTCAATCGTTTGCAGATAATATGATAAAGCTATTTGCTAACAGAACAAAATGGGCGGGTTTGATAGCTAGGACCCGTGCAAACTCAGGTGGCCCATTTATATTTCTCTGCATGCAGCTTCTTTGAGAAAGGTTGTTGGGAAGATGTGCACACGACAATGCCGAACGGTAATATGGAATATGATCAATACACTGTTATGTTTTTTTTGTCGGAAGTGCGTTTCATTTCGGCTTTATTATAACCGTCAAAACCTTCCTTTTCCCTGGGAAGCAACGTCATGTTTAACTTGTTTTTTATTTGTGGCGAGAGGGGTTTACCGACGTTTCTGGACTGACACTTTTGCGGCCCGTTAAATATCCAACACTTTTTATCATCACCAGACCGCGAAAGCTCTTTCTTTGTTATTAGGCTGTCGACCGAAATGCACGAGATATGATAATGGCCACGCGCGCGAGTGGCGCGACTGAAGGCGCGTGTCGCGCGTGCATCTTTCAATTAACAAGAAAACAAGAGACTGCACACAGGCTATATAGCATCACCAAGGTGAAAAATTGCTTAAGTATAAACGCACAAGCGAATAACCAGCTGATCGGAATATTTACTTTATTTTCTGATAATTACATAGAATTTAAATCTAACAAATCTCATGCGTAGCGTCTTTGAGCGCACGAAGCACGGTTGCTGGGATATGAAATTCAGTGGTTGTCTGCCGTTTGCAAAACGTTTCAGGAAAATCCGGTTAAACACTCAAATTTACAGGATATTTCGGGTCGCTCGAATAAAAATTTTTTAATCAAACCGGAACTTCTGAAAAGTTAGCTCTTTTTTCCCGCTTGGGATTTTCGAAACGGAAATTCGTGTTTCATTTCTTCAAACTCATCTTTGATATGAGTTTCGGGCTGTCGCGGCCCTTTTCGGTAAATGGGACTGATTTGTTTAAATGCATGGTAACGCCTTCCCCGAAAGGAATTTTCTAGTCCTGAGGTTTGTCAACCACTTGCCCAAAACGCTAACCCTCAACCGCTAGTTTGGAACGATATATCGAACCACAATATAACGAAGTCCTCGGTATAAAAAACGATTTTCTTTACCTCAGTAATAGTAAAGTATACGAGAAAGGTCCTCGATAAAACTAAACCTCGTTATAGCAAGTTGTGTCGAGGATTTACTGTAGGTAGTACATGTAAACATCTATCTCCTCTCCAGCGGGTTATAATTAGTCTATCACAGAGCGCGTATTTCTAAACCAAGGTATTGTGCCTGGCGGAATTTTAACTTGCGGCTTGAGTTCCTCGCTCGCACCGCTGTTGTACTGCGGAAATTTTGTTGCCGCCAGCAATATGCTTTGCTGACATAAGCGGCATGACACCCACACGCTGTTGCCAAGAACCCAGTTTAAACTCTACAAAAGATAGTTTGCAATTAACCATTTTTTAGCCCTGTACGTGCCAAATAGCATGCAAATACTGCCGAAGCCTCCCCAGTTGTGAATCCACTGTTATAGGCCTACCTACCTGTAAACAAAAAATATATATGCCCCCCCCCTAAAACTGTATTGAAATGAATTCGATTTATTATGACGTTTTGAAGCTTAATTTAAAACCAGTAAGTGCAAAAAGTATTTTGATCAGCACTGTTATATAGCTTATTTCGAGGCGCCTTTTCTATTACGGTTATAACCCCCCTGAAAAACCCTAAGGATAAGGGATAATAAGCCCAGGGGAAAAAGCGGCTGTTTACGGTAGTTAACTGTTGTTGAATAGCTTTTACAGTTGAAGAGCTCAGGTTAGATTGAACTAAATTTTGATCTCTTTATTCGACTGTAGAGGAAATATTTTAAACCAGGGCTGCCAAATAAAAAGAGCATGAAGAAAAGTATAATAAGCAGTACCACGGAAGGAAGTCCTTTGTCACCGCTCATCGCTTTGCACTTTGCAGTCAATATTTCATTTTCAGCTTCGGATAACAATGATTTAATAAGCACTTGTGTCGTTCAATACCTTTCAAGACAGTTAATTCTTATCCGATTCGGCCAGTTGCAGAAAATGCTCCTGTGTGTATGGGGTAAAAGCTTCTTTTATTGTTTAATATCGTTGCATGTAATATTGACGATCAATTTTTGTGGTAACACAGTCAGTCTCTCATTTAAAGTCTTCTTTGTTTTTTTGGTCACTTGGTAACTCTACTTAGGACGGTTACAAATTATTCTCAATTTAACGTGTTCTTAAAACTCGCCCCTAGGCGGTCAGTTAAATGAAAATTAGCACTTTAAACCGGCGTTTTTCGTTGTAGGGTCATTGCACAATCCTACAATCGTAGCAAAACACGCGCGAAGCATACTCTATACTGTGGTATATATCTACAGGGGCATTCTGGAAACAAAAATCCTAAAGGCTAGAATATAATTGACGGGAATTATAAGCATGATCGGGATTGCTGTTTCTCTGGTAGTGTTATTGCGCGACTTTTAAGTGTTCGGTGAATTCTTAATGACATAAACATCCTCTTAATTATGTGATCCCGAATAATCTCATCCTCTTCCCTTAGTCTATCCCGATCTTTTTAATCACATTTACTGGTACTTTCTCTTTTTTAATTTAAACTGTATTTTTAGTGTTTTTCCGCATTCAAATCAAATCAGTAAGTTTCAACGCGTGGCTCGCGCAACCTCTTTTAAAATGCGTGATATTTGATTGGCTTTCAATGAATGTTTACAGACCCTTTATTTAAATTTAGCTGCTCTGATAAACGTTACCGAGTTTTGCAATTCAAATTAGATTAATGTCAATATGTTAGTTCGTTGTCTGATTGCTAATTACAAAATAACGGCCACTTTAACGAAGGATAAAGATTCGCTGCGATTGTACTTGAAAATTTTTCCGCCTTGAAAAAATGTTATACCTCGAAACTGGAGCAGATTTTCTTGTGGGAATGTATTCAGGATGATTTCTTGTTCTACAGAGATAGAGAGGTAATGTTATCAGATTTTTAAAAAAGTTTTCTATGATGGAATTGGTGAGCTCATACGATATTAAATTTTGAAAATATTTTGCTGTCATTTAAGGAAACGACAATCCGTATCAACAACTCTCTGGTAAAGTTGGTTCTCTATTCGTTAAAATTTTTTTGTAAGACACATCAAATTTGTACTTTTAAAATTACTTAGGAATACGCGAAAGCATTTTTCTACTAAGGGATAACAAGTTAAGTTAAACTTACTAACAACTATTAATATATTGTTTTTGTTTTTCACAGATGTGGGATCAAAGCTCGCTAATCTTGATATTTAGACCTTGTTCAAAACGCTCATAGCCATCGAAAGCGGAATTATACGTCCTACATAATTGTCTTTGTTTTCAACAGGTGAGTTGAATTAAGCAGCAGGGGCCGCAAATCAAATGTTAACGATTTTAAATATCGCGGTTGTATGGATTTTAACCCCCTGCCCTTTCTTTATTGAAGTCGTCAAGCTGACGAGACAAATATAATTTAAAATAATGCTCTACACAGTTCGGCGATGATTTTTATTTCTTTTGAACTAAAAAGAATCGGTTTTATCAGTATTGCTTGAAAAAATTATTAGATTTGAACTAATTAATTTGTCCGGCCCTTTAATTTTATGTTTTTGGTTTTCGAGCATATTAAAGCGCGAAGGTAACGTTCATTTTTTAAAGGATAACTACAATACCACGAATTGTTGGATAATCCAAAACCACCTTCAGTCGTACAAAGGTAGTAGAGTTTAAGCAATGAGAAAAATAGAGATAACACTTTAAAAGGGCGAGCGAGTCAAAATTGTAGTAGAAAAGAGCTTAACTTGTAGAATATTTAACTTGTTGACTCCTTGAAGTTTAGCAGAAATACTTCTTTTCAAGACTTTCGGGCCATGTTTTCCGGCAGTGTGGCGCGTTTTTGACCGCTATCTTGACAAACATATGAAAACTAACATGGAAAAAACGATGGATGTAGAGTACGAGTTTCCCTGTTTTTACTCGGGGGTAGTAGAGCGAGACAACACGCGAGTGCGCGTGAAAATTGTCAACGCGAGACGAGGTGACACGCAGAGGGAAAAGAAATCCTTCCGGATGGCGATTTCAGGTTCCCTGGCGTATTTTTTTGCTTTGTGAAAGGTTTGAACCCAGGAGTCCTTTCATAAGCAGGTGGAGTATGATCGTCCGGTTTTACGTAGTCGTGAATACGACGGTTGTTGACCGTAGTGGCTGACGTCTCGATAACCTGTGCAGTAGTCATCTTCAGAGTGAAAGTGAGTTGTAGCGCGTCAGTCAGAGTTTATTAAACTCTGGTTAGTGACCTGATTGGTCAATTAACTCTCGATGTTATTGATCGTCTGTCAGTTAAGCCGTGATGTTATTAGCTATGAAGACTCGTAATGTCATTTCTTGCTTTAGTATCTCTGAAGGCAGTGCGGAAGGCAGTGAGTCTACGCTAGATCCTCAGTATTCCAACATCGCTTAGTCTTCTTTAAGGCAGTAGGCACGTCAACCGGAAGTGAGAACTTTTTCATTTTAAAATAAATTGAATACCAAATTTATATTTCTTAGTTTTTTTCTTATCATAGAGACGATTTGTCCAGAAATTTGGACAAAAATACCGCTCAAGAATGAAAAAAGTCCATTTCAGGTGCGTCGCTCAAAAACACCTTTGCTTAAGTTCTGTATTCTCAGCGACCTGAGGCAGGTGCCGGTCATTAGTTCTCTCTATAAGGATGGACTCTTTGGGATCGGCACTACGAGTACATCCCAGTGAAGAGTCCTCCTGATAGAAAGTCAAAGAAAGGGACTGAAGCTATGTTCACACTTTACCAGATAGTATGAACAGCAACAACACAGTACTGGAACAAGCGTTCACACACATCGAACTTCGTGACAGAGCGGTTGGCCGAGAGGGCTTGGTGAACTAAAACCCAATCCTCACTCCTGAATATTTATTTCCGTCTCAGTGGATTTTATTTATTCACTTCCGCTGCGGTTCACACAACACCAAAGTGTGGCACAGAACCTATTCGATATCTTTAATCTTTAATCAATCAATCTTAGTTCTCACAAAGTACATACCGTACTTATTCGATTAACCGCGGCGCTTATTCGAGGCTGGGCCCTTATTGAATTTTCACCATCTTCAGCAAGTGTTTATTTTGCAACAAAACAATAAATGGTAATAACAAAAGGCGAAGATGTAACAAAGCAAGGTTTCTGTAAAATACTCTGAAGAAGACTGTTTTCGGGGAAGTCTCTTATTGGGAGTAAGAAGGTGGGTGAGCGCTTATTTGACAAGACAAGACAAGACAATGTTTTTATTTGGAGTCTTATACAGTCCTATGTATATCGACTTTATCCAAATAATTTAAAATTATAACACAAATTGCACACTAGTGTAACTATAGTCAATGTTAACCTAAACAACTAATGATCTGCTTTTCTCATAGCAGTCGAATACGTATTTTGCAATTAACTTTTGCACTGGTTTGTTCTTGCTCGGAGGGTTTGAGTTTGAGTGGGAGGGGGAGGGGGGTGGGGTGGGGGTGGGGTGGGCGCTTATTAACTTTTTCTGCCTTTAAGATGGGCTCTTATTCGAGGTAGGCGCTAATTCGAATAAATACGGTAATTACAGTAAAATATAGTTCACAGATTGCCGAAGCCAGAGGCTTATATGTGACTCTCTACTTTAGAGATCGGCGCTGCGCAGCTTCGTCCCGATACAGAAATCGCCCCAGAATCACCGTTCTTATGTGTAAACAGAAGCCCTATTCGGTATGGTTTTCGCGCCGGCGCAAAAGCTATCTGGTATAGTGTGAACAAAGCCTAAGGAACGTCAAGAACCATACCTAGGTTCACTTTTAAAGGAAATATCCTTTAAGAGCCAGTTTACCGAATATTAGCTAATATTGTCCCCATGTTTTTGTAGCTATCCTACAGTCATCTCTCTCTAAAATGGAAACCTTTGGGACCGCCACTAAGGGACGGTCATTATTTATCGCCGGGGGGGGGGGGTGAGAGGATTTTAGGGGGGATCACTTGATTTTTTGGGAGATAAAGGGGGGATCAGTCGTAACTGAGAAACCAAAAGGGGGGATCGCTGAATACGTTGGAAGGATTCAGAGGGGACCAATCAAATTTGCTTAGAAAATGAAGACATGGGGGGGGGGGGGGGGGATAACGAAAGTCATCAAAATTATTAGGGAAGATCACTTCAGTCAAGTAACATTCTAAGGGGGGATCGGCTGAATTTCACCTTGTTTAGCCCGAAATCCTCCGACCCCCACCCCTTCCTGCGATAAATAATGACTGGTCCCTAAGTGTCCTTCTATGAGAGATGCACGTCCTATAGAGAGTCAAATAAAGGGATTAATGAAAGGCAGGGACCAACTCTAGGTGTCCGTTTTACCATGATGCTCGTCTTATGGAGGTGTCCGGTAAGAGAGAGTAGTCTCTATCAGGCGCGGATCTAGGATAAATACTGACCCATTTCCTAAACGAGTCTCCGAGGGGGCAAGCTTCCAGGGGAGCCCGGCGGCATGCACCCCCGGGAATTTTTATGGGATTTTAACTCCCTAAGTTCTCTTTCCCGGGTTTCTGTCTAATGCCCGGAAATTGGAAAAAGAAAACTGTTCTCCAGACCATTTTCCAGATTTCAACTTGGAAAGTTCTACTATTTTTTTAAAAAATACGTTTATTATGAAAAATCTGACCGATTTCTGTAAAACAGTGGAAACCGGTGTGGATCCGCACCTGTCTATAAACAAATCAAAAGTCGAAGAAATGCATTTTCGTGCATTTTCTTTCAGTTTACTCCTCGGACGAACCTTAAGGGGAAAAATTGGTCTTATGCCCCACTCACCCCTTAATTTTCAAAACTTTAAAAGCAACTGAGAAAAAAAATAGACAATTAGTAAGTTTTATTCCCGATCAACGGCAAGAAGAAATAAGAAATGTTCACTACAGCTGCGACTCAGGCGAAAGGTTCCGCGTTTCTTCAAATTTGTAACGAGGTTTGTTGTGTTTGATGTGTCCTCAAGGGACGGAAAGCACCATTTCTTTAATGTTACACTTCATTAAGATATTCATGCCGAATTTGCCCAGTATTAGATAAATCAGTGAGAAGAGACGCTGTTAGCGAGTTGGTATCGTCCAGTGCAGGATTTGAACGATAGCGGCTTGAATTGAAATTCTTAAAAGAAACAATGACCAAGGTAAGATCCGCGCGTTTTGACCTCTCATTAACCCAGTGCCTCCTTGTTTGCTTAAACACATGAAAAGTTTGGTGTTGATATTTGCTGTTGTTAATCTAGTTGGAGAAGCAACTGTTGGCAGTTTCCGCTTAATATTTGAAATCTGCCCACTACACGCAATGTATTCTGCGTACTAGTGATCCTCTTTTTGTCATCGCTCCCTCGCCGCTTTTCAAATATTCCTTCACCCTTGTCGACTTATGTTGGATCCCGGTTGGGTTTTGAATACTTTTTAAGATTCTTAGTTCCATTCTTGAAGTGATTTCCACTTCCAATCAGGGGGGAGGGGTGGGGTGACCTCGACAGAGTGACTTTGCGCTTTTGTGGCAATTAACACCTTCAGAAGCCTATTTTGGGCTACTGACTCCTGTGACGTTTTTAGTTTTGACAAAGACGGCTGTCAGTCATCGAGGCTGTCGGGAAAAATTAGGATTTTACCATCAGGCTATTCTTTAAGAGCATTTGAATAGATCTGGCTTAGTTCCACTTTTTAACTGAAGCCACTCACCAGGTCGCTCTTACTTAGGGGGTGTTTACATGAGAAAACTCGCACCGGCGCGAGTTTCATACCGACATGACTTTTTGATTTCGTATCGCGTTTACATGATGACTGGGTTATTTCACATATGATCTCGTTATTTGAAGGTACACTTCATGTTGATAAAATGCACGTATGACTCAAAATCGCGAACGTTAGACCGATTTCACACCGAAACGGGTGGTCGTTTCGTGTTTACATGATACCGTTGCCAGATTTCGTACTGGAGTGAAATTCTCGCCCCGGTGCGACAACCGGAGTGAACTCACGCCGGGGCGACTCGCGCCGGCATGACTTTTTGTGGTGGTATCATGTAAACAAATGTAGAGCCATGAGAGGGAACCGGAGTGAACTCGTCGCGGCGCGAAAGTCGCCCCGGTGTCATGTAAACACCCCCTTATTTATTTGAAAGAGCGTAGTTACAACTCAGTTTGACCCTGAGAATGACTACCGCACAGGTTATGGACTTCTGGGTTCAAACTATTCACTGTTAGCACAGGTAGCCCAAGCTCGCAATATAAGCATCGGCGAGCATCGGCATTGTTGCGTAACATTCGAATATAAGGATTTGTATGGGAAAAAAAGTATCGTTTCTGTAACCTACGAAAATGAAAGGATTTTAATAAAAAACAGCTTACCTTACATAAAATGTGTGTTGCGGTTACAGAAACGATTTGTTTCTTCCCCGTACAAATCTTTGTTTCAAATGTTACGCAACAATGCCAATGCTCGCCGAAGCTCATATATTTCGAGCTTGGGCTACCTGTGCTGTGTTGTTGCTATTTATTATCTCAAACACGTAGTTACAACTCACTTTGACTCTCAATGAAGGTGACTACCGCGCAGGTTGTCGAAACGTCAGTCACTATCAACAGGACTACGTTCACCCGGACGACCATATTCTTCTTACTTATTAATGACATGACTTCTGGGCTTAAACCATTTTTTTGTGTGATGTTACAATCGCAGACCTTATAACGAACTGTTCCGAGGCGTGATATAAAGAAGAACTAAGGTGGGGTCTGGACCAATCTATCGTTATAAAGGGGCCTAGTTATATCGGTTCCATGTGCGTTCTAGTTCTTACAACGGGGGCGAAAAATGTTGTACCGGGGTTTCCCTTCAAAATAAATAAAAACGAGCGACTGAGAACCTGTTAAGCTAAAATTTGCCAGTAAGGCCCCGTATATAAAACAACCTGTTTAGCCTAAAATTTGAATCAGGTTCTTATTTTCTTAAATCTATAAAAAAGCGTCTGTCAGTACACTTGGGCAAATAAGATAAGTCAACATAATTCAGGATCCTCTGTGAAGACATCCGTCTTATCTCTCCAACTGCAATACAATGGTATGCAAAAAATGCATGATATGAAGCATTTTTTCCCTTCAGAAAATAAGAACCTATTTATGAACCTAAGTAGCCTACATTTGTGCTAATTATCATTTATATAAGAACTGGTTTAGGCTAACTTGGAAAAATGCAGGTTCTTAGTCGCAGGTTTTTACTATACTCTTACATTTTCGTTCAAGAAAACCCCGTTGAAGCGGTAACCATTACGAAATCCAATAATAGTCGTTTATGAATCCTCAACTTGTTAATGCCGTGACTGAAACCACATCTGGATTCTAAAGAAAACACAGGTGGCAAAAAATCGAATGTCAACCTAACTGAATAATATAAATAATGATATTCTTTAAAAACTGAAATTATGTATGGAACGACACCGTGTCATCCACTTCTGAAATAGGAAAATTCCACGACCCAGTTGTTCGAAACGTAGATAGCGCTATTTATTGGATAAATCTCTGTCCACTGGATAGTGCAATTGGTTTCCCTAATTCTTATCCGCCGAATGGTGATTTATCCGTTGGATAGCGCAATCCATCGCTTGAACAACCGGGGCCAGTACCAAAATTCAGCAATCTGTTGGTCTGTGATTAGTCATTTATCATTGCTGATGATCAACGAGTAATCGATAAATAATTGATAGGACGCAAAATTGTCGGTCATTGATGACATGAATTAATCGTTGATATAATCTTGTGGCTACAAACACCATACCAAAATAGAAGGTGCATTTCAATGCTCAAACTTTTTAACTTGCATGCAGTGTATACAACACAGTACACATTTTCGAGTGTTCAAGTTCACCCATTTCATAAAATAACCGCGAGATGGAAAGCATTTCACCGGCGTGGTTCTAACTTCACTCTTTGAAAATTTGCACGTATATTTATCTGACTAAATAACAGCCAGGAGAGTGATCTAGACTACTTAACCAACTGAAAATTTGGTTTTCGTTATTTTACCTTCCATGAGATCAATTTTTGAAACTCTTAGTTCCCTGTTGTTTGTTCATTGCTTCCGAGGGCTACGGTTATGTTAAACAAACCATACCGCATCCTGTTTTGATATAAACTTTCAACTATCATGTATACATGGCGTAATTGTGGTCACTTTCGATTGTTCGTATTGTGTAAGGAAACCGCACAGAATGTTTGCTACTTTTCCTTGTTACGGTGATTTTTAAACACCTATAATGTTTCATATTAAACATCCAAAGGTAATGCGTTTGCCTCCTTTGTAGATAAATGAGCGAATAATCGACCAAACTCTATTACTTCCTATTTCGGAACGAGTCCATTAGAAACGTACCCCCGGGTGATATTAATTTCCGCATACATATCAAAATATGACCCGCAAGCGATTCGTAAAAACTTTGAATACATTTACAGTCGACTCTCTCTTAACGGTCACCTCTATAAACGGAGTTAAACGAACATCTAGAGTTGATCCTTTCCTCTCTTTACTCCCTTTATTTGATCCTCCGTAAGACGGACATCACTCATAGACGATCACTTAGTACTCATCCTAAAGGTGTCCGTCTTAGAGATGGTTGACTAAATTTTTATTCAGAACTTCACTATAAATCATAATTAATACACTGGTGCAATTGCATGCATTCTTACACAGCATAACCACTGGTGAACAGGTTATAATGATAGAAATTACATCCAAGTTAACAATTCACTTTTTAATTCCGAGAAAAGACTGCATAAATAACAATACACACACAAAAACGTGACCAACTATTAATTTATAAATTTAGACCACTTCTCAGATCCTTAGGACATATTGATCAACTTTGCACTTTTGCAACTACAGCCATCATACCACAACTCTCGAGGTTTGCTTTCATCCGTGCTTCACCCCATGAACTTGCTGGCTCTTGAGGTTATTTTGATGTAGTGAATAATGTTTGTAAGCGGTGAAGCACTTTTGTGAAGTGAACTAAAATGTTTTATTTGTATTATATTGAGATCTCTGAAATAACAAGCAACTCTATAATCCTAGAAAAGAAAGGGAGACGAATCACTTTGACCCCTTTGACTCTCGACCTTTGGATATGATCCACCAGCAATTTAAAGAATTAACAAATGGTAAACGGCTCAGTCTGCTTTTTTGCGGATGCAGCGTAAAAGTTGGTGACCCACAGCCCAGTAGGAACTCTTGTCTAGCTTGGAGACTAAAGAAACTTAACATACGCTCGCAGCTTAATTTTATGGAGGCTAGCGTGTATACTGTCATGCTTTATGACGTGTACCGGCCATGTGTTTTAAACGTGCCTCACTGAAAAACTCTTTTCACTGAATCAGCCACTTTCAACCTTAAAGTGCAATTGTAAAATGCTTTGTTGCTATCTTTATCGACTTTTACAGACATGCGAGCAATATTCTTATTAAGTCCTTAAAACAACTCTCCGCCATAAAAAGAGAGTTTCAATGGGATTTATCCCTGGTTAATAAACAGTTCGGTTACAAATTTGCCTTTAGTCAGTAAACAGCGAAAAACTGGTGGACTTATTTAGTTAATTACCAGAATGTAGTATGATCTGTTACGCTTTTAAGCTACCTCAAACGTTAAAGACGATCTTAGAAGTAAAAGTTTCAACCAAGTATAGCGCGGGCTAACCAGTTTGTCATAATAAAATGTGTCGGTCACGAAAGACACGGAAAAAAATAACAAACACTTAATAGGGTTTTAAAAGTAAGGTATAGGTTATATAAGATAATAGACTATTGCATTGAAAAAACAAGCTAATCCTCCCAGAAAATGTTCAAAATGTGGTTTCACACGAGTTCTTATTTTTTATTCGGTTATAACAGAAAATAGAAATCTTCGTTATAAGCTTAACAGTTACCTCCGTGAAACCCTCTAACAACATAATTTGGCGGGAACGCTAGGTATGTATGTTTCGTCAGCGTACACCAATTGGGTACTTAAATAAACCAATCAGAGAGCGAAACATATTATGTAAGCGCGATTAAATAAAAACAAATCTCCCACTTCCTCGCTGCGTATTCTTAATCACAGTACTTCCGAGAGCTGACGTCATATTTGAGAGAACGTTTGGTCAATTTTAAAGAGGTTCTTCAAGATTTTTGTAGTGAGCTCTCTAACGCCTAAATGTGTTTCTCTTCTTTAACAGATTAACTATTGTATTTACAAGTGTGGTTTTAGTGTATAAATCCCTAGTATTGTAACATTGTCTTTCTGCGGTCTTCTAGATCATGATTAGGTACGTCACTCAGTAATTTAAAAATTTGTGAAAAACATGTCCCGTTTCATAAAGTAAAGTATATCTTATTTCCGCTTTGACTTGTATCTTCGAGCGTTACCCATTTTTACAAAATCTAAGATCTTGAAGTTGTCAAAGTTGCGAATCGAATATCAATTTCTTTTCGGATCGAAGAGTGTGATTTCATTATCCGACAAGGACGACATCAGAAAAATTGGTGGCCAAGATTGTGAAATTGATCTAAGCAGCTTCACCGTCACTGGACTGAAATACTAACTGAGTCTTTGCGTATCGTGGTGATTGGCTATAATATCCGAAGTGTTGTTAGCAAAAAAGGAGGGAACATACTGACAAAAAGTCGTAAAGCAACCTGCATGGATAGAGAAAACTGAGGTAATACTCATTCTACTCATACTACTCATTCTATTTCATGGGTTTATTTTCCGTGGATCTTTTTTCCATCAAAGTTTTTGCTGTTCGAAACTATCCGTCCCCGCTATATTAAGCCGTTTATTTTTGCGAAATTAGTCTCTGAATTCTAAATCATCAACCTTTGGCGACAAAGTGTTTCAATCCGCTCAAATTAATTTTCACTTCAATTTTGTTCTCCGCTTCCGTTTGCTTCAAACTGTTTTACTCTTTTGGGCTGCCACATATTCACGTGAGCCCTCGACGACTCTCGTGGGTTCTCGGAGTGTCTCGGGCGCTTTCGAATTTTCTCGTGGGCTTTCGGTTTCTTTGGTGCATTCAGCTATGAACTGTGACAATGCTGAATCTTTCGGTTTTTAGAAAGCTCGAACTGTCGTCAACTCTCCTCAATTCTCAAGGGAGGATATCCTCTCTTGAGTCAAGCACAATGTTTTTTGTGTCTGCACGCATTTATTGAGCCTGAAACAACCTCTACTGATGCAAGAACCTTCTGTCAATTTTATTAGTAAGGATTAAGTGGCAAATTAACTCTTTGAATGAAAATTGCATTCATACAATTATTAGAAAGCTTTATATTTTCCTCTTTAATATAAAAAGTATGTGTTTACTCATTTATCCATTACGGCAAGAAATTATGAATGTTGCTGTAGGAAACCGCCCTTGTTAGGCACATTGCAGAAAATACTAAAGCTTATAATAACCTTTTTTTCCCGGTTACCGCTTTAATTTACATTTAATTCCTTTCCGCTTCGGTAAAAAGAAAATTGTATTTTATTTTGGCTGTATTGACTTAAAAGGATATTAATTATGTAAATCATCATGTGTTTTTTGTTTTCTTCTTAAGGGGAATAAAAAAAGGTGCTTAGAAGTGCAAAGTGATTAAATAGAAAAATAGCGGATTGTACTGTCCTCCAATTTTTTAGGCATAAATTGCTCTCAGCTCATGCAAGCTGTGAGCCTTTTTCTTTCTCTTCGATTCGGAAGGAATATCTTATAAACTGACGTTGATTGATGCCAGAGAAGTGAGAAATAAACTCTTAAAAGCTCCTCAAGTAAATTATTTACGATTTGGTTACTTTGAGCTATGCCTACTTTGTTGGATGTTTGAATTGAGAAAGCGCTGGAAATAATTCTTCTATATTAATGATTGCCGTACATTGGTTATAAATTGTAGCAAATCAACCCAACATGTATGGTTCTAGTTATTCTCTTTGCAGTTCTGCTTTCAAAAGTGTTGTTATAATAGGAGAAATTAATCGTTGATCCACCATTGTTTTGTATTTAAAATCGTAGAATGTCACATAATGCGATTAATTAATGTAGTCTCCGAAAGTTCTCGATAGAGGGAGTTGTTCAGAACGAAGGAAGATGAAATATAAATGATAGAATATTCCGCTGCTTGTTAGGATTGAAGGAAGACGTGGGCGTTTTGGCATTGTTAAAATATTTGCGAATCGACGAAGCGTCAAAGCCAGTCATTGAAAAAGAGAAACTTCGATTGCTTGCTGCAGGTTTGCCATATTGTCAAATTACATGTTTTCTGTCATATTTTTCTGCAAGCGTTCGTCTCCTCTACAGTTGATCATGACTTAAGCATGCTTTCAGTCAAAAAGTAATATTTTCCCTTTTTTCGCAAAGAAGAAGAGCTGTTTAAAAAAATGAATCCTATTTTCTGTTTTTCATCAGAACTTTTATTACCGTATGTTGTTTGGCACAAAAGAGAAAATAATTTTTCAAAGAGAATTTTTCCCGGTTCTCCCATCTTCTAGAATCAGTTGAATTTTTAAAGACTTCTCCAACGCTTGTTTATAATTACTTACTTCGAAAAGGAGTTGTTCCATTTTCTCTGGCACTATCATTTACTTCGATCCCACACACTGATGTCAGATAATTCCCGGGCTTAATTTGAAAAACACCTGAATATGGTAATATAACTATGAGCGGGAAACTTGAGAAGATATTAAATGGTTTTGTTGTTTGTCTTCCCAATATCCAAATGCTTTTTGACGTGTTCAGAATTTTATTAACTTAATGCGATGACTTGTTTTTGATAGACTTGTTACAAGTGGACCTCTTATAAGTTCTTAAAAGTGAGCGAAGCGAGATTGCGCAGCGACTGAGCGAGCGACGAACCAACCAGCAAAAAAAAAGGACTTTCAGAAAGTGAGAGCGGTTTTTTAGATAGGAGGACGATAAGAGTGAAATAATAATAATAATGATAATAATAATAATAATAATAATAATAATAATAATAATAATAATAAGTAATGGTAACAGGACTGAGCGGAGTCCAATTCGGTCTGTAATCAGACGAGTGATTAACAAAATCGGACGACCGCTTAGCGGGAGTCCGATTTGTTTAATCACGAGTATGATTACCGACCGAATTGGACGACACGAAGTTCTGTTACCAATTAATCATAACTTTAACAAAATTTGTAATATAATAGGCTATTTTTTAAATCAAAACGCAAGAAATTCGAAATTTTGTTTTGCCAGCAGTGAAAAAAAAAAAAAGCCATTTAAGCGCGCCCGTGATGGCGCGTACTGTCCAATTACTTAGGCATGACGCGTACTGTCCTATTAAACTGTCCAATTAGGCTGAAATCAGGGCAGTTGATAGCCAATCAGATTTGACAATTTTGTTATAGTTATGATTATAATATTGATAATAATAATAATAATAATAATAATAATAATAATAACGTCCGATGACCTTGATATTCATTCCAGGTTCGAATGTGCGAGAAAAGTATTTTTTGTTTGTTTTTGGCATCGCAATCTTCTGCTCTCCAGCAAGCGCATTTTTCAGTAAGTGTGTGGTTTGATTTGATGACCTCAGATGGAAGGAAACGACATACTTTTGAAATACCACTCATTAAAAGTAACGTTCTAGATGTCAAGAGTTCTTATAGTAACCTCAACGCCTCATGAATTGCCGAATGGAAATGTTTTGATTGAGGTTCCAAACGAAGAGATCACGAACGACGTTATTGATATTTTTTTGAGATTGTGTCATAGCACCTCAAGAATGCGTCTCTAAAAATACGCACTTTTTTTTCGCTCAGGTCATCCAGTGTGTTGCTTACGTTGGATTTGCACTCTAAAATAGTTGTATCATTGTTGAACGAAACTTGAGAAGTTTTACCCGAGTGGCAAGGATTTCCGCAGATGTAGTAGTTCGCTACCCAAGTAAACAAAGACATGCGAGCAGGAAAATTTCAGCTAGTTGTCAGTGTGAAAACTCTTTATGTTTTTAACTTTGACAGAGAGTCTGTACTGGGTTTTTGTTAATTTAATCATTTCAAAAAGTAAGAGTGGCTAATCAAAGTCCCCTTATGTTTAGTCAAGTCGACAAAGCCGTTGTGAAATGTTTGGATAAGAGTTTGTATATTTTGTACAAAAATTGTGGATATTACACATTACTGTGTTATTAGCGGATTCCCGCACGCGCTTGCCTGTATGGTAAAATGCGCTTTGTGTGGTTTTTGCACTCAGTGATACGGGAAATAAATCGTTGTATCAGATTCGATTCAAGAACGTATTCTCCTCTAACAAATCATGCGTACGATCTTTTGACACTAGCTCTCATTGACCTCATTTACTGTTAAATACGCTGACTAAACCAAAGTCTGCTAGCAATGTGACTGCTCTTAACTTTCTACGGCAAATAATTGATCTGCTCGCCACTGACAAATCACGATATTCTGCGATAACCGAGTTCAATAATTGTTTTATTATTCGATCACCGAGTTTGTTTTTTTAAGGAATATCTTCGGGAAGGGAAGCTATCTGACATTTTCACTCAAGAGCGATCGCAACAAGGAGAAAAGTGTGGTTTCACTTACGCACGAGCAGAATATTATTTGCAACCAAAAAAAGTTGGATAACAGTGCGCATGAGCAGACCATTACTTGTAGGCACTTATTTGCAGGTCACGTGGTGAGCTCTCGGCCGATGAAAAGGAAGAAAAATTTACAACGAAAAATAACGTCGTTTTGTTTTCGACAAAATACTGTTTGTTCTTTCAGATCGTTCTCCTTAAATCTATGACTTACAATTTTTACGTTTCACTAAAACTTCTGCCATTTTACAACTATTACTTCTGTGAACCGAACTTTTCAAAAATATTTTGCTGACACTATTTATCAGGAAAGTTTTTTTGTCATTTCCGTCCTCAAATGAAGTAACCTTTATTTGAGTTTATTGTTTTCTACATGCAGTGATTTTTATCATTTGCCTTTCGGACATTATGATGTAAATCGTCAATTATATGTGAAACTATTATCAAAAGAATCTGTCGAAATTTCTTTGGGCCCCTAAAAACAACAACTGGAACTTTCCATTTTCCATTACAAAAAATCGCCGAACTGAATGATTTCAGTCGATGCGTTCTTAGTGTAGTTCTCATCGAGCCTTTGCAATCGGACTTCGCGAGGATAATTTTCCACACCGCCAAATACCTAAAGGTTACGCCGTTAACAAAAGAATAAAAAGTCTTCACTAAAATGCGGCTTTATTAAGGGACGGATCATCATAAATAACCGGAGGGGGGTGAAAAGGTTTCGGTGCATTAATTTTTTTTAAGCCCACTTGTCTGCAGGATTTTTTTTTCTGAGGCACAAGCTTTGTACGAATTTTTTTTCCCTACACATTTCTTTTCTAACTAATCTTCGATTTACGTAAGATTTATATCATAATATAATGTCTAAGAGAATCATGTAATTATAGTTTACCACTTCGTTCCTTTTTGCTGTGTGTCTGTTTAAAATCAATAACAGTGACGTTAAAATGTGTTTTGGCACATGAACCGCAGACATTTTGACGTCTTCTGTGATCTATTACCGAAAAGACCTGCTCAAGGCACAAAGGACTCTTATTTATTTGTCTAATTCAATGAGCAGAAAAAAAAATCGGCAAGACTGCGGCCTCGTAGCTCGCTTCCCGTTCCCAGTTTGGGCATTTTCCCAGTCACCAACGCTGCTCTTCTTTCCTACTTTTTCTTCATACTTGTCACTAAACAGTTTCTTCAAAACCTTTCTTTCGCCGTGTTCACTCGCGTCTCAAAGCGATGACAACTACTTTGAAGTTCGTTTTTGTTGTTATTATAGACCTTTAGATTCGAGGACGAGAACCTCTACGAGTACGAGATTTGATTTAAAGTTTTATCGAGTATTGTCAAAAAATAGACACCCCGGAATTCTTCATTGTACTTTTTGTCACCAGAAAAAGACCTCTCCTGATCGCAAAATGTTCTAATATTTGTTAACTTGTTTTCGCCACTACGACACTCTGGCTAAAACTCGTAGTAGAATGACAACGGCTACCACGTTTTCCCACCAAAATGATGCTGGCTCACGCGCGAGCATTAATTTGACTGATTTTGAAAAATTATATGTGGCTAATTTTTGTAACATTTTCTAGGTCGTTACAAGTATTAGTGAAGTTTTCGTTGAACTGTCTTTTCATCTGATTCGTTTAGCAGCAAGATCACGTGATCAATCATTTAGCCGCATTTTAAAGCCGAATGGCCAAGTAGCCATAGATCACGTGATGAAAATTAGCGGCCACGACTATTGAAGACGTGGTCATAACGTACGTAAAAACGACTCGATGTAGTTGTCTGAAATTCAGCCTAAGTCCGTAGATTTTTGTTGCAAAAAAGTTGTTGATTGCTGTTTTTGCTTTCGGTAATAGAACCAGAGGCGATGATCGTGCACACGAATGGAAATTGCTTTTTGACATAATTTCATGATGTTCCTTGCCTTAAAGTAACAATTATCAGCTCTTGCAAATTGCAGAAACGATAAAGTAAAAGATAGGAGTATCGTTGTAACGCATAGAAAATTGTTCTTATTACAAACCCTTAGTTGTCACATTGATTTGATCTTTGGTAAGACTAGTTCTGTTCGAAATTTGGATGCCTAACAAATTTTCAAAACTTTTCAGTAACCGCGGACGTTTCGTTTTACTGAAATACTGGAAAATGTTATCAGCGGCAATCTTCAAAGAATCAATTTACTTTCTAAAAGATGGAATAGCGTAATAAATATCATTACGTTTAAATTTGCATTTGATAGAGTAGATCATGCAAGCGAGAGATTCACTTGTTGTTTGAAAATGCTGAAGAAAGGACAACTTGAGGTTATTTAAATTTTTCAGGTAGTCTTTCTTTTGTCTTTTTTTCTGCTGAAATCGAACCTCCAGTCATTTTCACCAGGCTTTTATAGTCTGCAAAGTTGAGCCTATGGATGAAATCCTAAAGTTCAAATCTTCAGATGAAAGCTTCTGACTATTTTCCTGTGGTACTGTTTATTACATTCTGCAAAGTGCTTCAAACTTTTGGGGTTGTCGATGAAATCCTAAAGTGTGACCATTCAAATGAAAGCTATTGAGCAGTACTTTACTATGGTACAGTCCATTATGGTTTACTGCTTCAAACTTTTGAGTTTGTCGAAGAAATCCTAAAGTGTGACCATTCAAATGAAAACAATACTTTTGTGTGGTATTGTTTATTATACTGAAAAAGGTGGCTCTAACTTTTGATAAGTAGGACAAAGTGTGACATTCGATTGAAATTTATTTTTGGTATACCGTTTGTTATGCATTTTGAGGTGGTTCTAACATCTGACTGTGCGTTATACGCTAGTCAGGTGAAAGGTTCTACTTTCTATTCACATTGTTATATCCTTTTTCAGATCTAGGATGCAGTCATATGTAATCGTTGTCTCAGTCGTTGCTGGCGTATCGGTGTTCGCTGTTCTTGTATATTTAGTTTTGAGGATCTACCAGAAAAGGGAGGAACGTGGAACTGACGCGGAAACAAAAGGACTTTGTCCTCCCAGTATATTCCTCACATCGTCTAGTCCAAGCCTGTCCAAGAAGAAACTTTACCCTCCAGGAAAAGCTAGATCTAAAGAAAAGAAGACGCGAAAAGAATTAAGGAGTTTGTGGCTTCTGGAGAAGAAAGACAGCTTGCCCACAATAACAGCTATGATGGTTCAACCGACAGTGGCGGAAAGAAGCAAGGTACGAAAAAAAACAATCTTAGGACGAGAAGTCTAGAACATAAAAAAGCACATTATTTGACGAAAGTACTAATTGAGGACATTATTTTCACGTCTCCAACTGGAGACGGGACCATCATTTTACGTGATTATCCGAACCACGCGAAGGTGTATCCGCTTGCAGTGCAAAGGGAGTACCTTGATTTCTCATAGTTATTTAAAACCCTGAGTATTGGTCCCCGTCCTTGCGGGAATCGAACCCGCCGACTGAGCTAATCCTGCTTGGAAATGTCGCCTGTCTTCGATTTCGGTCAGGGTTTGCGTAGCCTGCGTACCAGACGCTTGAAAGTATTAAATCAGCGTAAGAAAGAACGGACGCGCGAGGGGAGAGAGAGCTACCTCTCTCCTTGCGCGTCTCCCTCGCACGCGCCCGTTCTATCTTGTGGAATCAGAAATCTACAGAAAAAGTCACGCTGCACGTACGCGCGTGTAGAGTTGTTGTTTTGCTTATCAATCTTTCTCTTGTGTTTAATTTGTTCCAGGAACAAGGCGGACGAGGACGACTCACCTTTACACTTCATTATCATTATCGATATGCTTCAAGGACGTAAGTGGATGTTCCTTTCATGCCATGTCATGTCAGCGCAAATGTGTTTACGGGGTTCCGTCAGGGGAATTCTTGTTATAAGCGTGCTATAATTTTGATAAGTACCTTTTCTTTTCTAATACTGGCTTTTCCAACACGAAGGCAGAGTTCTATTGAAGTCTTGGACGAAAACTACAGGATATGATTTTTTTGGCAATTTTTCATGAAAGAACTTGATAGTTTACTTTACCTTTTTTCAAGTTGCAATCATTTTCCTCCTGGCCAACCGAAAATTATTTTCTGATTTGTTAGCCACTGAACTAATGGCAGTTTTTTTCAATCAGATAGTAAATAGGATACCTCAGCTGAATCTTGAGTGGCGATAAAATAGGAGAGCTGGCTGGGTGGAAAAGCTGTTGCTTCATTTGGTCAAAAACAAACAAACAGACAAAAAAACAGCAACAACGTACCACGTGTGAAACCCGATATCCTCGTTCCAACCCCAGTCCTCGTTTCTCAGTGGCTCTGACAACTTCGTAAATTGGTTTTTCTCAGGCAACAAGCAAACTGAGTTTTTAGTTCTTATACTTTTAAGGAACTCTAACCAAACCTGGAGCATTTTCTGTTTAAATGTTGTAGGTACATCTTTAGTTACCTTTTTTTTACTCAACGAGCGGGTGCCCTGTTTACTGAAAAGTCACCTCGCCTCATCAGACAAACGGTGAAAATGCAGAGTATTTTCCCCGTTTGTATTGCAATAATTTCTTCTCAAAACTGGTCCGCTTAATCGCCCCTTAAATTATTTTGAAATGTTTATTTTTTTTAGATCTGTGCTTCTGGTAAAGCTTGACAGCGCGCAGGATCTTCCTACCAAAGATGATGATCTGTCACCAGATGTTTTCGTTAAAACTCAGCTTATTCCCAGCCGCAAACGAGTTTACATCTCCAAAGTGCACAGAGAAACTGCCAACCCTGTCTTCAACGAAGCTTATGAATTTGACATTGAGTACCAAGAACTTCAACAACAGCGGCTTTTATTTCAAATTCTTGACTATGATTGTATGTCTCGTTACAAACCTATTGGGGAAGTCAACGTGCATTTGGCCGAGTTAGGAACACATGGATTTAATATTTTAAGAGAAATGTCTCTCTGTTTTTATATTTCCAGACCTCAGAAAGAATCGTCTCTTTGAGGTCTGTTCAGTCATAGGTTTTTCGACGTAAATTATGTGTATATAGCTTTTTTGAAATATTCTCATTGTAAATATAGGGTAATAATTATTAATAGTTAGTACTAGACTTCCGCTGGATGTAGCATGATAGTCTAAACACTCGCTTGCTGACGATCGCACGAAAAAAAAAAAAATCATATTTGTTCTTTTTTGTTGTCGCCTGAGAAAATGACGGGGTTTCGCGTCGCCACCTTTCAAAAATTAGTATGATTACGGTTTATTTATGTATTTATGGCAATGACTACTGATGAACGACTTCAGAAATGTCATACTAAAGAGGTGCGTGTTACTACCTATGCCAGGGGCCCGTTTCTCGAAAAGCCCGGTAACTTTTCGGTCCGAAGACAAATTTTGAAATCATAACCTGTTGAATAGTATTTTGAATAGAATTTTGCTTCGCTGACTGATAATTTCATTGTATTATTTTCAAAATTTTTCAAACTTTAATATTGAATGCAAACACGGCAAGCATAAAACAGCTTTTCGGGCCCGAAAGTTATATCGGTATTTTCGAGAAACGGGCTGCATATCTTATTGGTGAAAAAATTGCTTCAACCAATCAGAAGACCTACCTTTATCTGGATAGTCACAGGTCATCAGTATGGAATTTCTGCGCTCGTTTCTCAGACGTCATTTGGCGGGGAAACCAGTGATAGCATCGCGAAATGTCAGCTATTTTGTCAGACTACTCATGTTGCTTTCATTACCAATATAACAATAGGCACAAGATTGAACAAAAGAATTGGTCTTCTTGTGTCTAAGAATTTTTTTACTGAAAGCAACAAAAGGACTATTTCAGTATGATTACGGCTTATTTTTTTATTTACTGACAACCTAAAGAAGGTTAACCTAGCTATTTCAAGGTGCAGTACAGTCTTCTTCATCGTTCGTAGCGAAGACAACCGTAAATAGTTTTATTGCCATTAGAAAGTACTTCTCAAGAAAGCGGGAACATACAACAATAGGTACCAATATAACAATAGGCACAAGATTGAACAAAAGAATTGGTCTTCTTGTGTCTATGAATTTTTTTACTGAAAGCAGCAAAAGGACTATTTCAGTATGATTACGGTTTATTTTTTGTATTTATTTTAGAGGGATACTATCAGGAGATATGTTCGAACCCGAAGTGTGTTTGCAACAATGAAACATGACAGAAATGTTCCTGCTTTCTTGAGAAGTACTTTCTAATGGCAATAAAACTATTTACGGTTATCTTCGCTACGAACGATGAGGAAGACTGCACCTCGAAATAGTTAGGCTAACCTTCTTTAGGTCGTCAGGCCACTGTGATATAGCTCGGTAATTCGTTTTTATATGACTAATAATAGTCTCCTTTCTTGCCTACCATTCATCACCGTGAAATAAATAGTAATAGTTAACCTCTTGTCTGAAGAAAAAGATGCGAATTCATCAAAAGTGGTCACAATTTTAAAGTGCCTTTCTAATTTGCAGTCATTCCTGGCCATGGTGATGTTACTCGGGACGATTCGCAACGACGATTTTTTGCGCAACACAGCGTTGCAATGTTGGAACAATGTTGCAACGCTGTGTTGCGCTAAAAATTGTTGTTTCGAATCGTCTCGTGTAACATCATCTAACGCCCTTCAGTGTTATTTTTTTCTTCTCTTGAAAGGCTTTTGAATACCGAAGTAGATTTTTGGACATTTCCTGCTAACAGCCCCCTCGCACTCTCTGACTGCTAATTCTTAGCCCCATGCAATAATTGTTAGCTGTTAGCAAAAACGATGTTACTTTGCGTACATAAAAGCAAATGCTGTGGCTGGATTTTGCGGTTCGTTTGTGTCCAATTAGAATTAAGACGGGAACAGACATGAAAAATACCGCAAACCGTCTATTACCCTCAGGGGAAGAAAGCTACTATGCCCCTCCCCGTTAAACCTACCCTTTATTCTTAAATGATAGAAAAAATGATAGCAAAAACTACAAAAATGTTCTGGGATTACAAAATGCCTCGAAAATAGACCTTATTCAACGATGTCCGCCATCTTTGCCACGCAAAAGCGATGTCACGTGCTATTTCGGGGACAAACAAGTTATAACATTAAACAATCTTTAAAAATATCTGTTGACCTTTATCATAGTGGTCAAAATAGTTTTTACTCCAGTCTTAAGAAGATGACTGACTACTATGATTTCCCAGGCTTTAATTGTAATTTACTAATAAATGTAAAATTAAGCAATATGTAGATCTTATGCAAAAGAAATATATCTCTTACTGGAATCACACCCTTCAACATTCACAAAAACTTAAAGTGCACCTAACCCCAAATTTTTTTATTCGCTTAGTTGAAATATCCATGTTAATTTAGTTGTTCTGCGAAAAAAAAAAATCGATTTGGTTAAATATTTTTTTTTCTGTGGCCTGTTGAAATTTCAAAAATCGCGCCTAACCGGAGCTGTGTTTGGCTCACTACCGAGTTGTTCGGGGCATGGCGCTAGTCACGTGGCGTGACGTAGTTTCAGGAACCACTCGAGAACTCATTTCCTTCACTTTTGCGGGAATCGAGTGCGAAAACTGTGTCGTGGACGTGCAAAAAAAGAAATTATGCCTGACTGGTGCGTCGCTGCCAATTGTGGTAACATCAAGGACAAGGAGAGTAATATTTCAATGCATCGGTTTCCGTTTTACGGCGATACAAGGCCAGAAGCACAGAAACGGCGTAAAAGATGGGTCGACTGGGTTAAGCTGAAACGGGCAAAGTGGGAACCATCAGTACATTCCCATTTATGCCCGGTCCATTTTAAACCAGAAGAGTTTATGCTCCAGTTCGGCAATGAGGTAGATCTGAGCAACAAATGGCTACAAAAGGGACGAGCTCGGAGTATGCGCATTCCCCAGTATACACAGTGGAGTGAAAGAAAAACCTATATCCGCGAGCTGCAGGCGAAGCTGTTCGAACTTTGGGACCAGTATGAAGCGAAAGAACGATCAGCCAAAAGTTTGCCGAAAGCATGCTCCCACCTTAATGGACCAAGGGAAAGTTAAACTAGATAAATTCAATTCTCGCTTTAGATCCGTTTAATGAGTTCAATAGTATACAGTGGATATTTAAGTGTTGGTGACGGAAAACATAGGTTTTGCCGATGTGGATAATTCGCGCAAGTTCACACGATTTTGCGTTAGGTTAATTAAGTTCATTATTTATTTGAAAACATAGGTTTGGCCTATAAGGTTAGGATATCTAAACGTTTATAGTTAAGACTAGTCTAAGATTAAGGTCATTATGAATATAAATGTTAGATAAAATAAGATAAGTTCATTGCGCACCTAGCTTTGCGAAATTTCTTCGGATTTACTTTTAGAGGCGGGAGTCATTAGGGCGACCCAAATGCCTCCGCATGTAAAAAGAATAATTTAAAATATCAATAAGATTTGCAATTAGAATTACGAAACAGTTCAAGAATGTTTTAAGGAAAAATAATCTTCGCTATCCAGTGGATAATGTAATTTGATTCCGTAATATTTACCCAGTAGATATTATAGTAATTTCTCGAATTGCGCACTTAGCTTTGCGAAATTAACAAGAGCTAGTTTTAGTTATTTTATGTAATTCTGTATGTTGTTTAGGGGCGGGAGTCATTAGGACGACCCAAACGTCCCCGCATGTAAAAAGGATATTAATAAAAGGCTGAAGACGATAAAATGCGTCAATGATATTTTCCGCAAGACAAATTATCATAAAATCGAGATTGTAATACGAAACTCGCGTTATTTTTCAAAATTTGCATAAATCTGGCGATGAAAAGAAATTTACTTGACTTTTCATATCAGAATTAACACAATACATTATTTCACTCATGTGGAACGAACTGACTATAGCTTCTGGTGACCGAAATTTGGCTCGAAAGTTGCTTCTATGTCTTCCACACCACGCAAAGGTAAGGCCCAGTTCAAACGTCGAATTTCACATGTGCCGAACTTAATTCCTATTTTAGTCGACTAAAATAGTTAAATACGGCATTTGATTCAAACGTCGAATTTAACTCTCTGAACTCTGTCGAATTTAACTCTGTTCGCTGTCAATATTCCCAATAATATAATAATAATTTACTAACATTCATGCATTAAGTTCGGCACATGTGAAATTCGACGTTTGAATCAAAAGTCGAACTTAAGTCGAATCTTCGACTGTTTCAGTCGCAGATACGGCAAACGTCGCATTTAATTTAAACAGTCGAATTTAATTGATTCAAACGTCGCACTTCAAATGCATTTAACTCTCGAATTAAGTTCGGCACATGTGAGATTCGACGTTTGAACTGGGCCTAAGATAAATTGCTTGACGACGCTTTGCTTGCGGGAATTTCGGTTCCTGAATCTACGTCATATCACGTGACAGCCCCAGCACTCGTTCCAGCTCCCATGTTGCTCGGTACTGGACCAAATTATCCTCCAATTCAACAGGTCACAGAAAATCGAGGATTTAACCAAATCCAAAAATTTTTTCACAGATATACTCAAGAAAGCAAGCACATTCATTTAGGCGAATAAAAAAATTTGGGGTTAGGTGCACTTTAACTTTTATTATAAAATCAAACGAATTATAGCCCTTCTGCTTACCTAGATCTAACAAGAAAGAACCCTTCTAGGAAAACATTAGTGAAACTGAGAATAAGCAGTCACAAACTTAGGATTGAGACAGGTAGATACGACAATATACCACGTGACGAAAGGTTATGCAATCTCTGCAATTGTAACAGAATTGAAGATGAAACTCACTTTTTATTAGATTGTCCAAGTTTTTCTTCGATAAGAGATATGTTCTTCTCTAAACTAGAACCTAAAATACCATTTGTACGACTACAATCACATGAGTCCTTATTATCACATCTGATGAATTCCACTGACTATTTTATTAACATCCAATTAATTTCATTTATATCAACTTGCTTTGAATTGAGAGACAAACTCATCCCCGGAATAATTAATCCTAGTGATGGTTAGAAATGAACAATGATTAATACGTTTTCAAATTATTTTGAATATTTAATTTACAAGGAATCAATGATTCATTTCAAGTAGCTTTTAATACGTTTACAAATTATTTTGAATATTTAATTTACAAGGAATCAATGATTCATTTCAAGTAGCTTTTGCAATGCTGTAATACTTTGTTATGGTCATGCAAATAAAGCTTATTGTTGTTGTTGTTGTTGCCAATACGATTAATCGCGGTCAAGTTTATTTATTCTCTCAAAATGAGAAGACATTTATCTTAGTCTTGCAAAATGTACAGTTCGAGTTTCGACAAGTTTTACATTCTTATGGCTTGCTGTCGGAACATCTACGGTGTCGCTACTACATCCAAAAAGGTAACAATGAGCACTTCAACCCAAAATTCTCCATTATCGTCTTTTTGATAAAAAAAGTTTTCTTCGTTTTCTTTTTTCAAAGCTTTTCAAGAATAAACAAACTCGTCCGCGATTTCTTGTATTGATCACTACAGAAAATACCATAACATACCATAATGCTCTTTTTCTTTTGTCACCCGAAAATTTTGCTTAAGGCATTGTCTTCAGTTTCTCTTGGGAGTTACAATGGCCCTAAGAGAAAATGAAAACAATGCTTATGCAAAACATTGGGGTGACAAACAAAGAGCATTATGGTATGCTATGGTATTTTCTGTAGTTCTCAATTAGCAGATTTTATCACTTGCTTGCCTCCTCAGTCAAAGTACAAAGATGGCGGGTATCATGAAGAAAGGTCTATTATCATAACAGACTCTATTTCCGCCGCTCTCTCAGCTCCCCCGGGTCTTGTTTCTCTCCCAACCTCGTTCCCAGGGTTGTCTGCTACCCGTCCCTATGGGTAGTAGAGAGAACCTGGGAACAAGGTTGGTTTCTCCCCGAGAAGATACGGCTAGAGCTGGACGCGTTAGTACGTAAGTTTTTCATATATGGTAATTATAATCAGGGGCACCCAACGAGGATATAGTTCAAAACCACGTAACATAGCATTGTTGAACGTATTTTGGTATTTAAATGATAGATTTAGGTATGTTTTTATCCCCTAAAAACTTTTCCTCTGTTCGGATTTCCTAGCTGAAAGTCTAGTGATCCGAATATTATAGGGATCAAAACTTACCTTTTCGAAAATTTCAGCTTGAAAAAGGCTCCCGAAAATTCTAGGTGGCCTTTTTTAGGGTAAAAATCCATTTTTTAGATGTTCGAAAATCCTAGAAGAGGCAGGCAAGCAAGAAATTTTACAACAAATGTCCCGAAAATTCTAGATCTCAAATCGTCTTCCGAACAGATATTTTCCGAAAATTGCCGTTGGGTACCCCTGTAATAATAGGAAGTTAGGAAATATATATGAAGTACCTACCCGTGAGTGGCCGCTCATGTCGTCTTTCTAGGAAGAGCGCAGGCTCATTTGCAAAACAACGGCTGGTAATCAAGCTTATGAGCCTGTTTTATTACAAATTTGCAAGAGACTGTCATGATAAAGTATGACAGCTATTTAATTACTATTTACAGTTGTTGACTGCAAAGTAGGACATATGGCTGTGTAGCATTGTTCTTAATGATAATGACTAACATTTAAAGGAAATAACTCATTTTTGTTCAAATTATAGACGAAACGTTTTGTAATTGAGGTCCTCCACCAGTCGGTCGCAATCTTCGTTTCTACTTTGAATAGAATGACTTGACGTCAGACTGTATGGCCGCCGAGTGGGAAGCAGGTGCGCCCAAAACGTATCGTCAGTTAGTTGAACACTGAACCTTCGGCAATAACAAATGAAGCTCGCAGGCACGTGTCAAACATACGGACCGGGGAGGTGTATTTCTGAAAATCGCCATGGAACTGATAGAGGAGGATTGAATCTCAAATTTTAGACGTGCATCGCATTTGAGTTGAACATTCGTTGAGTGCTTCAAATTTAATGTATAGAAGACAGAGCGTATAGAAGAATTACTTGCCGATGATTTTTTTTATGGTATTAGAACCCAAATTAATTAATCCGCTCTTGTGAAAATCATATGAAGAAATAAAAGAAATACGAGCACAATTGCTATTACTTTTAGTTTACTATTTGGCTGGAAATAGTTTTGCCAAGTTTAACCGTCTTTCGACTAAGCTGTATTCAAACGCGCTTTAGTTAACAGGGGGAAAGGAACCGTTGTAAAAGGCACCATTTTGTCGAGATGCGTGTCTTATAGTGATTGCATCCTCTTTACTGATCTCTAATACTCTCAAACGTGCTAGGAACATCTATAAAAGAAGCATATTTTTCTACAGAGTTTGCCTCACTGATTTCTTTGCCTTGATTGTTAATGACCTAATAAATCCCAAGGAACTAACCTGATGAACAACAAAGTGTGTTTTTAACAGCTTGCCTAAGTTCTCTCATCTTCCAGAAATAAAGCAGTGGATTTAACGAAGAGTGTAAGAAAACCAGAGTCTTTGTAAATTCCCTAGCAAGATAACCCGATAGACGTATCCCTCTGTGGGGTGTTACAGCCTCCGCAATACCATAAGGAAAATAGCAAAAAGCTAATACTAGCTGTACCCACAGGGCATTAGAAACTGCTTTCCTGTATCGGGCTTTATTCAGGAGTGTTGTTTGCTGGGGCTGACCTTGAAAAGAGCGATCCTGTACTTGAATTTGGTTACGACGTAGAGTGAGGAAAATTTTTGTGTAACAGAAACCGGAGACGATGAGACTCAGAGGTACACTTATCTTACCCCACAATACCAATATACCAATGTCCCAAAAGTAAGATGAAGTACTAACGAAGGACAAAATCCACAAAATGGCCACGGTCATACGTGTTCTTTTCAAAGTTACAACTTGTCTGTACCTAGGCCCCAGTAAAAGAGCTAGGAGTCTGTCGGTACTTGCTACGGTCAGAGTGAGCAAAGATGCCGAACACATAACGTAGCTAGTGATAACACTTGACAGAAGGGCGTAATAGCAAACGTTCCATCTTTCGTTCAGAACAGACATCAAATAGGAAACATACAGAGGCTCGACAATGAGGCCAACACAGAGATCTGTTATTGCTAGGTTTAGATACAGTAGTTTGGACGGCGGATGAAGTGAACACGTCTTGTGTAGCGCAACAAGGACCAGAGAGTTTTCAACAAAAGCAGTGATGGACAGAAAAATATTTGTCGCTGAAAGAAAGGCCACCTCGTTTTGTACTTCTGCAGTGAATTCTGCTGAACAATACAGTTCCGCGATGGTTTTCTTGTTTTTCTCTTCTGTAATGTTTGTAAATTCTGCCATCTCTCGGCTTCAAGACAAAACAGTTAAAGTTTGCTATTAATCAACACATATCACCAGTTTTATGACTTTTATGAGGGCCAGGATGCTAGTATTCCATACTGTCAGTCAAAATGTCAACTGGGTCCGTGGAAATTACCTTTTCTCAACCGATTTCTGTTTTCAATAAGCAACCAGTTTAAAGTGAATAAAACGAACAAGCAGCCAACAAAAGGAAAAGTGACGAATTTTCAGATGTCATTTCGGACGTTCAAACTGTCCATCTTCAAGGGATTTAATAAACTAAGAATGGTTCTGTTGGGAATTTGATATGAACTTAATTAAATAGGTCCGAATAGGAATGAAACTGAAAAAGTGAGAACTAATGGAAAAACGGATCAAATAGCAATAACTTATAGAAATGAAAGATAGCAATTAGCAGTCAGTTTCGCTGTTATGCCATTTTGCTGTACCGTATTTATTCGAATAAGCGCCCATGGACTAATTTTTCTCGCATTCTTCTCCAGTCACACACACAACTGTCGA
>JBBMOI010000004.1:37557500-37577500 GCA_038088405.1 Porites divaricata
TTTATAAGTTGAGTCTTTAAAGCTTCAAAAAAAGTCACGAATGTAGTTAGGTCCGTTGCAGAATAAAGATTTATAAAGTAACAAAAGCGAACTGCATAGTCTCCTATGTTCTGGAGTTTTCATGTTCACAATCTCTCAAGTAGTTCTTGATATAAGATAGTTTTACCGTAACCTAAATAGATCTCAAAATAGAAAAGTTATCGTCCTCGAGACGACTTGCTTGCACTTTGCCCACACCCAATAAGAGTGGACTGCAGTATTCTAAGTGCGGCAAAACAAAAGAATTGCAGAGACTTATCATAACCTCAGCTGGAACAAAACGCTTAATGTGTCTTAGCGCTGCAGATTTGGCATATGCCTTCTTGAGTTGCCCCGATATATGATCCTTAAAGGTTAACATTTTATCCGGTGTAACCCCAAGTATTTTCATGGATTCTTGGGTCCCTACTTTAATTGCTGGTTTTCAGTGTCACGCCATTCAAAATAGATGAAAATAAAAATAAAAACCGTTCAATAGATAAAGTCCAGAATCTGGGAAATGAAAGGAGGTACATATCCAAAGACCCTCGCCAAGATTCAGGTCAGAGGAATATTTCGTATACGAGATATCCGAAGAAATGTTTTACCCAAATTTATAGAGATTTGTATGGAGACGCCATGCTGGTGCTCACCTGGATGAGCTCCAACATGGCGGACGGAAACCAACAGAAACATCTGTTACCGAGTTTGCCTACAAAAGCGTGAATTTATTCTTCAAGAAACTCACAGACATTAAAATAACACTTTTCCCAGTATATGAACTGTTTAGATGGCAAAATTTCCTGAAATAAGTCATTTTTTTAACCTACATGGCAGCTCTCTTGGCCGTCATGTAAATGCCGCGTCACGCAAAAGCTTAGAAATTCAAGCGTACTCTATCACAAAACTAAGAACCCTTTTGAAGCGAAAATTTGTTTGACAATTAGTTTTCAGCTACTCTAATGCATCGTGAAAGTAAAATCTCGGTAGGATGGATAGTTTTTTAGTTTGAATTTTTGTGACGTCATGTGAAAACCAACAATACCGTTTAGAACAATGTCGTATTTATACGAGCATGGCCTCAAGCGCAGCGCCTGGGTCTTGTAATTCTTAACAAGGAGATGATTCTGATCAAACCAGGATGACCGTCGCAGTAAGCTAAGCTCAGAGTTCACAACAAACTGTAGCACAGTAGGGGAGTAGTAACCAGTAGTATCATCTGTGCAGAGTCGTAAGGACATATGAGGAACGAAAAAGTTTAAATCGTTAATAAAAATGTTAATCAAAAGAGGCCCCAATAGGGAACCCTAAGGTACACCAACTGTAACGTCTCTGCATGTAACTAGAACATATCCCATGAACTTTAACTCTCTGTTTGCGACCCGTCAGGTAAGAGGACTTCAAGAGGAAGGCAGATGAGGAGAGACCACTGCGCCAAGTTTAGCAGGCAGTAGACTGTGATTAATTGAGTCAAATGCTTTGCTAAGGTCTATGGCAACTGTAACAACTGCTTCCCTTTTGTCTGGAGATCTCCTTCAGTCCTCAGACATTTTTAGGGGAGCAGAACAGCAAGAATGGTGCTCAAAAAATCCTGACATATTCGACGACAGATGACTTTAAAAGGCGTGGTGCAGTTGATCGTACATAATTTTATCGTAAATTTTGGACAAAGCAGTCAAAATTGAGATGGAACGATAATTAGAATTGTTTGTGTCTTCGTCTTTCTTAAAAACTGGGGTCAAGATACTGCATTTCCACTCTTGTGGCCAGGATTGACTGTTGATGAAGAAGTTGATTAATTTGGTAATTTCATTCACTATACTGGGGGCAGAGAGGCGAAGCAAGCGGGAAGAGATACCGTCTACCCCAACAGCCTTCTTAGGATCTAGGTTGTGTAGTATTGTACTCACGTAGCTGGAACTGACAGGCACGAACTTGAAGTTGACCAGTGTGCCTCTGTCTGCTATGAGTTTAACACTTGGGTGGGTAGTAAAATCCTGGGGATTCAGAGAGATCAGATATAGCTTACTTTCGGAGGCTAATGTTGTTTGTCACAGATCTAACGTGAAACAGCTTTGCTTCTCGATTTAGGCTGTTTTGTCACGTTACGTTCTGATTTATATTCTAGAAGCATCGTTCCATTTTAACTTGGCATTTCTACAGTTATGAAGGTGATTAAAATGTTCACTGCACAGTAAAAACTGATCCTTCCCTTACTTCCGGCTATTTGCTTCGAGATCCCGATAACGCGAACCCTCGATAACTCGAACTTTTTTCGATTTCCCTTGAAGGTACGAGTTATCGGGGGTCGACTGTATGAGCCCATCCACCATGGAATAAATAAAGTTATCAAATACTTAAAAATTTACATTGGCATCTTGCACGTGACAGGAACTTTTCGTCGACATCCAAGACCTATTTGGTTTGCGTACTTTTTTGTCGTTTTTATTACAAGTGAAGACCTTCCCAGCCTGCGAGTTGAAGAAACCATCACAGTCGAGGTAAGCGTTAGAGCTCAAAGTTTGTAAACTTGTTGTGATGCAAATATTCACAACCTGCTCTGGTTCGATGGTAGTCACTTTGAAGATTATTATTTAGGAGTACTCGTGAACAGATACGCCGCAGAGTGATAAATGGTTGTAGTCAATATATCTCAGAGTAACTGTCGATTGCTGTTTTCGTGGGTTCTTATTGTTGACTTGGTTACAGTTAACGGTGATTGGAGCACAATGACAATGTATGTTCTAGCTGAAAAGTGGCCCACGCATGGCAGGTTTTACGGCGACATCCAAGAATTTTAATGCAAACTGCTCGGAGAGGTAGTCGAGATTAGCCGAAATACTAAGCTGTCCTTGCTTAAGAATATTGACCGCAGTAAGAGCCAGATATAAACTTTAAAAACTAAATTAAAGCTTTTCTAAGGGAATTTCGCGTGGTATTGATGTCGATCGCAGCTAAAGCCCGTTTCAAACGTCGTGCTACTGCCGTGCCGAACTAAATTGACGGAGTTAAATTCGACTTTAGCACGGCAGTAGCGCGACGTTTGAAACCAAGTCGTGCTACTGCCGTATAGCACGGCAAGCTTTGCCGTGCTACACGGCAGTAGCTCGGCTTGGTTTCAAACGTCGCGCTACTGCCGTGCCGAACTCAATTCATAAATTATAAATACATTAGAATCATTTAAAAGTTTGCTAAACCGTTTCTTTAATTTTTGTGTTTTGTTTTCGGCAACAGCCGTTCTATTCGACTGAATTAAATTCGACGTCTGAAACCAAGTCGTGCTAGTGTCGTGCTACAGTCGAGCTACAGTCGAGCCAGCTTAGCACGGCAGTAGCACGACGTTTGAAACAGGCCTTAGCTGGCTGCTTTTTACAACTTGTAAGAACGGCCAAATTTACTGGGAGCGATATTGGCGGAGTGAAGAGCTAATCCGAACGCGTAAAAGCGATCATACTCTTTTCGCGGGACCCAGCACCATGTTTCTCCGCGAGAAAATTTGAAATTCAGTACGTTGTTCTGAAAAGGCTAAAAATCAGTGTAAAAACTATATCCTTAAATAACGGTAATGTGCAACTTTAAATATATCGCTACTATAGCGTGCGGTGTGAAAGTCGGAAAACTGGCGCTTGTGTAATATTGGTCCGTTCTCAAATCGCGTCCATCTTTTCATTGTTTTAGCTTCCGACATCCTTAGGCCTCGCTGTCGTCAGCTTCCTATCACTGGCTTAAACATACAACAAAGCGATCACGTCAATTTTGCTGAAAACGTTTTCCAGTTAACTTTTTCCCCTTTTAATTGTCCTTGCAAAAGCCTTTCTGCAGGTTCCTTGCTCGTTTCCTCTATTTGCTCTTAATTTAAAATTCCTCATTTTGAACTATTTATAGCCGTGCGAGCAGTCTCTCTTTTGCTCGAAAATCAGTGAAAGCGCTTGAAGTCGAGGTTCACTCGCATCATCGCCGGCGCTTTCACTGATTTTCCAGTAAAATAGAGACTGCGGTTGGTTTCTTACACCATACAGCATTTCTGAAGCCCGATGACAGTTTGGTATCTGCTGACCAGTGTCATATGACTGTCTCGCGGGCTCAGGTGTACAACTCATTAAGATGACGTGTTTTAAAAGTTTTCCACTGATCATAAATGGTATTCAACTGATCGCAGGCTCAAAAAAATTTACTTCAGAAAGACATTTCTTAAAAGTTCTCTCGAGATCTTCGCCTTTGGTCTTGGCTAAGTCTATATATTAGAAGACAGCGAAAAGAGCAGTTTTCAATATCAAAACCTAACCTTATCTTTGTGTATGGCAAAACCAAACATACCCAGAAAGAGTGAACTAAAAGTAAATGAATTCTGAATAAAAACAGACGACAGCTTACACTTTTAAATCTAAGCACCTGGCCTTAAAACAAACTGTTGTAAGCCGTTAGGGTTTCACGTTGAAGAAAACCTCACCGGAAGTCTCAAAAGTTGGATGAAAAGTGCTAGGTGAAGGATGTCAAAGTTTACAGCGAATTCCAGCATTTGCTTTGAAGATCTCATCATGGCTTGAAATCAACTTTCTACCGGCTCAGTATTACATTGAATGGGCCTGCCGGTTTCGGTTTTCTGAGTCCAGTAGGGGCGGATTATTCGGTTCGTGGTCAGAGTCTTTAAATAAACATACAAATCAATTTTATTTTAAAATGTCATATTGATACATGTTCATGTTCAATGCGGTGTATCAGCAGTCGAGGATCATAAAATATTGTGACAGTAATGTTCTTGGGTTAAATGATTTTAGTAAGACTAATAGCGGAGCTCTCGCGCGTGCAGCGGGAGTAACATGCGTAACAAAACTTCGTTATGCATCCAAGAAATAGACCTTTTTAGCTTGTATGTTTTGTTTTCCCATTTCAGACCACGTGATGGTACATGTATCTGTATGCATAATTAATGAAAGGACAAAAGGCAAATTTCCTGGAGAACATCACGTAGTTTGAATTGGGAAAAAACAAATATACAAGCTAAAAAGGCCTATTTTGGTTCTGACAAAATCGTCCGTGCGTCGCACGTCCACCCCTTCATGTTAGCGGATGTGAAATGCCAAATTTACTAGCTTGGAGTCAAAGGCATGTACAATCTGTGTTTAACTTTAAATTGGATATCCACCAGAGCACCTGACATCCATGATATGTTAAGTTAACAGCTGGCAAAAAACGGTATCCACTGACCAGTATCACATATCCGTATCGCGGGCTTAGGAGTACAACTCATTGAGGTGACTTGTTTTTTTAGAGTTCTCCGCTGACCAGTCATTAGTTTTTAATTAGTCACAGACTCGGTTCCATTTTTAAGGAAAAACTCACTTTGTTTCTCCTAAGTTGTCATGACCATAGTTCAGTTACTTCAGAAAGACATTTCTTTTAAAAGATACGACGAGAGCTCTACTTTTGGCCTTGGCTAAAGCTATATATTATAAATGATAAGATAATAAATATATAGACGACGAGAAGTCCAAAGACACAACGTAATATAATATAATTCTCCATAATATAATATTGTAAAATCATTTACATAATTTAGTAACATCTAAACCTGAAGAAGGCTGGTTTGGCCATCCGAAATATTGTTGTTCAAATATATTACGTTGTGTCAGCCTTGCAGTAGTCTTTGGACTTCTCGTCGTCTATTTTTCAAGTTTGGCTGATTAGATCTCCTGTGAGATCCAACGTACAAGCAAGTAGGATCCTCGTTCACGGCTTTTGCAGTCTTTCAAGTTTTTATTCAATAAATATATGAACGGAGGGCAACTGACGGGTATCGAGAGAACTGCCAATGTATTCCACCTTCCATGGTGGTTTTGTGCACAGTATGGCGTGAATGTAACCCTTTTTATATGAACGAAGTTAAGTTCTGAAAAAAAACCTAGGATAGAAAACACGTCCACCCGACTGTAAGACGACGTGTTGGCACCATTTTCACCAAAATATCTTACGCTGAGAAACTCTTGTAATCAGGACACTTAGAGATTGATTCAGTACGTTACTTACCTATTTAAACCAGTGAAATATGTTTTCACGGTATTGTTGATTAATGATTATTAGAAAACTGTAGATCAGTTCCTTTGGAACTCTAAAGGCTGCTATAAAGCCGTCTTCCCTGTTCTGTTTTATTTCAAAATAGACTAAAAGCTCTGTTCAGCCGTTAAGCAAGAGATTAGTTGCGGATCCAAGCAGAAATGTGGCCCTTTGCAAGCAAGAATGAGACCCTTGAAAAACTCAGAGATCTCGAAAATTCTGTCCATGAAATCAAAGATCTTTCACGAGGCCAGAAAGAAACATTTGAGAGACAATTAAAGGAAATTGATGAATCGCTAAAAGAGATGAAAGATCCAGGAGACAAAAAGTTGGAGAAATTTGGCAAGGTGATAAAAGCCATCACCTCAGCTACTGCTTCCATTCCCAAGTTGTCCAGTGGAGATCCACTCCAAATCACGCAAGGAATATTGGATACTGTAGCTGCTTTTGCTCCCCTGGCAGGACCTGAGGGTGAAATAGTGGGCTTGGTAGCATCCCTATTTTCAGGCATTCTTGGTTTGTTTGCCAGTAAGGGACCAGATCCCATGTTAGTTATTCTTCAAGAAATAAAAAAGATGTTTGAGCAGTACCACAGACAAGAAATCATGGAGAGGATAAATGGAAAATTTGAGGTTTTGCGACATGCTCATGCCACAATGATTGGACTGGAGGAAAGTGGCAAATTTACCAAGGATGACTTCATGACATTACAGACAACTGTCTTAGACACTATTGGTGTTGACTGCTTGGGACAAGTTGCATCTTTCATGAATAATAAGTTAAAGGAAGTTGAGAAAGTGGATGACGCTAAAAACCTGCTGGGGATCGTACGCTCTTACTGCCAGTTGTCATTATTTCGATTGATCCTTTTATATCAGAAATACTCTCTCTGTATGAAGATGAAACAGGAAGGAACTGCGCTTGCCACAAAGAAAAATATCGATGAAGACAGAGGTGAGAACAGAAAAAACGATCTAAAAGCGTTTTATTTCCCACCAAATTATGACGAAGGTCTGGCTGCCTCAGTCTTGATGCAGAGTGTTTGGCCTATTATAAAAAGCTATATGGAGGTAGTGGGAGTTCCCAACCCGCCTTACTCCAGTCCAAATGAACAGAGAGTCGTATCACAGGCCTTCCAAGATATGCCAATATTGATAAAATTCACCAAAGATCCAAACAGTACCTATTGGAATATTGGGACCCAGCATATTACTTACCAGTGGCCAAATGGAAATGCCTCGTTTGAGAAGAAAATTCCTGTCGATGTTGCAATCATTCTAACGCAGGACAAGAAGTGCCTGTTGAGTTTGAAAGACTATCCAGACTGGTTCCTCAATAGAAATTATTTCATGTATTCAAACATGAATGAACCCATCACACAATCCAATGCTGACCGTATCATCATTGGGCTGTTTAAACAGGGAGACAAAGCAGCAGATTTTGGTTTCTGGAAAATAAATGTTATGTTTGAAGATCAACTTGTACACCCATCTGAGGGAATTTTACCTCGTAAGCGTCCGGATAACACTGACTGTCAAGTTTTGTGATTTAACCAGTCCACTGAGTAACCTGTATATGGTACTATATATTTAACTTCCTAACATTTGCATAGCATGATTTGGCATAGCTAAAGTTATACCCAATCCTAGGTCAATATATGTAAAGTGCATATCTCCCTTAATTTGTGCAAAAATGGAGTAACAGTAGAAGTTGTAAAAACATGAAGCCGCAGATTGTTTTCGATTTTTGTCTTTCATTTTTACAACTCCAGAAATTCTTCTTAACGTCTTGCAATGAATATTTTGTTGATCGAAAACAAATCAAGTCCACAAACAGCTGCCTAATTTGCACGTGAAAATTTGTCTAAGGCCACCCAAAACTTCAACAGTTTGGCGGTAAAACATGTCATGTTTTCTACACGCTTAGATGCAAACGACAGTAATCATGCGGCAATCGATCATGTAAAACAGTAATTAATTTCACATTTCCTAATACCATTACACTATTATTAGAGTCTCCGGCTCCCAAGCAGACCGTCTCGAAGTCTCAGGAGTTTTGATATCAATAACTGAATTGCTTTATGCAAATACTGTATAAAACTTCATGTTCAAATGTTTTTGCACACCTTGTACATTATGAAAGAAAACGTTTAACAATTTAAGGAAAGAAGAATCCATGGACTTCCATCAAATTCCAAGTTTATAGTGGCATGGACTTCCGTAGTTAAGAACAGTTGATGATCGACTGATGCAACCCACTCTAAAGACTTAGGTCGGCCATGTTCACACTCTACCGTGTAGCTTTCCGTGGCACCACGAAAAGCTATCTGGTATAGTGTGAACACCTATACGATATGTGACTCTCCACTTTAGAGATCGGCTCGGTGTAGCTTCGCTCCGTCACAGAAATCGCGCCTCCACAACCGTTCTCAGTTGTGTGTGAACAGAAGCCCTATCCAGTACGGTTTTCCTGGCGGCCCAAAAGCTATCTGGTATAGTGTGAACATAGCCTAAATGAACTAAGCCTGTTCCAGGCGTTCAAATCGTGGAGACAGATCAGAGATGTGAGCAGAAAAAAAACAGCTAGGGGGTGGGGTACGGCACTCCAGTATCCGAACGCCTGAAACAGGCTAAAATGAACTCTGCCACACAAATAAGTCACCTGACAAGTAACACCTATGTTATGACTATGTCTTGCTGGTCCCCAGTGTGTTGATCAGATCATCTGATCAGTATGCAGTAGAACCTCCTGTGAGCGACCACCCAAAAAGACTGAGTGGTCAATTAAGGGAGGTGGTTGTTTACAATAATCGAACCACAGGGGGTGTCTTCTGAGAAGAGGTCTAGGCACCGCTACTTTATGGAAGATAATTTATTGCAATGTCTAAGTTAGGATATGTGTAGTTCCACGCTGTCACTTAAGTTCTTCGTATCATCAGTTCTAAGTAACACATAGTGCACGCTAGACCAGAGAATGCGTCAAGTGGTCGGTTATACAAGAGGTTAAAAGCAATGGAAAATCATTAACTGTCAGGCAACCAAAAAGTGTGATCGCGGTCGCTTTCAGAAGGTGGTTATTTATTAGAGGTTCCAAATGTAAGGCTTTGACTGGGAAAATTTTGTTGTTTTGGTTTGGCGGTCGCTTGTGGGAAGTGGTCGGCGCACATGGAGGTTCGACTGTATTACACTTTTGTAATGAACGGGAGAATGGTCTGGCTTGATGACCAACCTCGTTCCCATGGTAAACCCCTTAGACTTAGTTAAAGGGGTTTAGGGTTAATCATTAACTTAGGGCGCTTTCCTTTTGTCAGAACTGACGGGCCAGACCATTCCCGTCGCAATAATAATTTCTATTTTAATCAAAGCTCTCCAGCCAGATCAGTCAAATCCTCAATAGTATGCACCAAAGGAGATGGTTTTTCAGCAAAAACTCTTGGAAAAAGTCTATTTCAGTATCAAACTGACTGGTCCGGCAATGGTCCGGCCGGCCAGTTCTGACAAATGGAAAGCGCCCTAAGTCTAAGGGGTTTAGGGTTAATCATTAACTAAGTCTGACGGGTAGGAGAGAACCCTGAGAACGAGGTTGCTTGATGACCAGATTATCAGTATATCTGTCTTTGTCTGATTAACAGTATATTAGGCTTGTTAAGAGAGATTAATGTAGATTATTCTGTCTTGGACTTGTGTATAATGAACGAATTTTTATGAGGCGTTAATACTGGCCTTGGCTGAAGATCGGTATATTGGTTTTCCTTGGTTATCTCGCTTCTTGCTTCATTAGCAGTATTTTATTCCCTTATGGTTGATCATCGTATAAGACTTGAATCTTGCGTGCTGACTATTGTTTTCATCCTGTGTGATCTGTGTGATAATAAGTATATTGGACTCGTGTGATACACAGAACAGTCTTTCAAAAGTGTTTCAAGATGATCACCCTTTTTACTTGCGTGATAATTAGCATGCAAGTGAGCCGTGAATAAAGGCTATTTTATTATTAAAACATTGCTGTGGGGAGGAATTTTATTCTCAATTGATAACAGGAAATATGGTGATCCATAGAGTATATCCCACCTACTTTTTTCCGATATCTATCGTGCGATAAATGGGATAGTTATAGCGCCATAAACGAATATGATCACGTGGTAAGAGAGTTGTAGGTGGTTATTGCCCTTTCCCCTCCCCCCCCCCCCCCAGGGTTCTGGCCCAGAGGTCGGAACCTGAGGAGGCACGGCTAAATTCCCCCGCGTAGAGAAGTATAATTTTTTTCGTTGTATTGGCAATATGGGAAATCTCAATTTAAAGAAACTAGGCGCGCCAGGAGGTCCCGGTTAATTTTCAGCATGTGCGCAAGGTGCTCTTGGGTAATTCTGGTTAAACACATCGTTGACCGGTCAGCATTAGATTCCATCCTCCAGAACCACCTTTTTCCCTTAGCTACACTTACATGAAATTTCTAAGACTCTTCAACTTTCTGCTCAGTCCGAACCATCACTTATTTTCGGAATTATTTTTAGAAAAAAATGGAGATCGAATGTGGCACTAGCGGAATTCGAACCCGCGGTCCTAGAAACCGAAACCGCCATCGCCTATGCCACTACACCACAGTGAATTCGACTACAAGTGTTGTTTTTGTTTTACTTACAGTCGAACCTCTATACAACGACCAACTTGGTCAACGTTGGGGACAGGAGAAAGCGGCTGTTGCGGAGAGGTGGCGGTCAAGGGGAGGTAGGGATGTTATATGGCAAATTATTTTTAGGGAGTACAACATGTTTATCATTGTGTTACGTTCTTGCTTACTGTAACCCATAATGTTAATCCAGTCATATATAATATACAGAGAGATAAAATACACAAAAAAAACTTGAATGTTTTGAATCAAAATGGTAACGTGACAAAACGAAACAATTAAGTATCGTAGACAATTTATATATGCTTACTGCAGCAGTGTAAATGGAACACGATCAAAATACGATGCCACGATTACTGAAACATCAACGCGCCTTACGGATCAAATTTTGTGACCATTCCTGGATTCATCATCATTCGCTGAAAAACCTGACCGTTGTGGAGAGGTTATTTTTTAATTTTAGCTGTTGGAGACGTGCTTTAGGGCCTGTTTACGTGAAGGTAGGGGACCCCTGGTAGGTGAGGTGACATGTGGCGGGTTACGCCACCTAACATGTAAACGTGATCACATTAAAATGAGAGATTGTAAGGACAGGCAGGTTGCCACACCTAGGCTGGTTACCTCACCTACCTACCATGTACTCACCTACTCACCTACTCACCTACTCACCTACCATGTAAACAGGCCCTTAGTGGCCATTGCCGTTGTAGAGACGTTTAAAAAAGAGTTCAATGCATGTATGTACTGTCTGCCGGGACAAAATATAGTGGCCGTTGTAGAGAGGTGGCTGTCAGTGCAGGTTCGACTGTATTTATAGTGACAAACCTAATAGTAAATGAAAGCTAACCATTTCGAGTCAGTGCTTAGCCCTAATCACTATGCTCAGTGCTTAACCCCAATCACTTTAAAGTTTTTCGCGAAGTTTTAAAATGTCATCACCTAAGAGCATAGAAATGGAGAGATTACATCTGGTATTGAACGTTGCAAGAATAATTTCAAAATAAACGTCATATATCAGGGGCACCCAACGAGAATATAGTTCAAAACCACTTGGTACATACAGGCATTATTTTTATCCCCTGAACATTTTTCATCTGTTCGAATTTCCTAGCTGAAAGTCTAGTGATCCGAAAATTATAGGAATCAAAACTTACCTTTTCGAAAATTTCCGCCAGAAAAAGGCTCCCGAAAATTCTAGGTGACCTTTTTCGGGTAAAAATCCGTTAAAAATGGCCACTTATGCCCTTTTTTTAGATGTTCGAAAATCCTAGGAGAGGCAAGCAAGCAACAAGTTTTACGAGAAATATTTCGAAAATTCTAGATCTCAAATCGTCTTCCGAACAGATATTTTCCGAAAATTGACGTTGGGTGCAGATCACAGTAGTGAGAACTATTGCTAGTATAGTCAAATAGGCCTAGCTCTTTAGATGGTAGGTTTTGTTTTCCCAATAGAGGTCTTAAGCCTGTTTTCCACTGATATGATCGTCCGGATCGTCCCGCTCGCCCCAGTCATTTCAAAAAATTCCGAGTACGATCCGGACGACTGGGACGATTGGTAGTTTCATGAATAATGGAAAGACAAGTCTTTCTATTATCCATGGTAGTTTCCATATAATCGTCTCGATCGCCTCAAAGGCAGGAGAATCGCGTGGTCGTCAGCGATGTCTCTGGGTGAGACAATAGCATTTTTTGCGCTTGTTTCGCAAACAAGCCAAATGTAATGATGATTTTTTTTTCGGAGAGTGAACCTCGTGCCTTGCTATCTGCTTTTTCTCTCGATTTGCGGCATCGATAAGCTAGAAGAGTTCCACGAAAAAATAGTACCACGACGAGAATTGATGTAGATCCGCTGACGGACTTTCTCTAATTTCAAATAGCGCCCATACGCATCCAGGCCGAATCTATTCTCGATAACTTGAATAAAAGTGATGATTTCTGGGATAGCCCTCGATCGTCCTGATCGTCTCAGTTATCTGACAGCGTTTCCATATATGATCGCTTCAAACAGGGGCTTCAAAATTTACACGATCGTCCGGATCGTCCTGATAAAACTCAACTCTATCCAAGCGATCGAGGTCGTCTCAGTCGTCCGGGTCTTTTGCGATCGTCTGGGTAGCGTTTCGGTTTCCATATGATCGTTTCAATCTTATCTCATTATTTGAGACGACTGGGACGATCGGGACGATCATATGGAAACCAGGCTTTGGGGGAACTTGTCCCTTTATCTTGCCATAAAAAAATCAGGGGCATCCAACGTCTTCCCAACGTCACTTTTCGGAAAATATCTGTTCGGAAGACGATTTGAGATCTAGAATTTTCGGAACATTTTTTGTAGAATTTCTTGCTTGCCTGCCCCTCATAGGATTTTCGAACATCTAAAAAATGGTATATACCGTTTAAATACTAAAATACGTCTAACAATGCTATGTTTTAGTGGTTTTGAACTATAGTCTCGTTGGGTGCCCCTGAAAAATTATGCATACATATGCACGTGAAGAAGACGAAATTTAAAAGAAATAGTTCTCTAGAGTCACATGACCTGTATTTGGAAAACAAAACATCCCAGTTAAAGAGGACTATTGAAGTAGCCTCTGCTCGCAGGGTGCATCAATAACGGACTTGGGGGAAAAATTGAAATTTCATTGCAAGGTTCGTAGCTGTCCGTTCTGATCCACCAATTAGTTGTTCAGTCACGTTAACGAGCCCAAGCAAAAGAAACCATGGACTTACATAATGATCTTGCATGCATGCACCCGGTGCCTAGCTCGTGAGTTTTTTCATGTTGTGGTAAATTTTCTAAACGGAAGATTAGGTTCAAAGCTACACTACACTATGTGTATAAGGGGAACCTTTTCTGACAAAAATGGTGTGGAAAAAGGTAAGGGATTGGACCTCATGGTGGAGCCTTCCCGTATTAAACTTTGTTGAGTCGTCCCCTCCCCGCCCCGGGCAGCCCCGGCCTAAACTGGTGATTAAAAACGCGCAGATGCTATTTCGTACATTTGTTACAAATAGTATGCACAAAATAATAATACATGCCTAAATGTTGAAAAATCCTTTTATGATAGTTCAATGTTAGCCAATCGACGCTACGCAATTGGCAGGGATTTTCACGTGCACAATCGGTGCACGTTCTATGAACACTCCACGTTATTCAGCAAACAAGTGGCACGAAGGGATTTTTTCATTTTCCGGAAATTTTTTAACTGCGAATTTTTTGACAACAATCTCAGGTAGGTGGCAACTATTTGCTTTCAGTTTTATGTGTTTGTTTGGTTCTGACCGGTTTTATTTAAAGCGACACTTTAGCATGTTTACGTTATGGCCGGCATTGTTAATAGTTGAAAATATCTCAGAAACTAAAGCTCCTTACCCAGGTTTTCTGTAATTTCTGACTAGTTTATTAATTAATTAAACTTTGAGCTAACTTTCCAAAGTCTTAAATGCAGGTTCTAAGAAATAATAATATATTAATAGAGAATAATAGCGTGGAAATTTAAAAACGTATGCAAATCTAAAACGATTAAACTGAATCAAAGCGTTTCGTGTGGCTCATTAGGAGACAATTCCACGCAAAGTATAGAAATATTGTTATTGCATCTGCTGGGAAAATGATTGCTTTTGCTTTATTTATTGATTTAATGAGTTTTAAACACGTACTTAAGTGCACATACTGTTTCACGTAAAGGTATATTGTGCACACCTCGTTGTATGATGTCCTTATCAATCCTTAGGTCTCTGATTTTCTCTCACGAGGAAAAAGCTAGCAGCAGCGATTAAAGAACGCTTGATAAAAGTGTTCAAATTTCAAGGACGTTCCTCCTTGCATTCTTGTAGTTCCTGTCGGTACCGGAAGTTTTCCACTCTAAGTTACCTGCAGTTGACATGACGTACACCGCAGTTGCTTATATCATTCCCGTGGTAGTCCTATTTTTCTTCATCAGCAGTGTGGTGTCTGCATTGCTCCTTTTGAAAAAAATAAAATGGAGATTATGGAAGCGGAAGAAAGGACCCTCTTCAGCCGAGCTGAGGCAACGGAGAATTCCTGTCATTGAGAGCACACCATTTTGGGTCCCAGGCCGTCCGAGTAACCTTGTGGGGATAGAGATCCAACCTTCAGCTCATCTGTTGCCTGTAACTTATTCAACTCCAAAGCCACGACGACAAAAACTAGTACGTAACTCAGGTGAAAAACGCCGGCTTCTTTTTAAAAAGGAGGGTACAGTGTTCTACAACACCTGCCAGAATTTCGCTTTTACGTTTTCCTTCGCACCCGTGGGAGGGGGGGGGGGGGGGGACACTCAACAAAGTTTTATGCCTCAACTCGGGGGCACCCAACGAACAACATTTTAAAACGTATTTTAGCATTTAAACGGTAGATAAAGGCATATTTTTATCCCTAAAAAATTTTTCATCTGTTCGGATTTCCTAGCTGAAAGTCTAATGATCCGAGAATTAGAGGGATCAAAACTTACCTTTTCGAAAATTTCAGCCAGAACAAGGCTTCCTAAAATTCTAGGTGACCTTTTTAGGGTAAAAATCCGTTAGAAATGGGCAACATACCACTTTTTAGATGTTCGAAAATCCTAGGAGAGACAGGTAAGCAAGAAATTTTACAAAAAATGTTCTGAAAATTCTAGCTCTCAAATCGTCTTCCGAACAGATATTTTTCGAAAATTGACGTTGGGTGCCCCTGTCAACTCAGTAGTGAAATCACTACCCTTCTATTTTTCTGAAGCCTGAAAAAGGTACCCCTTTTCGGGCGGATCCTCCCCGAAAAGGCCATCACAAGGCTGCAGAGAAGTGTGTTAAAGCTCATTAGATTAACAAAAGTATTTACTTTTGTCGTAGCGCTTTTCAGTTCGTAACGATAGACTAGTAATGACTTGAAAATTATTCACGATGTTCTCTAGTCACCTCAGTTTGACAGTTAACATTTGACGACTTAAATCGTGATCTCTGAGGCCCCTATCATTTAAAGGATCAGCCTGCCTTGGTGATCAGGCCTAGAGGGGATCGCAAATGAACTAATAAACAACCAAATAGCAAAGCCAAACAATGCATGCTCGACAATTAAGACTACAATAGGTTGTTAAGGCTCTTAGCAAGAATTTTTGTCCCTTCCGTTAAATGATTTTGTTTTCAACAGTTCATAACGCTGACCAAAAAAGTGACTTCAATTCTAGAGTCTAAAGTGCTCCATACATCCTCAACAGCGCACACTTAACATCTGTTTTCAACCAGAAAGAAGTCACTCTTGGAGTTCACCTCTAAGATCCTAACTTTTTCTTTTGCAGAATCAGGACGAATTACCAAAACTTAAGTTTTCTCTTCAGTATCACAAAGCAAGGTGAGTTCTTCTTACAACATATGAGTCAATTACCGCCCCTCGTCGCCGTCATCATGTTCACCTTTTGTTACATTTGTTTTTCTTAGTGGGGTATTTGAAGTACAGCTGCTAGACACGGCTAACCTCTCCCTGGATTCCTCCAACTTGGATGATAATGTGCTAGATGGTGAAGATTCCTCTGTGTTTCTCTTTTCCAATGTTCAACTGACCCAGCAGGTGAAGCTTGATAAGGGTCCAAGTCCTAAGAGTGACCAAAGTTAATTTTCTCCTAACAATATCGATACATAATCTAGAGAAAATGTTGTGAGAATTAGTGAAATGATCACCTGGGCCGAGTTGTTCAAAGCTGGGTTAAGATAACCCAGGGTTAGCTCGAAATTTGAATTCAGATATGAAAGCTAAGAAGCAAATTCAGTTTAATTCCTTTTCTCAACAATTTGATGATTGGCTACTCTAAAAAGAATAGAAAAAATTGTCAGAGAAAATGCTTTTGATGAAAAGAAAAAGAGACCCGGGTTAAAATTTAACCCTGGGTTAGCGCTAATCGGCCTTTGAACAACTGGGCCCTGATGGAAAAAGCTTTGATTAGCAAACATATTCTCACAACCAATTCTTTAAGGAAATGTATGAAGATCAGTCTGGAGAATTTGTATTTGGATATTGCGGCTTAAAGGGTAAAAAGTGATGCACAAGCCTCCCATATAGGGGACGTGGGGTTGTAGCCGGTTTCAAATAATAATCATAAAAGAGAAAATCGTTGATTTTATAAAATTCTCCCAACTAGCTCTTTGAGGAAATGCATGGAGATCAGTTTGGAGAAATTGTTCGAGGATTTTGGGGTTTAAGGTAATGTTACACGAGAAGATTCGCAACAACGATTTTTAGCGCAACACAGCGTTGCAACATTGTTGCAGTATTGTTTAGAATAGTGCAGTAATTCTTCAACCTCGCACGTATCTCTGGCTTATACATAAATCTCAATGCGTAAGCTTCCGTGGATTTTATCTGCAAGGGTATGCTTTCATTTTTTTTATCCCAATTTTACTCAGGAGGAGACAAAGAGACGGCTTCGTTTAATGTCTCGCCGCCGTCGCCGAAGGCATAAGTCTTTCGAGATCGAGATGAGCTATGAATCACTACAGCTGCAGACGTTGCAGTTCTGTGTTATGGGGTATGATGAGTACTCAAGAAACAAGGTCATAGGAGATGTGCTCCTTCCTCTTGCTGAACTGGCACGACAGGGTCTGGACATCACCAGAGAGCTTGTGATGTGGAGAGATATACAGACCTGTCAACCGGTAAATAACTCCTTGTTTTTATATAGGGAATGTTTTTGTTTTCTTTGTTGAATGTTCTGGTCGGAAGAGGAGAAGTGGTGTTTGTCTTTGACGAATTGCACTATGGATCTTTTTTGGGGCACGAAAGATTGACCAAGTTTGCCGCGAAACCGCTTCAGAAATAGCCAATAGATAGTTTTATATTTGAGTACGAGTAAGAGATTTAACTTAGTAAGCTTCAATTTACCTTTTTTTCACCAAAAAAAGTTGGTACGGTTATTTATACTGAAGGAGTTTAAGCCCTCTACCGATAACAGAATGATAAAACTTCTTACATTTGATGATTTGTTCCCGCCACTACTTCGCAGACACTCTAAACCTTTTGTGTAGAGCGTACGGACTATTAATGGTTTAGACGAATGTGTGGGCCAGCTGCAATGCAGGCTAGCCACAACGACATTCTCGCTAAAACTCATAGTAGAATGACGACGGCTATCACGTTTGGAAGTAGTGGGCGAAAGAGAGAAAGGGCGCGCGCGAGGAAGACACGCGAGGGCTCCTTCTCGCGCGCCCGTGTTTTCTTGTGCCCTCTACTACCAAGCGCCTACTACGCAGATTACGTTTTCCCGCCAAAATGACGCTGGTTCATGCGCGAGCAATACTCACTATTGAGAAAATCAAAAAAAATCGTAGTCATTACTCGTCTCAGAATTTAAAGCCCTCTAAGGCCCAGTTCAAACGTCGAATTTCACATGTGCCGAACTTAATTCCTATTTTAGTCGACTAAAATAGTTAAATACGACATTTGATTCAAACGTCGAATTTAACTCTCTGAACACTGTCGAATTTAACTCTGTTCGCTGTCAATATTCCCAATAATATAATAATAATTTAGCAACATTCATGCATTAAGTTCGGCACATGTGAAATGCGACGTTTGAATCAAAAGTCGAACCTAAGTCGAATCTTCGACTGTTTCAGTCGCAGATACGGCAAACGTCGCATTTAATTTAAACAGTCGAATTTAATTGATTCAAACGTCGCACTTCACATGCATTTAACTTAAGTTCGGCACATGTGAAATTCGACGTTTGAACCGGGCCTAATAAACGAATTGAAGCGAAAGCGTCCCAAAATAGTCCCATATTGCAATTCGACACAACACGAAGCCAGTAGCTCAATTGCAAAGCCATTTTTTAGCTTTGTTTTTATGTCCAAAGTTTTAACGGAACCAGATCAGAAAGACAAAAATTTTTTTGAAGTATTTTATTTCACAATTTTCCTGAACAGTCGCTTGGTTTTAGTATCATCTTGTCGTTCTTTTTTTATTAACTCCTCTATGTCTTATCTACGTTCAGCAGTCGCATTTATTATGTGAAAGAATGGGACAATTGTCGAGTATAAGGTCATCCCAGGACGTCTCGGAGCCGGACGGCACAGGGAAACCAGCCGAACCCAAGTGTAATACTTCATGAACAATTGCAGATGCCAAATGTGAAGAACGCCTGCTTATGTTAAGTCTGAGGTCGATAAAGATGTTGATGTTACAGTTTATTCTTACAGTTCCAGTTAATACAATGAACACGCAGAAAATCCCTAAACTCGATACTTATATAAATGGTCGACTGAAAGCTGCGTTTTGAATTGATCTCTTTAAAGTTAGCGTGCAAACATGCAGTATACCCCTGGCATTAACACGGATGCGCGCAGGGTGCCACGAGCTGCAAGAAATGCGGAGTGTAAGAACCCTCAACCAAAGCGCGCGTTTGCTATATTCCGCCCCAAGCCTGAGCCGGGTTCCTCGATAGGTGTGTTAGATAAATTCAGGATTAACCAATTTTATGCAAAGTTTTTTCTTTTTAGAACATGTAGCTGAAGCTTCTAAAATACTTTTGAGTCTGATCCAAAATCCAGTTATGTTTACACCAGTCTGCGTTTACACAAAAAGATGTTATGATAAATGTAAAAATTAAAATTAAATTAATGCAATTGCAAACTTACAGATGAACCGCGCCTTGGTTTCTTTATAATTGTCGCGATCGCTATTATCTTTCAGATTCTTTTTTGCGCTACTGTCGTTCAGTAATTGGCAGTTAACCTTGCTCGCTTGTAAAATGGGAAGGAATTCTTGAGAAAACTCGTGGGACAAGGCTCAGTGAAAGTTGACTTTTACAGCCCACATTTGGGAGTCTCCACGCACTTTTAGTTTTCATGAACGTGTTGGTTTGCAACTACCCTGCGCAGAAGTCGTTTCCGTTTCGTTTAAGCCGAGCGGGGGAAGCACTAAAAACGCGCGAGAGCATTGAGCAAAAAGGAGCACAAAAAGTAGGAGCATGCAGGGAGGAGAGGGGAAGGAAAGGTTGCTCCTTTCCTAGCGGGTCTCTTTTCTCCCGCGTGGCTAAAAGGAGACAGAAACGACTGCTATGCAGACTAGTGTTCAACGAACTGCCAGACTAAAATCGTCGCATTTATCCTTTTACATACTTTTGAGTTGAGTTTTTAAAAGGCATGACGGGAATCGGGTCTCGCATCTTATTAGTTTGACAAAGGCATCAAATTTTCTTTCAGGAGCACTCATCTTCTCTTGTGAAGGTCGAGAGTCCTGCTTTCTACTTGAATAAAACGCTGCATTTCCGGGAGTAAGGGTGGATTTCCACTGCCGCGTTCGGAAA
>JBBMOI010000004.1:37582500-37717500 GCA_038088405.1 Porites divaricata
TTTGGTTAGTCTTAAGATGCTATTAATAACAAGATATTTGGGAGAGTCTTTCTTTTATGTCACGCAACGATCGTCTTCTCAGTGGTAAAAACTAATTGTCAGTCAGGTATTTCCCATTTTTGTTTTCATTATTTAGCTTCAAGGAGGTTGCTTACATGCCTCAAATGGGTAATGGAGTTTTGATTCTTAGTTTGTCAAGCATTGTAGTATTAAAGATCAAGCAGATCATGCCAAGAAGGTTTTAATTTGTCATGTTGTTTTTGCAAAACGGTTCTCAACTATCAAGTTAAGATTTTATGTATCCAAATATTTCACCTTGCCCTTCTTTGTTACCTTTAAAGACTGCTGCAACTTTTGCATCGTCGTTTAAATTGTCCCCACTCACTCGAAGGGGTAACAGGAGCAAAGATCCTGACCGGAGGGTGTGGTCCGGACAGAATTTGCAAACGTACTGAAACTGGATTTTACGGCACATAGCGGAGTACATATTAATAAGTCTACCCATTTATGTTATCCAACCCTGCTTTCCTGTTGACTGTCTCATTCTGTTTTCATGTCATGTCTGTTCCAACATTTAACCGGTGAGAGGCACAAGCTATGCTTGGCGCTTGTGACTTCACAGAATCCAGGAAAAACCGTGTGACCAATCAGAAGCCCCTGGTAGTGGGAACCGCTCCCGTATGAAACGCGCGGGCTTGCTCTTTGTATCGTTTCGAGATAGGGGCTGCTGAGTTTGGTTTCAGCTGCATTTAGGGCGTTCCTGCTAATGCCAAATGTCGTTATACATGTACTGTGTTGAAGTATAATCTCCTTTTGAGGTCAAGTATAGTCATATCCTCGCTCAGAAGGTTTAATTCTCAGCCTCATTCCCAGGGTAATTCGCTTTATTCGAGTGTGTGGAGGATGTTCGACGTCACATCTGTATTCGCCGAGGCGGCTCAATTTTAACCTTTCGACAAGAAAACCCTTCTCTTTCATTTGCACCTGCCCCCCTCGCCCCTCTGCCAGGGCCAGAACCGGCGTCACCTGAGTTTATCACCAATTTTGAATTGTCCCATGTTTTTTGATAGACTCAAGAAGGGCATCATTTAGGGTATGGTGGTTCCGAGTTAATTTAATTGGCCTCTATGAATGTTCAGTTGTGAAATAATTGTAATCACATGACCTAAGTCACTGCTCTGATTACGTGTTGAGGGTTTGAACAATAAAGAAGGAAGATGTGAACGAACCTGCTTAGACAGTTTTGCACTACCAGTATGCTATTTTTCATGGAGGGGCGTTGATAGTTTTGTAAGCTTATGCACCGTTTACTGGGGATAAAGAAAAACTGGAAGTAACTAAAAAACAATCAGTAAATTCCACTGAGGTTAACTTGTTTATTAGGTTCTTTATTCTCGCATTCACTCAATTACAACGGCGTTGCAAAAGGGGTTACTTTGCCAACTTGTACCGAAAACCTTATTTTTGTACCAAAATTCTGGGCTATGATTGGTTCAATTAACAAAGCTCCGTCATCCAAGGTTTAGTCAGTCCCTTGTCCATCATCACAGTATCAGGCATACCGTAAAATTCCAAAATAAGCCCGGGGCTTATATTTTTCAAAGGCCCTTTTTTTTGAGGGGCTTATTTTTGGAGAGGCTTATCTACGGAGGGAAATATGCATTTCAAAATCGATTGGGCTAGCCTTATAGTTGGAAGTAAATTTACCGTTTTTGCTTTGTTTTACTTTGTATTTGAGGGCAATTTTCCAAGTACAAGTCGACGGAGGGGTTTTTGCGTTACGAGTTTGGGGGGCTTATATTTGAAGGGGCTTAAACCTCTGAGGGAGACCAATGTGGGTGTGGCTCAAGCTTAAACTGACCCTTAAAGGAGACCATACTAAAACAGACATCAAAGTATTTTCTTTTTGTAAATTTCTTTATTCACAGCCCTAAGCGACACCTGCATGGACAAATATGGTGCCTTTCCGTCCCAAACACCCTGAGTGAGACCAAAATCTGCGATTTACACCCCTAAGCGAGATGACGAGCATCCCTGTCACATTAACACGGCAGTCCCCCCCTCTCCCCCGTAAGAACGTTTGAGACACCCATCTTTACTACTGAAACTGATAGGAGTATCTTTGAGGGTCTCCAATAGGGTTCTTCAATCCCGTAATCCCGGCTCAAAAATTCGTGCAATCCCGTAATGCCGAGGGTTATTTTGTCATCCCACCTCTCGTGTATACTTTCAATCCCGAATCTCGCCCCGATTTTGCTTTCAAATCCCGAATCTCGAGCTTCAAATAAGGGAAATCCCGGATCCCGAAAAACCTACTGGTGACCCTCTATCTTTGGGACTCACTTTCGCCAATAGCTCATTCTCTCTTGCTTTCGCTCTTTTCCGCATTTGGTGAAAGCGGCTTTGGACGACGCCTTCTTGTTCAAAATCTCATTTTATTGCAGGGAATATATTTGCACGCAACTCAGTGTACACCATATGTCTTTTGGGACAAAAACAACTGAACCCACTGGCCAAATTTAAAGAAGTTCTTGTTGTTGTTGTTGTTGTTTTGTTTGCTTTTTACCCTATAGGGTTTAGAGTAGCTTGTATGGACGCAAGCAATGAAACTTATTTCAAACTACAGTAACTTGCGCGAAAAAAATTAATGTATGAAATTTATAACTTATTTCCAAGACCAAGGTTGATCTCATGACGTTGAAGAAGTCACGATGCTTCGATGGACATGACAACTTCCCATTTATGGTATCTCTCAGCATAATATCCATGTTGGACGAATGCTTTACATCATGTATTAAATTTAACTCATCATATCCTCATTAAGTCGTCAAAACAGACAACCCGTTTTCTTGTTGCGTGACTGAGTACGTTCAAGGTATACCCTGGAAATTACGAGCGATCGCACTTCAAAAACTGTAGATGTCACCCTTCGAAATCACATTAAACACTGCAACAACGAAATTTCTGTTTTACTTGGCAATATTTCCAACAAATAAGGGCAAAACAAGGTGACACTATTTTTTTGGGAATCACTTTATCAATCTAATTTGCATAATTGACGGCGGTCGTGTCTTCAAAAACCCCAAAAGTTCAAAGTGTCTGCGTTAAAGGAAGATCAAAAGCGCAAAGTATTTTTAGATTTCTATACTTCCTAGCATCTCCATAGTTCATTTAAGTAGAAAATCAGAGCAGGCAGGTCTGGACTTACGAGATAATTGCCAGCAAAGAGAGGGTACTTTGCTGCGATTTGAAAATGGCCTCGCATAGGTGCTAGTAAACTAATTTTTCTGTAGACACAGTTCAACTAAATTCAAAATTCACATGCTATTCGCACTGTTGATAAACAACGTAACCTAGAAATAATAATCATTTTTTCTCGCTTTTTGTGGATTTGGAGAAGCGAGCTTAGTAATTTGTCCAATTTTTGGCTTTCGCCAGACGCAAATTTAGGGCATTCGGCAGTTTGACAGTTGAGCGTTCTAAAAACTGTATTTTGAAATATTTCCCAAAACGAAAGTCGTTTCATTTACTTATGAACTAAGATGATTTACTGGGTAAAGTTTGAGGGCAAACTATTTTTCGACCCCAAATGCACCGGACCGCTTTTACAGACACTGCCTCTTAAGATTTTATTTATTTATATATGCTTTTTTCATCACAAATTTTAGTCGATGCTGCGGCTGGTTACGGTTTGCCGCCCAGCCAAAGTTTTTTTATTTTTACTCTGGGCATCCAGACGTTTGTTCTGCTATAATAACAATAATAACCCTGTTCTTAGACAATATTGCTTTTCATAATTCAGATATTTAACATTTTCTCGTTGAAAAGTGTAACTTACAAATTCAAAGAAACAGTACACTAAATTTGGAGTGCAAAGAAGTCCGTTATCCGTCACATGATTTAAGAATGCCTTGATTTCTCCCATACATTTCCTGTGTAATTCGACAATATCAAATTTTCAGAAAATGCACGGGAAAATTGAAGTTTTCTAAAAACTGATCTTGTACTACTATGCATTCCAGATTCGGCTTGTTGTTTCTTTTAATTCGTAAGTTACACTTTTCAAAGAGGAAGTGGCAAGTACACGAATTCAGGAAGAATTAGCGGGCTTTCAGGGGCTTTCTTAGGGAATTTTTCAGCCGTTTAAGCCCGTAACCAGAATGTTGCTGATATATATACGCTTATTAATAAACCAGGGTTTTAGAGGTCGTAAAGTATCTTTAGTTGGATCTTTAAGTTACAATCATTTCTTATAAATGTTGTATAATTTCCCTACTTCCATACAATATCATGTTGAACGCAAAGACAAAGCTGTGTTAGCGTGGCATTCCAAAATGTAATGCCTAGGCCTGGCGCAAAACTCCTGGACCACCTTGTCTGTGTCGATGTTCATGTCCCTGTACGTATGTAGAAGCGACGACATTGCGAAAAAGGGTCGTTGGGTACTGCTGACGTCGCTGCTTGTACAGTAGAGCGCAAGTGTGTCTTGACCCTTCACATTCAACTAAATGATCGTTTCGGAATTGCTGTCGACACCGGCATCGTCAAAATAATTGTGAGAATAAAATTTCCCCCAAAACCTTTTAAGCCCGTGTTTAACGGGCTTACAGTCAGGTACGCCCCTGGCTTTGAATTCCAATACAGATCTTTGAATTTTCCTACATGATTACCCACGATGCAACTGTGAGCGTGAACCTTTCTATTGGGGCTTTTAAAAACATCTTTCTGTGTCGGTACATCCGCGGGAAACGCTACAAATGTTACAAACGTCGCGGCGTTTAATCGAGTAAATACAGTCTTTGAGACAGTAGTTGTTTACCAGTTACACGGGCGAACGGGTCGGTCCACGGGCTGGGCAAATGATACGCAAAAGTTAGGTCTGGTAAATTTCGTCCCGGAATCGAGTTTACCATTTGTACAAATCAGTTCCATTTTATACCAAAAAACGACTGGGAAGGCCTGGGGCCCGTTTCTCGAAAGTCCCGGTAACTTTTCGGGCCCGAAATCAAATATTCAAATCGAAATATATAGGATAAGAGCGCGTGTCCTGGCTAGCAAACTACTCTGTTTTGTTTCATTAACTGATAGTTTTATCACGTTAGATGCAAAACTATTTAAACCTCTATCTTGCATGACAACAACTACAGCTCTACGGGCCCGTTAATTATCGGGACTTTCAAGAAACGGACCCTGGGGCCCGTTTCTCGAAAGTCCCGGTAACTTTACGGGCCCGAAATCAAATATTCAAATCTAAATATAAAGAATAAAAGCGCGGATCCTGGCTAACAAACTACTGCATTTTGTTTCATTAACTGATAGTTTTATCATGTTAGATGCCAAGCCATTGAAGCCTCTATCTTGCACGTAAACAACAACAGCTTTGCGGGCCCGTTAATTATCGGGACTTTCGAGAAACGGACCCCTGAGCCGGGTTTCAAAGATGGGTTTGAAGAAATGGAACACAAATTTCAGTTTAGAATATTCCGTCCGGAAAAACAGGACTACCTTTTCAGATTTTCTGTTGCTACCAGAAATTTTCCTATGGAACGACCCAAAAAGTCGTATTCCATTTACTCTCCAACCGGATTTTCCGGAATATTTTGGTAAATGGTAAACAACCAGTATCACATCATGACCAATTTTTGGTGAGTCAATGTTTGATCGGGGGAGGAGGTAGAGAGAACGTTAGAATAATCATTCAGCTAATGTAACTGATTTGTTTAAGGATAAGAAAAGGCACTTCTGAATTATCCATTTTTTCAGAAAGAAAAAAGACAAAAATTGTTTTTGGTAGTCATTTGTCATACTAAGAACGGTGGCGTGCATGATTAAACGCTTGAACAGTGCAGTGGCTTCTGCTGAAGCGGAAATTTTAGAATTTCTCAGAAAGAGAAATCTTTAAAGACCCGTCGTTTAGATCTACTTTGTTTATTTTTTCAGTTATCACAATTTTTAATAGACATTTTCTCGGCCATTTGCGCGCTCAACCGAGAGCAGTTCGCGCGTGAAGAAAAATTCTGGTAATTTGCACATGTCTCGAAGAGAAATGTTTAATGCTCTTTCAAAAAGGACTTGTATGGTCCTTTGCTAATCTTTTTCATGTTAGAGCCACGGGGTGTCGATTTACCGAGAGGTTTGCTCGGCAAGACGCGATCGCTGATGCTCCAATTATTAACCGTTTTGTTTTGACACTTGACGAGTCGAAAACGAAGTAGATAAAATGCAAATAAACTGTAGTGAACGCCAGCCAATCACAGAGCGAGTATTCAATGGTTTTACGGGTTATGATTTTGTTATCACTCGTCGTACGACATTCGTGAGGTCGTAATATTTTCACGTTTCTATTAAGAGAATTCTGGCTCTCGAGTGTTTTACATAAGACGGTCTTTTATTTCAAAGGCGCGCCATAAATGGACATCAGGAAAACTTCCTTTCGCTGTGAAGTTAAGACACAACGAATCGGGGAATCGAAAAGTGATGTAAATAGCTTCATCGAGTTTTGTTAGTTCTATTTATGTGCTATTTTTGTGAAATTCCTACCGTCGATGGAGAATAAATTTTTCCTGTATAAAAACTACCCGACAGCAATGTTTTAATAATGAAAAAGCCGCATTTTTTAATTCTTACACGCTCGATCTCCCTTTTCTCTTTGGTTGAAATGACGGCCTGATGTCTGGCTCGTATGACTGCGACTGTATTTTCTTCAGTAATTTGAGATTTTGGGACAAATTGCTACATGATCTACCTGTTCTGTTGTGGAGTCTTAACCTTCAAGGTATTTACATCAAGCTCTTGGATATTTCTGAGCTTCGAATCCTCGAAGCTGCAAGAAATATATTTTCTTCAATTTATTTGTTATTTTTACGCTGGTTTCTATATTGTTCATACTGTGATCGCGTGTATTTTTAGATCACTGCGCGGGACCGACGGCACTCGGCCGGACAGCACAACAATTTTTTCAAACTTCCTCAAACAAAACCGAAGATAGATCGAGCGCACTCCCCCTTTTTTAAATCGAACTAACTTCGGCCGTGTAAGCGAACAGTAAGAAAAATAGCCATAACATTGGCCAGAAAATTTTCGAATGTTCAGTTTTGGAAAATTTACATGGCTACAACGATGGGTTTCCCTTCAGCGGCCATTGGTGCCCACCGGCGAATTTGCCAGGATTTTTCTCGTCAACAAGGCATTTTCGGTTCGCGAGCAAAGCTGATTACCTCAAGGAACTCTCAAAGAGCAAAACTGTCATTTACGAAGCTTTTCCGGTAGTTGACTGCCGAGTATTTTAGGGGAGGAGTAATGAGATGAAAGTGGTAATTCTTTACCGTAACTCGTGGCATATCGAGTCAGTTTACTTTTGATTATTTCACGAGGCATTGTTTTACAATTCTGTGACGTCACGTACCACATGCGCTTTATGCTTTCCTTCGCCCTTCTTTCCTCAATATCGCACCAAACAACCCTAAAAGGTTCATTTTTCACTTTGATTCCAACTTTCGCTGCTTTTTTCATTTCTCCACAGTATATCGAACCTTGGAAACTCTTAACTTGTTCATAAATTAGATTTGCACACGTGTTGCAGCATTTCCAGAGCTCGGTTTGCAGGTTTCCTGAGCTTTCGAGACTTAAAATTCCCTCAAAACGCCATCCAAAATGGCTGTTTTTGTATTTCCCCGACGAAGACAAGATGATGTGTAGGGGACAGGCTGGAAAGCACAGATCATCCTAGAAGCTTATATAGCACGACTTTTGCCGGTAAGAACTCGATTTTAATGTATTTCCAGGCTTCCTATCCTTATCAAATAGTTTGTAACTTACCTCTGCGTACTTCGCTTGAATTTTGTCGTTAAATTCAGGGCGGGGAAATAGTCGGCGAAGCAAATCGTTTTAGCTAGGTATTTGGACATTTTCACTTACTTTTTTCGATGAAACAATACTCTGAAATAGTTTTTCCAACAGTTGTAAATAAACATGTGTATTAACTTCACATATTCCCTTCCTTATAGCTCGATATTTTTGACTCGGCGTAAGCACGCATTTCGTCGTCATCTTCGTATCTATTAAGCCATTGTTTCGTCCTTTGACATCGTATTTCTAATCCTTAGGCATAACTAAGAGTCATAAATTCCTCGCTGTCTTGGAATGGATCCTCGAGACGTCCCAAATCACAGCCCCGCTCACTCTCACAGCTTTTTTGACGGCAATCCAGGTGAGCGTAGGATGAACTTTGTTGCTCGTTCAATTTGTTTTGCTAGCGTTATTTCGTCATTATAACGAGCCCATCGAGGATTTCCCTTTACTCTGTTTTTAAACCGTGCTCTTATGCATGAATTGTTGAAGTTAAAATTAGTTTGTTTAAAAGTTTGTAACTCTGATATTTGGAGCAGACTTGTCATTATTGTGCCTTTTGTTTCAGGCCATCTTCGCTCACCTCCATTGTCCCACGATCCGTCTTACGGAATGCATCCAAGTGCCTTCTCTATGATGGGAAGAAGACCTGGTTTGCCAGACTTCAGAGGAACATTACCTCACGACCCTATTCTAAGCTCTCCAGGCAGTTTGACTTCTCCTGGCTCACTACATAGCTCATTAACTGCTGGGGCAGGTGGTGCAGCTTGGTGGATGCCCCCACATCCACATGCTCATGGGATGACACCTGAGTATTTTCCCAGTCATATCCCTGGAAGCTGGCTAACACATGAACATGACTGTGGTATTTCTAATCATGACAGACTTGATGAATGTCTATACCCTCCATCAAGGTCTAGAAGTAGCATGATGAATGGTGTAAATTCGTCTAGTGTTTTTGGAAGTGGGTCAGGGATCTTTTATCCTCCACCAGCAAATCCACAGTCGATGCATAGCTTTGTTCGCCAAACTAGTCCTACCACCAGTAGTTCAAAGAACACACTTTCGCATTGGAGTAGCCATGGCAACCATGATGGAAAAGGTGGTCTTGATCTTGGGAACAGTCGTGATTTGGAGATGGCGCCATCACATCTAAACAGGAAATTGACTAACTGTAGTGAAGAAAGCAGTGATAGAAATAGTGAGTTGAGATCAGGTGATTTAGCTTTGCATCACGGAGAAAGAGTTAAAGATGCCAATATCAGAGTCAACAGGGAGCTTGAAAAAACAAAAATCTCTAACAGCCTTCCTGGAAATAAAGACTTGATGTCTGGAAATAAGACACAGGTTTTGCAAAATACCGAGCATAATAATAAAAATGGCCAAAGACCATCAAATCTTGCTGCCCACAGTGATAATAGCAACATTCAAACACATCAAAATATTGGTTTAGAAAAGAGAAATGACAAGAATATACCTGCAGGGGCTGTAGAAGAGAACCATACTTCATTAAATAAGACAGCAAATTTAGAGCACATTACTAAGTCAAGTCCACCAAAGTTGCAGAAAGTAAAGTCTGGCCCACCACCTCCATTAAAGGTGCCTTCTTCGATTTTGAATACGACGGAAGGAATTATTCCTACGAAACGAGAACCACCTGCAAAAAAGGGAAAAGATCTCTCTGCTATGCTCAAAGAAGAAATGCTGAAACCAAGTAAAAAGGTGGTGGCTAGTATGGCTAAACAGACAGAAAAAGGACAGAGTATTGTTAGCAATGAAGTGAAAAGCAAACTGAAAAATGTGTCTGAGCAAAACTTGGCCAGTACTTCTCAAGTTTCACCGGCCAGTCAAAAGCCTTCTTCAAAGCTGCCTGCAAGTCAGCCAAGAGTCCCATCAGGGAAGCCACCTTTAATAGCACATTTCAAAGATGTAAAGTATAACGAGGAGAGTAGTGATGATGACAGTGATAGTAGCAATGTCAGTAGTGACAGTGAAAGCGGTAGTGCCAGTGATGATGACAGCGAGGAAGGAGAAGAAGGAGAGAATGAAGAAGAAAGTAGTGGCAGTGATACTGATAGCGATGGTAGTGAGGAGGAAGAATGTGGCGCTGAACAACAGGATGATGACGAGGATGAAGACGATGATGATGTAACCATGGAAAGCCAAGAAAGTGGTGTCTTGTTTGAAGAATCAACTCAGTCACCCAGCAAAAGAAAACTTGAAGAAGGTTCTTCAGGTAATACTGTGAAAATTTTTGATGATCAGAGTCTCAATTCAATGATAATACAACTGTAATGCTAATTATAAGCATATGTTGTTCTTTGCTTGCTGAATGTTGACACTTAATGTAAAAAAAAAACGCCCATCATTTTCTGGGTTATTTCATGGGAAGGAATTTTTGAATTTGCATTTGTGTTTAAAACTCCTTTGAATAGTTCTTTTGGGTGATGCAGTTATTAAGTTTCCAGTGAATTGTTCCAACAGTCCCAAGATGAATGTAGAACTTTTTCAATAAGCATCCGTGGTTTTTTTCTTATTTTTAAATATTTCTTTGTAATGTAGGCACACCAAGGAAAAGGCGTAAAGCAGTTAATGAAGATGCCATCAAAATTCCTTTGGAAAAGGGGTAAGATAAAGCTTTCTAGGTTTATAAAAAACTTGAAAAAGTTAAAAAAAACATAATGGACATGGTTTGTACATGTTTGTTGTTTGGTCTAACTTGTCCATCGTTAAGTTCTTAGTTAATTTCATGTAGCTAGCTACAGTACATAGGATTATCCACTGCTGTTGTAAGTTCTAATCAAATGTATAGTCCAAGTAAGAGCATTGGCTACAACATTGTATTGTCATTGCATTGCGGATAAGTGCATTGTTGACATTCCAATCATAGCAGTATTCAGCATGTTTGTTACATGGACGTACAATAGTTTAGTGGCCTTAGCTCCCACAAGACTCCTGTAGCTCACTAGTAGAGCATCTGCTCTCGTTACCAGAGGGTTAGTCTCTTTCTCATTCTTATTATCAATCTTCACAACCATGTGTCTTCATCTATTTTATCACTGTGCCTTTGTCTTGTTTGTTGTCATCCTCTGATTTTGTGATTGTGTTTATGTGCAGGTGGCGGCGGCAGACCCGATTGCGTCAAGTGGGCGCATCAGGTGGATTAAGAGGGGATGTTTACTACTTTGCTCCTTGTGGCAAGAAGCTTCGTACTTATCCTGAGGTTACAAGGGTGAGTAAAAAATTACCATACCTATTGCATAATGGTGGATTTCCAACTGGAAATGCTGCCTATCCCTTTTAACCCTTTAAACCGCAACATTAAAATTCAAATTCTCATTTGTTATCCCTGTACATTTTTCAATAATTATACGTAGTAGGGAGGATTTGTTGAAGTTTCAATTAGACTCATCTTGTGTGATCATGTTATTAATTCTCATGACCACTCTGTTTTACAAAGCAATGGTATTACAAGGAGAAATTTGATGCTGATCACTCTTATGGGTTAAAGGGTTAACATGATGTCATGCCATCATTTTTGTATTGCTAAGTGCCTTAACTCTTATTAAGAGAATTTGCTGAAAATTTGGGAAAGACCAAGAAGTTCTATTCCTGTTAACGTGCCTGGCCCCAAAATGTCTTTGCTTAAGTTTCCTCATTGTTCATTCGTTTTGGCCATTCATTAATTAGTTTCATTTTTACCATTCCCTTTAACCTGCCTCATCTTTAGTGGAACCTTGATTATTTGCCTGGTTAAACACTGATGAGAGGCATGCCAGATAATAAGTACATAATGTACAATATATTGAAATTTTATTCTGATGGTTTGAAAATACTTTTGAATTTTAAGACATCCCCCCCCCACCTCTGAGTACAATGTGCCTGTTGGTAGAAAGATTTCTTGAGTTGTTTGAAAGTTTAAGAATTGATGTGTTCTCTTTTTACAGTATCTCAACAAGAATGGCATCACTGATTTATGTATTGAAAACTTCAGCTTCAGTACAAAACTTCACATTGGAGAATTTCTGGAGTGTAAAGAGGTTTGTGTTGTTAATGGTCAGTTTTGTTATTATGAAGTTGTAAGACAAGCTTTGTACAGGGCTTCTGATAATTCACGCGGTCACGGACCCGCGAATTTCAGGGTTTTCCGCGAAATCCCGCGAATTTCCCCAAAAAACGCAAAATACCGCGAAATCCGCCAGAAATATTTCCAAATACATGTCGCCAAAACATATTTCATACTTATCTTGGCTATTAGACCTGTTTTATTCACCCGAAACATCCAAATTTATCTTGAAACTTCGTCAATGCAACGAGTAAACAACGTCCCAAAACTACCAGGCGTTTTTAGATGAACGTTGCGAAAAACTGGGCACTAACCATAATCTCAATAGCTTAGCATTCGCTCATTTTTCGAGCGAACTGTCGTTTAAAAAAGCAAATTATCCCCATTAAAAAAACGTTAAAGAACGCTGGTCATATCGACGCGAAAATTGAGTCGATTTTAGCGAAATTTGCCAAAACAAAATTCAGTGAAATAGGCTGTTTTTTACTGATTGTTTCTTGGTGAAGTTTCCCCCCGAAATTTCCCGTGAAATCGGCCGATTTTTCTAAGAATTTGCCTCTGAAAATCCTTTGAAACGAATTTTTTCGGCTAAAATCCTGCGAAATCGGCCGATTTTTCCACGAATTTTGACTTTTTTCCCACGAAAATCCCGCGAATTTGGCCGATTTTTCCGCAAATTTGCCCCTGAAAATCCCGCGAATTTTTCATTTTTTTTCCGCGAATTGTCAGAAGCCCTGTTTGTAGTGTAACAGTATGTAGTGGTACAGTGCTGTTCAAGACTTAAGCCCAATATATAGTTTTGCATGAAACCTTTCTAAGCTAAAATGGATAGCCAATAGTATATGGGACTGGTGCATTGAAAATGGTGTGTGGTTAACAACTGCTCATATCCCAGGCAAAGATCTAGAGAATGTTTTGGCCAATGCTGAATCCAGGAAATGTTGGAAAGAAACTTGAGTAGACACATTAAAACTTCTCAAAGTGAGTTTTCTTTGTTTAATAAAAACTGATCAAACTGTTAACAGGGAACCGAGTTTGTTCCTCTGTCTGAGGAGGAGGTCAACAGACGAAAACAAGAAGCAGACGAAAAAAACAGAGCTAAACTAGAGAAGTTAAATACCAAGAGGGAGAAAAAGCAAAAACAAGCAGGTATGAACTTCAATGATCTTTCAATTTGGTTCAAGGATTCAGAGTCATTTTGCAATCTCAGAATTCTGCTATACTGTATTTGAGCATGCTTGTGTTACCAGACCCAGGTGTATCATCATACATCTCTGGGGACCTGCTACCTACCCCTCCCCTAAGCCAACATTAACACTTACTTCTCGCTTAGGACAAAATGTTGGCTTCAGGGAGGGGTAGCCTGGCAGTTTCCACGAAACTTATAATGATCTGTATGATTTTCTGTGGTGACAACTGTACTTGTATTTTGTGAGCACTTAGGGAAAGAAAACTAGAATGCCTTTATATTTTAGATAATATTGTAGAGAAATGGTGCATTTTAAATTTCTTATAGCTTTTTCTTTTGCTGCACCCACTTTCTAAAGCTAGATCTTTGCAACCTGTACATACCAGTGCTACATGTATTACTAAGGGCTAGAGGCTGAGGGGTTTCCCCTGGCTGTGGTAACCATGGCTCCTGGATATTTTCATAAGAAACAAAAGGAAACTATCACCTAAAGATCTTCCTAGCTGTTTGATGTATTGCCTACTAATCACATAATTTTCCTCTGAATCTTGAGTAAAATATGGCATAATACTACAGTTGCAATAAAGCTGCCTACATCATAACTCTTTGACAACCTCATGTTTGATGTCTGTCAAAACTAATACTGTAATAATATTGTTTGGAAATGCTACTTCACTATATGTAAGTTTAAGTGTCAATTTTTATAGTCACCACAAAGAAAAGGGCATTGTTCTGAACTAGTTTTCCTCAAGTGGTATATAACAAATCTGTGATAGGTATAGGTAGGTGGGAGAAATGATCTGAGACTTTGCTGAGTGATCTCACTCTCACTGTAGAAATGGTGCAGAAAGCATTGGAAGCTAAACTTGTAAGAAAAGCCCAACGGCAGGCTGCGTTGGATGAAGCTAGAATGGCCAAGAGAGAAAGAGGTTAATTAAGAATATATGCAGCTTTACACTGAAACAGTTAAGCCCTCACATATTGACTAGCACATAGTTTCTCCTTTTTACCTCTTTTCCCAATATTAAAAATATGGGCATCCATGAAGAGGCAGTAATTGCTGAAGACAGAAAGTCTTGATTTTAAAACAAATTCTCATTACTAGTATCACACAAATTATCAGGGAGTAGTGAGGAGAAAATGCTTGTTGATATCAGGGCTTAACAGGTTAATCCTTTGACTCCCAGGAGTGGCCTAAAGTGCTAATCAAATCTATCTTTCAAAAATAAAGAAAGAACAGTTTGGATTTCCTGGGATTGAAGTGGCTTAAACCCCTTAACCCCTAGAGTGATTGATGCAGTCTTGTAAGGTGGTTCTAACTTTTGAGTCTGGGGATAAAATCCTAAGGTGTGACCATTCAAATGAAAGCTATGGAGCAGTACTTTCCTATGGTATTGTTTGTTATGCTATATTGGTGGTTTTTAACTTTTGAATGTGCGGTCAAAATCCTGTAGTGTGACCTTTTAAATGAAACATTTTTGGCAGTACTTTCACGTGGATTGTGTTTCATGATTTCACGAAATGAAATTTTGCTGAATTTTGACTTTTGCAACTCCTGGAAGTGAAGTGGTTAACAATGCATTTGTCATCAATAGTGATTACGGTGGTGACTTGTGCGTTTACAAGGGTGATTTAGAAAGGCGGGTGTTGCAGTGGAGACTCATTGCAGGCTTCACTTGCCTTTCTTTCTAACATTGTACTTTATGCATTTGGCCATAAATGGTGGTTTCATTTCAGAAATAGCTGTTAAAGCAGCAGCAGCTAAACGGCTAGAAAAAGTTCAACGTGAAGCTGCTTTGGAAGCGGTTAAGATGGCAAAAAGACAGAGAGGTTTTTATTAAATTCACATATTTGTTCTTTGCTGGATAAAAGTTCTAACTATGTAAATGAGGTAATGTTGGGTGAACATTCAAAGTGCTCATCTCAGAAAAATGTAAAAAGTGTATAGTAGACCAAACTGCAAAAAAAAACAAAAAAAAATTGTTTAAAGTAAAAAGAATGACCTTGATGTTTTGGTTTGTACAGAAATTTGCAGGATTACCACCTCAAATACAGTCTAGGTGTATATAACACTTCTGTTCAAATTGTTATTTTAGTAACTTGGTCCACTAAATGTTACCTTGGTTTATACAGAATTAAAGATTTGTGTGCTATTGACATTCTTACCCATTTTCCAGTTAGCTTTAAGATACCATAGCTCAGAAAGAGGCAGGCTGTTCTTTTATCCCTATACTAAAACTGTGGCTCTAAAGTCAGATATATGTGTACTTCACGCAAACATCGACTGAACACAAACATCTTGTTCTTGAGTCTACTAAACAATGTGTTTTTAAATTCCTTGATCCTAGGCTCTGAACTACTTGATTCATCACTTAACCAGAGTCATGTTCTTTTGCCAGGAAAAACATTAATCATTGGGACTATTTCGAGACAAGAATATCTCCTTCTGAGCTAGGCATTCTTAATGCTACCCCCTTTTCTCTCAATTTTTGGTCTTGTATACTGAAAAGTTCTGACAAAACACAGATACAGTGTAAGTTCCATAGTTTCTATTTTGTCATAAACTTCAACTTGTGGTTTTGTTTTTATAGCTGAAGCAAGAATGCGGAGCAAAGCCATGAAACGAGAAGCACTTCAGGCAGCCAAGGAAGCCAAAAAGGAAAGAGGTGAATAGTGTTTGGCTGATATACAAATGTTTGGTAAATTCACTTTATGAAGTGTTTTCTTTTATGAACAATCAGTAACTACTAATTTTGAATCTCTTTAGTGCGGATGCTGGCAGAGCAGAAGCGACTTGCTAAAGAGCGAGCTAAAGAGCAGCGACAAATGGTAAGTCTTAGTTCTACTATGATAATGTTTAGCCTGTGAGCAAGCTCTCCCGCAGTTCCTGGGGGCATGGGGGCGGGGAAGGGGGGGGGGGGAGCAGGGAGAAGGGAAGGAGAGCTTGAAATGCTAATTGGATGCGAATCATGCTATGATGTTATGTTCTCCCAGGAGAGCTTGCTTGCAAGCTAACCAGCTGGACAACCTTATTGGCCTGAAACCTTTGAAAACCTTTTACATATTGCCCTAACGAGAAAATGCTCTTTCAGAGTTTTAACACTTTTTAAAATTACACTATAGGTGGGTTATTTGCTAGGTGCTGTAGCTTCTTTGCAGTTGACAGAAAAGGACTCGCCATTGAGCATATTTTAGCGGAGGGAAAATATGTATAATTTTAGCATCTTATGCAACAGACAAATTAAGTTCAGTGTATTCCTGTCAATTTCTAATTACTTTTAATAACAGGAGAAAGATGCAATTTTTTTGGTTGTTCTGAACATGTTCATTTCAAAATATCTTAGGTGAAACAACACTTTGAGTTCAAGGTATGCCACAAAGCTTGCAAAATATCTTTGTCTCAATACCAAGGGCTGAAGCAGGCTTTGGTGGTGGTTTACCACTTTTTTGATCGTTCTTCTGTGGTCTGGCACCCTCATCTTTTCGCTGCAACCGTACTTCCAGGGCTTTGTTCACTCGTGGGAAATTTATCTCTCATGTGCTGTTTCTCTGTTTGTTTACATTCAATATTCATTTCCGCTCTGTGCCGATTTCCAAAACTGACAGCTCTGTTGATGGGGAGCCACAGGGGGCACTGGAGGTGGAATTCAAATTCCTGACACATGACTGCAAGCTCTTCGTTCCTTTTTTGCCCTGCTGCCAGAGCACCAGAGGAGAGATTGCTCCCAGGCTATGATATGTTATAAATTGTTATCATTTGGTTTTTTGTCATAACAAATATTAAACTTTTCCCTCCCCATTTGTGGTCATCCCGTTAGTCGGGATGCTTCATGCTTGAATTACTGAAGAGGTACCTAAGAACAAAAATGCACTTTGTTTATTTGAGTGTATTTAGCACAAGATTACTAATTGGGGAGACAATTTTTACGTCTCCAACTGGAGACAGGACCATCAATGATTTTGTGTGGTCATGTGAGCCATGCAAAGGTCTATCCGCATGCAGTGCAAACGGAATACCTTCCTCTCTCAATTTTTTTTATTATCCTGTTGTTGGTCCAGCCCTCAGAATTGAACCCGGTACCTCCTGTTTAGCCTATGTGTAGCCACACTCTCCCCGCAACAAAGGAAAAATGGAGAGAGTGGAGCTCTTCAATCGTGTGCTCTACTGACTGAGTTCACCTTTCCATGGTTACTTTATCATAGTTACCTGTTTCTATAGAAATTTTGTCACTTCAGTACTGAGTTGTAAATAAGGGTGACAGCAGTAATTGTGTTAGTAAGTTATTTAATTTTCTCAAAGTAGCTCTGAGATGAGCCGATGCATTTTCTGGTGATATCTCGGCAGTAATATTTATTTATTAATTTGAGATCTGTGATACAGGTAATTATTTCACTAAATTTGTGATATAATGGCATGACACTTTTATTGGCCAGTTTCATATTCTAAATTAAATTGCTGATCCTTTGGGGCACTCAAGATCAAACAACTCCTTTGTGTCGTATGCTTTTTTCACCCTTAGTTTCCTTTCAGAGTGCACAACTGATGTGATTAATCAAAGGGTATACATTTTTTTCTTCGAATGTCTTGTAATAAGTCACCATAAAATGAGAAAAGGTATTATTATTTTCAGTCAACTCAATCATGTGTGCAGTTAATTTGATGATCAATGTTGTGTACTCCTGTTAATTTATATCTGGTTGTTTCGTAGGCTCGGCGAAAGAAGAAAGAAGATGCTGCAAATGCAAAATATGAGGATGCCATGAAGAAGGCAAAGGTAAAGATAGATCCATGTTTGCAAATTAGTTTCATTGGCTTTCAGTGAGTTACTGGCACTTTTGAAGTCTATGGTGCACATCTCCGAAAACATTGTCTTTGGTTCTGCAGAGTTAAAAAAAGTCAGAAAGTAGATTTTTTTGCATAAGATTGTGACAGTAACATGAAGATACATGAATAAAAATTTTGCTATGTAAATTAAACTGAAGTGTCACTTTGGATATGTAGAATTGAAAGGAGTGATGTGGTTTGCCTTATGTCATTAATATGGTTCTACTGCTGGGAGTTTGTTTATTTGTTCTTCCTTATATCATCAGGAAAGGGAACTCAAACGTCAGCAAGCTGTTCTTCTCAAGCAACAGGTTATTGTTTTTAAATAATGCTAATAATAATAAATAGTACTAAGTTATCATCTCTTTTTAGGGGCCTTTCAGAGATATTGAAGGAAACAATTTATTAGCAGTTGTTAGATGAGACTAAGTATGATCTGAAGAAAAAGCAAAGAAGAATTCTTACTTAAAAATATGCGCATCTTGAACAATGTTACTTGAAAGTTCAATCGTGTCTTCATTTGTTCCTGGGCAACTTCAGGGTATAAAGAGGTGCTCAGTCTGACAGATATTGTTCAAATAGCAGTTGTTATCCATTGATTTGTATTTTTGCTGTTCTTGTTACATATCAGGCTGTTGTTTAAAAAAATATATTTTGCTTATCTGCAGGAAAAGGAACAGAAAAGGCAACAGCAGATGATGATCAGGGCAATTGAATCCCAGAGGAAACAAGAGGTGAATATAGTAGGACCCTAGTAACTCAAACTTGTCAGAGTTCAAGTTACCAGGGTTCTAATGTAATAACAGAAAATAACTTTTCCTCATCATCTGCTTTAAAGTTCACTCCTTCTATCCACTGGTTGGCCCAATTACTTACAGATTCAATTTGTTTTTAGGAGCGTGAAAGATTGAAGGAGGAGAAAAAGATGGAAAAGAAGCTTCTAAGAGAGAAAAAGCTTGTAAGAAATGAACAATAATTATTTTATTTTAAAATTTTAGTCATTATTTTGTCATGCATGCAAGTCAAGTTGTAGTAATTGAATAGTAGCTTTTGCTTGACACAAGCTTTTAAGAAATGAAATTTTGTTTAGCCTGGTCATACAGGGTTTGCACAGTCTTGCAAAGTCCATGAAATTTAGGGGAAATCCTTGAAAAGTCCTTAAAATTCAGTGCAAGTCCATGAAAAAGCAAGCTTAGAGTTGGAGCAAATAGTTTAAGCCTTAAAGTCCTGTCAGAATGGACTGGGAATGTGCATTTTTGTACAATCTTTGACATTACACTCCTGGTGGGTGGTCCTTGAAAAGTCCTTAAAAATCATTTTAATTTTTTTTATGAGCCCTGTCATAATCTGGTCATATGCAAGCATTCATGTAAAGTTGTAGTTACAGTGTTTATAGTACTGGTATTATTGGTAAACAGTTAATATTTTTGAAAAAATGAAGTGGGCGTGGAATGCAGCATAACTGGGAGTCTATACCAAAGAGAAAAGTACATGATAGGATTCATTATGATGCAGTTGCTTGAGTTGCTGAGCGATGAAAAAAAATATGGTGTTACTAATTCCTTGTTCAGGAACAAAAGAGAAGGGAGATGATCTTAGCTCGTGAGTTGAAGAAGCCAGTTGAAGATATGGTACTAAAGGACAGTAAGGTATGTTGTGAAAATTATATTAATCCGGTACAATAACCCAAGTCAGTGAGTTTATTGCCGTGTGGATTATGATGAGTGTAACATACTACAATGCCAACTTTTGTTTAAACTTTGTCAAGGTGCTACCTTCTCTGACTCGAGTCAAAGGTCTTAAGGTGCCTGGTGAAGCTTTTGCTGACTTGTTGATGCTTCAAGAATTTGTACACAACTTTGGTGAAGCCTTGGATCTAGGTGAGAGAACTGAGTTTACATTTTAATTTTCCCTTATAATATTATCAATTCATTGCCAACTGATCTAATTCAGAAGACTTTTTAGCATTTCGGTAACAGAGCAACTGTGTGTAGTCTTTTTAAAACTTCCTGTCATCATCGTCTTCATCATCATCTCCATCATCATAATCATCATTACTATCGATGTAATTTTGAATTTTATTCCTAGCTGAATTTTTTATCTACTTACTCCTGTACAATTCAGAGGTTATGCTTGGTAACAATTTGATGGATGCAGGATAAATTTACTGTATTGATTAGTTTTTGTCTATGAATGTCATCCTATAGATTCTTCTGAAATTCCTTCACTATGGGAAATGCAGTCTTCATTGTTAAATGAAAGCAGTGAGGATGTACTTGTTCCACTTGGTCAAAGTCTTCTTCTCTCAGCTTTAGAGGATCCGGGCTGTGAAGGACCAGATGTGAGTTGCTTTTCCTTCTTGGAATGGTCAAACAACATTTTGTGGGTTAATAAAATTCATTTGAAAAAAATGCCAAAGAAGTAAATCACACAAGTGGTGCAAAATTATTTAGTTGTCATGCTGTAGGAATTCATTTGCCGACTCAAATGCTGTTAACTTATTATGTCATTAAAAAAAAATTAATTTTGGGAAGTTCAGATTGGAATAGCTGTGACAATGAATAACAAAGATTCCCTTCAGTTGATGCTGTTACACAGTATCTATGTGGATGTACGTAATACCAATCATTTGATAATATGGAGCGTTAGATTTCAAGACGAGTACAATTACAAGTGCGAGATTTTCTCAATACTAAGTAGTGCTTGTGCATGAACCAATGTCATTTTGACGGGAAAACATGGTAGCTGTCATCATTCTACTGCGAGTTTTATCGAGAATGTCATAGTGATGGAAACAAGTTATCAAGTGTTAGAGGTTTAATCATTTTGCAAGTAGGATAGGGTTTAACCTCGTTCAGTTAAGATAACAGTGCAAACTTTTGTGGTAAAAAAAAGCACAGTGAAGCTTTCCGGGCAGTCTATTTTTAAGAATACTTGTAAAAACCTGAAGTCAAATCTTCTACTCTTAGGCGTTCTCTTCCTGGAATCTAAAGGACTTTAATGACATTCATACCAAACTTGTGCACTTGAAATGAAATGGAGGTGTCCTAACCTTTTATCTTAAAAAAAAAAAAAATCTGTCAAAGTTATAGGGTATATCATATTGTTAGAAACTGGAAAAACTTAATTTACCATTTCAAATAGTTAGAGAACACAGCTGACCTACTGGTTTCCCTGCGAAATGACATCTGAGGATTGAGCAAAGAAATTCCTTTCTGATACACATCCCTGCCCAGATCTGGGTAGTTCCTCTGACTGGGTAAAAATTGCTGAAACAAAACAGAAGCACTACCCAGATCTGGGTTGACATGTTATCAGTATGGAGCTTTTGCATCCATTCCTCAGACGTCATTTTGCTGGGAAACCATTGTGTGGCAAAATTAATGTTGGCTCTTTTCTCAGGCTTAATTTCATTTCTCCTGAGAGCATTTTATTTCAATGATCTCATGATCATGAGATTTTCATCTATCAACTTCTGGAGTAGAGTGGTTAAGATAACTGGTGTAAATTTTATTGCTTTTGTTAACAGTCTTTCACGATGCTAGGAGTATCTTTAGCTAAAGTTGAGCTGAATGAGACAAACTTGTCAGAAGTTCTCAGGTTATTTATTCTGTCAAGAAATGCTGGAGATCCTCACCCGGTATGTATTGTAGTGTAGCACTTTTTTTTTAAGGACCTTTAGGGTCACTGGCCACAGTTTTGTACAAATCTCACCTAAGCAGATGCCACTTGTTTCAAGTTTAAACATGCTGCCTTGAAGCCTAGCTTTTGTTGGTTGGGTAGACATTGCATCGGTTTAGAAATTCCTGTTGTGTTTTGAGTTGCTTTGGGTATACAAGAAAGAACCAGCCAAGAAGCAATAATGATATTAAGACCATTAATTTTGTTGTCAGCATTTTCCGATGGGCCAGTTTAGCAACAGAACAGGAATGTCAGTTGATGACAGGAAAGTGTGCAGATAGGACTAAACGTGTCTTCCGGTGCCCAATTTGCCCCTCTGCCATTGGTCAAGCCAGTTGTTGGATTTTCGCACTTGCCATTGTCAACTGATGTTCCTGTTCTGTTGCTAAATCAGCCTATTGTTCTTTTAGGTGAACATAATTTTTATGTGGGTGCAGGTCCACCGGGGATGGCATTGTTCAATCAGTTTGTACATGTATGTAGTTGTTGTGGTTCTTCAATTATGTTATCCTTGGTTTAAATGTTAGTTTCCTAGCCTTTCTTTCATTACCATATAAAACCATACCCAATGACAGGGGAAACAAAATTGAAACCAAGGAGGAATTTGAGCCACAACATAGTCCTGCTTATAGATTGAGATGATTTGGATTCTACTTAGTCCTACAACTGTACTTTTATTGCTGTTTTGATTAGTTGTCTGATGCACTTTCGACAACTCCATTCCAAGCACTTACCATGACGCAGAAAGCTGGAGTCATGGCTTATCTCTGCAATGAACTTCTTTGTAGCAGAACGATATGCAAGTATGTAGAGTGCTTTTGTTGTTTTATTGTAAAATGATCGCATCTTTCTCTTACAGAGTAAAAAGGAAATTGAAAAAAAATTCATTCCCAATTTCCTCTTGTAATGTTCTAAATAACAAACAGTACCATGCAAAAATACCGTTTAAGGTAAAAGTTAAAAGTCCTTTTTTTTTTCAAACTAAGAAACTATCGATTCATCTGAGTTTCTTCTTTCATGAGGTATTACAGCACCTAAAAACCTTTATTTACACAAGTTTTCAGCTCCAAAGGGTCCTTCGTTTTGGGATAGAAGATGCTTTAATATCCAGGCTTTTGCCTGATGCTGCATTTAGTTGGTGGCTGAGAAAGCTCTTTACGTGGATTAAAAACGTTACCAATTTTTTGAGATATTGCTGTCTAAACGTTCCTTGTCTTAGTCATGCATAAGTGGGAAAACTAAAAAACATATTTTTCTCTGTATTTTTAGGAGTTAGAGTAAGACTATACTTCATTGTAAGTCATAAGATGGGAGTTTAGGTTTGCTAATGCTTGGAATCCCAGTTAGTTAACTGCATGAAATTTGTGTTTGAAAAAAATCTTTTCTAAGTCACTATTTCAACCCTTCAAACGTGCGTATTGTATGTTGTTGATTGCCTGATTGTGTGTTTTTTATTTAATACTAATATTTTCCAGGGAAATTGAAGGCAGCATAGAGCATATGTCAAATTTGCGACGAGACAAATGGGTTGTGGAAGGCAAGATTAGAAAGTGAGTTTGTACTTATTGGTCATTTGTGTGGCCTTTTGACAGAATGGCTCCATTTTCTTTCTCATGCTCAATTTCTCTTTCAGCAACACCAACAACAAAAAATAAACTTGTCAATGATGTCACATAGATACATGGATCATGGTTTCACACTGGTTGTGTAAATCATTTAAGTTGTCTGTGTTAATGAGCCAATATTTGGCGTACAGTCTAACCTCCATGTCGACCATGTTTCCTAGTCAAAGCACCCCTTGCAAACAAACATCTTTAGTAAGTGACCACAACCACCCTTTGGAGTCATGGTTTTACTACTTGCCATTGTTTTTAACCTCTTGTAGGCAACTGCTTGATGCATGGCCTCAGATCTCTATATTGGCTGGTTGTAATATGCTTTGCAGAATGTACAAATAACTTTTAGGGACAACTTGGAACTACACATATCATAACTTGGAATTAACTTGCATGCAATTACAGTAATTCTCATCCAGAAGAGTAGATGTGTCAGGATCCCCACTTAGGAAAGACTGCCTGTGGTTCAATTCTCATAAGCGACCACTAAATCTTCACAATTTGGGATGGTTTGACTGTATTTCCTGTTTAGGTTGAAAGCCATTCAAGCAGAGAAGTATCCAGTTGTGAAAGTTAAGAAACCACCTGGTCGACCAAGGGCTGAGGCTAGCAGTGTAGTGGACCCTGAAGGTGAGAATAGTAACACTGTAGCTGATGACAGCATGCAGGGCAACGAAGAGGAGGATGAAGAGGAAGAAGAAGAGGAAGAGGAAGAAGATGATGAGGATGATGACGATGGAGAAGGAGGGGATGACGGGACACAGTCGAGTGAGGAATCAGATGAGGAAGAGGTAAGAGAGTCTTGAAATCTTGTACAACTGTTTGATAACTTTGATATATTATAATTTTAAAAGGAGGGTGGGTGCCTAAGTATGTTATGTTAGGTGTTTTGCAATTGGCAGCCAGCTCTGAGATGGAGATTGCTGCCTTGGTAATAAATCCTTTCCTCACAGCAACAGAGACAGGGTGTCATGCTGGTAATATACAGGGCTGTAGCAGAATGGGTAAGGAAAGGGGTGGAAACCTTTTGTCAAGTGTAGCATGTTCAAAAATGCTTACTACAATATTCCCACTTGATTACCTTTAAGTCTAAGGGCACATGGAATCTTAGCACTTGGGTGTAATTTATATAAACACTTCTGTCAAGAGTAATAACACTGTCTTTTTTTTCATGTTGCCCCTCTTAAATTACATGTAACTGTGTTAAAAGAGTAAAACCAAAATTCAAAGAAAGATTTTTTTTTTGCAGGATGCTGCAGAGCCCACTACTCAAGAAGAACTTGAACGAAGGCTTAAAAAACTAGAAAAGGTAGCCTTTCCTTGTGGTTCTACAAAAACCAATAACTCGTTCACTGTGTACATCTGTCATTCATTTTTTTCAAAACTATAACCAAGTAAAAGCTTTAAGAATTACTTTCCTTTAGCACTGTCCATGAAAATTGTGGTTTTAGATTTTGAGTGTCTTTGGAGGAAATCCTTACTTGAGTTTGTATACTGGTAACTATTAAAATCAAAGCTGATGTCAGAGTAGTACTTTGACTTTTCTATAGCTTGAGAAAACAGCCCACATTTGGCGACACTACCACTGGTTTCTCCGCCAAATGACGTCTGGGAAATGAGTGCGAAAATTCCATACTGATGATGCGTCACTATCCAGATCTGAGTAGTGCTTCTGATTGCTTGAATCAAATTTCCCACGTGGCACAACCAATCAGTAGTACAGTGTTCTCTTATTTACAGTTTATTCAATTATTTGTTAAATTATTGAGTTTCTTTCTTTTCTTTCATTTTTCTCTTTCCTTCTCTTCTTTTCTTTCTTTCTTTTCTTTTTGTATATGTGAGTGTTTGTATGTGATTTCTTATAACCATTTATTGTAAATATAATTGTAAACTATTATTGTCCCGCCTAGAATAGCACTTATGCTAATTGTGTGGACAAGACAACTGTAACATTTTGCATGAAATTCATTTAAGATTGTTGTTGTTGTTTTGTTAAAATAATGTGCATGTTACCCTAAGATTGATTTTGGGAACCTTTGGAGTGTAGTGTTTTAATGCTGAAAATGCATGTAGTTAGGTAAGTTTGTTTGTTTGTTCAATTTTCAGAAACATGCTCAGTTTCGCTCTAAATTGTTTGGTTCCTCTCATGCCTTGCGAGCCTTGTGCTTGGGTCAGGATCGCTACAAAAGGCGCTACTGGATTTTGCCACGTGGGGGTGGGATCTTTGTGGAAGGACTGGAAACAGCAGAAAAGGAAATTGTGCTTGATTTGAAAACTGAGGGTGAAGAAAATATCCATGCTGAGATAATGAAAGTGGGAATGGAGCCTCATGGAGTAAATCAAAATCTGAAGGTTGAGGCTTGTCAAGGGGGTACTGAAAATCATACCGGAACAGAGGCAAGCCTGAAGTCTCCTACTAATACAACTCTGAAATCTCCCCTTCATTCACCCACGCACTTATTCCAGGATGGTATTGCTAAACAACACAAAGAAACATTTACGGCTTCCTCAGGGGATAATAAGGCTTTGAACACTTCAGCTACAGCTTTCCAACCAAAACTGAACAGTGGTTACATTCCTGCGGCAGCCAGCAGGAATGCTATGGAAATTCAACGAATTGAAAATCTTTTCAAGACCAGCTCTGCTCACCATAATAATTCCGCTGCTCAGCGACCACAAGAAACAAACTCTTGGTTTAATCTCCTGCCACGTATGCCGTGTGATGAGTCCTCACTCACACTCTCTCATACCCACAACAGCGGTCAGTTTGTTCCTACCTACAGCAAGAGAAGCTTGGATACGGACATTGCTGGTGCTTCACCTTCCATCAAACGGCCACCAGGTCGACCTCCACGGATTTCCGTTCCAAATGACAATCAACCTGGTCCCAGTTCTGTTCCAAGAGACATCTCTACAGAAGCAATGTCAATTCAGTATCTTCCACAGCTTGCTGTCAAGCGACCACCTGGAAGACCACCTAAATCATCATATCAGACTATTAATTTGACATATATTGAAGGCCAACCTGGTGGAGGTTTGCCTACATCTACCATGGCTGCCAGCACTCAGTCTGTGTCTACCATGTCCTTGTCATTTGAGGAGTTAAAAAAGAATGTGTTGGAATCATTAATGCAGGAGCCAGCACCCATACCACCAGGTATTGAACAGAAAAATACCTTCAAGACCATTTTCACAAAGTGTTGTGTTTTCATGTACAGATTTTGCAAATCTGTCTTGAGCCATATGCATCACAAAGTTTTTTTTATCTTTAGAGTTACAACATGGCTGGTGGAGAATAACAGAGCCTTCCCAACTGAAAGAAATCATCAAGATTTTACACTCCAGGTAATTAAGACCTTGGCATCCAAGAGTTTTGGATTCTGCATTGTAGGCATTGTTGTTTTTCTTTGGAGCTTTAGTTGCAGCAAAACTTAAAGGATCTCTTTATTAGCACCTTCAAAAAGTCAGTAAGATCCTCAAAAGACACCATTACTATGATACCCACATTGTTCTGGAATAGTGTGTCTTATAAAGTTTACTAGTTTGTTTGTTTTTTATGAAGTCAAATAAAATATTTTTTGAACACAGATAACAACATGGAGCGCAGGCAAGGTCAGCGGTCAGTCGTTTGGCTCAAGCGTGGTCTGCCTTGCTTGCATCACCTCCATGTGCTCAGTACAGTGTTTTCCTGGCGTCCACTCTCTTTGTTTAGCCTTTGGATCATTCTTTTACCCCCATCCCTCCCCCGCTTTATTCTTTCACTGATAAATCATTGTGACAGGTGCCTGGTTCCATTGCCGTGAGGGCTCATGGCTGGAGGGCATGGATTTGCCAGCCATGGGGGTGTAACTCTGTCTAGGGGCTTGCTGTACCATAGGTGGAAGCCCCTGGACATCCTGGGCACCCACCTCCACTAGTGGCTCAGTTGTTAATTTTTACTATTTAAAAATGCTTTTTTGCAGAGGAATAAGAGAAAAGATTCTTCAAAAGAATTGCCAGAAGTACTCTGAGTATGCGAACAGTTCATGTACCAAAGGTGACCAAGGTACATAGAAATAAAGCATCTTGTTTAGAAGTATAGACAAACAGCAGTTTGCAGCCTGTAAGGTGACAGTTTGTTTTTTCTAATTAAAACCAACAGTTGAGAGTGATTCAGATGATGATGATGAGCCTCTCAGAAAGTCGAAAAAACAAGGAACAGATGCTGACATAGATGATAAGACATTTCCTGAAGTGGCATTTGCTGTTGACAAAGCAATTCTCAGGGAGGTTGAGGAGATGGAGGAAAAAGTGTTTACTGCAAGTTTGCAAGTCAAAGTAAGTGAAGAATTCTTGAGTATTTACTCTGATTTCTGCACTGATTGCTTTTAGATCTCGTAGTGTTTTTGTGTTTTTTTTTCTCCTACTAAAAAAGTAAGGAAACAAAGCCCCAACCGACTTGCGATAAATAGGCCCTATTTCTGCCGTTTTGATGGTTCTCCACAAGAAGAGATGGCTGGCCCATCGTTTCTGTGATGTAAATCCAAAATTTAATTTATGCTAAAATGCTTCAAGCTCAAAGCTTAAAATGCTTCCAAACAAGATCGTACTTCACTGAAAACAGCATCTTCAGATCCACAATTTGAAATCTGCATGAGGAAAGATAATTCATGCTGCCTGCTCGATTTGAAAAGGCAACAATACAATTGGTGAAAATTGACAATTATTGTTGCAAACCCAAGCATTCACTGGTGTTTTTTTGTTGGTGGTGGTGGTGGTGGTGAAGGGGGGTGGGGGGTCCAAGGACTCAATTCCCAAACAGAAACTGGTAATTGAGCCTACCCCATAATATGCTAAATTGTCCTTTCAATAGGCCATGAGGGCTGGAAAAAAACTTGAATTCCAGCTTGTCTTTGGGCAAGCAGCTGTCACATTTTGCTTGCCAAGGGCCACTTCTAACCCATCTTAGTTAATGAAATTATTAGAGGATGTCTTGCCTGCCCCCTTGCCCATTCAGCAAGTAAGTTTTAAAAGTTACTTGAATGCCCAGCAAGGAAATCTATTTGTCCCAGACTAGCTGATGGGACTTTTTTGAGCCCTGACCTTGGTGGCTGGACAAGATGTCCTGACAAAATCACTACCAAAGACTGTCCTTGTGTAGTTGAAAAAAAATCTACTTTGGAACGTGTAAATTGTTGTGCCTTTGAAATAACATTGTTGCAATGAATAATTATATTATATGATGGTAATCTGTCTACCTACAACAGGGAATGGACTAACAGGGAACGAACCCTGTGCCTGCCATGCACAGTTTGTGTGTAAGGCACATGATGAGTCCCACCGCATTTTTCTTTTTGAGACCAAAATGGTGACTAAGCCAAGCATATGTCCTTTCATGAAAGGAAAATTCTTTGCAGCTCTGCAGGAACGAGTTATGGATCATATACTTACAATTTAGTACCTAACGTAGGTAATATCTTTTTTCAGGGTTGGAGGTTACCCCTAAAAGCATCAAAAGGGTTAAGTCACAATACAATGTCTGGTGAGTGATCAGAAACACTTCTGTTTACACTGTAAGACAGAACCTTTTCAAGCAAACCTCAGTTCATCTTCCATCCTCACTACAACTCAAGAGTGTGGCTGAGAATTTGAAATATGGCCAAGTTGAAGGCATTATGTTAATCAAAGATGTCAAGCTTGGAAATGCTAAGAAGTGAACCTTGATAGTACTGTGTACCACAACAGAAACTCCAATGTAATGGTCATACTGCTAATAACTCTAATAAATCTTGAATTGTTATAACGTTTTTGCATTGCGCTGTTATTAGTAACAGAAAAGAATATTTTGGTTGTGAAGACATACATGTAAGATAAAAAAGATGCAGTCAGGGCAAGTAATTGTAACTTTTAAGTCCCTATTAATATTATAACTACACAAAGTACATAATCCATAAACCAGTTACGTTTAGCACTGCCTTGAGAATGTTGTAAATGCACTGTTTTCCTTTGGCTTTATAAGGAGTTTACACCAGTTTAGTAGTTAATGTGTTACCTTTTTTGTGCTAAAGGTTTTGAATGTAACTTTTACAGATTCCAGTTTGAGTTCTGAGGACAGTCCGTTAGTGATTGGTATAAACAGGCTGGCATCATTAGAAAAGGGAATCGAGAGACGATATCTGAAGCATCCACTGAGGAATGAGTGAGTCATTGTTGTTTGTAGTTTGACTCTCCATTGAAGTTATTGACCGTAAATCCTCTGTTAACCCTTCAAGTCCCAATAGTGTCCAAGATCAATTTTCTCCTTACGATTATCCATACACCATACACTGTAATGAGATAAGTTATGAGAATCAATAAATGATCACCCAAGAGAAAATACTTTGATCTTTGAACAAATTCTCTCAACTAATTCTTTAAGGAAATGTATGGAGATCAGCTTGGAGAATTTGTATGTGGACACTGGGGCTTAAAGGGTTAAGCTTCCCCTCCCAGTAATTTTGTTATAAATAGTTATGGTGAGTCCTGGGACTTATCTTGTGACAAATCATGAGTCGCTGTCCAAAACCAATGAGTCCCAGTTTAAAAAATCAAGGAGTCCTGAATTGAAAATATTTATGCTTTTACAGTGAATGCAACCAGACAGTTAATCTGAAGTCAGACACTAAAACTCTTTATTACGGTGTACTGAAATTAAAATATGGCCCCTCTACATATTTAAAGCACAAAAAAAACTTAACATAAAAATATGCATCTTTAAATGACAGCCACAAAAATCACACAAACAGGATACTCTACCAAAAAATCCTCAAGTCGATCGATCGTTCTTTGCGTCCTACGGGGCCCATGCCTTGAATTATTTTGCCTCTTTGGGGATTTTAATGCATCAGGGAGGCAGGCAGGACCCAGAGGTTACCAAATCAATGCCCTCTAATAAGTTCTCCTTTTCTCTCCCCAGCCCCCACCCTCCCCCCTCCTTATTCTTAAATGATAGGCTGAAATCATCATGACTGTAACACTTCATTTGGTTTGTTCATTTACTGGAAGTTCAGATTATCTTCAGCTGCATGACCTCCAACTTCATGTGGCAGAGATTTTCCACTTTGCATTCTAGCTCTTTATGGAAAATCTATACAGTGGTCTTTTCTAAAATAAATGTTGCACTTCCTGCGTTAATAACTTGGGTCTTTGTTTCAACAGTAAGCTTCACATTCCATCAAACATTGGTACAGCAGCTGCCCCAGGTGAGGTACCCTCAGGTAAGTTTTTTATCTCGTGAGTACAGTTGATCTCTCTCCTAATGAACACTTCTATGAGATGAACACCTCTCTAAAACGGACATCTATAGTTGGTCCCTGCCTTTCTTTACTCCCTTTATTTGAGTCGCGATAAAATAGACATTGGTAGTCTTTTTACTAGAGCCTAAATAAGCTAAGAAATTTTTCAAGAAAAGTACATTTTAAATTCTTCAAGTAAAAGGAAGCTTCACACACAACCGTTTGTTTTTTACTTCAGGTTAACTTAAGGCTATTTTCCCACGCAACATAATTAATATTGACTGACATGATTCACCTTTCTCAAAGCTCAAGAAACTGCCAGTTTGCTAAGTCGGTTTTAAGGGTGGTTTTCAAGTCACTTCAAACTTTGTTGAATCGTTTCAACTTTCCGACTTTAATGAGATGCAAAGTAAAATAAGTTGAGATTTTACTTAGGCCTTTACAGACGTATCTTTGGTAAAGTGAAACTTAGCAGCTCTTTAAGTCTTAACCTAACGGCCTAGTGTAAAGACAACCATTATTCTTTGATGGACACTTAGTAAGAGGCGCAAAGGTATCCATCTTAGAGAGGGTGACTCTATTGTTCCCTTGGGTGATCTTATTTCAGAAAGGTGACTTTTTGAAGTCTTTTGATTTATGGAAGCCTAACAGCACTAATTCGTTTTATTTTACATAGGAGAGGATGGGCAGCCAAAAGAAGGTGAAAAAATGGAGTAAGTAGGATTATTCTTATGGTTTAACTTATGATCTTACCCCTGGTGCCCCGTTGCGTGCGCGAGGGCTCCGCTATAAGGAAAAAGCAAAAGAAATTGTTAAATGAGTGTCTTTATATCTGATATAGACGCGGCTAAACTTTACGTCCAATGTTTTAGACCATTAGCGCAGTGTGCAGTTTTGTGGATGTGTTGGTTTATATGACTAAGACTCTGAGTGGGCAGACACCTGCTTAATACGGACACCTCGTTATTATGGACAGTTTCCTCTTTTCCGTGGGGAAAGAAACCCCTCACATTTTCTCTAAATTCAACCTGCTTAATACAGACGTTAATATGAACACTTTCTATGGTGCTCTGTCTCTGTATTAACAGGGTTTGACTGAATTATTAACAAGTTTGAGGACAACTTAACAAATGTATTGATATTTTTGTAGGGTGGATGTTGAAATACTGACCCCAGCTTTGAAGATCTGGCGCAATGCAGTGCTTTCAGCTCAGTCAGCAGCTCAGTTATCCATGTGTATATCCATGTTATATGACTGTGTGGCATGGGAAAAATCTATCATGAAAGTGGTAAGTGTACATTCACCTCTGTGCAAAATAAATTCAACTTTTGAAGCAAGTCACTTTAATATATCAAAACAGGCTATTACGCAAGACTGTGGAATTAAGGCATATGGACATTTAACTTGATGATGAAATCGAATTACATTGTGCAGTAAGCAGCACTGCGATGGCCTTGCTTTATTTGATTTTTCCCATACACCCTGTAGCTTAGTGGATAGAGTGGCTGCCTGGTGTCTGGGACATTATGGCTGGAAACCTGATTGGGACTTAAGAGTTTTCCTGGAATTAATTCTCCTTGTGACATGACGATTTTTATCTCTTTCTGGTCTGTTTTATATTTTTTGGAAGATTGTTGACTTTTGGAAACATTTAGGCATTGTTTAGTTTGAATTCTCTGTGAATATAAAATGTTGCACACTCGCTTTTAACAAACGTTTTCCATTTTGCTTTCAGTTTTGCCAGATTTGCCGCAAGGGTGATAATGAGGAGTTGCTTCTATTGTGTGACGGCTGTGACAGAGGATATCACACGTATTGCTGCACGGTTAGTTGCATGTCTTATGTATTTATTTGCAGATTTGTAGATCATGTGGGTGGATTTTGAAACTAAGAGACACAGAGTTCCATACAAGGTTAAGCTTAGAGAATCACCCTTTGGCATAAGAATCCAGGCCCTGCCGTTCGTTTAGTTTCCTATAATATTAAATGATCATAGGGGAAAAGGGAATACGAGAGAGAAGCAAATAGTTCATGAAATTAAAGGCCATCCTACTCAGCAAGTAAATGCCAACGTCAAGGTAGTGTGCTGGCACTTAAGTCTTTGGTAGCCTGGTTATCAGTCTCTCTTTCTCTGGTTATTGGGTTAAACAATGGTTGAGTGTTAAATATAAAGCTGTAGCTCCTCAAATGATGACGAGTGATGAATCTCAGTTTAAAAATTCCAAAACTGGCTGATTGGAGTAAGACTTAGCAGATGGGACAGGAAGCTATCCAAAGTACACGTATAAGACGCTTCCACCTACTGAAGACGATATTATTTTCCAATTAAAAAAGATTGGAATTTGCAGTAATTGTAATCTGAGGTGAAACTGTGTGATTATTTAATTTTCCCCTGATGGTTATTGGTAGACTAATAGACTATGGTCTTTATATTCTGTCAGCCCAAGTTGTCGTCCATACCCGAGGGAGACTGGTACTGTATTGACTGTATTGTTCTGGTAAGTATACCTAACACATTGAAATGAAAATCTAACGAGTGTGTCCGAAGCTTTATCGAGGAATGCATAATGAGCCAAAAAAAACTCTGCGTAGGGGCCAACGTCAGTCTTGCTCGTCATGCAATCCTTTGGAGGATTGTTTCGTTAGGAGCTAAAAGAACCTTTATGTTGGATGCTAACGTTGTGTTGGCTTGTCACGCAATCCATGTGGAGGGTCATGTGATGACTAGCCTATAAAAAAGTAACGTTTGTGTAGGGGGGCTAAAGTTCGTTGGGACCGTCACGCAATGCGACTCGAGCCAAAAGAACGTTGACGTGGGGACAATGTAGTGTTTTTATTATCATTGCAACTCATCCAGATTTGACTCTTAAACTCTTGTTGATTTTTTATATAGGCTGCTGGAGGCGATAATTGTTGCATGTGTGGTGGAGCTTCTGGGAAAATGGCCAAGTGTGATAATTGCCCAAGGAACTTCCATCTACAGTGTCTTGAACCACCTCTGAGCAAGTAAGAAACATTCATGCGTATTGCAGACAGTCAACATCTCCCTGTTCTGACTTACTCTGAATGCATGGATATTTTTCTTTTCTTTTTATGGACTAGCTTATTAATCCATTCTCTTTTCTTTAGCCCGATGTAATACAGTTTTTGCAAGAGGTGTTGTAAAAAGGCTTTAAATTTACATGGATACTTAAAAGAATCGGTCGTGACTCAGGCCATGTGTTTGTTGTGCGGATCGACTGAATTTTTAGTGATTGTTCTACTGAAGAAGACAACTTTTGCCTCAGACGCATGTTCCTGGTGTTTATTCACAACTTTTGAAACTTTTTTTTTACCATCCAGGGTTCCTCGAGCATCATGGATTTGTCCAAACTGCAAAAGGGTAAGTACTAGAGGGGAGGATCTGGGCGGAAAATTGTTTTTTTAAAGAGCGTACAAAAGACACATAAACAAGGCTCAACTGTTAAAACTGTCTTCCTTTTTTGTGGGTGAAGACCTTGTCAGTAGACGAAATTCCTTGTAAATAATAGCCCAGTCAATAACAGATTCTCTAAAATTTTCTCAGTCATTGTATTGAGTAATTCTTATCCTGTTTGTCCTTAGAAGCGAAGCAAGCCACGCAAGAGGCGAAAAATCAGAGACGAGGATGACGAGGAAAAAGATGACAGAAGACCCATCACCCCTCCCCCCAAGGAGGAAGTTCGCCCGCACGCCAACCGGAAGCAGTCGTCCAAGGATATGGCGCCGTGTCGCTTGATTTTGGCGGAAATGGAGAAACATGAAGATGCCTGGCCATTTTTGGTTCCCGTAAATGCAAAGCAGGTGCATAATCCGATACCGCTATGCATTAGTGGACCTAGATATCGTTCTTGCCTCCTTTTATCTTGCGATACAGTATAGCCTGCATAGCAGGCGATTGGAAAGAATGGGTGCAAGAAAGAACGCGACGGTTCCAAATCGCCTGCTACGCAGCCTAGATACAGTACGGGTACGCTACATCGACAAGTTTGCGAAATTACTGCCAGTGCCTGTAATACTTATAGCACAGCGGTTACAGATTAAAGTAGATTCGTGTGGACACAGCCCGACAGTTCCACAAGAAGTTGCCTATTATGCTTTACTCGCTGTTACCCACTCGAACTTGACAGTCCCATGTCTCAGTGATATTTCATACATAACGACATTATCTAAAACGAATTCAGTGACTTGTGGGCTCAGTCCTTAAGAGTTAGTTAGACAAGGCAGGGCAGGGGATTGTTGAGGGGGTGTGGCACAGAACGCAGTACAGAGCAACTTTAGGGGAACCTTTACTCTACCCTTGACAACCACCTTTCTCTTTTTTATGGTTTTCTTGCGTTTCTGAGCGTCTTTCCTCCACCTCTTTAGTTCCCAGAATACTACAAGATAATCAAAAGACCAATGGATTTCCATACGATGAAAATCAAACTTCGTGACTGCCAGTAAGTGGTTAAATAATATATATAATATATATTTTTTGTCCTTGACTTTTTGTATTTAATTTCCCTGGGTGCCAAAGGATTTTTTCCTTTCCTGTTTCCTGATAGTTCGCGGCCTCGCCGCGACAGCGAGGTGCGAAGCGCCGAGATAAGCGTCCCAGAATTGCTTTATCAAACCGCGCGCATGGGTTATTTTGTCCTAGGTATTTCGAGAACGGACCTGTGAAGCCAGGGTAGTATTCAATGAAACGTTTTCCGAAATTCAGTGATGTCACCTCTCTCGTTTCTTATAGGTACGCTTCACCGTTAGAGTTTGTGGACGATGCTCGGACAGTTTTTCTCAACTGTGAAGAATTTAACGAAGATGACTCGGAGGTGAGACAACAACATCAACAACAATAGCAATAGGAAAAGCGTTAGCTGCTTATTACGAAACGAATATTTTCACTGCCTAATCAAGGTTGTGAAATTCCATAGAGTAAGCATATTCATTTTTTTAATTTTGTTATCCAAATCGTTTTTTGTGGCTCTAAAATTTGTATTGGCCCAAACAGAATTTTTCTTTGTCCTGGATTAATAGACTATGGTTAAGCGCTGTATTGATTGATTGAGCACTGATTTTTCCGGTGAATTTTTTCAGGTTGGCCAAGCTGGAAAAAGACTTTTCAAGTTTTTCGAAGACCGTTGGGAGGAAGTAGCTCCAACCAGCGATTAAGGGATGGAGGAAGAAAAGGTATGATTTGTGCCGCAGTAGCGAACAACAGGCAATTTGAGAATCCTGTGAACAAAGGAGTTTGTACTGGGAGCGGGGTGGGTGGGGGGGGGGGGGGGTGGAGGCGTTAACATTGGTTCAGTGGACTGTCCGCTCGTTTTCTGATTGGCCAACTTGGAAACAGTTCTTTCTAGGGACTATTCGTCGGTAATCGTGTGCTGAGAGGAGATACGACACTCTCTTTCCCTCGCGGATGGCGGTTTTCATGCGCGCTTGCGTATTTCGCTCGCTTTAATATTTTCGAGGGAAATAAGGGACTGCTCATTGTGTATAAACGTCCCTCAAGGCTTTCGTTTTATCAAATGACTCCGCTTCCACTAGCGCAGCACTGGAATTCTTTTTCTCATGTGATGTCCATTGTTTTAAGTAATGAATTATTGCTATTTTACAGTACAGTTTTTATGTGGACTATTTTTCAATGTCACTGTCGTTCTGGCCGCAGTTGTTCAAAATGTGGATGGCGCTATCCATCGGATAAATCACTATCTAGTTGGTTAAGTATTAGGGAAACAAATTGCGCCATCCACTGGATAGAGATTTATCCGGTGGATAGCGCTATCTACCTTTTAAATGGAGCTTGTGTGCTTGCTTTGTTCTTAGTTTCGTTCACAAATCATTTTGAGTTATCAAGTTCTTTTCTTCCACAGATTACCACTGATGATGTACGAATAACCACTACCTTGAAGGGCAAGTCTAAATGCTTTTTCTTTCGCACAACTTAAGTCAACGTTCTGCAATTTTAACATCAACACGCAGTCGTGTCATAGTTATATTTCAGGGGAGGGGTGGGAAGTTTCTCATTAACGCAAGTCGCAGTTTGAATTTTTGTACCAGAATAAATCTATATGTAGTTTGTACCAGTGACGTTAGACAATCTACCAAATCTGTCAGACCTGTAAATAAGAAACACGATTGACAAGTCTTCCGACAACACGTATTTAAACCAATTAGAAACCGTACCTCGTGAAGAAGAGCTATGAAGTTTTAAACTAAACATTTTTGTATGAAATTTTTACTCTTGTAGGCTTGCTCAAGAAAAATAAAATGTTTGCCTTTTGTAGTTGTTTTGTGTTAGTCTGTTTTTAAGCAACCACCACGATGATGTCAACGTATGCTAATGGCGAAAAATGTCAGCGAATATTCGCCTATTCTCTGGATGCTACGCTGTACTGCTGACGTCATTTTCCACTCATCGCAAACGTCTTAACGCTAGCTGGTTATGGAGAATTTTCCGTGGGATTTGAGTCAATCAGAAAAGGAGAAATAATTTTTAATGAATAATAATTGCTTTTATGAACGAAACAACGTACTTTATGTACGTGCATCACGCTTTTAGAACATTTCTATGAGGTCCAGTACCCCCCTCATGGAGGACGTGAACATACCATGGTGACTTTTCCTTTCTCTTTTTGAACCTGGATAAAGACCTTAAGAATTCAACTCCAGAAAAAGTCGCCTCTATTTGACAAACTCAGCGGGTCTAAACAGAAGCGATAAAGTTTGAAAGGACGTAAATTATTTTCTTGGGCGACGTTTTCACTGCCTTGGTCAACGTCGTTGCTTTTCCTCAACGGCGTTGTTATTTGACTGCATTTTCCCCTAGATGTAACTCCGACTGTCATTGGCGGATTAAGGGTTGCGTGTTCTTGAATATATTCAAAAGTGTACCTCGAGTTTCCCTCGGGAAACAAAGGCCGCTTTCTATTCAACCCAAAATTCCGGAAATTTCGTTTGGTTGATCAAATGGAACGGACCAATTCGGTTTCTGCTTACAAGAACAATAACCAAACGTGCGGTGGCTTGGGTCGGGTCTGTGCAACCGGATATACCGTGCCACCGGGCACTTTGACGTGAAATTTCCGAAATTTCAAACCGGAATTTTTGTTGAATGGAAAGCGCCCAAAATTTTGATACCACTGATCGTAAGATGAACACCGCCATCTCTTCAAATCCTTTGTGCTGATATTACTATGAGTGATCAGTCCACAACTCTAGTTCGTCTGTAAATAAACTTTTTATTTGGAATTTGTAAAAAAACTAGGTTTAAGCTATTGTATTTTCTTCCCGTAGAGAATTTCCCTTCATTACCCCAACCTTATTTTTAAAGAAAGTGCACAATACTCCTTGCGGTTAATATGCACCAAATATAATTAACACTTTTTTCTTCGGTGTCGAGACGGACAAAATGACCTAATAAATAACATCAAATAACGTCAAAAGATTTCCTTGAGATAATACGGCATCTTAGGAACTACATGCACGGGGATTAGACCTATTTACAAGGCAAACCACGCAGAAATGTACTGGGCGGATAATGCCAGAGCCATGCTTTGCCCCATGCGAAGGAATCCGAGAAATTTTTCTTGGTGGAATCGGGAATCCTGGGGTCTAGAATCTGGAATAAAGTAAAACGCCGTAAAAAAGAACCTAGGATTTAAGAACCTGCTGGCAGAAATTTGTCATTTTAATACTCCAAAATATAAGAACCAGTTTAGCCAAGAAAAATCAACAGGTCCTTATATGTGGGGTTAAACTACATTTTCAGAAACATTTTGACCAAAATCTGGCTTTAATATGGGAAATTTATATTATATTATATACCGGTAGTTAATGTATAATGCATACAACCATTTGTTGAAAACTGCATATCTTCTAGCTGTTAACCCAGTTTTGTTAGATTTTTGGTAAATACATGCCTATTATGACGGACAAATACCATTTATAGCAATTTCTTGTAATCAACAACAGTATCCTTCTTCATAAAAATTAAGAACCTAATTAAGAACCTATTAAGCCTAAACTTCCAATAAGTACTCCAAACTATAAGAATCTATTTTGCCAAACTTCAGAAAATCTAGGTTCTTCTTCGCGGCGTTTTACTGTACAGCTCAAGGAATCCGGAATCTGGCATCCAGCGACTGTTTTCTTTAAAATATCTGTTCGGAGAAGCAAACATTGCCTAATATTTCCTATTGTTTGAGGACGGCTAAAAATTTCTAGATGACCGTTCCAGTCATGTACAATTTTCGAAGTTTATCTAATAAATTCCCTACGAATTTCTGAAGTTTAATTTCCCATTTACTTCCCAAGTTACGCTGTTTTTCATAAAAAAAAAAAAAAAAGGAAACGTAAAATTTTCGGATTCAAAAATATGACGGAGAGAGGAATTACAAAATGTCTTACTTTCGTAATACGTTAAATTGCATCTAAAATTTTCGGAAAGATAATACTGAAGCCCTTGTAATTTCGAAAAGACTCAAGTTCCCCTGGGATGACCGAACAGATACAAATTTAACAGCGCCGCTTAGAATGCTTTTCTAAAGATGTAAAAGTAATCTGGATAGCCTAAAAAGTGCTGTCAATGTATTTAGGAGGAAACCGTTGTTGGGTGCCCCTGGGTCATGAATCCAAAAGGCGTGCGTTCTGCCAAAGTAAACAGGTAGATTCACGCGACCTCGTTACTTTTAAACGCACTGTATGCAAGCATTCCACTCGGCGATTCAGCATCTGCTCTTTATAAATAGTTGGTGGTATAGTTTGAAACACTTTTGTTAAATATTGCCACACATGTATACATGGACGGTTAAATAGAGTTAAACGATTCATAACGGATATTCGCTGAGAAAAACTGAGTAGCTAAAGGTGCCATAAAAGATAGTTCAAATGTATGAAAATAGAGACTAATACATGCATACATACAACTCCACCACCCCACTAAATGATATCATTTTCAAGCAATCGCGGGGTATTTACTAAAAAATGACCAAAGAGGACCTCGATGATCTGCGGTTAATAAGAATTTCGACACTAAAATGCAATAAAAGCTTTTTCTAGTGTGGTTGGAAAGCTATCAAATGCTTTAGTTAGAATTAAAGAAATTTGCGGCTATTTCTAGGGAACTACAAAACCTAACGTAATTGATGCACTTCTGTCGCCCCATTCCCCCGACTCTTCTGTTCCATCTCGAACATGAGGAGGGCAAGCTGGGAACGAGAGGCCATCCCTTCTGCTTTGAAAGCGAGGCACTTGTTATACTCGTCCTCGTTCAGGTGCGGGTCACACGTGACCGTTTGGTACCGCTTGCGTAAATCAATGTCGACTGCTTGGAAAACATGTAAGGGGCTCGCCGCAAATACCTTCAAAACAAAAAACGGAGAGCATATGAAGAAACAGCGGGTTCAACCAACTTCCTATACTACATCAGTAAACCATTAAACTAACTACCTACCCTAAAATTTCAAAGATTGATTTACAATAAGGCCTCAAAATATTCAGCATCAACATAACAATTGAAAACATCAGTTTCAAAGCCTTCAAAGTTATATGGCTACGTCTCGTTTCGCTACCATGCACAGATTTGTTCGTCATTGAGAGATCAACGATATACCTAGGAAGATTCGTCTTGCGATGCGTTTGAAAGTAAGACACATTTGTCATCACGTCATCATAGAACGGTAAACATTAATTTTAAGCTTGCACGTTGCATTTTAAGCCACTAATGTTGGATGTTGAAATACGTTTTTAAATGATATTTGTTGTTGAGAAGTGCTCCAAGTAACGGGCGGATCCAACCAACAAGAAATATAATAAATTGATATCAGACCAAAAAAAATGACTCTACCTGCATCAACGGTCTTTCTTGCGATTTTTGCTCCTTCAAGAAGTCATCACTGTTCATTCTCATATCCTTATAGTCCTTGTTATCAAAACAAGCCATTTGTCTCTCGCCTTGGTCCCAGTGCCCCGTGTCTTTGTGAATGGGAATCACATCCGGGATCTTGGTTTGGCGGTAGACAATGTTGGGATCGAAGTAAGCGTAAGGCACAGGAAAAAACACCTGTAGGAGTCCAGACACAGGAAAAGAGTTCGATGAGATACATATCTAACAACACTACAAAACGCACTTTATTAGAATGTCAATATATTTAGCACGAAAGTACTAATTTGGGACTCTATTTTCCGCCATTTTCGTGGTCATCCGAGCCACACGAAGGTCTCCGAGCCGTTTGCAGGGTAAAGGAATTACCTTCATTTCTGAGTTATTTATAAGACCCTGAGTATTGGTCCGGCACCGGAATTGAACCCGCGACCTCCCGCTCTGCAGCCAAGCGTTCTAACGACTGAGCTAATCCTGCCGCAGTAACAAGAGATCTACTAACAAGACACCTAAATCGAGCTCAGAGATATTCATGGCACCTTAGCGTTGTTTTAAAACACCCGTTCCAATTCCAAACACCCCGGTGGCGTCGAAGAAGGAACAGTTTTCATCCCACCTCTTCGGTCTCTTTTTGATGTGACAGTGGTGGGTAAAGCTTTAAATTGTTAACTCTGAAAATTGAATAGCTCACATTTCTAGACTCATCCTGGATGGCAAAGAAGTAAATAAGCTCTAGTTCTTGAGACTCACAATGAAAACTCACAATGAAAAACGTTTAATATACAGCCCCAGCCAGCGCCGACTTTCGCTCTTTACATTATAGGACGAGTGCAGCTCAGTAATCTCACCACTTCGTATAACCTAAATTTTTCCGAAGTTAACCAACACTAAAGCTTTTTGCTTTATTTGTTAAACTTGTCTTTATTACTGATAGAACTTTAGATTTGAGGAAGTTGACGACTACGAGTATGACATTTAACTTAAAGTCTCGCGTATTCTCGAAAAATAATCAACCCGAAAAGCTTCATTGTACTATTTTTTACCTGAAAAAATTAGTGCGTTTACTTTTATTGTGGAAGGTCTAGCTCCCTGCTGGTCGCAAAATTATTAATTGTCTAAAATATGATAACTTGTTCCCGCCAATACGGCATTCTCGCCAGAACTTGTAGTAGAATGACGACGGCTATCACGTTTGGAAGTAGTGGGCGAAAGAGAGAACGGGCGCGCGCGAGGGAGACACGCGAGGGCTCCTTCTCGCGTGCCCGTGTTTTCTTGTGCCCTCTTCTACCAAGCGCCTACTACGCAGACTGCGTTTTCCCGCCAAAATGACGCTGGTTCATGCGCGAGCAATACCTATTATTGACAAAATCTCCTACTCGTCTCAGAATCTAAAGCTCTTTATTTTTTTGTTCCTAACCTGCTCTCCGCTGAGTGCATTCACACGACATCGGTTAAGAAAATTGACGTTGAAATCGACGCCGAGAGCAGTTAGAAAGATAAGGGCGTTGACCGGTAGCTTCATGGTCACTATATCCATCAGCAATGTAAGTGAGTGCTGTTTCACTCCAATCTGTATCCATGGTAACTGAGCCCACGTGTACTTCTGTTTGTACCTGGTTATAAAGCAAAAAAACGATTGTACAAGTACTCTAAATGACAATGACAATAAACTTTATTTGACTTCGAATTTACGATAGCAAATACATGCTAATATCTTCGAAGAAAAATATGTACAATATAATAGTATATATATAATAGTAAGTATTACAATAAGTTAGCATAATATAATAACAAAATGGTAATTTAACAAAATTAAATAAGCTATACAATTTCAATTTACAGAGGTAAAAAATACTAATGATGATGATATTAGTATAGGTAATAGCATGATTAGTAGTGATATTTGTGCAAATATCACGTACAAATCATGCTATTATTTGTTTATACTACTACCCGCAAAAGGTTTGTAATTTTCACATGTAGGTATTTCAAATTAAGCTGAAATACCACTGCTCTAAGCCAATCAAATTGCAGAAATTTCTCATGTAGTAGTATAAATAACTAGATAGAGTCAATTTCTGAACCTATATTTAAAATTATAACAACACTAGGTGTTACAAAAGGAGCAGGAAAGGAGGTATTTTATTCGACTTGGGCATTTCCGCTCCGAATAAGAAGACTGGTTTCCATTTGAGCGACGATTCCGAATGGCAGCTAACACCACAGCCAAAACATCTTTCATTTTTTGATCGAAATATTCGGGGACGCGGCCTAAATTGCGCATGAGCAGATCATTGTCCTGGATACAAGGTTCACCCTCCCAGCCAAGCCAACTTAAGCGAGCGTTTATATGCGCATGCTCTGATTGTCTCGCCTTGACCAATGTGTATATATGGAGAAAAGTTGGCCTGGCTTGGAGGGTGACCCTACCATCACAAAATGGTGATGCGGAATGTAAGCAGCTCATGTAAACGGTTCGCCACGTTTTTCAGGAAAAGTATAAAAATTGGCTCGCTCAGGGTAGCTATTCTACATATAAATGGGGCCTAAAAAGGCTAACGACTTTTTTCTACTGCGCATGAAAAAACTATTCACCGTATGCAGTTGGAGATGGCGCAACGATCTCAAGAACAATCCAAAATTTGGAAAAACTACTTCAAGTGACTCGACTTACCGCGCAATAAGAGCTTTTCCTTCAGCAAATATGTCTCCATTATTCTCATCAGAACCTTCTCGAACATTAATAAACACCGTTAGCAAAACCACGTTCTCGCCAGTTTGCAGACAGATCTTTTGATACATCTGAAGAAATTCTTCGAGTTGCTTGGTTTGGTTTTTCTTGACTGGAAGAACAAGATGAATTCCACGCTGTTCTATTGCAGTCGGCATTTGAATGTTTTCTACTTTGGTGTATGGCCTCAAGAGATGAACACGTCTAAAAAAAAAAACAAGAACAAAACAGTAATCACACTGCAGTTTATGAAATTTCTTGTTCGCACGTGACCTCACGGAGGCCATGTTGGTGGTCAAGAACAAAAGCATTTCTTTCCTCTGGGAACTACCTAAATTTCATTCACATGTATATTCTACAAAGAAATGCTTATTGTAATGTATTGACCACCAATAGGACCCCGTAACCCGGAGCAAGCAACTCCATTGTGCCCATACAACGGCCCTTTCTCAGACCAGTTTATTTTTACATCGATTTCCTGGCCAATTTTGAATTTCGAATTAGTCCTACAAATCAGTCATTAAAAACCTGAGACTACAAAATATTATTTCTGATGTTTTGATAGCATTTACTTCATCATTTTGTAATAATCGTGCTATGGATGCGCAAGCACGCTGTTGCTAAAAATAACTAGATCTGTGAAACGCCATTGCATAGACTAAATAATGGGAGTTGCACGCTCCCGCTTATGGGCTCTTGGCACAACCATGGCCGCCTTGTCACGTGGTTGGAAACCTATAATACAGACGAACCTCGTTGATACTGCCAGTGTGATGGGTTTCCCACGCAGCAGTTGTTTTTGCCGTCACACAACGCTGAGTGCGTTGCGTGATGAACCAAAACTATACCGGCTGCGAGGGAGACTATGCAAGATGTCCATAAAATTATTGCAGAGGTGGAGATTGTAGTATGCCATCTGTAAGACCTAGAGAAGTGCCCTTAACCCTTTAAGTGCCAATACTGACCAACAACAACACTCTCTCAACAATATCCATACATTGTTATGAGAATTAATAGAAGTGATTACCAAAGAGAAAATACTTTGATCTTTTATCCAATTCTCTCTAATTTTTGAAGGAAATCTTTGGAGACCATTTTGGAGAATTTGCATGTGGATATTGGGGCTTAAAGGGTTAACAGACAGGCGTCGCTATCGTAGAGGTAGGAATTGTATGAAGTTAGGTTATTGGTGATTAACGTGGCCATGCGTGGTTTCATGTAACAGACACCTTAAGATTCGAGGACGAAAGATTTCTAAAAAAAGACACACCGGAAAGCTTCATTTTTACTTTTTTCACCAGTAAAGCTAAGACAATTATCTTTACTGAAGAGTTTTAAAAGCCCTCACACGATTGCAAAATGATGCATTTTCTACTATTTGTTAACTTGTTCCGAAACTACGACACTCAGCCTTAACACCCGCAGCAGAATGACGGAGGCTATCAGGTTTTCCCGCCAAAATGACGCCTCTTCATTCGCGCGCGCGTAGTACTTAGTATTGAAAAAATCTTGCTCTTGTAGTCGTACTTCTTGTATAAAGAATAGGGAGCTTTAGCATCAACGGCGCGGTGACGACAGTTGAAACGTCGCGCAAAAAGTGAATTCCTGCTGCTTCAAAACTTCTTCACTCTTATTCCATCGTTCAATTTGTCAAAATTGACGTTGGCCAAGTTTTCTAGAGTTGAATTCTAAAGGACTGTATCTGGCTTCGGAAAAAGGAAAATTAAATCTCTGTCTCGTGTTCACGTCCTTCATAAAACCTAAAATTAGGACATTTCACGGCGTAGTCGTGCAACGACGGCAAAGAAATGAACGCCGAAAAAGAGAAAAGAAAAAGCGTGATGCGCGTAAAGAGTTGTAAAAGGATACACCTCCTGCCCTCTATGACTTAGTTCAACCGGCTTCAGCTGTCCAAAATTATAATACTAGGTATGCCACTAATCAAAACCTGTGCAGACCGTTTTCCAGAACTAATTATGGCCTAGCAAGGTTTAGTGTAGTGGCATCACAGACCGGGGAAGCAACACCTATGAAAATTAAGTGTCTCCCCTCGAATAGTTTTAAAAAAGAATATATAAATTCTTTCTACTTGACAGTCAGGCATCTTGAAAAACTCTGATCTGTTACTTAGTTCTACTTATTTAATTGTTTAATCTAAATAGTTTTATTATTAGTAGTGTAGTAGTAGTACTGTATAACCGCCACCCACTTGTAATCGCTATGTGGTAGTAGCCAACACGAAAGCTTGGCTCCTTTGGCTGCTACACACTTTTTTCCTTTGTTATGTTTAATTCGATGTATAGTTACCTCTCTTTTTTTTATCTCTTCTTTTTTTCCTTATTGTTGTTGTATTGTAATTGAATAAGTGTGAATAAATGAACTTGAACTTGAACTTGAACTTGCTTTGCTAATCTAATCTTACGGTTTTTTTGACGTTCTCGTTGCCGTCGCCGTCGTCGTTGCCAAAGCTCTCTTTTCCTTAACGATATCTAGAAAGTAGTAAGATAAGAAACATAGAAAACTAGAAATAATACCTGATAATTTCCTGCTGACTGCCCGGAGATGCTTTAATTCCGATATCTAAGATATACTCCGCTCCTCGTCTAGGGTCTACTCGTCTGTAGCCATTGATCAAGCGGAACTCTTTATCCCTGTATTCTCGAGATAGCATTTTTATCGCTGTTTCTTTGACATCTTCAACATCTTTTTTGTAGTCCCCTCGCAAAGCCACCTGATCATGAAAAGAAAAACGTGTTTTACGATCATCAAGAATATAGGTAATGCTTCTGATTGGTTGAAAATTTGCTTCATCCCGTCAGAAGCACTAACCAGATCTGGGTAGTGCTTCTGATTGGTCGTGCTGCATGGGAAATTTGATTCAACCAATCAGAAGCACTAACCAGATCAGGGTAGTGCTTCTGATTGGTCGTGCCGCATGGCAAATTTGATTCAACCAATCAGAAGCACTAACCAGATCTGGGTAGTGAAGCGTCATCAGCATGGAATTTCTGCACTCGTTCAGTTTCTCAGACGTCATTTCACGAGGAAACCAGTGGTGGAGTCCCAAAATGTTGGCTGTTTTCTCATGCTACCCTTGATACTCCAATAACTGAACAATTGAAAGGGGCTAAATAAACGTAATAAAGTTTAAAAGAACGTACATTCATTTTTTTAAGTGATGTGAAAACTGCCGCCGGCGTTGTGGCTGCTCAAGCTCCCGAACGACTCAAGAAAACAAACTTTGACAAGGTTTTGGTTCATTGCGTTGGAAAAAGATTGTGTTCCATAATCTCGTAATGTCGATTAGAGATCTGGGCACGAGATTATGTGTTCCACGCGCGTTGACTGCCTTAATAACAAGGAAGTCAATCAGATGACCCCAAAATCAAATCCTTACCTTAGGATTGGTCTCTGTGAAACCATAACTAGAAGTATCGGTGAAGTACTCCCACTGTAAGACCTCAAACCGAGACGTAGGCTTGAATGGCTGCCGAAATCCTATTGGCCACGATGGTCGTTTCTCGGGGACCCCTGAGAAAAAAAAGTTATGCTTAATTAGTGGACCAGTATGACTCTGCGGGGGGTTGAGTGGAGTAGTCAACAAAGTCATTTTGGCCCCCGTCCGGCCCCCGCCTCTCTCGTACAGTTTTGAAGAAAAAGGTACTCTTTCGTACACCTATCCTGGAAAAATTGTTTTCCTTCCACAAACCAACTTCCCTTCTCTTTCAAAACCCTTGGAATGAAAAAATCGCCCCAAAAAATCTTCTCGTCTTTCATGTAGCATTTAATTAATTGAAGGGTTTTCTGTTCGCAATAGTTTAAAGTTTACTGATCTTTCATATGCTATAGCTGAAGCCTGATAAAGCTGGTGCACTTTCCCTGACAGGCAGTGTACGGGGAATCGTTACTCCCCACGGATCATGACACAAGCTACAGGCTATCACCTGATGGCAGGTCACTTTGGGGCTTATTGTATTCTATCATGGATAGGCAATGAGCGGGAAAAACTTTCAAGACTTTTAGAATGACCTGCTACTGTCTTTCCACTCATGAGCAAATTCAGGGATGTTATTATAAATTTGGAATTTGTTGCCTATTTCATTAGCCAGCTCTTCTCCAAATTTGTTTTAAAAAAAATCTGTCACTTCGGTTTATGTTTTCTGTGCAGTCTACACTCAAGTAAGTAATTAGTAATCTAGCTTAAGGAAGCCTATTAATATAAGCTCCCAGCTTCTCTAAGCTTTCTTGTCACATTAACTTACATTCTAATTAACAACTTTTGTAACATTTTAATGTTATGTTTTGCAAGTGACTAAAAAACAAATAAAACAAAATAGAATAAAAAAAATAAAGGGTATAAAAATCATCTCTCTTGATACATCTAGGTTGTCTACAGATCCATATCACTCCTTCAAATTCCAACATCAATTTCAGAATCCTAGCTCAGGGTCTTTGTGTTGCCGTCTTAGAACTTGACATCGAACAAGACAACTGAATGAATTGAATGATTTTGCTCCGTTTAGCTAATTTCTCATATTTTGGAGTAGTTTGGCATTTATTTAAGATAAGAGGCATTTATTTGGAAGTGGGTGTTTCTTAGGTCATTTATGGTAACCCCTTATTGTACTTGAAAAAGGTTAGGTGCAAAACTGCACTCCCTTCATCATTTTAACACTGAGCTGGCCACTGGGACAGGATTCCTATTTCAGCCATCTCCCTATAATTTCGGCCCACCTAGCCTAAAATACCTAGGGAGAACACAGCATTTTTGTAATTTTGCCTTTGAACAGGGTCGCAAATTCATCTCATTCCATATTGAACAGGTCCAGAGGGTCAAAGATTGAGTGGCACACCCACATAGTAAATTTAGGGATGTATCCTATGGGGTTGATACTTGGATTTGAGCCTTGCTCCCCAACTGGAGAACAACTTGCAAATGACCTTAGCCTGATTCTTAACAGGAAGCTTGTAAGTCACTTGTTCTCTCTAATTGTCTGAGAATGACTGAGAATCTCAACACCCACCTATAAACCTGGTTAAAAGCAACTACACCAGAAGATGTAAAATTATCCTGTACTTACCATCTGGCAAATATGGCAACATGTCTTTAATGGCATTCTGAAGAGTTCTTGTTTCAACAAACGTCTTATTTAGTTTCAGCTCGGTGAGATAGCGATGTATTTTGTACATGGTCACAGGATTAGAGATGGAGGACAACGTAACAGTATGAGATGTCCTCCTCTCTTTTATGAAACTCATTATGCTAGATTCACTCTCTTCAGGGAAGTGATAAAACAAATCTGATGCCTACAAATAAAGATATAAAATGAATACTTAAAAAAACTCTCATAATGCATGTAAGCGTAGTCCTTTCTGGTAGTCTGGGACAATATTAGATTTTCCTTTTACTTCCTGGCAAGTAACTTTTCATGCCCACATGCTGGTTGGACAAGGGTCAAGGCAAGTGTATGGTGCTCCCCGCCCCCCCCCCCCCCCCACCTCACTTTAGTTTGAAACTAAACATGTTTTATGCCTACTTCGAACTCTTGAAGCAAGTTTGCTTCAATGAACAAAAGGTCTCTCTTAATAACTATTATTATGACACATGATGGAAAAAGAGACTTTTCTCTTTTGCTAAATATCCCCTGTCCCCCCTATTCAATGTTGGGATATAACAGAACAATTGCCAGCACAAATATTACCGTTTTGATCAACAATGGGCCAGGGGCGGGGGGAGGAAAGAAAAGAAGAGGTAAAAAGGGCAACCTTCCCAACACTTTTGACGATGATTGTAGGAGAATAGGAAATCAACTTTAAACGCTCATAAAACTTGTCGCATTTAACATTTGATTGAGATATGTTGTTCTGGAACTGTGCTGATCATGTACTTTCCAAACTATATAAAAACTCTAAGAAAGGTTATATTTCAGTAAAATCCTAAATAGGAGAATTTTGCATCTGCGTGCGTGACATTTCATAGCGTGACCAATAAATCCACTGGGTGAAAATGCTTTCTTTTAAGAACGTCAGAAGAAAACATTTAAGGCATTTAATTTTCCCCATGAAGCAAGAGGACGTTTTCTTTGCGTGGACTATGTAGAAAGAATGGCCACAGGTGGTCTGTTCCACTAGCTTTAAAGAAAAATTCATGAGGGTATTTAATTAGAAAATGCTATACGATTGCTGTCGTTGTCATGTATACATGCATCTTTTTCATCAGCAGCATTATTCCTGTTGAACTTTTGCCGTTTCCTTTCAGCAAAGTATTTTGAAAGATGTTACAAATAGAAGCGGCATAAAGGCTGCCACAATATAGTTTTTTTTTTCCATTCCGGCAGTGTTAAACTATCCAAGAAAAACGTGATGTTTGTAGTTGCGAGGGGGGAGTGAGATAAGTGCCGAATCAAAATCTTCTAGACTGTATTTTTGTAAGGCCTGAAAGTAATACGGAACCTCTATAAAAGAGTTATTCAGTCATGTTTCAGTGCTCATATAGAAATTGCTATGCTAGCGTCGCCTGTCAATCATTCAGTTAATTTGAGAACAGTAAACAACATGGGCTTCCACATTACTCCATCACATTACTCCATAAGAAAATGCCTAATATATGCACAAGGAACCGACTTTCAAACAAGAAAAGGGCAAAAACATGTAAACCATGTAAGAATATCGACAGCTTTTGCGGCATTTATTTACGGGGATACATTTAACAACTGTTTCCCAGACATTACTCCATTCGAACAGTGCCCTATAAAGGTCAATTAGCAAAGTTAGTTTAATTTTTAACGCTATCCATGGAGTAATGTCGTATTTTACTTAGAATTAAGCTAAAATGTCTATTAAAATTCCTTTGGTTAAGTCCTCACAAAGCTCCCAACAAGTCAATTAGGCTATTTTGTCGTTAGCGCTACTATAAAGGAATTATTTTCGGCTGCAAAAATGGAGTAATGTGGTGTGTAATGACTTTGCATGTGTTACCTTTGTAATTAGATTAACGAAGACAATGGACGCCTTATCCTAAATCAAGAGCGTACTTTGTTCTCATTTTCTGAAACCAGTTTCGAAAAGCAGTGCCATAAGGGCTTATCTAGAGTTGTTTAGCCAGAGAAAGTGGCCTCTAGAATTGGGCAAATCTCCACTCACGACAGGCTCATAGTTTGCCCGCGTGGCAAATTAGCATGTACTGAATGTTGCAAAGAATGGAGGAACTGCCAAGGAATATGTCAGCTGCAATGGCGTGATGCTAATGACTTTTTGGGAAACTGGTGAACGCACTATATCTTGCTTTAACAGTTGGAGCATATCAGCCTATGCTATAGTCAATAGCTTTTACCGAAAATAATCTTACATTTTTATTTTGCCCCTTTTCCTGTGCCCTGGAAAGAGCAATAGTTATCCTTACCAGATTGCAAAACATGCCGAGTATAAACATGCGTGTGCACCAAAAACTGTCTTAACAAGGTACGGAAAATATTTCTTTTCAACAGAACACTGTTCACGAGCGTTTTTTGAAGACTTTTCTACTGACAAAAAGTCATCGATTTTTTATCTTTGACGGCCACACCCAGAATTTTCAGACAATCACAGACAAAAGTAGTTGGGAAGGTTGTGCAACTTAACAGTAGTCCATTTTAACCCTGGAAAAAGAGACTTTTCTCTTTTGCTAAATATCCCCCGTCCCCCCTATTCAATGTTGGGATATAACAGAACAATTACCCGCACAAACATTAACGTTTTGATCAACATTGGGCCAGGGGCGGGGGGAGGAAGGAAAAGAAGAGGTAAAAAGGGCAACCTTCCCAACACTTTTGACGACGATTGTAGGCCTTAAAGATTTTGTCTAAATGAAGGACAAAATTTCTCCTGCTTTTCAGGGGGTACCTGTACTGTTGCTAGGGAATGAAATATTTGCAATCCTGAAGTGTGACAATATTTTTGTTTCATTGTCTTGCCTTTTTCAATAAAGAAATGTCAAAATCCCTTCATAAGGACATAAACAAACAGCCTGACTTACACCTGTATAAACTGTTAACTCTTGACTGTGTTATGGCACAAACGAGAAATTAAAAAAAACAAACGAGTAAGGAACCAAATTACGCCATATACAAATTAAGAAAAAAACTGAATTCAATCAATCTTAAGTTAGTTAAATTATTTATACCATAGTGCGCTAATTGACATTGTTGAAAACATGAATTTTTATCGACACAGCGGGTGATTTGTAAATAACAAAGCTAAAATGTTATTGGAAAACTTTTAGAATAAAAATTCTAAAAAGATGACCTTACCTCGTAACTCCACGTACACTGAAGCCCAAGGTTCTTATACAAACATCGCCCTAACTCCACGTCTTCAAGCTCAGTCAAGACGTCTTCAAGGCAAGTATCCAAGTTCGGTACCAGCTTCATAAGGGTGCTTCTTGAAAGCACAACCCCAGCGTTCCCCAGGCAGTATTTCTCATGGGTATATAGATCCTCGTTTACTTGTATTCCATTAGCTTTGTAAGAGCCCGGCCTTCCGATGTAAACATCTTTAGAACTATTCACGCTGTTCAGCAACTCCAATAATTTCTCCGTTTTGAGATACATCGCATCCTCGACCCTCATAAACCACTCGTAATTGTTAATGTAATGATCGTGCATATATTTTAACATATTGAAAGAAAATTTTGTCTTGGAAAAATTCTCATCTTCCACACTAGATAACTGAACGATTGGAAGCCCCAAAACCTTATTGTACTTTTCGTAAAAATCAACATCCCTCGAGAATGGAGTGAAGAAGATAATTTTCGGCAAAAGCGGAGCCCAGGTATTGTTTATGGCTAAGACTAATGAATCAATTTTCTCTTCCGTTGTTAAAATACCAACGAGTAATTTGTCCCTATGACCAAGTTCACTAGCAACGTAAAATGGACGTAAACTGTAACCAAAGTGAGACACTTTCGGAGCAACGGTGTTATGCAAGACGGGTTTTGAGTTGACTTCTTCGCTTCTTGCTTTTCTGGAATCAGACAAGCCGGGTTGTTTATGTCCTAGAATTATAACTTGTGATTCTTCTAAATCGTACAAACATTGTTGTTCAACAACAGGAATGTAGAACATTGACAAGGCGAAACCAAGACTCACTCCAATAATTGCTGGGATTATAGGGCGAAATCTCAATCCCCGCACAGATTTCATTTTTCGCCTGAAACTACTAGTGTAGCGAGCTCCTTCTTCGACAGCCACGCTGGAAGGGTTCAAACGACCATGAAGGCTATCTACGTCTTCGAAGGAATGAGATTTCCGATGAGTTGCTGCCGACATGACAGATTGTTGACGACCAACACGAACGTAAAAACAGCAAAGCGACTTTCATCATTCGAATAAATCACGGTAACTCAGACCGGTTAATTTAACCATCGATTGTTCTTTGCCAGCGGCTTTGGAAAAAACTCGAATCTCCATTGGTTTTCGTTTGTGTTGAATAATTCATGTATTACTAGTAGATACGTTGCCCTTGTGGTTTGGCTGTCTTGTTTGTTGATTCAGGTGTTCAAGGAAGGTCCCTTGATAGTAGACTTGCGCGTTCCTCTATCCCCGTTTCCCGCGCGTTCGTGGGTCCTGTGAGAGGCCCCTTAGCCGTGTTAGCTAGAGGCCCAAAGAACGCTGCTTAACACTTAGCGTCAGGGGAGTCAGGGCGGATAAAGGTTGGGCGGTGAAACAAGCGCTCCGCTCTTCATTTAATGTGTGATGCGGAGTAGGACTGGCACGAGCGCTCTTTCCGCGCTTCCGGTGCGCTTGAAGGCCGGCGAAATTTTCCTTTTTGCAAACCGGAAATCCTATTTTCTTTCTGAAATTTCAGACTACAATGTTAAATAGATAAATTCGTTTCGTAACAATATCAATAAACAGTTCCATATGTTTGTGTCTGTTTGCTTATAAATCAAACTTGTTGGTCGTATAATGCCAAAATTTGAGTTTAATTTGAAAGTGTTGAATACCTCCTCCTTCCACTAAATATCACCTAATCGTCTTTCGCCGTTTCGTTTGGAAAAGCTTAACACTTCTTAAACTCAATTTTTACATATGTTAAAGGGGGATACATTTTGTATAACATAACAAAAAATTAGATTGATATATTTTGATATAGTGGCGTTGTGCTGCTTCAAACTTTGCTTCTCGGGTGCAACGCGCCTTGGCGATTCGCGCAATCCGTCGCAAATCCGGCAACCGCAAGTAAACAAAATTTATTGAGGTTAGTTTTAAGGTTTTTTCTCCTTTTCTCTCTCTAAAAAAAAAAACAAGGTAAACAGTAAAAACTGAGGGGAAACTAATTTTGAAGTTTCGAAGAAACAGAAAGACGTATGAGATGTTTTTTTCAAAATTAAAAAGAAGGATGATGGTGATTGAAATTAGCATAATTTCACCTTGCACGAGCTGCACGCATTTATAAAATACACGTCATCTAGTTATGAAACACGATTTGCTGTCTTTTAGTTTTGCCATGGATAACATGGATGAGATTTTCCTTCATGTTTTAGACAGTACTTAGTTGTTTTTGTTTTGGAATAACATCGACATTGGCGAGTAGTAGAACGAAACTATTATTCAGTGATAGAGTGATGAAAGTAATAAGAGAAATCCTTTGTAGTCCAGGCATTTTAGGAATTAAAAATTAGCCAGCCTATCACTAATTGCAACAGAACTGGTTTTTGCCGTTTTGTAACAAGTAATGTTCCCTCTCTAACATATTAAAAGTCTAGAGCAAGAAGGTAATGGGAAGGTGATAAAAATCAGCATGAAATATGTGCTCATTAAATTTCAACACGAAAGCGAGGCTAATAATAAAGAAACTACCTTTCGTTCTTTTAACGGTAAAAAACAAAACGAAAGAAGTGGTTTATTTCATGAGGAAGTTTCTTTAGATAAATCAACAATGCTTCAAATGTATACTGCTGGTAGGCTGCATTGCAGGCTCAGTTTTCATGTGTAATATGGCGGACTCCATGATGGATTTGTTCTGGGTAGGTCAGAATCAAATTTCAGCTTCTTTGTTGAATTATTGTAAAAAGAAAACTATAAAATAATATAGAAACACAATTAAACATATTTTAATCAAGCAAAGCGGATTAGAATAATTTTAAGTGAAAATATGTCGTTTTCTGCTTCACCATTGTGCTTGCAAGTCTTCTGAGTAAGAAAGAAATTTAACATTTTTTTTCTTTTAACCAACTGTTTGTAGCGTTCAAATTAAATAAACAATAACAGTACAGAATTTCAGCTTATCTAGACTTACTTTGAAAAACATCACTCCCGTCTGGTGTATCAAGACGGACCTGGTCTGGCATGATGCAATTCGCTCATCGAGGCAGTAATCCTAGTCAGTCATCGATAGTCTTTCTTCTTATGATAAACATGAGCTCAAGTAACGCCACACGCATCTTCTCGACACTGAAGACCTCATAAATTGACACCAATTATTACCTTTGATCAGCTACTTGTTGATGATTATAGAGTCTGAGCCTGCGGATAGTGACCTCCGTCAGGTAGTTCTCCGTCGTGGAAGTTTTCACACGGAGATGGGTTTCATTGGTAGCATTGGGCACCTAGTGGCAGAATCTGGGGTAAAGGAACTTAAGGAATTGATTTATGCACCAACTGCAGTTGAGCACATTCTTATTGGTAAAGCTATCGCAAGAGCCATATAAGCTTATCTCCTCGTTGATGCAGCTCTGTACTACCCTTACCCTTTCTGCAGCCCTAGGAGTGTTCCTTCCTGATCTTGAAGTAGAAGGTAATGCCCCTGACGTGAATGATGCAACAGCTGAAGAGGAAGCAATGTCTGGTACACCTGCTTTTGAGCTTCAAGAAGCTCGTGCTCTGTACGAAGATTAATTTAAATGGTTAGAAAGAAATCAGCGGAAAAAGTCAGCTCGTTTAGTGCAATCAGCAAGATCAAACATCTGCTCCAACAGTAGAAGGAAATCCCTTCAAGACAATCGCAATGCTAAACTCTGATTGTAGTACATGGATATGGCCGACATTCTAAGAAAATTTATCAATGAAAGCAGAACGTACAGGACACTGGGTACAGCTCTTTCTGAAGTGCTCCCCTATCTGGCAGCTTCTGATCACAACCTTTACACTTCTCAGTTGTACCTGTATTGGTCCGTCTAGAGAGTGAACATCCTGTTGTGTACCAGAAAATAATTGTTGGATTCCACGTACTGTGGAGAAGTGAAAGAAAATGTGCGGGCTGTCCACAGATCTTGTGTTAGAGCAGGTATTCATGAGAAGCATGAAGATGAGTGGCGGCTTAATAACGAGAGGAAGAGGAATGACAGAGCAACAGCGGCTGATATGGGTCCTTTGGATGCCAGTCTGTGCTGAGATGAATAATACTATGCTGGATCTCACAGGGGTCTCTTACAGTACCAGTGAGCAAAATGTGGACATCAGAGCCCTGAACTGAACCGTGACATGAAAGATACCCAAACTCTGCTAAATGCCTTAGCTGAGCAAAATCCCTTCACTGCTCAACAAGGCCTAAAAACATCATGAATGGTGTCCATACAAATGATACTGTAAATGTAGATGACGCTAAGGATGTTGGACAGGGCATCTCAGCGTCAATGACTGGAACGTTTGTCACGGAGTTTGCCTTCAAACAAAGTAACCAGGCTGTGACTCCTGGTATAAAGTCATAGGGTTAAAATTGATGAAGGGAAGATGCAAGTAGACCCGCAGTTTCTATTCCAGCGTATAATTGTAGCTTTGAAATCATTGAATGAAATGGAAGCAACGTTCAAAAAGTGAACTATGTAGCTATTTACCTGCTGCTGTCTTTGATTCTTTACTTATGTTGCTCCAACTATACAAGCCAGTTCTTGCTGATGCTATTTGGGCTCTGACTATGGAAAGCTCAGATGTTACAGTTTCTCAAGGAGAGCTCCAATTTGTTGTGGATCGTGGTGCACTCATTCACTTAATCCCTATGCTGCGAGGGTCTACCTATTGGAATATCTGTGCATTTTAAATGCAATTGTATGGACAAGGAGTATGGACAGGTGATCATTGTCTTTGATGGATACCCAAGTACATCCACAAAGAGAATGTCAAAGCAAATACTTGCAGGGTAGAAAGTAGCTGCGACCGTCACATTTACTGACGACAAGAAACTTAAAATGAAGAAGGATTACTTCTGGCAAACAAAAGCAATTAACAGTCCTTCATTAATATGTTTAGTCGTTATCCTGAGCAGGCCAATTGCTGATTTGCTCATAATAAATAAAGCTGTAGAAAGTTCAAGAACAGTGGACACCGCGCTGGAAGAGGATGACACGGATCTTCTCATTCTGCTCTGTTATCATGCAGAGTTAGATGTATTAGACCTTTTTTTTCCAACCAGAATCAAAAGCAAATTCCAAGCGTCGATTCTGGAATAAAAAATCAGTGAAGGAAAAGCTTGGCCAAGAGATTTGTCGTCACTTTGTTTTTATCCATGCTATCAGTGGATGCGACACGACCTCTGGATTGTATAGAATTTGCAAAGATCTTCCACTAAAGAAGTTTCTCAGCGACACCCACTTTCGTGAACATGTCTAGGTGTTTGACAGTCTTCCAGCGTGTTGGTCTTTACAATGGGAAGCCTGAAGTAGGGCTTGATGGACTGCGACCTCGTCGCTAATATGAAAAGGTGTCCACTGGTACTTCCCAGATTTAGCCTCAAAGCCTGCATCCTTCTTCTGCTGTTGCATCATACCACAGTATTAGAGTCTACCACCAACAGCTTATTCGGTGGAAGGGCAAAGAAGAACAAGTACCTTGGGAGGTCATAGGTTCGAATCCTGTCTGTCCCACGCTCGTGACATGCTGATTATTTCATTTTCACCAGGAACCTGTGACCGTCATGGGCACCTAATTTTCACATGATCTTGAGTGTCAAGTTGTCTGTGGACACTGTAGAGGCACTAGTTGCACCAATGCTACAGCACTTCAACTGATGTAGATCAAGATGATTGAAGGTCTAAAATAACTAACACGCTTTTTTAACTTTTGCAAATTGGATTATCAAAGTTCCGATCAGAAAAATCTAATTCATAACTCAAAATAGCGTTTTTTCTATCGCAAATAGAATTCAGCCTCGTTTTCAAGTAACTGATTCAGGCAGGTATAATTAAACTGAATTTAAGTGTCTTCCCTTGCGTAGATTTTCCTAGACTTTTAATATGTATCTTAAAGCGTCTTTCTTATTTTAAAACTGAAGAAAAAGCTCCTGTTGCAATTAGTGACAGGTCTATCAGTACTTTGACTGGACTATTGAAAGAGATGTTTGTCTACTCCTGACTAAACCTCCCGCAAAAAATAGCAACATTTGCCTCTCGGAGACAGCGTACCAGCACAAAGGAACGAGGAAGAAGAGCAAGAAAACAAATCAAGCCGCCATAATTCAGTGACAGCGGCAGTGCCTAATGGACAAACCACGTCGCAAGCCCTGACCGAAGTCGCAAACCCGAGTGAGCGATATTTCTGAGCAGAGTCCCAGTCTACTGCATCACACCTTTTTGCTCGGACGCGCTCGTTTCACCGCCCAACCTTTATCCGCCCTGCTTAGCGTGGGTTTGCCACCCGCTCTACGCGCTTGCCTCGCTCCTTGCTCGCTTGTTGCACTCGGCAGGCAGCAAATGCACGTACAAGTGAAACAATTCTTATGGATGAAACTGGTATGAAGATACATATTGTGGTGCCGATATCATGAAGCCGAGAGTTAATCTCGATTAGGCCCGTTTCAAACGTCGTGCTACTGCCGTGCCGAACTCAATTGATCGAATTACAGTGAACGCAGGTCAAGCGTACCCCCCAAGATTCTTTTTTTTTTTATTCTTTTTTTTTTTATTTTATTATTATTATTTATTTCGCACACACAAACAATTACAATACATTACATTTACAATTCATTACAGGTAACTGTTATCATTTACAAAAAAAAAGAAATAAAAAGAAAAGGAAGGACAAAGTCCACAAAAATACTATAGTTTATATATTAACAATTAAAAGAAGGCTGCCTGCCTTATGGTCCTCCATCACCCATCCGCCCGTTTGTCACTTGTATTTTAATTAACTGTATTGGTCAAATTATATTCTATTCTGAGGGGCATTGTTTAAAAGTAGCCCATTTCTTCCTAAAAGAGGCTAAGTTATTATTATCAAAGGCAATCTGTTTCTCAACTTCCATGGAGCGTATGACTAACTGAGTGTACACTTGTACCATAGGAATAGTGTTTCGTAGTTTGCAACTATATATATAGTGTCTAGCAATAAGGAGGAAGTGGTGTAGGAGAAGTTTGGATACGTTGTCGATTAAGCCGAGACAAAGAGCTGGCGAAAAGGGGGTAATGTTCAAGTTGGTCAAGTCAAGCTCTTCGGAGGTCCACTGCGAAACATTATTCCAAAAAGTCTGAGTTGATCTACAGTGCCAAAAAAGATGCGTAAGTGTCTCTGGGGAACCAGCGCAAAAAGAACAGGAGTCTGTTTCCTTTTTGCCTATCTTAAGAAGGAAGTCGTTTGTAGCTACTCTTCTATGCAGAAATTTGAATTGAAATACCCTTAACTTCGTTTCTGTAGTACATAGAAAAGGTAGCTGATAGGTATTTTCCCAATTCACTTGTACATTTGAAAAAAGATCTTCAGCAAGCCACTTTCCCTGGCTTTTCACTGGTGAGGAAGTCTTTCTTTTGATCAAAATCTGATAAAACGTTTTGCAAACTTTCTCGGAAGAGAACAGGTTGTCGGTGGCTATTTCCAAGGTAGTGAAATTTTGATTGTTGGCAGATAGTGGGGACGAGGAAAAGTCTAAACGGGCGGAAAAATATATGGCACGAAGAAAAGTATAGAACGGCGGGGACAATGTCTTACCAGACCAGTTCCAAACGGTCGCCGCCGTTCTGGCTTCTGATTGGTGCCAGAAAAACTGCTCTTCTCGCCGTTCTTTACTTTTCTTCGTGCCATATATTTGTCCGCCCGTTTAGACTTTTCCTCGTCCCCACTATCTGCCCCTGGGTCTCCGAGGATGCATTTCTGTATGCGTAATGAGCAGTGAATATCTAACGAGAACTTCTGTGTATTAGGTCAGACTGAAAATCTTTGGATGGATTATATTTCTTAGAAGATATTTACATCAAATTCCGGGAAACTGAGCTGGTAGAAATTTCGTAACTGCCTCGCGTGTGAATTCATGGCTCATTACGCATGCAAGAATGCAGAGATGAATCTGAAATCCACAACTACCTACGGATTCAACTTTTGAATAATAAATTCATAATGGAGCTTGGGGATACGCTTGACCTGGCTTGACTGTAAATTCGACTTTAGCACGGCAGTAGCTAGCCTGCGTTGCAGCCGGCCCACGTATTCGTAAATATAGTATACAGAAGGTTTAGAGCGTCTGCGACGCAGGCAAGGCAGTAGCGCGACGTTTGAAACCAAGTCGTGCTACTACCGTGTGGCTGACGGCAAGCCTTGCCGTGCTACACGGCATAGCTCGACGTGGTTTCAAACGTCGTGCTGCAGCCCTGCCGAACTCAATTCATAAATTACAAACGCATTAGAATACATTTTAAAGTTTCCTGAACCGTTTCTTTATTATTGTGTTTTGTTTTAGCTGTTTTAGGGACAGCCGTTCTATTCGACTGAATTTGACGTCTGAAACCAAGTCGTGCTAGTGTCGTGCTGCAGTCGAGCTACAGTCGAGCCAGCTTAGCACGGCAGTAGCACGACGTTTGAAACAGGCCTTTCTGAGAAACTTAGCCTGCGTAGCAAGCGTTTCCGTTTGGTTTCGGAGCAAAGAAAGATTTCATCTGGTACAAATTGCCGTCACTGAATAATTGTGATTCTAAAGCTCTCTTTTTAAGTCGTAAGCGTTCATCAGTAGGGGTGGCGAATGGTACCTCGAAAAACGTGGGTCTCGGAAAATTTTGGCAGGATCTCGAAATCTCGGAAGCGTTTTTGATAAGTCTCGAAGTCTCGTTTTTGCATGGTTTGTATTTACTTTTTTTGAGTCTCGAAACTTTTTACCAAAGAGTCTCGGGCTCGGATTTCTAACTAGGATCTCGGCGTCTCGGCGAGTCTCGGATTTTACCATTCGCCACCCCTATCAGTCGGATGGCTGATGGCTGGTCCCCAACCTTGTCCCCAGCACTTTTCATTTAAACCTATTTTCCAATGAAAAGGTCCTGGTGGCGAGGTTAGGCTGGTAGAAAAATATAAATCGGAAAACTGATCCTTACGGCAAGGCGATGAAGAAGTAAACAAAAGGATAAAACAAAAAAATATATATTTAAACAAATTATTGTACTGATCCAGGTCTACAACTGTGAGATCCGACACCACTCATTGGTTTGTTGCTGTGGTTTTGCTTACATTTTAAATATTTTAGGCTGGTAGTCCCAACAGGTAGTCAAGTTGTTGTGTGGGCAATCTCGTACCCAGAGTCTTCAGGCTTTTTGGTCAGCGGGGCAACGAAGACTCATAAAGCTTCCGCTCATACTTGAGAGCCAATGAAAATGCAGAAATTTATTTTGGTACTCAACTTCCGTTAAGAAAGGCAGAGCCAATAAAAAAAAATCGATTAAATTGATGTCCCCAGAGTCTTCCCGGCGTTGCCCCGCTGACAAAAAGCCAACATCGCTCCTGAGCGTCCGCGTTACCCTTGTCCAGCGTAACGACTAACGCGCAGACGTAGGACAAGCCTTTTATTTGCTGTCTCAAAATCAAATCTAGCGTAGGAACAGGGATAAAGAAACTGAAAAAATTCAGGCTTTATCGGGAATCAGCCTGCTCTCTCACAATGTAGAAAATATGATACGGTAAACTGATCCCTTACGGCAAGTCGATGAAGAAGTAAACAAAAGAATAAAACAAAAATATATATTTAAACAAATTGCCCAATATTTCGATTTGAAAACAAACCTTCTTCAGGGGCTAAAAGCAAAAATGGAAATAAAACTAAAAGTTCGTTACAAATAAGAATTTGAAATTGGTATAGGAGACTAGGTGGTATCATATATCAGTGAGCTTCGTTACGTCTATTTCAGTTATTCCTAGCTTCTCGCGCCTTTCTCACTGCGAGTCACGGTTGCTGCGTATGAGTTCAAGTGGGACAAGAATGACGTCTTTGATTGAATGTCCAGTTTGATTAAAATGTAAGGATACCGGAGTGGGATCACCGAGTTGCTGGTGGTTCAAGATGGATCGGCGGTGTTATTTCTCTCACAATGGCCTGCTTTCTAGTTGGCTTGATTAGCTGTATCGCAAACCTCAGGGCTCTATTCCCAGTCAAGCCCTTTTTCCAGGTTTTCAGGTTCCTTTCCAACCACCGAGATTGTTTACTGATTACACTGCGACAATCATTTCAACTTTCATAAGTTGGTGATTTTCTGAATTCGCGCGCGAAGTCAAGTGATTGACGCAAGTGTTGACAAAACCTGCCAATATTGATCAATCAGACAAATCACCGTAAATCCTCTACTAAGCCCTCCTTTTTCGGGGAAAGAAATTTAATAAGCTTCCCCTCCTTCCCCCTAATTAATAGACTCAGGAGCCGGGCTCCTGATAGACTGTTTTAATCAATCATACCAGGTGATCTGTGACGTCATTGCGGGGGCCTGGGGAAAGAAATTTTAATGCCGTATCCCATAAACCAACGCGCGCACCAATTCAATTCAATTCAATCTGTTCCCGTCAGCTTTGGTTTATGGGATACGGCATTAAAATTTCTTTCCCCAGGCCCCCGCAGTGACGTCACAGATCACCTGGTAACTGTACATGTAAAACTTCATGTGGGCCGATCCAGGATGGTTTACTCACCAGCTGGAAGTTTGACCTGTCACCTCCAACCGCGTTGGAAATGAGCTTTTCCACTCTGCATTCTAGTTCTTTAAGAAGACGTGATACCATCATCTTTGCGAAATTAAATAAATCCCCAATCTAAATGTGCTTGAAATAAATAAGTCCCAATAAGCGGGTTAATAGAGGATTTATGGTACATGAGGTTTACCAGCAGGCGCTGGTATACGGGAATGAGGTATTGCAGGAGTCCAGGATTAGTCACAGGCTTGTACTTCTAGTCTGGGTATTGAAAACAATGCTCACAGCGTCCACGTTCTCGTTCCTCCCCAGCTTCCAACGTGGATTTCGAGCAACTTCTCTCGAGACGCGTTCGCTTGGAGCCTAGGGCAGGCTAAGGTTTTTACCGGGGCCCAGCCTTCTCCGAAGGCGGGAACCGGTCTTAAAATGCAGACGGTCCGTTTTTTCAACGTTACATTGTTAGGGATATATCGCTGGCTCGTTACTTTGGCTCGCTCATTGAAATCTTATCCGCCATTTTAAAAAGTACTGGAGGGCAGGCATGGAGGACATTCAAGAGAAAGATTGTAGCTCTTTGTTCCCCAACCTTTACTATGGACTAGTTTATGAGCGAAAATTTAAGAGTGAATATTTGGAGAGACAAATTTACGAGCGATCACTTAAGAGTGAACCTTCCATCGTGATTCAAACTTATCGAGAATAAGAGCGACTTATCAAAGCTATCTACATTGAGTGAACCTTCCATCGTGAAATTTATCGAGAATCAAAGCGAACACTTATCAAAGCTAACTTTATATCATCTTAAAAAACGTGCTACAAGGCGATCTAGACGTGCTCGTGAACCGATCAGAATTCCAGAAGAGGTCCCAACAAGAAGAATAGCATGTTGAAGAAATTTGTCTTCAAAAAGATTTCAACGATCGAGATACCGAAGTCTTCAAAGCTCCATCGCTATGTTAATAAGGTGAGAAAACTTTCAGTCATACACGATATAAATGTAATAACAAACGCGATCCAAAGATAATTAACTTAAATAAAATGGCTATACCCGAAAGCTTATTTGTTGTCTTTCTTTAGCAGGCATGCATTATCACAGGATAATGAAACTAAAAGTAAAGCACATCAATATTTATCATTGTTTTCTTGCAGTTGTGTGAGTCATATGTGAATTTCAAACTAAGTAAAGATGTTGAGAAGAATCCAGGACCTACTCAATACAACACTAATCATCATGAAGTAATAATTAGACCTTTTATGCAAAATCACAGCTCAACAATGCAGTTGACCTCTCCTATTTCCTCTGAGAATTTGATACAGTCAAGATTAGGTGAACTTGGTTTACAATCAATAGATGTTGGCGGTGCGGGTGATTGTTTCTTTAGATCTGTATCAAAGAATTGGCATAAAATCTAAATGAAAAGGCTGCTTCTTACAACGATATCCAAAAGAAGTAAATTTAATTTGGTCATGTTAACAATTTTTAAACACGCGGGTACCCTGTGCTATTGTCAGAATTTGAAGTAGGGAGCAACAACTGTAACCATATAAATATTAATTCGATTAGTTTGCACACGGAATGGTTTAATGCGACTGTATTTACCACTTATCAATAAATGAGATCCCTGTGTATTGCAAAGTATAGTTACAGAATTCATCCTAGCGAGTTTTCATCAGTCTAAAAAATATTTGCAATAAAAAAGATTTAGGAATGAACGTTTATTCGTTTGTCTCACGATAGAATCGCTTTGAGATATTGATCGCGACGTTTCGACTGCAATACTGCTAGTCTTCATCAGGCGATGAGGTCGATTGTTTACGTGTAGCTATTTATGCACGTTGGTTCGCTGTGATTGGTGTATTTCGATCCTCATTATTCCGACTAGCAGATGATGTTCCCTCAGGGGTCCGCTTTGTAGTTGAACGGCTGTTATGCTTTCTGATCGTAGGCATCCATGCTTCAGGAATTTCGATTCCGTTGTCTCTATTGATGTTATTAGAATGAAGTCTTATTTGGATAGCCTCTTTGACCCTACGTGTGTATCGGTGAGGGTCACGATCGATAAACTTGACTTGATTCCATAAAGGAAGATGCCCCGTTTCGTTTGCGTGCTCCGAAACTGCGGAGGTTTGTGTATGAGCAAGCCGTATATCTCTGTCATGTTCTTTTATCCTGTCTTGCATTGCTCTCCCTGTTTCGCCTATATATACTTTGCCGCATTCACATGGAATTCTGTATACAACACCTTCTTGTTTACCTGGTTCTAGGGCGTCTTTCGGTCGTACTAAGTAAGACCGAAGAGTTGTGTCAGATTTAAAAACGGTGCGAACGCCTTGTTGTTGTAGGCAGCGGCGAAGAACCTCTGATACACCTTTAATATAGGGTAAAACCGCAGTAGATTTAAATTCCTGCGTGGGTTCGTTGTTGGCTGTTGGTCTTGTGGTTTTAACAAGTTTTCGTATGAACGAAGAGGGATAACCGTTGGAAACAAGTACCGATGATAAATGTTTCTTTTCTTCAGAGACAACTGATGGTTTTGTTATGAGGTGTTTGGCTCGGTCATATAGACACTTAACAATACCACGCTTCACTGACTGAGGAGATTTTCATGTCGCCCGACAAACTTGTTGATGGAAACTACCCTTCCACGTGGCCCCGGTAAAATTCACGAAGTGATTCTTGTTCTAGTTGTAAAAGTCCCAGATGAGAATGCTTAGTAAACTATACACATTGTAATCTTTTTATTTGTGATTATGTCGCTTGTGTGTTAAAAGATACTCAAACCACGTTATTTTTACACCAAATGGAAACGGAGGTGATCGAAAACGTCAATGTTATGAACGGAAGGAATCATATAAATAAGCGGGCCAAACTCTACGGTTAACATTCAAGTCATAAAAATTTAAAAAATAATTTAAAAATAATTAAAACACAATCTATGCTATTAAGCTAAGAAACGAAAACTTCCCCATCGCTACAAGAATCAGAAGACCGTCCATTTCCCGCAGTTCTTAGGTAAGTCTGGTTCCTGTCAAGTAATGAATTTTCAATAATAACTTCTTGCGTAGAAGTCTCTTTTGAAAATTGACTGTCAACGTTACCACAGTGACATTTCTTACTATTCACAGCTTGTAAGTCACACTGGCATTGTTCAGCGTTTGTTTCAGATGTCTTAAAACGAGTCTTTCCAAGCAAATGACCGTTTTGTTTTTTCTCGGGCGCTAAATGAGTTTCTTGATACGTCTGAGCTGTCCCTTTCAAGCCCCCGTTCTGATGAATATGTGCAACAGCATGTCCATTACTACGAAATTTATCAACGTTTGCACTGTCTTCGTGTTGATACATTTCATCACAGTTTTTATTTTTAATACATTCCCGGATATCTTTCACGTTATTTTCCACCGGTTTTTCCTCAGATATAATGGTAATTACTCGGGCTGCAGACCTCTCTTTTGGTATTTGTAACAAAACAGACCCATTTTCGCCAGATGTGCTTACAAACGGTGAGGACCTTGCTGGCAATTCCAACAAATTGGGCAGACTGCAACTTCTTTTGTCGATACGATTCTGTCCGCCTTCCGTAAGTATTGGTAAAGCTGCCATTCCAGGGTGCAGCAAGCCTCGGTCCAGTCTTGCGCTTTCGCCAAACTCGTCGAACTCGTATGAAGTCACAGAGATAACACTTTCCTCTGGGTAATAATGACTACCTCGTCCCAGGCTTAAGTCATATTGTGCGGATAGTTTTAACTGAGGCTTCTTGCGGTTAACTGCCGAGGGAGATAAAAAGAAATTAAGAAGCAATTAAGGAGTCATAGTAGACAAATTAAATCACCTCACGCACAACCTAACTTTTGCTAATATTTCACACAGGGATGTGACCAACTATTTGATATACCAACCGGAATTTCTGGTCTGGCCTACAAAGTACCAAAGGATTTAAAAAATCACGTCCCAGTTGTTGAAACGTTGAATAACTCATTCTATCCAATGGATAGAGTGGTTTCGCTAATACCTATTCACTGGACAGTGATTCACTTCAACTGCCGCCCGATTATCTCAGCTGGATAGGAGCCGGTCTACCGAGCAGCTCAGGAGGCTGCTGTTTGTTAAAACCCCGGCCGGACCAACACTCAGCGTCTTTAATTAACTGAGGAGATAATACAGCCTTTGCAAAAACATCTGCAAACGGTTAGGCTTTTTAGTCTTCTCGAATAAGAGCGATAAACCGTAGGCTCCGTCTCAAAACCGTTGCACATATAAATTCTGGGGGACGTTTAAGAACCCTCACACTTGTCGTAAAGAGTAGGGGACTCCCCGGTGTGGTGGTTTATCCCTCAAGGGAGAAGGAATGTTACAGGCCTGCAGTAATTGGCTATTGTGATGTCCCTGCTTAGAAATGTCGAACCTAGGTAAATAAATAAATAGCCGGTAGATAACGTTATCCACCGTTTGAACAACCGGGCGGGGCCTGGGTTCTGTAAACTCTGCCTGCTTTGCAAATTTGGGTCTACGAGAAAGGTCAAACAAACACAAGCACCAAACAGCCAGTAAAGGGTCTCTGAAGACGGCTTTGTCTGTACAGAGGTCCGACGGCTATGCCATGCTGATAAGCCCCAATAAGAGCGAAACAGCTGTCCATGGCTGCCACTGCCCGGGTTATAGGCTGTGCGCATGCGTGAGGTACTGGTCAGGCCGTGGGTTGGTGTACGTGTGCCCCTTGCTTTAAGTTTGTCAAACAGTTTTAGCTCATAACAATGTGAGTAAAAATCAGACAAACACCCTAGCAGAAGGTAAGCATGGTCAAGGTGAACTCTGGACTACTGAAACACAATGACATAGCTAGTGGTCAGAGTGGCAATCGAACCCATGCTAACCACCTCCACCTAACCATGCTGTTCCTCTCCTCCAATTCGATGAGCTCTGAGAAAATCGAGGCACTCCTTGCAGTTTATGCCGTGAAACATACCACATTTACTTGAAAAAGTGCGCTAAAAGTCAAGCACTGAGCACAGCGTTTTATAAGTATAAAAATAGGCTGATTTAGCGATAGAAAGAGAACGTCAGTTGACTACGACGCGCCCAAATCAAACAACTGAGCACCGGAAGTCGCGTTCAGTCCTTTCCGCGCGCTTTCCCGTCGTCGACTGACGTTCCCGTTCTGTTGCTAAATCAGCCTAATATCCGCAAAGCCTGCATCGCGAGCGTGTTTTCGGATGCCTAACCACAGGAGCCGAGGACTTGGGACGATCCCCCAAAACAAGGGTTACTATTTCTACTCTCTCCTCAGTGATAAAACCAAAGATTATGAATATACTACGAATTATGAATATATACGCCTGCAATACAGGGCAATATCCGCAGTAATCACGATCTTTTTACGTTAAAACTTACAATGTTGAGCTAATCCACCACCAAAGTTAAGGTACGCCTTCAGTGCAACACCAAATATTGCTATGAGTACAAGCAAGTTCACAGTTCCTACAAAGAATTATAGAATATTTAAGATAGTACGCGCGCTCTGATTGGACAAGAGGCGTGTTTGCATGAGAGTATGTAAACATGGTTGTGACGTCAAAATGTTTTGTTTTTCACGAGCTAATCACGCAAGCACGAATTTGAAAAAGGTTTTTGAGTTGAAAACCAGGCAAGCTTACTTTATTTACCCACTCCCTGGAGGGGTTGACAGAATTCTCCCAACCCCTCTCGTGTTTATATCAGGCTATGCAAACACGGAAAACGTTTTCTATTGCTTAAATGAAGCACACCTACTTACGATATCTTTCCAAAGGCAAAATACTGAAGTATTACTTAAGCAATGATGAGTTTCACGGCCCCTAGCCTGCCCCAGGCGTTAGGATAGCAGGAGATACAGCGCTACGTACGCTGACACATCAAAACAAAATACAAAATCAGCACAGGCTGAGAGATCATACCTAGATAGACAAAATGCATGAAAGCTTCGCTGGGTATATCTTTGCCATTTTCCATAAACGCTTCACATCCACTGCACTTGCGTGTAATGAACCTGCAGCATTTGAATAGTTAGTAGTAATAGCGTCAAATGCCGCAAAATAAGCTCCCACTTACAACCCCCACCCCCGCCCCAGTTACAGGCACATCTGCAAACAAAATGTATGATATGAGCTTCCCCCACCCTCCCCCTCTCAAAATGTATTGAAATGAATTGTTCACCAGGCCTTGGTTGTTCAAAAGTTGGATAGCGCTATCCATCGGATAGCATAATTGATTTCCGCAATACTTATCCGCTGGATAGTGATTTATCCGTTGGGTAGCGCTATCCAACGTTTGAACAACCGGGGCCTGGGGTAAAATTTTTATTGCTTGCAGACAGTGAGCAATTTTTCCAAAGAGCAAGTATGATTACATTACGCCAACAATTTAAACACTCACCCGTAAAGTTTGTACAAGAAATATCCAATCCCACCGAGAGTCCAACTGAGAAAAAATATCATCAAAAACCTGTTCTCGCGGCGGGTCTGAAACAAAAAAAAACAGGCGTCAGATCAAATATTTGGAGCACACAAAATTTACATAACAGCAACTTCAACTTCCCTTAAGGGAAAAGCTCTGGGGACGAGGTTGTGTAAAGGCTCATGACAACATTTTCCAAGCCTCTCAAGGTGTAACCAGCTAAAGGCTTTGTGGACTACGAGAAGTCCCTCATTTTTCCTCAGGGGTATTGGGGCGAGCGAAATACGTGAGCGCGCGTGCAAATCGCCGCCCGCGAGGGGGAAGGTGACACGAGCAGGGAACAACCTCGTCCAGACCTTTATCGCGGGTGGCGATTTTCACGCATCGATATCGCGTAAATTTAAGTGTTCGCCCTACTAACCCCTAAGGAAAATGGGGAAAAAAATTTAAGAACATTCAGTCTAGGCTGAAAAAAAAAAACATTCTAAGAGAGTGCATTTTTACTAAGAACATAAAATATAATTATACTTACGGCATAAAAACCAAGGCCAGCATAAATCAATGAAAGAGGAATGAATGACAAGCTTAGGAAAAACAGGACGTTATGTGTATCTCGTAAGAGAACCAGGCTGTGAACAATTGCATACATTCCCTGTTAAAAAAAAAGTAACCCTTATAAATTAACTCTTAGAAGGGGATGGGGCTCCTCGCGCGCTCCTCGTGCCCCCCTCGCGTGCCCAATTTTTGCGAGAGGGTATTTCGCAGGGTTTCATTTTCGCGATTTCAACACGCAACTATGAGAAAAGGGCATTAAATTTCACGATTTAAGCATTCTCAGCTTCATTTTAGTTTTAAAAAAAGTTTTCAAATTTCTAGTTAAACTGGAAAAGCAATGTGTGAAAGCTCTACAATTAACCTTACTTAACTCTGAAGCTTACTGGTATAACATACAGTTAACAAGTTACATCGTTGATACATACCCTGATGTTGCTATTTTAAATTAATTTTCTTTTTCTATGATTTGAATTTTCTAAATGAGTATTTAATTTCGCGTGCTTAAATTTCGCGATTTTTTGCAATCGAGAAAAACGCGAAATTAATTACTAATAAGGGGCATGACACTTTCACAGATCAGTTTGTATGTACAAGCAACATCCCTATGTTATAACGTCTGATAAAAATAGCAGTTGAATTTTGTTTCAAACTCCATTTATTGCGATCAACTCGAATCAAAGCATTATTCCAAAAAGCATGGAATTAGAAAACTCACATTAGTTAGGCCGCTAACCTCATAGCTAAATTCAAACCACACTTTTAAAACATAAAGTACATGCAACACTAACCCAATAAAGAATTTGTATCTTTAGAAGGCATGACAGCAATTCATAAATTTGATAAATTCCTGTAAAATACAAAGAAAGCAAACTTGTCAATACTTCATTTGGCATTTTTGTTCCTGATTATTACAAAAGTGTACCCATTTTAATCTTTATAATAGTTACCAAACTGAGTAATATTATTCATTTGAAAACATGAATGGTGGTGAATGGCGTATGAAGCAAGACTTTGCAGAGTCTTGTTTTTTTTTTTTCAGAAAATTATGCGACTTCTCTGTCGCCATGTTCTCCGGGTTTATGCATCAGTCAATTCCACCGGCGCCCAGCCCCCCCGGGCAACCGTAGGGCATTTGCCAGCCTTGTCAGTCCCAGGGGAGGGGCTTTAGCTAATTTAGCGCCACCCGGGTGCCGGGCATTGGCCAACCCCAGGCGCACCCCCGGGCTTTTGACCATAACTTTATAACGTGGTCGACATGGAGAATTTCCGAGATAAAGATCAACAGTTTGTGGCGGATTGGCTTGTCCAGCAAGGGCTAGAAAAACTTGTCGACGTTTTTAAAGGTATGTTTTCTTAATTTCAATATGTACTGTAAAGTCATGGCCATTTGCATGGAGATATCCAGGAGGAGAGGTCCATTGGCTGTCGTTTTTGAACCCCAAATTTTAAAGTTAGGAGCGATCTATTGCAGCGTACGAAAATGAAAACTGGCATTAAAATGATCCCGGGGGCGGGCATTCGCCCTCTACTTTCGTCCCCACCACTGGGCATTTGACAGCTTAAGTGCTCCCGCCCCCGGGAATTTGTCAACCATGAGAAAAAAAGGGCTAATTCCCGGGGGTTAGCCCGGGGGGGGGGGGGACTGGGCACAGAGTGGAATTGACTGATGCATTATTCGGGACCTTTAGCAACAGCGAAGGCAATCACAGGGAAAAACGTCACATTTTTTTTATCGAGATTATTTCAACTCACTTAAAATGTCACATGTATGTAAGTTTTCTGGAATAGAATTCTTGGGACTGAACCCAAGTTGAGAAGGAGAGAGAAAAATTTGTCATGCTGTGGTTACGGCCTCCATAAAACGTCCTGTCAGGGAATTTCACGTTACGAAGTGTGATACATCATGACAACTGAAAAACTGTCGTTTACCAATCTCTCGTTGCCATTGCCGTCGACGTTGATAAAGCTCCACCGCCCTAATTTGCTCAATCGGGATTTCCGGCTTTGACCATGCAAGAAAACATTTTCTTTTGGCCATATAATAAGTACTTTATTGGCCAAGCTTGCTCAGTCAAGATAAGTGGATACATTGGCTAAGTTCTTAATTATTACAATTTTATGGACCGAGAGGAAGTCGAGATCCACCTAAAATGCCAAAACGTGGGTGGCTGAAGTTAACTAAAAACTAACTGCCCATTAAATTATTAGTATGTCTTCAAAAGATCTTCATTATATCCTTTGAAACCCAGAGGTGACTTTTCTGAGATCTGGAATAAATACAGACTGGTAGTTTTATTTATGACAAAGTCTGCATAATTTTACCTCGAAGCTTGATGTTGAACCGCACTCTCTTGTATATCTTCCATCCAAATTCCATGTACAGTTTGTAAGACAAATATGTGAAGACAATATTTAGCAACAAGAGTGTGGCTGCCTGTAATACAATCAAAATAATCCTACTGAAATCACATAAAATTAAGAATATCAAGCGTGCGATACACAAAAACCTAATGACACCCCCGGGGGACGGGGGACGGGGATGCTCGTCGTCTCACTTAGGGGTGTAAATTTTGGATTTTGGTCTCGCTTAGGGTGTTCCGGTCAAAGCGCCAATATTTTATGCCGCCAAGGTCTCGTTTAGGGTTCCGCGAAGAAACACAGAATTACGCGAAGAGAAACAGAAGTCAAAGTTTAACTTGTTTTGTTTACCATATTACCTCTGTGTGCATGTCGTATTTATGTGTTTTTAAGTGGTCTCTTTTAGGGGTCAAAATTTGCTTAAGCCACGCCCAGATTGGTCTCCTTTAAGGGTCACAAAAAGCTTGAGCCACGCCCAGATGGTCTCCTTTAGGGGTTAAATCTAAAATTTCCGACAAGCATCCCCGTCTGTTTCATATGGGAGTCCCCCCCCCGCCCCCCCAGGATAACACCTAACCAGAGCATTAACTGATCATGCCATGAACAAACCTCATGGCATTAATTACTTAAACACAATCTCTTAAAACAATATTAACTTACATTGCCTATCACAATCTTAGGCAGAGCATCACTTTCGCTTGTTCTCAATCCATTGTACGTCTTAAATTTAACATGATAAACTGCAATGCAACATGTACTTTGTAAAATATCCCATTTGAGAATTTAAGAATGTTAATAATATACTTACATAACATATATTCTTCTTCATTTTCATTTTCTAATACAGTTGATCCTCTCCACAATGGCGATTGTAGAAAAGTTTAAAAAGATCGAGTCAATGTATGTGTTACAGGTCAAAATAAAATAATTAGGGATAAAATTTTTTGAACCTACATTGATTCTCCATCTCCTTTGTCTCCTAGCCCTAATTATTCATGAATAAGGGCTTGAAGACAAAGAAAATTGAGAATTAACCTAGGTTTAAAAAATTTAACCTGAATCTAATTTTGACCTATATTACATATGGAGTATGGTCTGTCCACCAAAAAAAGTGGCCGTTGTGGCAAGGTGGCCATTTGTGGAGGTTCCATTGTAATAATCGTGATAATTTGTAATAATAACTTACACAGGGCACTTTTTGATACCAGCCAGGTGGCCCCTGGTGACTAAAAAATTTTCAAAGAAAACAATGCTGGGCACCCTGGATTTCACAGTCTCAGAGCACTTGCCTTCCTTCAATTTTTCTTAGAGTATAGCCTTGCTGCCTGAATAAAGTTTGACTTGACTTGACTTGGAGAAAGAAAATGTTTTTTTTTTGGGGGGGGGGGTGGGAATGTGTGTACATGTTATCCCTTGGAATTTTTATACTGAGATTTGCTGAAGCAATAACGCTGCAACTTACGCTGAATGAAGCTGTAGGTCACAAATGCAAAGTTCTGCAAGTCAAAGGCGACAATTTCCATAAAGTTCTGCTTCTTTACCTGCAAAGAAAATTCAATTTATTTCAACATTCCCAGTTCTTCTAAAGTATATATTTTTAAGCTGAAAAATAAAGTTGAAATGATAAAAATAAAGAAAAACCTAGATGTTCTGAGAAGTGAATAATAAAAGTCACTAATTTGTTTCGATAGTGTAGTGTAAAAGTAAATTGAGAAACAAATACTGGCATGAGGCAGTACATACTACTTATTACCCTTGGTGGTTTGGGCATTACAAGGAAATCTCAGACCTAGGCCTTGATGTGGCCTCGGTCTGAGATTTCCCTGTAATGACTCACGGAACAGACAAGGTTAATAAGTTATTTATTATATGAGCTTTTCATTATGGACCTGAGCCTCTGATCAATAATTTAAAACCAACAACTGGTCAGCAGATAACTTTAAAGAAACAGGTCACCTCAATTAGTTGTACACTTAATAAGCCTGCAATACGGTTAGGTGACACTGGTCAGAGGATACCCTTTTTCCATAAGGATGTCCGGTATCAAGTTAAAGACAGATTGTATATACCTTGGACACCTAGCTATATGTAGTAATGACCAGTCATTACAGGAAAACAGCCAATCAGAGTACGCATACTATGGTAAAGCCATATAATAAAGGGTAGATAATAAAAAAACAAAAGACTACTGGAAGGTAACTAAAAAGTGAAGAAAAAATATTGCTACTTACAGCAAACAAGCAGAGAAAACAAGTGTATACTACAGCCCCCATGTACATTGCCATGTAAATCCTGCGGCCTGGCCCCATACCAGGGTGCTGTATACATACAAAACATATTACTTTCAGCCAAGGTTTGAAATTGACATTCACCCACTCAAGAAAGTAATCAAGCCTCTTGGGCCAGTGGATCATTGAACATTACTTGTCCAGTTTGGCAAGTGGTATTTTCATCTTGACAATAATAAAACTAACTGAGAATAAATAAATTATGAGAATTCCCGAAATGATCACCAAAAATAATTACCGGGTAGTTCTTTAAGGAACGAATTAATTCTTTGAGGAAATGAATGGATCTTCTAGAGAATGTGTATGTTGATCTTGGGGGCATGACTAATTCAAAAAGGCCATCAGGCACTGTTACACCACAGCCCTGATTTTTCCTCATTTTGTTTCCTGGGAAAAAAATGATCACAGGGTAGCATAACATAAGTTATTATTCATTCAAAATATTTCCGCGATTCTGATTGGCTAAAGGCACACGTTTAATTCACCATAACCAGTTACTGATGACCAAATTTGGAAGAATTTTGACTTTAACGAGGAAATGACGTCAAAAATGCAGCGTTTTCGCAGGTTAAGGCACCGTTAACCGAGAAGACCTGGGGACGAGGTTGAGTTGTTTTGATTGTGAACTTGAAAAATGGCGGACATTTCACTCATTTCAAGAGTAAGAACTAGGCGGAAAAGTAGATTAAAACATGGCAAGAACAGCAAGAAGACAACTTGAAGGGCGACATCTGCTATTTGAAGAATATTTGCGGGGCTGGACAAACCTAAACGTACACTATCGAAGATGAACTGAACATCGATGGATCGATGGAGGTAAGCATGTTTTAGCTACGTTTTCAAACTAGGAATTATTTTGAATGAATAATAAAACAGTTATTGAATTCGGCTTTCGTATCTTATGAAGAATTATGGAGATCGAGGAGGGTGTTATCCGCCTCGGCCTATGGCCTCGACCTTACTTTCATGTGACACTGGTCAGTGGACACCCTTTTTGACAGCTGTCAATTGAACATAACATGGATGCCCATAGGGATGTCCACTATCAAAGTTACACAGTTTGTATATGGACACCTACATGTAGCTTGTAATGCCTGGTCATTAAAAGTTAATAATGCCCGGTTAGCAGCCAATCTCAGCACGCATACTACTGTAGCCATATTATAAAGTCTTGTTACATTTTGCTACTTAAGAATTAGTCGCCAAAAGTGACGTGAATATCGGCGAATAGTCACAGAGACGAAGTCGAGGTGACTATTCGCCGATATTCATGTCACCTGAGGTGACTAATTGTTTTAGTATAATTACATTGATGATTATTCAAGAAAATAAAAGTATTGATCAATTTCCAACTCCGAAACATCAAAAAATCTGGCTGCCATTTTGAAAACTTCTAGCCATCAATATCATAATCACCACGCGGTGATTATAGCGGGATAAAGCAAAGCTCCTAGCCAATCACAGCGCTCTATTTTCGATAATCATCAACGTAATTATACTAAAATTGTATATTTGATTGGATTTTTCTGATTTACCTCAGTATTATTGTATGCACTGAAATCTCCAAGAGCAATCATGGAACCTTGGAACGCTACAACAGCAATCACTAAGAAATATAATCACCAAAAATAATTACAGTTGAACCGGCAAAACCGTGAACACTCAAAATATTTCAGGAATTCTTTTAATATTGTGCTACGACCAATCACAGCAAAGATACGGACACGCAAACTACCAGTAGCCACAAAACCACAAACTAATGAACATTCCTGCTTGTGGTTTTGTCATGCCTGACTGGCTTTTTTCTTGCGACACAAAACATTTGTCGTGTTCATTGTTTACCCAGTTTAACTGTGAAAGAAAGTAACCAAAAAAATTGTATTTTTCTATTAAAAGAAAGGCCCTTTAAGGTCTACCTTTTTGGTACCCAGTAATTGATTTTGCAATTTAAACAAAAAGGAAAAGTCTAAGATTATTTTTTTTGTAATATTTGTATTGCATTGATTCAGTCTTTCCTTGAAACAATATGGAGTATCCAGTGACCCTTACATGCTAAATTAGCACCCACCCCTCCCTGCTTACATTCTATTTCTTGTTTTTATTTTTTGTTTTCATTTTTTATGGCAAACAACATGTATCATCCTTGAAAATGGTAAAATACAAAGAAGTTTACATGACAGGCTGACCTTGTTGTTTCTAAATGTGAATGCAACAGGAATAAACAGCATTACTTATTATTACTTATTAATAAAATAATGATTATATGAAAATTCCTTTTTTAAAGCTTCTAAAACTAATTTGTGTTGCATATTGTTTCACATGCTACCTGAAAATAAATATATTTGCCAAATAACAATACTAACATTTATGACATTACCATGGTTGTGACATTTTTAAAAACAAGACATCTCTTGACTACAAAAAATATTTTAAAATTCTATGTTCAATTGTTGATATATAAGTCAATACATTATTCACCTGTCACAAAAATTTGTTAAGACATGTCTTGCAGCATCCTTTAGGGAAATATTTAATACCGTAATATTACTTTGGAATTTTTAATAATGCATTGCAAGAGTTGCTCCTTGATTTTTGACAATCATTTTAAAAAACCAAACAACAAAAATTAGAAGAATAAAACTTTAACGAATATTCAAAAACAGATAGCCATAATGTTACTTTTTTAATTGATCACCTGCTGTTCAAAACTTGTCAAAATTATAAAAATCAGAAGTCTTTTATATTTAGAATCAAAATAGAATACACAATGGAGAATTAAATTTTCAAAGAAATGAAATACAATTAGTTTCCTTTTTTTTTCTCATGAAAATAATAAATTGTTGAGAAAAATTATCATTTTCTTCTAAACATAAATATAAGTCTTAAGGCAGTTTTACAATATTGCAAAAGTAAAACACTATACTTAAAACAACAGTTGAAATCTGTTAGGTTTTAAAATTTCAAAAAGAATGTATACATTAGAAAAAACCTTTTAATCTGTCGTCAACCATATGCACATGTTAACACATCTTTGACATTGTCACTTTCCGAGGTACAATGTTTTTAATCGCATCTGACAACGTTTTGAGTTCTGTTTAGCTAAACTCGTCGCTAGGGGTCTAATTTTAAGCAAGATTGACGTTTCATGGGTTCTCATGATCAGTCTCTTTTATTGCAACCTTTGTTTACTAATGGCGAGCGAAATCAATCGATTAACTGATTTTGTTAAAAAACGACCTGGGCGGAAAACCTTTAAGCTTATACATTGGTCAAGTGATTTACGCAAGGAAGCTTTTATCAGATCAGTACAGCTGACTGAACCAATTGAAATTTACCGAGAAGTGCATGGGTTTAATATTAAAATTAAAAGTTGTATCATTGTAATGATTAGCTATGATTTGCAAATTACGCCACGCCACAACTCGCAATTGGAACATTCTCACTTCAACGCAAAAACAAGGAATGTACTCTCACTTTACCAATTTACCGTCGCTGAGCAAACTTAACGATCATGAAATGTAAACTGCAAGCTCACCTTGGAAAATGTCGCATCCGAAGAAAATCTTCGAAGCTCTAGACAGAGCCACTTGGCTTTGTTCCGGCGGGCGCCGAACTTCCAACACTCTATCCATTTTAAACAAAAGACTTTATGATGTCGAAAAAATTTCCCCACTACAATCAGGAAGTTTCAAGTATTGTTAAAGAGGAGCTAATTTCGCCACACAGTGGTAAAGTTCAATTGCAATTATTTTCATCATTGGGCAATCGCCCGTTACTAAACCATCCCTTGTCCGGCTTTGTGCAACAATTGGCTCAAAAATGCACTCTTCATATCCGGTTAGGGATACCATACAATAAACAATGGAAGATCAAGTTGAAGTCTACTTAGAGAGTAAAAAACCATGAACTCTTTCACACAGCACGATCTTTCATTCCGATACAATACAACAACAGGTCTGAACAAATTACCCAGCCATCATTGCGAACTCCTGAGCCGCCAGTCGCGGCTGGCGCGATAATCTACGTTTTTAAAAGAATAATAAACTTCGTATCAGTTGAATTCCAAAAAAATGGTCCATTTTTGTTATTTCAGTCTATGTCTAGGCATTGAAACTGTTTCGTCTTCTATTGCTACGGATTGCAAGGATGGACATGGATTGAAACTTAAGAAAGTTGGGCCAACTTTTTCAATTTACAGCTCACTTCAGATAACAGGCGACCTCCATGATATTCATCCTCTCTTGAGGATATAAAAAACTTTTAGGTCTTTTAGGATTTTGGGTTTCTCTGTGCTTTCAATAAAAAATGCAATCCCCATCTTGCAGATTCCGCAAAAGCCTTCGTCATGGCAGAGAAATTCGGTAAGGGTTAGGGTAGAAATGAATCAAAATTAATTGCTTCTGAACCTTTTTGCATTACACTAGGTCGCGTGTTATCCGAAACTGATGTAAAGCAGCAAAAAACGAATCACCAACAGATTATTATGGTTAGGCGGCTCCCTGATGAAAATTATTTGATAAGTCTTAACTCTTCAGGAGTATTTTTTGATAAGTAAAGGCACTTAAATTTAGTGAAAGTAATGACCGTATCTGACTTCTTCACAGAGTTGACCTATAAAAACCGTGTAATATCCTTGCGAGATCTCGTGACGAAGCACTGAAATAACCCCTTTATGCAACAAGCTATACGATTTTGACAGCCCATTTGAACTGCGACCGGAAGCTTTGTAATGAAAAACTCTTGGTCTGCTCTCGTAACATCCTTGGAGACCCAGGGGCAGATAGTGGGAGCGCGGGAAAGTCTGAAACGGGCGGGAAAATATTGGACGAAGAAAAGTAAAGAAAGGCAAGAAGAGCCCCTGGGGACAATGTCTCACCAGACCAGTTCCAAACGGTCGCCGCCGTTCTGGCTTCTGATTGGTGCCAGAAAACTTTTGTGTTTTTCTGCCCAATCAGAAGGTAGAACGGCGGCGACCGTTTGGAACTGGTCTGGTGAGACCCCAGAGGCTCTTCTCGCCGTTCTTTACTTTTCTTCGTGCCATATTTTCCCGCCCGTTTAGACTTTCCCTCGCGCCCACTAACTGCCCCTGGGTCTCTGAGGATGCTCCCGTAACCGACCGCTACCACTTTTCTGTAGAACCGGGTGGTTTTTTCCCTTTGTAGTTAAAGTAGCTAAATACGTACTGTCAGTCTCCTGGTACTGTCTAAATGCAGTTCGGATTTGTAGTGTATTTATTTTTTTAAGACTTCTGTCGGAAAGTGGAAAGCTCAAATTTATCAGGAACAAAATAACATATTCATAAGACAAACTGCAACGTTTGTTAGGTAAAACGTAAGATTTCGATCGTTACAATTGCGACATTGTTGGCTTAAAACAACCTTTATCTCAAATTTAGATTCAGTCAAATTCAGTAATGAGACTTCCTTATGAACTCACACACAGCTTACCTCATTTTTTTAATTGAGTCACATCATCATAGCTCATTACTTAACGATATAGTAACCGCACTTAAGAGTTTGTAAAATGTAGCAAGGTTTCTGACTTCTCTACTGTAAACTAGAGAGGAGTTCGTTGTACTGCTTAACTACAGCCTGCTAGCAAGCTCCATTTGTGAGCGAAGCGAGCCGCGAGGAATTTGCGTTTCCTTTCGCCTGCTGCTCTCCGTCTCGCGACTGTCCCGTATGGAGAGCTTGCTCGCAGGCTAGCTGAACTAGGACAGGAAAACCCTTGTCGCACGTCTTTGAACTCCCTCAACTAGCTTTTTTTGAGCGGTAGACCTCGGGCTAAAGATTTCAGAGGTATAATCAAAATGGGAGGGCGATCCCGCACCTATTTGAAAGATTGTTTTTGATTAGCTGTGAAAACAATTGGAATTGTCACATGACAATGCCCCCTATCCCTGAAAAAAAATGGAAGTGCAGATTAAAGGGGACCAGTGAAATAAGAGGTTTAGAACGAAGATGGAAGCGCAAAAGGGCCAGGTAGGGAGGTCTAAATGTCTGTGTATCTCATACTGGGCGTTTTTAATATGTTGATGGTACGGCGAATGAATCCTAGCAGATGTTTTTATAACTATATAGAATTCTTGACAAACACGAAGAATGTTTTCTACCACTTAAATTCAATACTGGAAGTCTAAAATGGAAGAAACTTAATCATGTTACTGTTAGAAATACATACAGAAGGCTCTAATGCAAGTTCTGTCCTAGCAACAGTTGTTGAATACCGCGACGCTAAGTACGCTATCAGGTCTATCAGTAACCCATCTGATATATATGGGCACCACATGCCGCCATGATTTATAAATCCCTTGTTCATAATGGCATGCCGTCAATTTACTTTTTGGAAACAGATCTCTTCGTGATACCTCAGGTGATCATTGTTGTATACATATACAGGCAGACTGCAAAAGCCAAAATGAAGCAAATTATATCCTACTCGTGCGACTTGTCTTGCCTTTCGTGTTCATTGCATCTTGAAAATCACTCGTTCATAACGCGGTGAACGGTTTCGTTAAAAAGTTGGAAAAGACAGTCTCCAATGATCCCGTGACGCAATATAGTGCTTTCCTGCCACTTGCATTTAGATGTAGGCGGTGGGGTTACTGAAAATTCAAAATTACCAGTGCGGGAGGGTTTCACGCCAGCTTTATGTGCGAGCATTCCCATATAAACGTCGTCGAATCTGAATTTTGGTACTACATCAAATAGATCTACGAACAAAAGAATGACATCATTTGAGAATACAACTCCAAAACCGGGACAAAACGGTGGATAGTGATTTCCGCTGTACTCTTGTTTGGAAACCCCAAATTTGCCATCTCTTAACACAACGGGATTTGCATTACGCCCCAAGTACAGCTTTTCTTGTGGTGTACTGGGCAATTTCAAAAACGAAATAAGTGCTTTCGTGTTCGCAAAGGTATCGTCGTCCATTTTTAACAAAAAGGAGAACTTGCAGTATCTGGCAGCCCATTCAAATCCCATGCGTATTTTCAGAGATTGATTATAGTAATGATCGTAGTAATCTGCTCTTATTAAATCTCCGAAGAGTTTGTCTTCTTTGAACAATACGTTTGACTCGCTCTGCACTCGCGTTTGAGCTACAAGGAAAACGGTCTTCCATTGAGGTTCCACAGAAGTATCTGTTCCCCAAGTTTGGCGTATGTCGCTCCTTCTTTGAATAAAAGCGGGGGCTGATGAAACCAGGATAAGAAGAAAGTAATGCTGCAAACAAACTTTTGTTGTTATGAGGGTCGTTTTGTGCCTAAATGATCTGCTTTGTATTTCAGTCGGTAAACTTTGCTTTCTGTCTATTACTTCATCCGTTTCTTTCTGCCGTAGCAATTTCCTCTCTGACTCGGCTGCAAAGAGTGGGGAATTAAAACGTACAGCGTTCTCCGGCTTTTTTACGCTTACTTGATTTATCCAAGCACTAGTGGCATATCGATTGGAATAAATAGGCATTGTGTAAAGGAAAAGGATAGACCAAGTCGTGAATCCAAGCTCTGCCAAAGCCTGAAAATAATGTCCCACTCTTTTCTTGATAAACCTTTTAAACTGAACTTTCATTTTTGTTGATTACTCGTGAATAATGTCTTGGTTTTGGATCGATGTCGCCACTGTGGGCATGTTCTGTGTTTGCAGAATGATGCAAAATAAGGGCTGTGTATGGCGTCAGATCGGGGACAAAATTTCGTGGCCTTGGAAACACTTCTTCGCTTCGAAAATTGTTCTTCAAGTCATTGTCTGTTGTCTTCGTGGCGTCGGTTCCATGTCTTGGAGTCGTCGCATCCCTCGTTTCATCGTAGTGTTTTCTTCGGGGCACCGCTGGCTTTTCTTCGTGGCGTCGCTATGGGGTTATGTCGTCGTGGCGTCATTTTTAGGGACCTTAAGCAACAACGATGACGAAGGCAGTGAAAACGTCGCTAAAAAAATGAATTTGCGTTCTTACAAAGTTAATCGCGTCTATTTGGACCCGCTTAATATGTCAAATGTAGGCGACTTTTCCTGGAGTTGAATTCTTAAGGATTTTATTCAGGATCAAAAAAAAGGAAGGAAAATTCGTCGTCGTATGTCCACGTCCTCCATAAAACGTCAAATTAGGAGGTTTCACGTCGTAGTCGTGCAGTGGACGTCAAAGAAATGTACTAAAAAGCGTGATGCACGTACAGAGCTATTGTTTTTTTGAAGTCGTCGTTGTGGTCGTCGTCGTAGTTGCTTAAGCTCCCTTTTATGTCTTCGTGTCGTCGGATCTTCCTTTCGACTGCGCTACATACTTGGGTAGGTACTTGATGTATCGGGACATACATTGCACCGACTTTACTTACCTTGTTACTCTGTTACCTTATTGCTCTGTCCCCTGCTGTCATTTTTTAAATTTTAGTATATTTTTCATGACAAATCACAATTTTTTTCCCGTATAGACGCGTTTTTTTTTTTTTTTTGGGGGGGGGGGGGGGGGGGGAAGTAAGCTCGTGGTTATGGTACTGTGTAATTGAAATGAGTAAATAAATAAATAAATAAATAAATTACCCGTTAGTGACTGATCAAGAATGAAAACAAGAGACTTTAATTGCATGATGTTACTTGTTTACCTCCATGACAGGATGTTTTTGTCTTGGTTGTACTCTCAGGGGCGCCCAACGACGGTTTCCTCCTAGATGCATTGAAAGCTCTTGTTAGGCTATCCAGAGTACTTTTAAATCTCCAGAATTTCATTCTAAGCGGCGCTATAAAATTTGTATCTGTTCTGTCATCCTACGGATTTTGAGTCTTTTCAAAATTACAAGGGCTTCAATATAATTTTCCCGAAAATTCTAGATGCAATTTAACGTTTCACAAAAGTGAGAATTTTTCTGATTCCTCTCTCCATGACATTTATTAATCCGAACATTTTAGGTTTTCAGTTTTTCAAGAAAAAATAGCCTTACCTGGAGAGTAAAATATGAAAAATATTCTATCTAAATAGAGAAGCTTCGAAAATTGCCCCACCTTATAGAGCGTTTTCACATGACGTCACGGCGGCCATATTGGTGTTCCAAAACAATGAAACGGCGGCCATGTTGGTGTACCAACAAAATCCTCTTGGAGTTGAACGCTTTTCCCTTGTAAATGCTTTCTTTTGTTCCAATAAATTAGCATAGCTGCTGGCCACGTGAGTGAAAACGCTCTATACTCGTCAGGCGGATCGACCAACCTCAGTACAGACTGAAGACACTGAACATAGCGTCTCCTGTCCTGATTTCGCAAAGTTCTAAACTAGTTTCATGAAAGGGGTTCCATTTGTTGAAAGAAGGTGCAAGGCTTCTGATTGGTCGCGTGGGAACTGTGCTTCAACTAATCAGAAGCACTACTCAGAATTGGGTAGCGACGCGTCATCGTATGGAATTGCTGCGCTCGTTTCTCAGACGTCATTTCGCTGGGAAACCAGTGGTAACGTCGCAAAATGTCGGCTGTTTTATCTTGACCAGCTGCAATTTAACTTGATGAAACTTCATTCGCAATCAATTTCATTCGCAATCAATTTAAATTGCTGCACCAAAGAGTCTTAAACTAAACTATCGCGTCATTCTTGTAGGCATTTTAGTACTGTTTTATAAGCCTCTTTATATTCTTTTTTCATTACTGAACCATAAATCACTGGATTTACAGCACTACTGCCTACTGACAAAAGTAAAAACTTTTAGCATGTAGACTTGGCGTGGAAGTGTGTAATAACCACCAATAACTTTGTAAAGATTAGTGATAAATGACGGAGTCCAACAAATGAAAAAGGCCAAAACAGTCACCAGTAACATAACTGTGATTTTTAGTTCTTCAGCCAACGCTGTCGAATTTTCATCGCGAAGAGAGGAATTGCCGACCTGAACATAATGCGCGTGGATTTTTTTAAATACTTCGTAATAACTGAAAACGATCGTACAAAAAGAAAACGAAACTACTGTAGAATAACAAAACGTAGAAATAGCATTGGAAGTGCTCAAAGTTCTTCGGAACATCTTCGAAAGTTTTCGGCTGCATTCGAAATGACGATTTCGGAAGTCCCGTTCATGACAATGCAAAAATCTCACCCATTTGACCAGAAAAAGTCGGCAGGTATAGTACGTATAAGAGGAGGGATGTTCCCAGCCGCACCGAGGGACGTTGACCGGAGGATTAAGTTCTGCTTTGTTTGGCCCTTCGCCTGGTTGTAACACACGAGTTAGTTGATGGTGAGTATTAAAAGTTATCAGTGTTCTTTGGCGTACCTGTTTATCTCGTCTGACTTTAGTATCTTCTCACCGACAACATAAGAGGAGCGAGAACCATCAAAAAATGGTGTGGGAATACCTCATGAAGGTTAAAATAAAGTGACATACAGATGTTTTAAGGGATCACCACAACTGGCTAATAACAGTGAACTACTCAACGGGTTTATTTTATAAGGTGAAGTGAATCTTGTGTTCTTATTGGCTGCCCACTCGCGACTTCCTTTTATTTTCCAGCAAGAAAAACGCTGTTTTAAATTTGGCATAAAATCAGATTATATGTCCAAGAAGACGGGATATTTCGTTCTTTGTCTGTTCCCTTTAATAGACCTTGATGACAGCTTAAAAATAAGGTGGGGGCCCCGCCCGGGACGGTCCGATGTCCCTCTTTTAGATCCATCACTGGCTTGACAAAATTATTCAGACACTGTCCTCAAACGGACAGAGAGGGAAAACTAGAATTTTTCCTTTTCTTAATCAAGCCGGTAGAACGTCAGGAATTCCATCTAAAGTAGCTTTGTCCCCGATTGTTTGCTAAAAATGCCCATGCATATTAAGCCTATATTTTACGTTTTCGGAAAGCTTACGGTCATGTCAGTTCAGAAGTGAATGATGCTGCTGCTTCCATGCCTACAGTATTGTTTTCTTTGCCGCGATAATTTTTTTAATAAAAAATAAAGCTTTAAAGGACAGGTGTGGTAAGTGACCGATTATAAAATATTTATAACTTCTCTTTTGCCCACTGTTTGCATAGTTTATGGACCAGAGAATCTTGTAAAGGCTTATGTGCGTTTTTCATTTCAATGTTATTTTTCGATCGCGTTATAAAGCGATATGTTATTATAATAAATTGCCATGATCGAACGATAAATAGGTGGCAGCTGCCAAAAGACAATTTTGCCTTTAAATCTTGAAAGGTGAGTAAAATGTAGGTAAAGATTATGACTATATTTGCATCAATTAAGTTTGCCTTTCTCGTAGATATATTGTTTGCTTTTGTCCTATCATGTTTACTTTCACTTAGTTAGTCCTTCGATGCTTTCACTCTGGTCGCAGCTTTGGGCTCAGTTTAAAAGATGACAGAAAATCTGTGTCATAAAAGCTGGATATGGAGGCCAAACTAGATGACGATACAACATGGAATTTTGAATATGAATCGAAACTGGAATCAGTAAATTTTTGTCGACGCACGTTAAAAAATGCATCTTTGTAAGCGCTAAATTCAACGAATAACAGCGGAGCCAAACTATTATATTTGAGATGTTAAAATGAACCTTATTTTTCTTTTGTATTTAGGGCTTATTGGTTATAGTTTTTGTCCTTTGCGTATAAAGAAATGGTCTATTGAAATTGCTATTATGGAAAACATAAGGCGAAAGAAAATCTTCCCAAGGAACACGTTTGGAACGTATAGTTGCTAATTAGACAGTGCTGGGGCTGAGACAACACGGTGGAGGCATCGCCTATTTTGCTTTCGTACACGGTCGTTGCCACTATTGGTCACTAAGCCTTTGTAGTCATGATAAATGTAATATATTTCCTTGATCAAGTTACAATAAGCTAAGACAAATAATACGATTTTGAATAGTCTTAGAAAGAACGACGTTGAAGCGCAAGTTGAATTTACGTTCACAGTTATGGAAAAGGCTAGGGTCACCTGATGTTATTGATGCATCAGTTAGGAAAGACGGTTTGGTGTGGTAGTGAACAGGTATTAAAAGTAGAGAAGTTAGGATAAGAAAAATCCGGATTCGAGGTCCGGGACCGACCCTGGGCTGTGATCTTTTTTCTTTTCAATATAATTACTCTCAATAACAGGTAAAAAATTTTTGAATTGTCTTAAGAGGGACAGAGACCATTCACGAATAGGGAAATTTTTTTCTCAGGCTTCACCGGGGCGTTGCACTTTTTTTCATTTTTCATTTTAGTCTGCGTTGATGGTTTGTGTTGCAAACCGAAATACCGGGCAAATATAATTCACCATTTGATTTTCGTTTTCTTTCCTTACATTTTTTCTCTCACTCTTCTCCCAGTATCCGGATCATTACGTTCAGTAATTTGTAATTTGGTTTTGGAGATCTTACTGATTCAGGTCTACTGACGAGAAGAACCCCATAGTATTCAATCAAAATATTTCGTCGTTTCTGATTGGATCCACTCCCCCGGCTAATTCTTCATAACCAACTGGCGCTTACCATATTTGAAGATGGGAGCCTCGATGTCAGCCTCATTTAATGATTGGTAGTTATTAGACCCGATGCAAGAATATGACCCGCTGGGTTAATATTCTTTTGCTTAAATTGAACTAGCCTGACAAGCGTCACTATCATTGAGAAAATGTGTTCCTTTTGAATTTTGTACTGAAGAACCAGGGTAGCCAGGCTAATTTCAATTTAAACAAAATAATATTAATCCAGGAGCCATTTTTGCATTGGGTTGATAATCATAGAATTGTGGCACTACGAATTTTCCACCGAACACTGCTCCATAGCATAGTCGTCGCTGTCTAAGAATAGATATGCGTTCATAATAATAACAATAATAAAAATAATAATAATATTCAGAAGACAGCTTTGTTGGGAACAGCAAGTGTCTTAAGGAAGGTATTGGAAAGTTGAAGGAGGAGAACTAACCCAAGGAACCTTTCGCTATTGGCTATATCTCGCTCCCTTGGTGTAATGTCGGTACAACATCCACCAGAGCTAAAGCATTTCGTTGATGATGATGATGATGATAATAATAATAATAATAATAATAATAATAATAATAATAATAGTATGAACAGAAGCCGGAGAGAGTGGTGGAAAGTGAAAACTCCAAGATACTGTGGGATTTCACAATCCGGTGTGATCGGAAAATCGAGGCTGGAAGACCAGACATTGTCTTTATTGATAAGAAGGAGAGAGAGGTTGTCATAATTGATGTTGCCATCCCAGGTGATGACAGGGTGAAAGATAAGGAACTTGAGAAGGTAGAGAAATACCAATTATTGAAGGATGAAATTGCAAAGGTCTGGTGCATGGGGAAAGTCATTGTAATTCCTGTTGTTATTGGAGCCCTTGGAGCCGCCTCAGTTAACTTTAAAGGAGTACATGAAGCGAATCGGCGTAAACGTGAAGTTGGAAGTTATCCAGAAAACAGCATTGTTGGGGACAGCAAAGATACTAAGGAAAGTACTGTCCCTGTAACAGGAAGGAAAAGAGAGACCTGGGACCCGTGGTGACTTGTTGTAACCCGCTCCTAAGGACTATAAACCAGGCTGAACATCTTGCCTGAGTCTACAAGGAATGGACATAATAATAGTAATGATAACAGGAGATGGGCTCCTGCTAATAATAATAATAATAATAATAATAATAATAATAATAATAATAAAAATAATAGTAATAATAGTAATAATGAATTAGATTTATATAGCGCTAAAATATTATAAAATATTCTAAAGCGCTTTACAAAGAAACATTTAAAAAGGGGGAAAAATTTATGTGCAATCAGAGTTGGACTCTAGTTGGTCGTATTTTACTAGGGAGGTTGTTCCAGAAGGTCCCGTGTGCGAAGGCGCGCGATCACCAACCTTTCAAAAGCAACAAACAAATATTTACGAGTTTAGCAAACTATAATTTTTTTTATCTTAGTTCGTCGCAAGTTAAAGTCAGTGATACAAGCTAAAGTTCGGAGAAGCTACTAGTTATTATGTGCATGATGCTGTCAACAGGAAAAACACTTCTCATAAGAACGCTTCTACTTCTGTTTTACGGCTTTGTTGGGGCGGGAATTTTTACCCTAATTGAAAGGCGAGAGGAAAGCTACAAAGAGACATCAAAAAGAATGATACAACAGCTGAAAAAGAACTTTACTCAATGCCGCATCATGACAGATGAAGAGTTTGAGGTTTTCGTAATTGCTGCGTACAGAGCTGTACACACTGGTAAAACACTGGACTGGACTTACTTCAGGGCTGTGGATTTCACATATTCAGCCATGACAACCATTGGTTAGTTTTTCTATTTACTGACTATATCGCTAGCCTGAGAGAACAGCCGACATTTTGCGACACCGCCGCTGGTTTCTTCGCGAGATGATTTCTGAGGAAAAAGCGCAGAAATTCCATACTGATGACGCGTCACTCCCCAGATCCGGGTAGTGCTTCTGATTGGTTGAAAAAATTTCCCACGCGGCATGACCAATAAGAAGCATTACCCGGATCTGGGTAGTGCTTCTGATTGGTTGAAAAAATTTCCCACGCGGCATGAGCAATAAGAAGCATTACCTAGATCTGGGTAATGCTGAGTCATCAGCATGAAATTTCTGCCCTCGTTTCTCAGATATCATTTCGCGTGGAAAACAGTAGTGGCGTAGCGAAATGTCGGCTGTTTTCTCAGGCTAGTCTACTGCCTCTTCAGTAGAGTTTAAAGCCAAAGCCAATCTGAACAGGGTAGGGTCCATCCTAACCCATCCTTGTATAGCACATACACCTAGGCCGAGTTGTTCGAAGCTGTGTTAAGGTAACCCAGGGTTAGTGCGAAATTTGATTTCGGATATAAGAGCTTAAAAAGCAAATTCAGTTTAATTCTCTTAGCCTACAATTTGATGATTGGGTACTCTAAAAAGAATAGAGAAAATTATCGGAGAGAGTGCTTTTGATAAAAAGGAAAAGAAACCCGGGTTAAAATTTAACCCCCGGTTAGTGCTAACCGGTTTTCGAACAACTAGGCCCTGTACAGTAAAAACTCACGAGTAAGAACCTGTTAGGCTTAAAATTTTAAGATAGGCAGGTTCCCTCCATACAAAAACCTGTTTATCCTAAAATTTGAGATAGAACATAAAATTCTGTGCACTTAGGCAAATAAAAAGTCAACATTTAGGATTCTTTTTGAAGACAAAATTATGTACTTTATCACTCCAAATTTACTATGGTATGCTGATTTTATGGAAGGGAATAAGCCAAATGACGGCTAAATACTCTCGGCTACAATTTAGTTTTTATTTAGAAAATAAGCACTTATTTAAGAACCTAACTAGTCTAAATTTGTGGTATTAATTGCCATTTATGTAAAAACCAGTTAAGGTTAACTTGGGAAAATGAGGATTCTTACTCGCAGGTTTTTAATGTAGAACGTTATGGCACAAAGGAGATGGTCAATCGATGTTTAATTTTCCCTAATAAATTGCCAATTATAGCTCGGTGGCAGACGATGCAATAGTCCTGAAAACAAAAGAAGAATATCTCCTTTTCCCAGCAGAAAATAACTCAATCTTAAAGTTAATTTTTTTTTCTCTTCTCTTAGGATACGGGCATTTAACTCCAGTTACTGCATATGGGAAGTTATTCTGCATTGCTTTCTCCTTGTTTGGAATTCCTTTATGTTTGCTGACCCTAAAATCTGCTGGCGTTTTGATCTCCGAGCTTTTAAAGAGAGCTATAATCAACTTCGAGATAAGAACTTTCAAAGTCCCGAATGTGAGGCACTTGGAGTTCAAATGTGCCTTTTTGACGTTAGTTTTGATGGTGATTTTTCTTTCTGTAAGTTCTGCTGTTCAAGTAATTTGGGAAAAATGGACCTTCGTCGACTCTTTTTACACGTGGTTTATAACTTTCTCTACTGTTGGCTTCGGAGATTACATCCCGTTTGAAAGTGTTGTTTCCAGAGAAGATGGTATTCTGGCAGCGGTTTTCCATATATTTGCCACTTTTCCCGCTCTGTGCGGTCTGTGTCTGGTAGCTAGTGTAATCAATACTCTTTTAAGAGTCTTTGACAAACAGGAAGCATCAGAATTCTCTAACTGCTGCTCTGGGCATTCGTTCAATTGTACGAATAGAAAAGTCAAAGATAACCAGGAATTAAAGTTCGTAATAACAGGTACTGCAATAGAGCCTTTGAATGAAGTGAAAAGGTCCCATAGCGTTTAGAATTACCCATTTCTCGTTTGTTGATGGGCAGATGAAACAGTATCAAAGGAATGTATTTGAGAAACTTTGATACATGCTTTATTACATGCCATGAGTGTTTCTTAAAAGGCGTCCTTACACTAATCGGGCGGAGCAGTTGCACTTCATGGGTTCTTCTAGCCCATGGCTACTGAACAAATATCTAAAATTATTATTTTTGTCCTTTTGCATAAGATGCAACTGTCCAAGAATTTCCTCTTTTTATTAGTGAACACGTAGTCTTACTAAGATTAAATCAGAAGGATGACAGAAATTAGATTAGTTTATGAACTTTGTCTTCGTATTCTCAGCTTCGACCTAGGGCTTGTCCCGTAGAAATTAGGAGGGGGTCTTACATGTACTTTTGTCTGTGGTTCTAGCTCGTTATGTAGTAATTTGTCTTGACGAAAAGAACCAAGGTTTCTGATGAATCCGCCATGTTTAACTGTAATGAATTATTGATATCTACGGTATAATTGCATGAACTGACAATCAGCTACCTTAGTCGGGCTTCAATCCATTCCCTCCCATGAATAGCCCGTATCCACCCCACCCCTGTGGATCAACACGTTCCTTGTACCGTTTGTGCGTCATGGTTTGTGATGACATCAGTTTCAACTTTGACATCTTTCTTATGCAGGGGGTAAGGGGCAATTTACCCGTATTTACGGCTACGCGTATGGGTAGAGTCCGTATTCGTACGCGGAAACGGTGTATCTTTTAAGATAAAGGTCTCCAACATTAACGAGAGAAGCCCCATCAGTTGAAGCGCGAGGGATGATGGGAAAGAGAGGAGACTCTTCTTGATCCCTTTCACCTCCCCATCATCTCCTTTGCACCAGATGCCGTCATAGTCCGCTGCGACCGTTCCGTGACCGTTTACAAATGATAAACAACTGTGACGAGTAGGGCTTTCCACAAGTTGTTCGAGATTTTCCAGAAAATTTCCCGTAATTTCTCAAAACGTTGCTCAAAAGTTGCTTAACAAAACAATCAAAAGTTGCTTTTTGTAACGAAAGTTGCTCAGAAAATGCTCGAAAAAACAAAACCTTTTTTGGGTCTGATGCTAAAAGATGCAAATTGTACAACAAAAGTAAGATTTCTAAGCATTTTTGTGAAATTTTGCGACGTAACCAGCGTTGCTAAATAACTTTGTCTTCAATTAAAACCGATAAAATTAATGAGCAACTAAAATTGTTGAATGACCCTCTTCACCCGTTACACTCAAGTCAGTAGAGTGTGAATCTTCGTCCACCATTTTAAATTTTCTCTAAAAACCCCTACCTTACAGCCCGGCTGCTTTTATCTTGCGCCAATGATCTGCCCCGGGGGGTTAGGATTTGGCTCTTTTTTACAGGAAATTCATAAATTGTCTACTAAAACATTGTGAAATATGAAAGTAAGGCTAATTTAAGAACTAAAAGCTACTCTGATATCTCAGAATTAGAAGATAACTAGAGAAATTTCTCAGAATTTAAAAATTTGTTGAAACCGGCGAAAAGAGTTGCTCGAAATACGTATACGAGAAGTTGCCAAAAGGTTGCCGAGCAACTTGTACTTGTGGAAAGCCCTAGGGACGAGTCATCAAACTTTACCCAAAATGACCAAGATTCAGTCAAACACTGCAAACACGACGGAGTATAAAAACGCAAAATACCATGAAAAAGTGGCCCAATTATTCCAGTGAAAATCTTGTTTCACTAGCCTCCTGCACTTCCTTCCATATCATGTAATAAAATCTACAAAAATTGTATTTTATTATTGCTGGTTTTCAGTGTCACGCCATTCAAATAGATCAAAATAAAATACAAAACCTTCCAACAGATAAAGTCCAGAAACAGGGAAATGAAAGGAGGTACATATACAAAGACCCTCGCCAAGATTCAGGTCAGAGGAATATCTCGTATGCGAGATGTCCGAAGAAATGTTTTACCCAAACTTATAAAGATTTGTATGGAGACGCCATGCTGGTGCTCACCTGGATGAGCTCCAACATGGCGGACGGAAACCAACAGAAACATCTGTTACCGAGTTTTTCTACAAAAGCGTGAATTTATTCTTCGAGAAACTCATAAACCTGATAAACATTAAACTAATACTTTTTCCAATACATGAACTGTTTAGATAGCAAAATTTCCTGAAATAAGTCACTTTTTTAACCTACATGACAGCTCCCTTGGCCGTCATGTAAATGCCGCGTCACGCAAAAGCTTAGAGATTCAATCGTACTCTATCACAAAACCAAGAACCCTTTTGAAGCGAAAATTTGTATGAAAATTAGTTTTCAGCTGCCCTAATGGTTTGTGAAAGTAAAATCTAAGTAGGATCGATAGTTTTCTAGTTTGAATTTTAGTGACGTCATGTGGCAGTGATGTGAAACAACAATTGACCAGTAGCACACCAGCTGACACACCCGCGTGGCACACTGACCAGCAGATCCGAATCCAGCTGATAATCCAGAACAATACAGCTGAACAATAAGTAGAAGGTACACCCGCTACAAACTGTACGAAAAGGGTGGAGAAGGCGAGTAGTGACGACAAGCTCCAAACGCGCGTTGCTGCGATGGCGCGTCAGTGGCGCGTCTTAGTCTTAGTCGTCTTAGTCTTAGTAGAATTGCATAGGCTAGCTCCGAAATCACTAAAACAGAGCGATATGAACAGATATGAAGCCCGATCTTCGAGACGGCAACTACTGTCAGCTAAGCAACAGCTGAATCCGGGGGGTACTCCCATAGGTCCGTGCCGTTGAACAGGGTACACTGAGGGTATGAGGGGTGGCGGATGGCACCACGAAAAACGTGGGTCTGGGAAAATTTTGGCAGGATCTCGAAATCTCGGAAGCGTTTTTGATAAGTCTCGAAGTCTCTTTTTTGCATGGTTTGTTTTTACTTTTTTTGAGTCTCGAAACTTTTTTCCAAAGCGTCTAGGGCTCGGATTTTTAACTAGGACCTCGGCGTCTCGGCGAGTCTCGAATTTTACCATTCGCCACCCCTGGTATGGTTTTTTAGGTTCAATTGAACAAAGACAAATGGCAGATGACCTGTTAACAGTCAGCTGAACAGTTGAAGCATGTTCAGCTGATGCTTAACGTCCAATCAGCTGTCCAATGAATGTTACAGAAACGATATAAAGGGTTAACCCGTTTTTAGGCTATCCAGGGTACTTTTAGATCTCTAAAAATGCATTCTACGCGGCGCTATAAAATTTGTATCTGTTCGGTTGTCTTTTCGAAATTATTGGCGCGTCAGTATAACTTTCCCGAAAATCGAAAAATAGTCAAACCTCTGAAACCTGGGGAGTGAAAAATTAAACTTCAGAAAATCGTAGGGAACCTATTAGATAAGTTTCAAAAATTGTTAAAGAATGGAACGGACACCTAGAACTTTTTAGCTGTCCTTAAGTAAATTAAGGAAAATTCTAGGCAATATTTGCTTCTCCGGACAGATATCCAGCAACAGAAAACCGCATTCGCTGGGTGCCCCTGAAAATACTTCAAAACGGAAGGGAAATGTAGGTGCGGAATATGACCTGTATGACAGCTATTTCAGAAAGTAAAACTTCTAGGCTTCAGAGGTTTTGCTTAAGTCAGTGTCAAGTAAACGACTTAAAACAGGTGTGTCTCCTTTGAGCATAGGTTCAGCGTTATTTTCTCGGAATTACTTTTGTCACGTTACCGCGACTCTACAGACGGACCATCGGGGCGGGTCCCGACGGTGTCTTAAGGTTCATTTCCACTGACGCGATTTTCAGGTTTTTGACTACGCACGTTAACGCATGTAAATTTTAATCACGAATTAAATAGAGGCAAAATAAAAAGTGATGAGCTTAAGTGAGAAGTTGAGCGAGGTTCAACTTTTACGCTAACGAGCGAGCTTTCATGCATTGCCTCTATTTTATTTGCGAACGTAAATTTTACGCACGTACGTGACACTGGGAAATCAACCCTTAGAGAGAGACTGTATTCCAACATTAAATAGGGGGAACGGGGGCCACGTAGTATTTAGCAAAAGGGAAAACTTTCTTTAGTGTATTTAATAGGAACTGCTTAAAATGGGGCAGTTGTACAATCAGTTTCCCAACTAATTTTGTATATTGTCAGTATTGTCTGAAAATATTGGGCATGGCCATAGGCGAGAAAAAGGTGATGACTTTCTTTATTATTTTTTTAAATATATATTGTCTTTATTGAATATAAAAGTATAACTACACACCTATATACTGACATGTTTAATATTATTAGTTAAGAAACAGAAGTATATTTAAAATACAGTGTATTAATAAGACTTAGCTTTAAAACATTCCGTAGTAGCTTATTCAAATCCCTAGTGTTTTCGGATAAACGAATTTATTTCCTAAGATTTTCGGAAATAATTTACAGCTTCTAGCACTTTCGCCAAAATTTGCTTGAGAATCTTAGGTTAGAAAACGTCCCCTAAGATTTTCGTGCACAAAAAGTACTGACAGATAACCTAAAGTTTTCGAGCAGACCTTTCACGATTGCTAGAATTTTCAGACAAGGCAAAAAAGCCACCTAGAAATTTCTAAAGACCTTAAGTTCCCCTAGAACATCCGAACAGATAAATATTTCGAAGGACAGCTCCAAACTCACTAAACGAGCTTCTAATACATTGGCGAAACCATTTTAGGTCATTTTAAGGGATTTGGAGACATCGGGTCGTTGGGTGCCCCTGATCTGTTACCGAGTTTTGCTTAAAAAGCGTGAATTTATTCTTCCAGAAACTCATAAACATTTAAGTAATACTTTTTCTAATACATGAACTTTTTAGATAGCAAAATTTCCTGAAATAAGTCATTTTTTTAAAACCTACATGACAGCTCTCTTGGCCATCATGTAAATGCCGCGTCACGCAAAAGCTTAGAAATTCAAGCGTACCACAAAACCAAGAACCCTTTTGAAGCGAACATTTGTGTGAAAATTAGTTTTCAACTGCTCTAATGCATCGTGAAAGTAAAATCTCGGTAGGATCGATGGTTTTTTAGTTTGAATTTTACTGGCGTCATGTGAAAACCAACAATTGTATTGAGGGAGAAATTCAGATTTACACCATGTTATAAACTTAACGTCGTGTGAGCATTAAAACAACAACTACTAGAAGGGTAAGTTTCTTTTACTTGTATCTGGCATTTCCTACAAATTTTAGGAGCGTGACTTTACTCCAAAGAAACATGGGGGAGGCCATAATGCTATAATTTTACAGGAATCTACCGTCGCATTTTCTAAGCCTGGGCTACTTGTGGCCTGGGTTACCTAAAAGATGTACTGCAGATCTACTGCAGAAAATTATTACAACTCTCGGACATGCTTTTTTCTTTTTTTGTTTTTTGTCAAAAACAGCTTGATTCTCAACAATTCTTTGTACAAACCAATGAACTTAATGCTATAAAACTGAAAACAGCAAAAAAAAAAAAAAAAAAAAAAAAGTAGAGGTGGAATGTCAATCATCACGGTTGTTCTCCTTTCGTCATAAACAGCGTATATACCAAGAAATGTATAGCTGCTGACCAGACCTACTTCTTCACCCTCCTCGCGTGATACTCATGTGAATGTACTGTCAGCAAAACACCTTCTTTTGTGGGTTATTTTGGAAAGATTCCGTTGACCAGATGAAACATGCAAGACGGTAGAAGCGAAGAGTCGTTGATAGAAGACAGAGAATCCTCGATCGAGGACGGGCAAACGAACCTTGGACGTCAATCTGGTGAGACATTTTTATTGCAACCGGTTTTTCTCCGCAATATCCCATGCGATGTTAATGTTTAATAATGGTCAAGATTTATGCTTAATATTGAACATTGAGGTGCATATTATATGGTTAATTACTTTATTGGGCGCTTAAGCTTCTCTGAAAGCTTTTCTGATTTCGCAGAATCCTTAGTGACTTTTAGGTATAGTGTTCTACCCAGTTATTATCGCAGCAGATCAATTTAATCTGTTTTTGGTGCTGCTGACAACGACTTTAAGTTAATTACGTAATGCGTGCTTTTTTTCGGTATTTTCATTTTGTGCAGAGAGCAGATGCTGTAAGATTTCGCCTCAGAACCTTGTTTGTATCAGCCATGCATTCTCTGCGTGGGTAAGTAATTCGCTGATTTGTTTTTGATTTTCTGATTCTTTTTTCCTTTAACCCTTCATTTACATAAACTTGCACCTTAAATTCCTAAAGGGCAGTGTAAAATGAAGACTGGGGACTGACTGCGGACTATTGTTTTTAGGGTTAGAAAACAATGGGACTATTTTTGTCATGTACTCATTTGCGTGGTGAAAACAATAGTCCTCAGTCTGCATTTTACACTGATCTTAATTAGCCCTCCTTAACTCAAATGCATCTGCATAATTCAGAAGAAATTTTACCTTGAAATGAGGCATTGAGGGAAAAAAAAATAACTAAATTTGGTACCATTCTGGAATAAGATGTTTTAACTCAATGTTTTTGTTGAGACTGAAAATTAATGGCTAAAACTTCAAACATCCTTGACAAATACCTGAGACTGGAGATTAGCTTAACCTAATCACTCCCAGAAATATTGCAGAAAAATACCTTTTGAGTCTTTCCTGGCTACACTCTGGCCAAAACAAGCCAAAATGACCCAAAACAATGTTTTTAAGTCAAGCACGTAGTAGCCTTTTGTATCTGATGCTAAATATCAGCTTTTGAAGTTTGGGTGTGTGCAAAATTGTCGTATTTTTTTTCTTTTTTCTTTTACTGTTCATTTACTAGGCTTCATTTCAAATTATGGGAGAAGGTTTTGGGAAAACTTTTAGGATCACAGCATGAGATGGAATTTAGTGCAGGTTGATAGTGGATACAGATTTTCATTGGAATTTTCTTGTCAAGTGAGCCTGCTCACAGGTTATAGTTAGCAAAACATAATGTGCTGGTTTTTTAAGATTTTGAGTTGAATATTTGAAAAGTTACTAGGACTTTCAAGAAACAGGCCCCTGTATCTGCATGGGAAGTTGTGAGCTTTACAGAGGTGATAGGTTAAGGTGGTAACAACAGTTCTGCATTAATATTATTGTTATATGATGGTCAATGCCGAGAAATCCAGCTATCAAACATACGGAAAAAGCACTTTTATAACAAAGTGAGTATGTTCCTCCTCCCCAAATGGATTAATATCATGCACTTACACCTCTTTTCACTCAACACTAATAGGGGAGGGGATGAGGTGAGAGGAAGTAATATCCAAACAATACTTATAGGAGAGGGAAGGGCAGCTAATCTTCAACAGCACTGCCTTCTCAATAACACTTAAATCCATTTGCCCCCGAGCCGTTTGTAACTGCCCATGTTTATAGACATCCCTTCTACCGCTCGTGATGTCATTGGACAACTGTGCAGAGTAAGGAGATCTTTCAAACCATACCAGAAGGAGCATGATTGAGTCTACAAGGACATTGGAGAAAAAGGCAAAAAGCCATGCAATATTGACCTGAAAATTTCGATGAAAATCTTCTTCCACTACCCCACCTCCTTTTCCTTTCATCTAATCCTAAGATCCTAAAAGCTTTCTTAAAAACTTTGGAGCCTACTAAATTCATGACAGTGACCAGAAAACCACTTGACTAGCTTCAAAACACCTTTTGTGGCAAAATTTCCAGGCGTGAATGGGGAGGGGAAGGGAAGAAATCTTCCAACATCTCAGTGGTGACAAAAGCTTGTAGTTTATGTACTTGTCTAGTCTAACTGGTAGAATTAAATGTTTCTGAAAAAACCTGGACTATTTTCATAAACTTAAGATTAACTATAATTGGAACTTAACTTCTTACTTCAAGTGTGAAGTACAGTGGAATCCTGTAAATACGGTCACCAGTGGGCCAAAAAAATCTGGCTGTATCAACGGGTGACCGCATTAACGAGGGCTTTTCGTACAAGAAAATGTATGATCGTTTAGCCCCGCAGCCAGGAAAAAGTGGCGGTAATAACGAGGTGACCGTATTACCAAGGTGGCCATAAGGCAGCGTTCCACTGTATCTGATATGAAGATTTGATGATATGCTGATGTACTGATCAATAAAATTATTGTGTGATACTGTAGGGTGATCGCATGTGGCATTTTGCCATTGGATTATACCTGGTTGAACTCACCCCAGGATCCTTACGATTGACAGCTATTTATCAACTTATCAGTACCCTGTGTATCATCATATTTGGTCCTTTGGTAGGGGACTGGGTTGATGCAAACCCACGACTAAAAGGTAAGCACCTCTTACTTTGGAGCTGGCAGAGTAATAATATTGACAGGTGCATCCATTGACCAAATGTTCTCAAATATGTGAAAAGTGTCTCAGATGGTATTCTCTATGCTTTAGAACTTTGTTTGGTTAATATGAGCTGCCCTAAAACTTCTTTATACTTTGGTCATCTCAAAGGTTTTAGGTGACTTTTTTGTCTCATCTGAAACTGTTAGGTACTGCGATGGGTCTGGTCAAAAGTTCAAGGACATAGGGTAGCCTTACTTTCATTAGAAAATTTGAGGGAACATTTTGTCTCTATATTGAAATATCCAGGAGACCTTTATTTAACAATGATTGAAAATCTGAAAAATGAAGAAAACTTCAAAATATCAAAGACAAATGCACTGAACAGTGGTGAGAGCTGAACTGGCAGTCATCAAAGGGAACTTAGTTTCAAGTCCTACTCTGACCATGACTAGCTGGAGCTGTTGCTGGGCATGTCAACACTTTGGGCAGGCTATTGATTACCAACTGGTTCTCCGCCTGTTGGATTCTTAATGTTTTGTTTACCAGCAATAGAGCTGTTTTCGTTTGTCCTAACCCTTTAAATGATTATGCATGAAGGAAAAAAATTATATATGAAGGAAAAAAAAACATCAAAGGAACAAGAGTATAAGAATTTGATTAGTTTTACAGACGAGAAATAAGTATGCACAGCTTTTGACTGGTTTAGCGAACACACCAACTTGGTGAGAAGAAACTGGGCTGCCGACTGAGCAAGCAAACAATGCGTTTTCCATCTTAGTGTTTTCTCTGGCAGGACATAGAAGAGTCTGTTTTTATTTTTCCATTATTGGTTGAGAACACAAAACAACAAGCAATTTTGGAAACCATTTTTCAATGCTAAATGAAAATGGTTCTATTTGTTACACTTACTGGTATTTGCTTGGCCTTGCTTCTACTTGCTGATGATAAATCCCAGAGAAGGAGTACTCAACAACGTTTTATGTGGGGAGGCTCCACCCTAAGATCTAACCCCTTACCCTTTTATATACCATTTTTTTCACATACCTAGTTTAGAACTTTGCATCCCTTTAAATCCTGTAAGTTGACTGTCTTTTAAACATGAATATATCACAAAGCCAGGACTTTTCTCGACTTTTTAAAAGCCACAAAATGCATCTGTCAGCCCTTTATGCGTTTTGACTTTCATATACTTCATCAAGTGAAATCCCTACTCTTTCATATACCTGAACCCTGAAAAAGGTACCTCTCTTGGATGGAGCCTCCCCGTACAGGCCATTGTAAGGAGTTACCCCCCCCCCTAGCTGTATAAAGTAAAGGTCAATTTTCATTATTTCATTTCCAAACTTGATTGATTTTGTATTTTGGTTTAGTTGCCCAGATCTCATTGGTCATTCAAAATGTTGCTGTGATTGTCTGCGGAGTCTTGCTACTGGTTATGTTGGAATTAGAGCAACATATCCAACATCCATTTGTTACTCTTCTTGAAGCTATCATCATCATCTTTGGTTCCATAGCTGACTTGTCCAGTGTTGGTACAAAAATTGCTGTCGAGAAGGACTGGGTAGTAGTGATAGCTGGGTCAGATAAAGCACTCCTTGCAAGTAAGTGGCTAGAGTATGTCTAACCTTTTTTGGAGGGGGGGGGGGGGTGGGGGGTGGAGGAAACCTCTTTTGCCCTCTCCCACCCTACCCCAAGAGTGCTAGCTGATCCTTAGTAAATTCCACTTTGGTGTCCTTACCAAATATTTCTTTCAAAATTGAGTAGAAAATTTGGCTGTGACTGCTAGCCTCTCTCGTTGATCCACTCAGGGTTTCGTCACGCGTTCCTGCCCAACGTGGGGCAGGAACGCGACGCGTGACGCAACCCTAAGAACGTCTGCGTGGAAGGCAATATAACTACAGGCCTAGTTATTTTCTAACTTGCAAAAACGAAAGGTGGCTTTGTTGGGGTGTTGAACCTGACCCCTCTAGAACGTGACGTAATGAGTGAATTTCCTCCAACGGATGCAAGGCTTGGTCTTTCAAAGCCGTTTCATAAATAGATTATCGAGTTAGCAACCAAATCTTTTGTTTCCTTTTCGATACGTTTACAGTTATTGCTTTGTCAAATGGGTGTCTCGATACGCATACCGTAATTGACTTAATAAACTCGCAGGGGGTTTATTTAATTTCAGGGGTCCAAGCGGGGGCGTTGAAAAGAGAGAGGCGTTTATTATCATAACAGTACTGAAACAAGCTCAACAAAAGTAATATGCTTTCGGCAAAGATATTAATTAAGAGAGTATAGAAATAGCGGAACATCCACTCCATCAATAATTGATATGTCTAGGCCGTCTAGAAATCCATGTCGTTCTTTCAAATCCCAACAAAGATGTCAGAATCCTCGCTCAGGGTTATTGTGTTGCCATCGTTACTCCATCCTTACTTTGAACTTGACATTGAACAAGATGAAATACGCAAAGCCTTGTTAATCAAACAAGAATGAATTGCTCCTTTTAGCTAATTCCTAGTATTTTGGAGTAATCCTCATTACACAGCCCGGGGCGTTTACTTTAGACTGCAAAACAGTCGGTTTTTTCTCAAAATCAGCAAAGAAATCGGTAAAGCGTGGCGTATGTGTCTTACGCGCGCGAAGCTCGCGAGCCTCACACGCCGTCTCTCCCCAGTCTCGCTCTCTGTTTTCAACCTCGTTCCAGACCTTTTGTTTGACTGCTCTCGCGTACTTGAATACGCAAAAATACGGACTGTTTTGCAGTCTACGTTTACTTGAGAGGGGCGTCTAATACAATTTTAACAGCGAAGAGGGGGCGTGTATTTGATGGGAGGTGTTTATTTGGAAGTGGGCGTTTATTAAGTCATTTACCGTATTCACCGAAAATCAGGCGTAATGCTTTTATTTTTTTATAGTTGTGTATTCTACTGTTGAATATCTGCAACTGATTCAAACGACCAGTAAAACGGTAACCTGTCAATTCGCGCGAAAGTCATCTCGTCCGAAACCAGAGCTATGTCGTCTAAAATTTAAGTTATGTCGCCCGAATTCCTGAGTCATGTTGCTCGTAGTTTTATCAGGTGTACTTCGTAGAGAAGTAAGTGGAATATAATGTGATAGGATGTTAGGATGTTAGGATGTAGAGCATTAACAAAATGTCGGGCGATATAACTCAGTATTTAGGGCCGACTTAACCATAAAATTGGGGTGTTATTACTTCGACTTTTGGGCGACTTGACCGTAACCAACCTCAGAAGTTAAGTACGCTTCTTCTAAAGAGCTACTACAGTTTATGTTTCACAATTTAAAATGGTCTTCCTTTTTAGAGACAAATTCCATCTTACGACGAATTGATCTTTGCTGCAAAATCTTGGCACCTATCCTCGTTGGCCAGATAATGACGTACATCTCCAAGGTTGCTGGGGTCGTGTTCCTAGCGGGCTGGAACGTGGTTTCGGTCTTTCTAGAGTACTACCTTTTATGGAAAGTGTTTCAGACCGTGTCTGCGTTGTCCCAAAAGGTATTCGATACAAGGCACAAAGATGAGACGGAAGAAGGCTCCTCAGTGGACCTCAACCAAGAGGAGCCACACGGCTCTAGAGGGAGCTTGGAGTCGATAGAAAATAATGACCCAGGAAGGGGCCAAAATGGGACAGAGGCATTGATCCCTTCTGTTAACACCAGAGTTCGAACAGTCCAACGCAAACCAGGGATCTTCAAGCGTTTTAAGAAAAGAATTATAACTTTCAAAAACGGCTGGAATATTTATTTTAGGCAGCCAGTATCCCGTCCTGGTTTGGCCCTTGCCTCGTTGTATTTTACAGTGATATCATTTGGAGCCATCACAACAGGTTATGCATATACACAGTGCCTGAGCGAGTCCATTCTTAGTATTGTCCGTGGTGTTGGGTCGCTGTTTGGTGTCTTCGCAACCTTTGTTTTTCCGATGCTGAGAAATGCCTTTGGCGTTGTACGGTGTGGTTTATTCTCAATGTCGCTGCAGTTTTCCTGCCTTCTCTTGTGTGTCGCGGCAGTTTTCGCGCCTGGATCCCCATTTTTTCTTTTACCGCAGAGTTTAAGAGTAGACACTGTCACGCACCAATGTACCGCGACCCTGTCAAGCTCCTCTCTGCCTCAGTGTGGCGAAGTTCATCTTCCAACACCCATGGTAACTCCGACGTTTCAAAGAATGGTCATGACCAAAGAGCTATCAAGCAGGCATGCCATACCAAGCTATAATACGGTGTATGTGAACTCCACTGTAACTCCGACGTCATCCCTTGTCAAGTCCTCATTTGCAGTCTTCATAAATGCCTCCAAGACGTCATCAACCTCAACCATTTTCCCTAGTGTAACCCCTACCCAAAGCTGCTCCAACGCGACAGAAGCCCCCACCCTTAGCAAATCGTTCTCGTACGTTTCTATCGCCCTGCTTTTAGCTGGTATCGTCACGTCCCGCCTTGGCTTATGGATGTCAGATCTCGCTATCACGCAGCTTTTCCAGGAAACGGTACCTGAGCAAGAGAGAGGAATAGTTGCTGGTATGCAGAAGTCTTTTAACTCTATGCTAGGCTTGGTCATGTTTGGCCTTGTTATCGGTCTCCCCAAGCCGGAACACTTCGGGCTTTTAACTCTAATGTCCGTTTGTGCGGTTGGTACCGGTGCGTTGTTATATGCCTCGTTCGCGTATAAAATCCGCGGTCATCTGTTTCACTTGGAAAAACTGCGAGTTTTCTGTGGAGGATCTACTACTGACAACCAAACAGCTTCGAGATTACAAGATGATCTGGATCTTGAAGATGGCGAGGAAGAAGCCATGATAAGAGGAGCTCTTAGTACAAGGAATGAAAACTTTAAATATTGAGGAATTTGCAAGTTCTAAGGAAAGCAAGTTTTAAGCAGCATTTGGCAACGTGGTGCCATAATATGACAGAGTTACGAGCATTTTTCTCGTCGATCGACCTTTCCCTCTCGACTAGTTGATCTATCGATTAGTTGCCTCTTTTATTTCACATTTAAGGGCTACTGTGATCTGTGTGGCAGAAAGGGAGGGGGATGAGAAATCGCGCGCGCGCGAAGAAAGAAAAAAAATGTTCCTCTCTCTCGCGCGGACCTAAATAAGGTACCCTCCCTCCCTGGGGCATCCTCGCGCTTTTTTTTTGATACAACAAGTATATAATATTTTGATTAAATTGTGAAAGGCAAATATCAACTTTCATTTCCAATCCTTGTGGTCTGGGACGACTACGTAAGTAGGGCCCTTACCCTTTTAGATAGCCTGTACACAGACGTTGTTTTATTTTTCTTTTCGTTCTTTTCGAAAACATTAGCGAGCGCGAACAGCGAAAACGGGCGCGGAGCGCGAGAAAGAAAAATAAACAACGTCTATTTCCTTCTTCCCTACCCCTACTCCCTTGCGCTGGCGGCCAATAAATCCCCCGCGGTTTTCAATTTTTAACACGCCCGCTCGACGGACTTCGAAGAGAAAATAGAGGGTCTGTGAACAGGCTGGCGTTTAGGTGGCTTTTTTCTGGATGACACTTCTGTACTTCCGGGGATTGCTCCTAGAAAATATGGGCTGGGTATGTAGCATTTTTCTGGAAACTATAACCCCATTTCAGGCCGAAGTATGTTATTTCTCCTTTCCTTTTTTACTGAGGGATCGTTTCTCTAAGGTCCCGATAATCGCCAGACCGGGAAGGCTGTTTAATCATTGCCGTATTTTATATTCAGAGGACCTGCAGCCTGCGAGCAAGCTCTCCGCCCCTGAGAGCTTGCTCGCAGGCTATAAGAGGACTAGTTTTTAAAAGTTTTGGTAATGATACCAAACAATTATTGGATAAAGCCAGGACAAAGTGGACTAGTTAGAGAGCTAGATCCCGCCCCAACACCTTTTAGATTGTAATTTTATAAAATATCCTTAGGACCATAAAGTTACCGGCACTTCTGAGAAACGGGCCAGTGAGCCGGTGCTCTGAAGAGTTTAATAATAGAAAGATATTTCTTCTAAACCATGGAGAAAACCTGCCCCGGATGCAAGGGTCACCGTTACAGTCAAACTAACTTTAATGAGCCTTTACATGACAATCTCGTCCCCAGAGGCTCCGTTACTTTTGTCCAGCGCCCGTCCCTGCACAAAAGGATCGCGGCCTCTGGGAACGAGATTGTTTACATGAGCCAATTGCAGCCAATAGGACTCGCGCATGCTCAGATCATTGTGTCTAAAACATCGCTGACGGAATCAATTTCGGATAAAAGGACTGAAAAAAAAAAACCGTTCCTACTGACGCTGCAAATAATTATCTAGCTATTATTACACGACTATGCCCCGAAAGGGAGGTAAATAGTGGTGGATATATACCGAGACGCGAACCGTCGAGGTATACATGTAGTGCTATGTACCGACCCTGTGGGGTATAACAGTTTTAGTATTCACTAAATCAGTTGGATAAAAATGGAAAAGTAATTTTTTTTTGTAAATAAAGGACACCTCTTAGTCACTTTGTTTACGTTTAAATTGACAGTGTTTACAAAAATAGAGGGAAGTCAAAGTGTCAAAGTGTATTTTTATGATTTTGTTGCAAATTCCAGGGGCGGACGGAGGATTTTGTGATAGAGGGGGGCTGGAGATATAGTACACAGTGGCAATTTGGGCGCGATAGCGCCCATCAGGACTGCGAACGGCGCACTTTTCTAGGGAGTGTCGGATGCAAACTCTTCCGGGAAAACTTTTGAGATTGAAGTTCTAGTCTGGGCGCTTAAATTTGCAAATGCCTGGATTCCATAAAATTATTGAACATGCAATGCTAAAATATTTAATAACCCACAAAAGGGGCCCGAACTAGCCAGAACTGGGTAGTGCTTCTGATTGGTCGTACCGTGTGGGAAATTTGGTTCAACCAATCAGAAGAAACTAGCCAGATCTGGGAAGTGACACGTCATCAGTATGGAATTTCTGCGCTCGTTTCTCAGACGTCATTTCGCTGGGAAACCAGTGGTGACGTCACGAAATGTCGGCTGTTTTGTCAGGCTAATCACTACCCAGACCTAGGTAGTACTTGTGATTCGTTGAAGCAAATTTTTAACCAATCAGAAGTACTACTCAGATCTGGATAGTGACACGTCACCAGTATGGAATTTCTTCACTCGTTTCTCAGACGTCATTTCGCGGGGAAATCAGTGGTGGTGGAGTCGCAAAATGTCGGCTGTTTTGTCAGGCTAGTATGAAGGCTGAAGTAAAATCTTTAGTTACTTTATCTAATATCCTATTAAAGTCGAAAAGTGGAAACGATTCAAGTACGCTTTTTAAAACCATCCTTACCACTGATATGAGATGCGGTCCTTGAGATGTGAGGCGACCAAGCATGTAGGTCGATCGTAGGAAAGACTAAAAAATAACCTCGATGTCGAAGCCTGACCAGTACACGAATGTATAAGTATATTTTCCAGTTTATTGCAAAGACTATTTTCGAGTGAACGAGGGCCTCCTGGCCGTTGGGGCCTGGTTCGAGGAACAGACGGTTGAGCGTGGCAGGCGTTTGAGGGGAAAGTGTATGTTAAGGTGAGTGAGAAAACGCGCTAAGAAAGAGAGAAGGCAACGCCGGCCTACAAGGACGCTGTTTGATCCGCTCTTTACGATCAAAAGTGTAAATAACGCGATTGGTCAAGAAATTTATTATGCGTGAACTAGAGAGATACTTGGTCGATCGAAATGGCAAAAATCATTACCATGCTATTATAGGGGAGACGCCCAACGCCACATGCAGAACGCTGAACTACTCTGAAGTTTAGTGATTAGGGTTAGGAAACTGAGTGAATCAAGTTCCATTTAGGATTGTCATACTGGGTTTGAGGTTTAACTTGATTCACTCAGTTTCCTAACCCAACTGACCAAACTTCAGTGTCATTCGGCACTCTGCATTAAGCATTCTGAAAAATACCTCTGCCGCTAATAGCCCATTTTAAAGTTACAGCTGCAAACAAGGCCGCTTGCTTTATTATGTAAATCATGCTGTTCTTATACTATTACTGTTTTCAGCAAAATTTCTATAAGAAAAGGAAAGAGGTTTGTATCAAAGCAAGGTCAGCCTCAGCCTCAAGTTCACTCCAAGGCTACGATACTAAGCCACATCTGTAAAATCGTCTATTTGATTGTCAGCCCTTCTTTCGTAAAAGGTCATGTTTAATATTGCTCAACATCTCATTTCGCGAGACCGTCGCACGAATTAACAAAATGATACCCAGACGCATACCAAGCAAGCTGTGGAGATGAGGGGATGCATAGCGTCACTAGCACGCGGGAAAATTCGCGGAGAGCAATGGGGATGAAGTTTTACTATACTAACATGAATACACAAGACTGCCACTGACATATGGGCTTTGGAAACTTTTATTATTATTAATTCAGTAAATCACAACATCTACAAATGGCGTGCCTACACGACCACAATCTAACAGACAACAATTCCTTGAAAAGAATTTTCAACTTCATTTACAAATTGTGATACCAAAAATATATAAAATTTAACTTTTGGCGTTCTTCTTTCATCGCCTTGCTATTCAAAACAGCCCCACAGCTGTCTGATTTTTGATTGTAAAAAAAGGGTTTGAACAATACTCCAGGCACTCCATCCTTCCTCATTGACGCACAAACGTCTTACCACTGTAATAAAAACGCAAATTACTAAGTGTGCTGCTAATTAACAACTTAAATGACAGACGAGTGTCCTTCAGAATTGAGAATAGACTTTTCACAGTCCCCTGTTTTGCCATAAGATCGTCGAGAGCGAGTGGTTTGCGTTAAGGGCGGCCATCTTGGCTGTTTAGCCTGGCGCTATCTAGGAGTGCGGGGGGGGGGGGGGGGGGGGGACGTTTTGTCAGTGTCGGCAACTTTAAACTAAACCCAAATGCATGCGTTGCTTGAACAACGCGCTCCTTGAACGCGAGCTGCAGTGAGGTTAGGTAAGTCCGTCTTTTTTTCTCGCCTCCTTCCCCCCACCGCAATAAATCCTGACGCCCTCCGTCTCGGTACAAATGAAACTATCGTGCGCTTTCCGGTACGGGTGGCCATCTTCCTGGCGATCTTACAAAAAAATAAGGGAATGTGAACAGTCTAGAGTTGAGAACTGCACCAAAACCAGGCTTAAAGGAGCCGTCACTGACACTCCCATTTTAAAAAGGTTAAAGCATGTCTTCAGGGGCACCCAACGACTGTTTTCTGAAAAATATCTGAAGACGGCTAAAAATTTCTAGATGACCGTTCGTTTCGTGTTTAATTTTCGAAGCTTACCTAATAAATTCCCTACGATTTTCTGAAGTATAATTTCGACGAAAAAAGGAAATCTAAAATATTAGGATTCAAAAATGTGATACGAGAGTAATCCGAAAATTCTCCCTTTCGCAACACGTTAAATTGCATCTGAAAGTTTCGGGAAAATAAAACTGAAGCCCTTGTAATTTCGGAAAGACTCAAGTTTTCCTAGTATGACTGAACAGAAACAGATTTTGTAGCGCCGCTTAGAATGTATTTGTAGATATCTAAAAGTACTCTGAAGCGCCTTAAAAGTTAACTCAGTGTATTTAGGAGGAAACCGTGGTTGGGTGCCCCTGGTGTTTTCGCATCAACTAAATTCTAAAAATGACCCATTTACGTTGCTTAAGACTATATTTAGACAATGAAGCTGTTTCCTGTCGGCTGTTTGCTACAGATGGCAGGGATGGACATGGATTGAAACTTAAAAAAAATTGGGCCAATTTTTTTTTCAAGCTTTAATGCTATATGTCTGCATTTATCACCTAAAAATAAAATAGTTAGTGTTCCCTGAAAAAATTTAATCTTGTTTGAAGTCTTCTGCCCCCTCCACAACCTTCCCCAAGACTTAGTAGAAGCAGGGACTTAACGGTGCGCGTTAACTAAAATACCCTCCCCCCTACCCCCCAAAAAGCGAAAAATAACTCCGCAGGAAGATTTTGTGTTTAGGTAAAAGCACTTAGTAGTGACTTCAATACCCTCCGAGAAGAGGTTTCTTTCTCGCATGGCTTTTAGCATTTGCCAAGTCGTTCGTCGTTCGCGTGGCTTGTCAGTCGCGTTGTTTGCTTGTTTGCGTCCCCGAGAGAAACTACGCGATTGACCAGCGACGCGAGCGACTTCGCAAATGCTAAAAGCCATGCCAGAAAAAAAGCCTCTGCTCGCAGGGTATGACTTCAATGATCTTAAAAAGCAGTACCCTCGTAACCTAGCCCCTTATACTCATAACTAGCAAAACTCTAACGAATGTACTTTCACTTGTTTTCGATTGAAAAAATTTTCCTCAATTGAACATTTTCAATAAGTGGACGACATTTATGGTACTTTTAAAAAAAGAAGAAACTACATACGTGATCGTCTTCTTTTCTGTTGTTTTGGGTTCTGGTTTTGCTCTGTTGAGAACTTTAATAAATTCTGAGGTTCGTGCTCTCATCCTTGAGTGCAGGTATGCCTAACAATAATGACAACAATTGTAGATGATACTCCCACTTCGAGAAAGGGTAATAACTTATTTTTGAGCTGTACTGTACTGTAAAGTGTTAGAGATAAAATACCCTGAAAAAGCCATAACAACAGTAACATACATGTAATCACATTTTTTTTCTTTCTCGCTGAGAACTTGAAAACCCTCGCTGAAGTAAACAAACTCAACATTTCAGTCCCGTAACGCAAAAGTTTCTAATAAAGAATTTTTAAAAATTTAATTAAAGAAAGCAAGCATTGTTTTGGAACCCAAATTCACTTCAGCAATGTTCTTTTGTGGAGGGATCATCTCATGGTTTGCGCAGTTACGTCTCCGGGAGCCCATTTCTCAAAAGTCCCGGACAGTGATTAGTGGATCCGGAAAACTATTGATGTTTACTTACATGATAGAGGTATCAACAGTTTCACAGATAACATGATAAAACTATCAGTTTAGAAAACACAATTACCTGGTTTGTTACATGTACATGTACATGTAGCTACAATCCTGGACAAAAGTCCTTGGGACAGTTTTACAGTATTCATAATTTTTGGGTGCCCTCATTAAACAGTGCATCCTCTTCGAGATTTTCTTGCAGTTCTCCCTTCCCCCCACCCTACACAATTCTTGATGGACGTATCCAACGTACTTTGTGGGGTGGGGGGAGGGGTTGGGTCTTGTGTAAACTGAAAATAGCTGGAGGACACAAATGCAAGTGTCCCAAGACTTCTGCCCATGAATGTAGGATCTGCGTGATTTTTCCCAAGATTTTGATTTGAATATTTGATTTTGTTGGCCGAAAGTTACTGCGAGTTTCGAGAAACTGGCCCCTGAGTAAATAAAATTCCTGATAAATACATGCACAAGTATGTTGGTTTCTGTATCAACTGAACAAGTCTACTGGAAATTTGGACAATTTGGATTTGGAAAGAATCGCAACTTTGGATTGAAAGAACCATATACAAAAAAAGATAACATACCTTTGAACATTTGATATGATAATGCAGGTAATTTCTGAAGGTGTGAATCAAGTTGATGGTGCTCTCACGTGCTTCTGGTTTGGTGTGTCGTGGTTCCAGGACTGTAAAAGAGGAAAAAAAACAGAAACAAAAGAAAAATGAATATTACCACACGTAGTAGGATCAAGATGAGAAAGGCTGGAGGTCTTCTAAAGAGAACTGCTGTCAAATTGCTGTTGCATTGAGTAAGCCGATTACTAGGGATCATTAATATCCTGGGCCGGGTTGTTCAAGGTATTGATGTGGAGAGCATTGTTCTACTTTATTGGTAAAGAGAGGTCCATCTTTCAACACAGGACAGTTTATATTGAACAAATGATATTGCACAGTAGAAAGTGGAATCTCTATTGGGTAGAGCAGAACACAAGAGTCACTTGGAGATTTCACATGCTTAGTAGTAAAGATGAAAAAGTTGAGAACTGACTGAAAAAGACAGCCAACAAAAAAACAAACAAAAAGCCATTTAAAGGAAGTCAACAGTTTTTTGTAGAATACCTACAATGTACAAGGTAAGGATCTATAGAGAGGCAGGGACGTTATGAGCTTGGAAATATTTAGATCAAATGATAGTGGTCTTACTAAATTAATATGGTTTTATTAAATCAAAATAAAGAGAATTCTACAGCTCTTAGAAAGAGTAATCCATGCCTTGGTCTACCGCTTTGGCAGACAACATCCTCCTCCAAACTGCATGTAATTCTTCACAATACTATCACACGCTGCCTCATCTAGTGATAGTTTTTAACATAAACTGTAACAAAAACTGTAGTTTGTGCTAACCAAATGTGATATATCCAATGTTATCTCCTGTTCTTGCACCAGTGCCTTGTAGTTCGATGGGAGGTTCCTTGTGACTGAACAATACCTGTGGAGCTGTCTGACTGGCACGTCGACCTTCCTTGAATTCCTAATATTATCACAAAACAAAACAAGCAAAGACCGAATTTAAATTTAAACTAAATAACTTTTCTAGGCTCTGATACCAATCAGACACTTTCCCGTGAGAATAGAAAAGTAAATTTTGTGTTTTTGATGGCACATTTTATTTAATGTCTGATGCAGTACTTTTGTTTTGGCAAAAACAAAAACTGCTCATTGTGTACAAATTGTATCTTTTCTTGTACCTTGTTACCCTTCTTTTATCAGTTTTTGTGTGTCTCTCTGTTAATATTGTATATTGTATTGTACTCAAGCTAAAAAGAAAAAGAACAGAAAGAAAAAAACCTGGATTGCTGTTTCAAAAATTCAGTTTGTAACCAGTGTATTCCGACCCACACAGTACCCACCTTAAAGTGAAATGAAAAAGCTGACTCCAAACCAAATTCCCATCTTTCACCACCTACCCAACCTTGGACATGGTCCCTTCTACTTACTAATACCTTCTTCACTGCTAACAGTGAAAACCCTGAACCATGGTTCATTAGTAGGGCTCACACATTGTTTCCTCATCAAAACTGATTCAATTTGTGCCAAACCATGTCAATAATTATTATTTTTATTAGTGTGTATTAAAATAATGAGCCCACACCTAAACAAAAATAATCTTATTATATGGACACGAGTATTTTACTGGAAAATATACCACTCGTAAAATTCATAAAAACTATATCTGGGACCCAAGTGGTATACTTTCCATAATCTCACATGTGTGTTTATCAATGATGTAATTTCGGTAATTTCTCTTTATTACTTTATCGATGTCTTTTTGTCTATATAATAAAAAGAACATTACAAAAAATTTTATTTTTGAGTGGCAAAACAATATTTAACGAACAAGCGCAGCGAGTGACAAAAATATCGTTTTTGCCACGAGAAAATAAAATTCATATCTTCGCGCCATGTAATATCCTCTATAAAATTTTATTGTACTCATGCTGCCTTAAAGGCATCATTTACTTATCAATGATTATCTGGAATTTCAAAGGTACGCAGCCGTAGGCTTACCTGCATGAAGACTTTGCCAATAATCACATCATCATCATCTTTAAATACAGTGCTAAAAATAACTGTAACACGGTCATCCTTCGCTTGTACATACCTGCAATAATTAATTACACTCGTGTCATTCTGAGCATCATGCAGGATGACACAAGTCTTAGCAGCTCATAGATGCAAACCTTTTTTCTTGTTACAACCCCTCATTCCTCTTTTTTCTTACACTCCAGTATCCTCTGACAGCTATTAGAACACTAAGCAATTTACATGTGAGAAGAAGTTTTGAGTGGGATGGAAAATTATCACATGTACACTGTACATTTACATCGTGCACTATGTGACTATCGCTTAGATTTGAAACAAAAGTAAGATCTTCACAATAAAGTGTACTAGACAAATGTGAAATATCACACCTAGGGATATCTTGGGTACCAAAGGAAAATAAAAATTAGTAACTTCTGTCACCAAATTTATGAGTCAAAAAGGAGCTAGAAAACTCTTACTGTTTTTCCAATCATGCTTTGGAAGTTTTCTAAAGTCTTAAAAACAGATGCTGGATTTTGACTCAGTATTTGAGCCAACATTTTCTAAAGCTCATATAAAAATCTCTAGTTACGTTACCATCTAATACATGTGCTGTAAAACTTTATTAGATTTTAATTTCTTGATCAAAGATACTACTTACATAGACTCATCATCCCTATAGTTTATAACTGCATGAGTTTCCCCACCAGCTCCTGCTTGTTGATAGTCAAAGTACTTCTCAAACACAGAAGCAAAGCAGTTTCGTTTGAATAACGCAAATCTCTGAATAAGTTCCTCTGGGAAAAAAAGGAAAAATTGTATTATTAAGAAAATGAGATGCAGTGCTGGTTTTCATCTCCATAATACTTATCAACACTAAAGACAAATCAGAGGCCTGCATTCTAGCAGGGCTCAGTGGCTCCTGGCACCCAACATATACTCTCAAGTGAAAGGAAAATCTTAGCCTTTTTCATACACAATGTACAAATCAGCTCTTGGGATCCTATATTTTACTGGCTCAGAGCAATGGGCTCACTTCAATTTTCTGTAGATCATAGCCTTGAACCATGTCAGAATAAAAAGATTAGTACCTTTTTCATTTTCAGCTGAGGGAAGCTTTTCTAAGTCAATCAGCAAGGAAACATCATAAGCTGCAAGACATGAAAAAAAATATTACCATTAAAAAACATGCCATGACATTTGAAAACTGAAACACCCAAGAGAAATATTGACCAAAAGAAAACAAAATATAATATAACCTTCTTCAGCTGTAGTCATAAAGCTTCCATACACTTTCTTTAGAAGCTACAATGAATAAAATAAGAGCAAAAGAGGCAAAAATGAATATTACATCAGTGCTTCCCCAAATAAAATCAACTAAATTCTTAAACACTGATGGTAATTAACATAATAATGACCATTAATTTTTAGGTTATACATTAAGACTTGGGACTTGTTAACAAAATGTAGTTGATAATGATTGTGATCCACATCAGAACTTGCAATGAGTCCTTTCATGATTGAATTCATTCTACAACTTGTTGCTTCTTCAATTATTGTTAACTCATAAAAAAATATTACTTTCATTGCTTCTTATGTCTATGTTACAGGTCAAATATGATTCCTCATTAATTTAGATTTAACCTAGTTTGATTCTCAATTTTGTTTGTCTTCAGAGCCCCAGGGGACAAAGGAAATTAAAAATCAACCTAGGTTAAATTAAACCTGGAATCAAATTTGAACTGTAACATGTACATGCTTTGGAAGTGCATGCTTATTTTGGAAAAAATGAAGAACAGCTCCCCCAAAAAACTGTCGGCTGACTGTTGGTCAACAGTCGGCTGACAGTTGGCCAACTGTCGGCCAACTGTAGGCCGACTGTTGGTAGCATGTCGGTAATTTGTCGGCCAAGTGTCGGTTGAGAACCCCTGTCGAATTCCAGAAAAGCCTCGGCTCGCAGGGAAGAACATTGCATATCGACGCGAAATGGAACTTTCTCACTTGAGTCCGCCATATTGTTTAGGTTTTTTAGGGACCAATCTCCTCGCAATCTCTTATGTTTCGGCTTTTTAGGTACCAAACCTCTCACAATCCCATCACATCATCCTCGCAGTCAAGAAGCAAAAAATTTGGTTACAGCGGCTTCTTGCAGCTTTCTTTCTTGCTTTACTAAATCAGAACATTATCAATTAATCTTTATTATTGGCCATTGACTTTTGAAAATGTGGTGGCTCCTAAAGGAGCCGTTTTTATTACAAGTGAAACTTCACTCGTAAAAGCGCATTGTGCTCATAAGAGGCATGTAATGCCTGAGGCTTTTCCTGCACATACGATGATGCAATTTTAGCTCAATTTGTTTTGCATCACGTGACTGATTCTAATAGAACGGTAAGGGTCGAGTGACTGCGATTTCATTACACTTGTCAATTTTTCAAGTGTCGGTTTGCTGTTGGTCAACTGTCGGTTAACTGTTGGTATATGGCCGGCTGACAGTTGGCCGACAGTATACCAACAGTCGGCCGACAGACTTTAAGGAGAGCTGTTCTTCACTTTTACCCTTATTTTAAAATAATGTCATAGCATATCAAGGTTAAGTGATTCAAGCATCTAACCTTTATCCCCAATTACATTGCACCAACATCCACTGTGTTACTCAATTGCATACACTGTAGTTATAACAATCACAGTCTGCGATCACATACATGTGTAGAAAAATTATGTGACTTAAGAAATAATTTACACCAACCTCATCAGCACCATACTTCTGTAAATCAGCAAAGAATTTCATGGAAATGCTCAGCTGCAAGAGACAATACTTGTTACACAATTTTTTTTCATGCTGTCTATGTCTAGGTGGAATTTTGATAGGCCGAATGCTATGAAAAAACATGCTATCTTGCGGTGTGTTCCTTTGGGATGATCTGGATAAGGATCCGAGATCATTCGGATCATGGTACGTCAAATGAACCCATGAATCCTGTATTTGTTGATTCCTTTGTTGTACTAGGATCAGTGACTTGATATCACTCTGATCATGATCCAGATCATCCTAGTGGAACACTCCTTAAGTAAAACTTTGGCAGATAAAAAACCAAAAAATTTTACGTTAAAATTTATAATCTATTGCAATCATAAAGAAACTTTGTTTGAGGCTCAACTTTTCCTCAAGTTGAATGATTGTGTACCATCTCATGGACTAGAGAAAAATTCCCATGGACGTTTAAATTTCACTGAGTTTACGAGCACACACAGTAAAACAATACATTTATCACTTGCAAATAAATTTTATTTGTAGTCACACCTTCTTGTAATTATTTTTGACCACCTGGGATGTTCGAATAAAAATGGTCAGAAAGTGCTTTTCACTTATCATGGAAATCCCATTTTTGGCACAAATTTTGTGAACTTTTAGGTGAACTGTGTCACATTTTGTACAGTACCACTTAAATTAACAGTGGCACAGTTTCTCTTAATTCTCATGATTCTTGATACTCTACTCTTGGGGGATTGTTGTACCAAGTTACTCTCAAATTACCTTTCAAACAGTAGTGTGGCAAGGTGAGAAACAGTAACATCACTGAGCGCAGAACTCTTTTTACTTAAGTAAAATGATAAACAGATTGGCCAGTCGCACTAAGGTTTAATAGCCTAACCCATTTGCCCATCATTCGCCTGTAACCACCTGTGTGGATCCATGTTCCTTCTACCACTTGTGACATCATCAGTGTTTATTAAAATTGTCAAGGACAACTTGGTCGGCCGCTAACTTGTGCAGAGTGAAGAGATCTTTCAAACCACGCCAGAATGAGCATGGTTCAGTCAAGGTCACGTCCGGAGAAAAAGGCAAAAAACCATGGAACCATTACCGGAAAATTTCTGTCAAAATCTTGTTCCACTTCCCACCTACTGTACCTTTCCTTTGACCAAATCCTAAGATCCTAAAAGCTTTCCCAAAAACCTTTCCTACCGAAATAAAGCCTACTACACGTAAATGCCCAGCAAAAGAAAAAAAGTGAGGCAAGAAAAAAGCAAAAAGAGGGGAGGAGAGAAAGTCAAAAGTAAAAGTCAAGATGACTGTGTCACTTCTAAATCCAAAAACTATCTCAAGATTTTGTTTTCTGTGCTGCCTGAACTTTGCAAGCTAATATTTTTCACAAGAATCAGAAGGCCACAAAGTGTGCAACCTGTAAATGGCTTTATGGTAAGTTTTAGCTCTTCATAGCACAACAGAGAGCAGAAAACTGCTTGACTAGCTTCAAAATGAGTTTTTCGGCAAAATTTCCAGTGGCGAATGGGTTAAGTTGTTATCTTACCCTCAACTTTGATTTATCGCCATTAGGGTTGGACAGGTGAAACTGTACACCATCAAAATCTAAAAGAAAAAGTGTTCATCAGTTTATTATGAGAGTCACCCTAATATGAGCAGGTATTACATGTATCTTTAATAATTACAAACATGGACTAAAAAGCATATTGCAGATATTACAAGCTAAAGGAAACAACAACAATATTATTATATTTAACATTGTAAGTAAGGCAAAATGCATATAGTGGACTTTTAAGCCTGTGAATGAATCTTTTATGTGACCATTTACACTGTCTATGAAATTTGCTCAAAATTTCAATTTCTATAACCAGGGGTGTAGTGACCTCTATGCTAGTACATGTGCACATGTGTATGTACACTGTATTTTGTATTGTGGAAAATTAAATAAAAGCAACTACTGGTACCTTCTCCTGCTATCTTTCACATTCATAATAGAAAGGAGATTGAGATAGATAATGTCATCACTGACTTTGCAAATTAATCTGATAAGGGTAAACATCTATCTCTTTGCTTGCTTACAGACTTTGTACCATTGTACATCAAAAGTTGGTGGTCTTCTGAATATTACAGTAGTTCTAAAAACCTTTTAATGGAATATGTGCTAGTTAATTTTAAAAAATGCTTGAAGTATGGGTCATTTTTATTCTTGATAACTTCTTTGAAAGTACATCAAACTTTCTCTGGGGAGAAGGGGGCATTACTCCATACCCTCTTAAAAGTATGCGCCATCTCCCTCTGCATGTACCCTGCAGATAAATCTGAGCTTGCTATGCTCCTGAACTACAGGCAGATTCGAACGGATTGCCGATCTGTTTCAATGATTCATTTATCTGTTCCAACGCTTTGTTGACCATTTGTTAACCATTCATTATCCGTGTGTCTTTCCCATTCGAACAGGTTTCCGTTAGAGTCTGTATGCCTTTCACCGTCATAATTTTATATAATAATGTGGTTGGTGGGAAATAAACCAGTCAGGCCAAATGTTACATGTAAAATATCAACAACATCTTTTTTGTGCATTTTGTGTCATCGCAAATTTGTGATGATCAGACTCAACTAGTATGTTTTGCAAAAATGAAGTCATGTGCCATGCATCATGAATGTGAATCAACTACAAATTGCAGGGCCTAGTAGCATGAACACTTAAAAGAAGTAAAGAATTTATACCTGCATTCTGTAAATTACCCTTATTTACCCCAGTTCCTGTATTTTTGTCATCAAATATACATCAAGTCTGGGGTCTGTGATTTAACCTGAATTCGTTGCCAGAGGACGGGGTTTTTGGCTCTGGCTCCCTGAAATTGTCAACTTCCATTGGGCCCCACAGTTAGTAGCCTGCATTGCAGATGTACACTGTAATCCAGCCAGGCACTGGTTGTTCAAATGTTGGATAGTACTATCCACTGGATAAATCACTATCCAGCAGATACAAATTATGAAACCAATAGTGCTATCCACCTTTTAAACAACTGGAGCTACAAGTTTAGTTACATCTGTGGTGCAGGCTACTGTTAGGTGCATAAGCTTAGAGATATAAGCAAAAATTATTTCCTGGCAGCTTTTTATTTATTGAGCTTTAAGAAATATATCATTCTGTTTTTCGTTTATTTACTTTAGGGCACCAGAAAACATGTATATAAATATATTGTAGCTTAATCTAAACCAAGGAACCTTGTAAATAGCAGAAACATAAAGTGATCCAGTCTCTGGTCATAAGCTTAATATTAAAATGATTTCAAGATTTTAAGTGTACTGCATGTAAGCTTTATGCTTTAAGTATTTTCAAACTTAATTCCCCGGGGTATTTAATTATCATTACCGTTTAGACAGTCTAGCACAGCTAGATTTAACAAAGTCAACTATAAGGACAACGCACCTGCTACCGTTATATCCACTGACTCAAACTTCCCTCTACAGAAAAAAAAAAACATTCATCGCTGAAGCAAAAATTTCACACACCTAGAGCAAAATTTTGCAAGAATCATCAAACTTACGCCGAAAACTTGGCTCTGAGCGTTTCCTCTATAATCCTGTTGCTGATTTCTAGCAAAATCATGTTGGATAAGAAAGTAAGCGCGTATTTCGGCAAGCTTCTTTGCGGAAAACACACAAAGTTTGACGGAAATACAAGATGGCGGCAGGGAACTCCTTCACCGTTTTTTGGGTCACGTGACTTCCCTTGCTTACTTCCGTATGTCCCAGTTCCCAGCGCCGCAAAATGGATCGTCACGCAATAAGTCACGCAATGCTGTCTTGAGTGTAGTGCCCTTGATGGGTGTGAATGTCGTGAATGAAGGAGCGCCGTATCCCAAATATTTATCGGACATCTGCGGAACTGTCATGTTGTGAGTTCCTCAACTACACTTTACCATTTGATTTCTTTTTAAAATTTTTTTTTCTCTCAATCTTCGGCTGGCTGTGGGGAGCAATTTTCTAAGCCTTCTAAGAGGCTTAATTTTGAAAATGCACAAAATGTGAGGGGGAGGGGTCGAAATATTAAGACACAGCCAAGAATGGCGTTCTATGTAAACTACATTATGATTGAAGCAAGTCCACGTTTCCTTCAAAAGTAGACAAAAAAATTCGCTTCGGGGGTTCTTGGTCAGCAACATAATAGGGCCATTTATACGAGAAAAAATAAGACGCGTCTTAAATAAGACGTGAACTTTCCGTATAAACGGCACATTTCGTCTAAAATGAGACGCGTCTTAGCTTAGTCGCGTCTTATTTTAGACGAAATGTGCCGTTTATACGGAAAGTTCACGTCTTAAGACGCGTCTTATTTTTTCTCGTATAAATGGCCCTTGTTACCCTGAGCTTGGCCCAGGAACTATCAGCTATTTCTACTACCAGGAATGTGGTGTGCATGTACGTACATACGCCTCTGCATACAGCTGAAATCTGGAAAAAATCAACCTCGTCTCCTTGAAGGAAAAACGCCCTAGGGATGAGGTTGGGAAAAAATACATGGATTTTTTTTATTTCCCGAAAGCATTTTTATCATTAAATCTCATTATATTTCACATTATATTCGTTTTTTTGAGTTAGGATTTCCTTTATCCCTTTACTGATTAAGTGGAGTGAAATGGATCCGAATGTGAAGCCACAGACCTTGGTTGAGACTTTTGACCAGGCCAACTCCAATTCTATCCCGGAGTATATGTAGCTCTCATAACTTTCTTGACTTATCCTGTGTCAACATGCACAGCTGAGCGTAGCTTCAGCGGTGTGAAGTGAAGAGACTGCAAACTCCTTTACGAGGGACCATGACAGCTCTCTTGAAATTCTGCACATACACAAGCACAAGGGAACAGCGTTTGCCTGTCTGAAGGATACACATCTCGCCCTTTGCTTGTAACCTCCTTGATGGCGTCACTGTTTTACCCTTTTTTGCCGTAAACACTGTACCCTACCTATAACATTAGAGATGGGGTAAAATAAACAACTGATTACTGCATTTTCCTTCGTCCTTATTTACCAAGAATATCGGCAGAAAACCGTACAAGAGATGGCATTTCCGAGACCCTAATTTAATAAGTTTCTAGGGGAGCATGTCCCAAGACTCCCACAGGTTTGAGGCGCCTTAATCCGGCGCGCTAACTTGCTTTCTTCCCTAGAGTTCAGCTTCAAAATCTTACGCTTCTCTGCTGACTACCGGTATCGGGCTTATGTAATCAATGCCCAAGGATGGAAGAGACTTGGTCTAGAAGGGGTTGGAGGGAGGGGGTGCATTTTAAAAACTGTTATGGCCATCCAGCACTGCTTGTCACCGTAGTTTTTCCTTTGCGTCCACACGCGCTGGTTCGTAGATAGAACGGCGCGGTTGAGCAGCGAAACACGGCGAGGGGTTGGGGGTAGTACCTCTTTCTTTGTCGTCCGCTTTCCACTTCGCACCACTCTCTACCATCATAGCCTGCGAGCAAGCTCTCATGGGCGCTCTGGCGAGGCTACCATCTGAACTCCTAAGGTGGCTGTTTACATGGAGGGAGATCCTAGCTGGTACTAGGGAGAAACCAGACAAATATAGCGGGTCGTGGGTAATCACGGCTTTAAAGGGCGACAATTTCGTTTGGCGTTATCAAGTTATAAAGAAATACTGCCAGTTGCTTCTGAAAGATAGATATAGAGCTCTAGAGAATGGAGTTCAAAGTCGTCTTCTTTAATTTAGTTCTTACAACCAAAGAAAATATTAAGTTAGACCATACGCCAGATACGAGGTTAGCATTTGATACTTTACTTTATGTTAACCATTAATATGCTAGAGATTAATTCCCATACTATAAGCAAATGCCATCGATGATTTTTGCGAAACTTTTAACGAGGAGCAACATATTTATGTTATAAGAAAGACTCCATAACACTCACAATTTGGAGCTTTTATTATAGTGCCTGCATCAAAGTTTAACCTCACTTACAATCTATGACTGTGAAGGAACAAAATAATCATATAAATCTTATATTGATAAAACTTTTTTTTTGAAGTTCGAAGTCCTGAGCTGCGCACTTTTTTGCAACGGCAGGCCACTTTGACGCTGATAAAATGTGAGGTTAAGGGAATTGTAATGCCCATGCTCTTTAACCAATCAAAATTCGGAGTTTATTATTCAGTTCTTTCTCCTTTCCCAGCAAGGTCGACATGTGCCTCTTGTAAGCATCGTATTCCTGTAAAAAAAAAAGCAGAGGATAAGAATGATTCCCTGCTGTACAATGCTCCTTTAAAGTCGAACAGCGGGCCATCATTACATGTTAGACGCAATATCTTTTTCACGGGAAAGTGTACGATAGCCAAGCAAGAGGGAACTTGAGCGCAGCCTAACCATTTTTAAGTCTGTGGAGAAAATCCTGAAGTGTGAGCATTCGAATGGAGGTCATCAAGTAGCACTTAAGTATGCTGTGACTACAAAATAGTTCTTACTTTTGATTCTAGATGAAGGTGTTAAGTCCTTGGTACCACCTACTGTTTATAATACGAGGTGTTTGGATGTCGCTGAAATGCTATGGTGTGGCCATTTTAAATGGGAAGGTACTAACTAGTTATCCTTTCTTGTGGTACTGTTTATAATGCTGTACAACTTTCGAGTCTGTTTATGAAATCCTGAACTGTGTGATCATTCAATTACAAGCTACTGAGCAGTACTTTCGTGTAGTGCTGCTAGTAATATGCTATAGAAGGAGGCTCCAAGCTTTGAGTCACGTGCCCCCGGCATGAAAGCCTATTTCAGCGGCTGTGACTATTCAAAATAAAGCCTACTGTGAGCAGAATAAAGCCTGCATAACAGACGTTACTTAGCCGTTATTTTGGTACGAGTCACTAAATGTAAAAGTACCTTTTCACTTTCTTTTTGTTTTCGCTCTGCATCTTCTAATTGCTTCTTTAATCTTAACACCTGAGCATTTACTGACATGTTTTGAAGTTCAGACCTGCAGAAATTTAAAGATGACTCGGTGTCAAAGTGAGGATTAGCCTGCTTAACATGGCGGTTTTGGTCGAGCGCGCGCAAACAAGTTAAGGTGGGCAAGGGGACGTCGTTTTTATTTTTCTTGAGGCTTTGCCGCTCAGTAATGCGCCCGCCCAACAAAACCGCCATGCTAAGCATGCAGGCTAACAAGGATTAGTAAAATCCAACTAGTGGTCTATTATCAATGCTGCGTTCTGATTGGTCGAGCTACTACTAGACTATATGTTATAGCCCACCAGTAGCGAAAAGCGCCGGCTTTTTTGCGGCAAAAAAGGATCAACGTCTAACTTTAACTAGCTAATTTTTTTTTAATTCTCGATATTTTTGACCAACTAGTGTGATTTTACTAAAACAATTATTCCTCTCACCCTCATGGCCTCTGCGTCAATAGCCCATTCGGGCCCGAGGAATAATTGTTAATTACTTGCTATTCCCGGTTTCAGCACCACCTATGGAGAAAGAAATACCAAGAAGTTACTCTAATACATCACTCTCTCCCCTCTCCACAGCAGTTACCCAGAGCTTAGCGGTAAGCTATGTCTTTTAAAGAGGAGTGCTGGAGACGAGCAAGAAGAGCGGGTGAAGGATGACGTGAACGAGCGCAGATTGTAAAAAAGAGAAAGGCGAAAGTCGCTTCGTTTTTCTCCTGTTCCCAATGATCACTCTCTTGGCCCTCGCTCCTTTATAAAACTCACATATCTTCAAAATAAGCCGCCGATCGTGAGCAAATGGAGACATAGGCAGCAACAGTTTCTCCTAAATATCTTAATTGGGCTTAAAATAAGTAAATCTTACAAAGGATCCTATTACATTTTCAAAGGAATCCTTTAAAATCTTTAATATCCATTCAAATCCTTCTTTCTCTGGACTAAGTCCTCACGAAGATCCTGTTTGGCTGCGTTTTGCAGTTTCCTGGTTGGTTTCGTTTTTATTCCATCACACTTACATTTAACAAATTTTATCAAGAGCCTTATGGAACCTTTAATACTAAGAACTCTTCAGAGATTTGTGATAATATTAGGGTTGTTTAAGCTTGTAGAAACTACATTTTACCCTCAGTTAGAAAAACATCATAACATTATTAAAAGATTTCTCTTCTCTCCTGCAAACCTTGATGGTTACATGTTTGTTGGTTATCTTGTTCTGCACTGAGCTAGGGCCAACAGTTTTTTTGTTCTCCTTAACATAATTTTCGAAACCAATATATTTCGCTCACTATTCCACAGGATCTCCAGTATGCCCGGCCACCCTCTGTACCCTTCCGTCCAAGTTCCTAGCAGTCAACTCCCTAGCGTTTTAAAAATAGTGTTTTTAACAGGATATTTTTCAAATATAGAGTAACTATTTAATGAAATATGGATCTTGAATGTTAAATTCAATGCTTCTACATGGAATTGTTTAAAAACCTGGTAATTCTTTCTGCTGTTTTTAATGTAAGTGTTCTTGGTTTTTAGCTCGTAGTTTTGCTTATTAAAAAAACAATAAAAACCTTTATTATTATTATTACTATTTGTCCTCCCTCTATTAAATTTACTCAGTGCCAAACAGTTCTCCGAAATTCATTAAGAGTCACCAAATGATTCCTTAAAAGATCTCTGGAAATCGTCAAGCTGTCACACTAATATTCAATATGATGTGTACAAATCTACAAAGGAAGTTCTTAAAGATTTCCGTTCTAATCAAGAGGATAAACTGCAACACCACCTAACATCTCAAGGTTTCTTCTTCTCAAATGTTATCAAGTACTCATTGTCATCTGTAAATTCTATTTGGTCAGAGGCCCAGTCTCATCTACCCAAGAACATTTACAATTTTACCATCCGCTACATCAACAACTCCCTCCCTACACGTAAGAATATGGCAAGATGGGGATTATCACAAAGTCCTGATTGCTCCTTTTGTCTTAATCCTGAATCACTCCTTCATGTTGTCGCTGGTTGTCAACAGTACCTTGATCGCTTTACCTGGAGACACGACTCAATCCTTTCGGGGGTGGAAGCGGAATCATGAATCATACTTACAAAATATGTAAGAATCTTGAATCTTTGTTTTAAAAACTTGGGAATCATGAATCTTTGCACTTCGGCTCGGGAATCATGAATAATGAGACTCAGAGAAAAGCTCAACAAAATACACGTATAAATTAGTTGCGTTCGATCCAGCAAATGCAGGATATGGCGTTTCCGAGAGTCCAATTTTCCAAATTTTCCCTGGACCCCCTATATAATTCGTGGAATCGGGCCTGATAGTCTGTTTGTTTCTCCACTAACCTGGTTCTTAACTTTCAGTTACAAAAACAACCTCCATACCTAGACCAAACAAATGATGATACCGAATCTGGATGAAGTAGAAGTTTGAACGCCGAAGAAACTATACACAACGAGACTAAGTTGCCACTGAGAAAATCATTAAGTCAATAAGTGATCAATAGTCTTCGTGAATAATGAATCTGGAAGAAAATTCTTGTAGGAATCATGAATCATCGAGGCAAAAACGGCAGGAATCATGAATATCAAGATTTCCACCCCCGAATCCTTATCTTCATTGCCAAGTCACTTCAACCTGTAATTAATGTTCACTCTTCACTCTATGCAGATGTTAATGGTTTTCTCAATCCCTCAATAATAACTGGTGATAATTATCGTCCAGATCTTCTTTTCCTAATCCAGTCCAAGTGCCTATATGTAGAATTAACACCAACCTTAACAACAATGCAGTGCGTAAGAAAGAAAAATATGTAAACTTGATCAACGAAATGAGTAGAAATTACAGATGAATGAGATTTGTAAATCTCTCCATGAGTTTCCTTGGCGTTTTCTCCGATGAATGCTCCACGTTCTTAGACATGATGAATGACATTGGCATTGACAAAAAGCAGCAACGTTATATAATCAAGAAAATGATGTAGAAACATCTGAAACAGGAACTGGGATAGCCCAGACTTAATGCAATTTTGATTTTGATTTTTTTTCTCTTCTTTTAAATAATACAATCTCAAGCAGCATTTGTAAATTGCCTATACGTAGCGAGATTTACAATTGTACATTCAAAACAAACCACAAATAAAGTTTCCATTAATAGCACTTACACAAATTTATCCTCCACCTCTTTTAGAGACTTTTCAGCTTCCTCTAGTTTACGGCAAAGTTCTTTGATTTCTCTTTGCTTTTCCTACAATGTAAGTAGAACATAAATAATTTTACGTCAGATAATTGTGGAAACGAAATGTGCGTCCTGTAATTGGATGGATTCTCATTCAGCATGCATCCAGAGTGAGGGCAAATCATTGCGCTTTTAAAGCTAAAGTAATAAGAAACTTGTTCACCTCACATATTGGAGTAATGAATTAGAAGGCAGTGCTCCCTTGTCTCTTCTCTGTAGCACTACTCTTGTGTTCATAAATTATCACTCAAAAAAGCAGCCTACAACACTGGTATAATGCGACCTGTGTCCCTCATAATCTTAGACTAGGGCCTAAGGAAACTCATATTAATACATGCAAGCTCGTTATGGTTTAAATATTATTTTTGCAATGCATTGAATCACTGTACTTTTTTTCCTGGCAAATAAACTGAAACTGAAACCAAGTCACTGAACAGTTCATAAATTAAAAAGTAAAAAGATTCTTTTTTATAGGTGCATTATTGAGTTAATATAGAGTTCTAAGCATTTTTTTCTAGCCTGCAGAGCAAACAAAATTTTCCACTACTAGTATTAGCTAATTACATTATTGCTGACACACCACATAGTGATACAACTCACTTTGACTCTGAAGATGACTACCGCACAGGTTGTCGAAATGTCAGTCACTGTCAACAGCAACAGTCCTATTCAGGACTACGTTCACTCGGACGATCAAACTCAACCTACTTTTGAAATGACTCCTGGGTCCAAACCTTTCACAGTTACACCGCACAGTCTCGTGCACCAAAGCATAACAACTGACTTGACTTACCTCAAGAGCTTTCCCCCTTTCCAATGCAAGAGTTGCAAACTCATCTCTTTCCTTCTTCAGGGCCAGTTCTTTGGCTTTATTTTCTTCTTTTTCAGAAGAAGACATTTTGTACTTCTCTTCTGCTTGCTTATGCTGCTCTGTGAGTAAAAGATAACAAATTAATTAATAAATCATCAAGGTAATTTCATACTTTCAGGCACAGGGACAAAAACACTCCTTTTAATTGTCAGCATTTTTGAACATGGAACTAAATGAGTACCGTGTAACTCCGCAGTTTTTGCTAGAATCCTAGCCGTGGACCAGGCTCTGCTGTGGGGAAAAAAAACAGAGTGAAGGGGCATAAAAAGCGGATTAACTGTGGAGCCTGGTCTTAGGCTACTATCCTCCCATGCAGACGTCCTTGGGTTTTGCAATGCATTGGATTGTGTGACAAGCCGAAAGAAAGTCTGCGCAGGAGGCTTAAGTTTTGCAGGTTCTTATTTTTTAAAATATCCATTTTTTGCATGCTTGATAAGGAGGCATGGTGGCTGAACAGTTAATGCCTTGAAATCTGGATCGACAGGTCTGGAGAGAATACACGTGAGTGCCTAATACTTTGATCCAACTGCCATCTTACCAATGTAGTAACAATCATTTTAATTTATAACTGACCTTCTGCATTTTTCTGCAAATTTGAAATTTCTTTCTGAAGGTCATTAGCCTGGTCATGGTACTTTTTCTCAAGAGACGAGAGATGTTCCAGAGCCACCCTAAGAGGAGACATAAATCATCTATTTATAAACTAAATAATAATTATTATTAATTCTTGACTAACAGACAAACAATTTTCTTTCTGTCATTAATGACATTGTAACTTACTGAAACTAATGAAAAAAGGACTAGCTGTAAGAAAAATAAGCACATAATTCATACATTTTTCTCAGTGCCCAAGGCTCTAACCAATCAAGAAAAGTCTAAGTTGCACAGGGCAATTAAACAACAAACAAACAAATAAACTGACAAAGTAAAAAGTAAATGTAAGCCTGGTATGCCTTTATGTGACAATGCCAATAATCCAGATTGATACATTCAAACCTGGGACATATCAGATTATTATTCAATTTATTGACAGCTGTCAAAATAGGCATTCACTAACCTACATCACAGACACATGCAGGTGAACTACCCCATAAAGTCATATTATTTTTTTAAACTAATAATTCAATTTTTACCATATTGGATAGTACAGTTGAACCTCCTACAAGTGGCCATCTCAGAAATTTGAAAGAGAGGTCATTACTAGAGCTGGTCCCTGGCAAGAATGAGCTCTCATGAGCTCTCATATACACAACCTAAGTGACCATAGGGTAAAGCAATAGAGGGTGGTCAATTCAGAAAATCATTAATTATTTATAAAGACAAACAAAAGAAAGTAATGTTTACTGAGTGTCTTAAGCTAATATAGACATGGCTAAACCTTACATCCAATTTGTTAGGCCAAAATAACCCCAAGGTTTTTATCAGTTAACCATTAGCACAGAGTTTCATTCAAGTGTTAATTGGTTTGTACGAATAAGACGCTTCAAGTGGTCGCTTACGAAGAAAAGTCCACTTGGGTAATCCCAAAAGTGGTCACACTGTCGCTGATGAGAGTGATCACTTACAAGAGCTTTTCATTACAAAGTTTAAGTCACAGTTCAGTTTCCCAAAGGTGGTCGTAACTAGAGCTGGTCGCTTACGAGAGTGGTCGCAAGGAGAGCTTCAACTGTAGATTCACTTGGTAGATTGTCTTTAAAATACTAAACGGTAGCTCTGCTTCTATTCCCAGCCACATTCATGTTACTGTTACTGTCTACAAACCTTTCTTTTGCAGTAGCAACTTGGTATTTCTCTTGGAAGGTTTTCACTTCCTCTTTAAGTTGCTTGATCTGCAAGTCACGTTCTGCCACAAGGCTGCCAAACAAGTCTTCATTTTCCTTTTTGAGACCGTCATTTTCAATTCGCAGCTTTCCATTTTCTAGTTTGTAATCATCTTTGATTTTGATGAGTTCCTCATGGTTCTGATTTAGAACAACAAATCGCTTCTCCAAAACAGAATACTTTCTTGTCTCATTGTGTAAAGCAGTCAATATTTCATCCCTGTGTTTTTTAATTTCACTGTTTTCACCTTCCAGTGTCATGGACCTTTTAAGTGATTCATCTGCACGCTGTTTTAGAATGCAAATTAGTTCACACTGCTGATCAATGCGGGAACGCAAGAGTCCATTTTCTGTTAAATCATCTTTTGACAATGCCCTTAGCTTTTCCAAGTTTGCTTTCATTTCTTCTGGGACATCCATAAATTCATACTTAAAACAAAACAAAAGTTCAAAAAAGGGTACTGTAAGTCTTGATTTCTAAATATTATTTTATTCATATAGTTACAGTGTTCCACAAGGTCCTTTTTGAGGCCCTTGCTATTGGGCTAAAATTCAGACAAGTGACATGGCCTTGAAACAGCAACACTGGGCAGCAGAAATGGCAAAAAATGACAGAAAGATGGGTTGAAACTGCAGCAGCAACAAAGAAAAGTACAAATACAATAGTAAAATAATGACAGCAGCATGGCTTCCTCCCCAATATGTGAAACGACAGGTTTTAAGTTCAGACTAGGGACATACATACCCCCATGCACCCCCACCCCCTCCCAAGAAGGCCTCCTTTTTGGGCTGGTTTTCAGTCAATTAGCATGAAAATTGCAGAAACTGAGATGTGCAACATTGAAAGCATGTTTTCCAGGCCAGTCCACTCTAAAAGAGAATTCCACTATAAAGACTGTCTGGCCTCATCATTACAACTGTATATCCCTAAATGAAACTTACACATGACAGTGATGGATTTTCAGCACAAAACCTTGAATAAAAGTTTATTTTGTTTACAAGCTGACTATTCCGGCCGACCAGTACTGACTTGATAAGCACCCTTCAATATAAGTCAAATCCCAACAACTATCTGAGCACATATTAATTGTCCTTCCCCTGCCACAAACCTCAAAGACGTTAGGAAAATTAATATTTATGGTGTAAAAGATTACAGGTTAAAATATAATTCAGGTTAAAAATTTTTTAACCTAGGTTGATTCTCTGTTTCCTTTGTCTGCTAACCCTAATTATTCATAAATTAGGGCTAGAAGACAGGAAACTGATACTCAACTTAGGTTCAAAAATTTTAGCCTGAAATATAATATTTTAACCAAGCTCCGAACACTTTCGCTTGCCAACCAAGACACTCTGGCGGGACAAAAATAAGCGATATATTGACCATTCTTAGTTTCCGATCATCCTTGCATTGTATTCAATACTTTCTTTTACCACAGCATAAACATATTTATAGCTAAATCCTAACGACGACAAAAATGTTAATTTTTTTAAAGCAATTCAAAGATCGGTCACTAAAACGAAGTATGGATACTTTTCCTACCTTGCTTGAATTGACTACTTCACGAAGCTTTTTGGGAGACTTTCCTCCAGATCCACTGCTTGAAGCCATATAAATTACGCCCGAGATTTTAAGCCTTACCAGTTGACTTTTTCATGAAACATCAACAAGTCAGCTCAAAACTACAAAGTCAATTCGCTTTCATGAATCATGCAAGCGAAACATCTTCAGTTCTAGCAAGTTTTCAGTACATAAATGTTAAGGAATGGTTACCAAAAAAGAGGTACAGCGGGTTTAAACGTTCTGTAGCTTTAAAAACTCCAAATCTCCAGGTGGTTTTTTTGTCATGGCCGGTTGTTTGATGACAAAGTCACATCACCAGGAGAAATTTCGTAGTTCCCAGACCCTCACTCTTTTCTGCTACAATATCAAGAACAGCTGATGGCATCAATAATAAGCTGAATTTTTGTGATCTTCTATACAATCGTCTTATAGCTTGGTTCACTGGCATACAGCATAAAGAGTTGCACTCATTTATCGCATTCGACGTGGTTGAGTTTTATCCATCGATCTTCGTCGACTTGCTGGGTGCCGCTCTCGAATTCGCATCGAAGCACGTCACCACTTGCGACGCGACGACGAACGGCATATTATCCTTCAGACAAAAAGTTCTCTTCTCTACAACTCAGGTGAGCCATGGAGCAAGAAAACGTCATCAAACCTCTTCGATGTGACCATGGGTAGTTATGATGGCGCCGAATCATGCGAACTCGTCGGCACTTACCTAACGCATGTAACTTTGGCTTGTACAGAGATGACGGTCTAGGCGTAACCAAGGCGCCATAACCTCGTCAGGCCGAGCTTATCAAGAAGGAATTGTGTAGCATTTTCGCCGTACTTACTATCGAGGCCAATAAGAAAGTAGTAAACTTTCTTGACGTCACACTTAACCTGGCTAACGGTAAATACTTGGAGGGGGGCATTGGGAGGTACCAAATACCGCAATACCGTACGAAAAACTGGCAAATACCGAAATACTGCGTCGAAAATCGACTAAATACCGATACCGCATATTTTAATTACATTTATAACCGGTTCCGCATACTTATGGCTGCTTCCATCTAGCCGCGGAGTATAATTATCTCAGGCATTTATGCACAAAGATGTCTATGGTTTTTTCTTGAAAAGTAAACTTCATTCGTTCAACCGTTTTGGACCTTTTGGTGGGTGTATACAAAACGAAAAGCATGCAGTGAGGTGTGAGCCGTAATAGTGTCCTAATAGTGAATAGCAATTCTCCTATCTTAAACTGGTTTTCTAAAAGGCCGTTTGCATGATGGCGTCATTATTACCACAACCAGCAGTTCCCTTTTTTTGCGTGAGACCGTCTAGATGGAAGACTTTGTGTTACCCCCTAAAATCCCCGACGACTGCTCCCTCGGTACATATGAAACCAAGGTGGCCGCCAGTAACGCATAGCCTGCGTAGCAAGCAGTCGAGTTATGCCGTAAATCCTCTAATAAGCCCCTCTCTCTATTAAACAAACCAGGAAACATTGCATTCTACCTCAACAAGAAGTCTAACCATCATCCACCCCGCAACATCGAAAACATCCCAAAGTCCATCAACAAAAGGCTGTCCGAAATCTCTATAGATAAAGATTCCTTTAGTAAAGTGGCGCTTCTTTTTCAGAAAGCTCTCAATGACAGTGGGTACAACTACAGTCTCCGAACTCTGGAAGAAGGAACCGCCATAGAGACATCATTTGGTACAACCCCCCTTTCAGTAGGAACGTGGCTACTATTAAACGTTGGACGATCCTTTCTAAAGATCCTCGACGAAGAATTCCCGAAGGGCCATGCGCTGCATAAGATCTTCAACCGGAACACAGTTAAGATCAGTTACAGTTGCATGCCGAATCTAAAGCAAAAAATTGATGGCCACAACAAATCCACCCTACTGGTTTTTTGGCTTTATCCGGCGTAACCACTGTTACTCCCTTCATAAAGCCAAAAAACTAGTGAAACGACAAACAGACACCAAAACGCAGTGGAATACATTGCAGGTAAGTCTTTTTTATTCATTTCAGTTAAGAAAAAGTAAGGTTTAGCGTTATTTAGCGTTCGCAGATCTCAGTAATATATTTCTCATACAAAGTCTCTTATATTTTCAACGGTCGCCTGTAAAGCGACACCGGCGCTGAATTTTAATGTAAATTACATTACACCCTTCCCTCGCAACATGAGTTTGGGCCACCTGTGGTCGCCCGTTACTTGATTTAACAACTACTAACTGACAAAATAGGCGGAATGACCTTTGAAAACAAATCTCACAGGCTTTCCCTCCTCTCTCCCTCCTTATTTTTTTCTCGGCAATCCACTCCCCCAACTCCTGGAACAGGCTAGGATTCCTGGCTGACAGGTAGGAAGATCCTAGCACCATGTAAACTGCATTCGCTAGGAAGATCCTAGTACTAGGGAGAAACCAGACAAAAATAGCAGCAGGTCTTTCAGTGGCTACGCAGCAATAAAGGCCGACCAGTTCGTTTGGCGTCACCACGAGCTGATTTTTGTCATAATTTTGTCGAAAGATAGTTGTTGACGCCAGTAAACAGAGCAGAAGGGCCCATAAAATTCTATGTTTGTTTTTGTCGTTCGCCATTTTTAATTCCTACTCGAACGACTGCCATCGCGCAGAATGATTGGACATCATTAATTATTCATGACCGCCGAAGCGGCAAATTCAAATGCACGAGCGCTTTGAATAAGCTCCGAATAAGAGAAGAATGGGCCTTTTTTGGCCCACCAGCGTTGGTAAAACTCATTGGCGCGACTTCGTTAGCTCCAAAATTACAAATCCACTGACGGAATATTGAAAATGAATGATTTATCTACGGTCAGTAAGCACAAAAGATAAAACTTTTGTGCAGTAGAAGTACCGTGATCCCTCAGCACTTGAAAATTGGTAAAAAGAGGGCATCAGTTTTGTATGGAAGCTGACTTTGGGCGCGATTTTCTTGAAACTTGTGACAATATCCTGAAATCCACCGATAAAATATGTAAGATTAGTCTTTCCTTAAGCAGAATACGTTTTAACTTTTACAATTTATAGACAAGAACCACTATCCCTGCGAGTTTGACACCACACGGAGCGCAATTTCTGCATGTAAACTTAACGTAAAGTTGATCCCGCCTTCTGGGATCTCCCTTTGCTCGCATCTTCCTTCCTCCATGAACGCCGGCCCCTTATTGTCCTGGTTCCGTTCACTAATTTTTGACACGCAAATTGTGCATAGTACTAAGAGTACAACCAAATCAATTCTATGAAACGCAACTCAGAAATTCGACATGAAAACTATTCATTTTAACTTTTACTACATTACAACAATAAAAAAAATCAATCATCCTCTTAGAATTTTTTTTAAAAAGCGATTGGTTTCGTAATAGTAGCACACCGGTAACTTGAACTCTGAAGGGAAACGAAAACCAGTTCGAGTTAGCGGGGAATTCGAGTTATCTGATTTCGAGTTATCGAGGTTTTACTGTAGTTAGCCTGTGCCAGGCTCTCGCTCAGTGCAGACGAGCGAAAAAAGCGAGCGTACAGTGAAATAGCGAAAGAGCCATAAAGTCGATAAACGGCGGGAAGAGAGCCTGTAAGTATCCGTCCACTACCACGCCCGCTTCCAGAAAAACCGTTTCTCGTGTCAAAATGTCAAATGTCAAAACGTCAAAAGGTGTGGTGTAGGAGGAGTTTCACAAGCTCGACTTGTTTGTCAGAGATAGAGAGATAGATGGTTTATTCAAGCTTTAATGTTAGAGCTCTGAATTGGATAAAACTTTACAAATGAATACAACGGCAAAACAACTAGTAGACGCTAAACTGTAATCGTGCTGGCTTAGTTTTTAACCACAGGCTCAACAATAATTGTACCGTCGGTTAATACTCATCTCCATACTCCAAAATGACTTTGACACATTATGATTCATACACAAAGTAATTCTATACAAAGGAAGGAACCTCATTGACTATCAATACTGATGGGTCATGTAGCAGCTGCTCGGAAGAGAAGTCACCAATGGTGCGTTTCCCTAACCCCAAACAATACTAAAACAATGGGAAGAATGACATGTCATTGTTTCCAGTGACCAATTAGGAGAGACCTTACGAGCAGCTCCTACACAACTGATACTGATTTGGGTTAAACCCTGAGAATAGTGATTAGGGTTAAGCACGGACCCGATAAACGGTTAGCTTCTATTTGGGGTTAGGGTTGATGCTATACAGTTTAAAATCACACCAACAACCGTCAGTAAATCCTCGATGGTGTAATGGCATAGGTGATGGACTGCAGATTCTACGCTCCGGTTTCATGTAGGAAAAGGGAAATGTCTCAGAATGTCTTGTGAGGGGGAAAATGTCAGTTTGGAGTATGGAGATGACCTGTACCGTCCACGTACTTCCATTCTTCTGTATCACGGGTGTTAATGTCATCGATCATTAAATTGAACAACCAAGTTCCATGCCCTCTCTCTCGTGGGAGCCCTGCCGCAATATCTCCCCATTCAGACTTACAAACCGTTGACTCTTTGTTTGCGATCTTCCAGAGGATCGATAATCCAGCATAAAATGCCATGTGGGATATCTAAGGCAATCAATTTTCCAGCAAGAATTGTGTGATCTAGGTCGAAGGCCTTCCTGTAGTCGAACAAAACAACTCTAACAGTGGCGCCAGTTCAATCAGTGTGTTAGGTCCAGGAGTGAATCGTGCTGAGTAAGGAATGCGTAGTAGAGGACACTGGGGATGAACCCAAATTGGCTATCACCGATCTTCTTTAACGCAGCTAGTCGTACATTCTCTGTCCAATCATAGGCAATACCAGGTGCTGGTATACCGGAATGGGGTGTTGAAAACAATGCTTACCACTACTCCGTCTCTGTCCAGCCCCCACGCGGTTTTAGCGCAACTTTTTTCGATTCTCTTTCTCAACTTTCTTGGAGCCTGGAACATGCTACGTAATAGCACGTAACAAAGCAAACACGAAGACGGTTATAAGTACCAGTAATTAAAAGATCATAGAATGATCAAGATAGTCGTTCATTATGAAAGTTCTAACTCGTGATCTACATATAAAACTAAAATATGCGATGAATACCACAGTTTGCTTCTTATGGATCAAGCGACATAAACAATTAGAACTTTCTTGTGTAAAACGGTCGTATTATTATTGCAACATAGTCTTTAGTTCCTAGTCGAGATCATGGGCCCGTGAAGAAAACATCATGTTTACGAGCCCTTTTTATGTTCAGTTTGATGAAAAGACACTTGTTTTTTCTTTCCCTTTATTTAGTGGACTGTAAAAAGGGGGTCGGCAGGCAAGGCAAGGTTTCTACCTCTCCACTTGAAGTCCATAACCTGAACAAGATTTTCACTTTAAGAGTTTGACGTTTGACACCCACTCTTGACCCAGGAAAGAAGTGTCCAAAACGTTTTGGCCAGAATTGAAGTAAAGTCGAAGGGCGGAACAAAACTGTACATCTGTTGAGTACCACTCTATTAAAGAATCACTCCATTGACTAAGATATAGTATATAAAACGCGTGCTAAATGTTCTGAGCATTTCTTTCTTTATTTTATTACATTGTCACGCAAATGAGTCATTCGTGGCTCCTTGGTCAGCGACTGTGGTGGCGTCTTTGGAGGAATAACCAACTTCGTAACATAACAGCTGCAATTTGTCTTCTTCATCAGAGTAACCTTGAATTATGTTATCTAAGCGCTGAAAAAGGAACTTTTTCTGTTTTTGTAGCTTCTGAAACTGACATTTGATGACGTCTTCTGAGAAGCGTACTTTGCGATGCTGTTGACTGTGTGACGATCTTAGTTCTTTCTTTATTATGTGTTCTTGGCTACTTGTAAACTTTTTCAAAATATAATCACTGATCTTATCAAACAAGGATTTTCTCCGTGTGTTAACATTAAGCTTCTTCTCTGTTGAATTTTCCACGCTCTCCTCTCTTGATACTGTAATTGCTTTGCTTATTGCCTCAAAATTGACCACCCTCTTTTTGTTGGGATTTTCGCCACAATTCCTAATTTCTGTTTTCGTCATCTTCACTATTTCCTCATTTCCTTTCGTTACTTTTAAACTTTCACTTATAGCGTCAAATATGCGTTTATTCTCTCCTTCCTTTTGACTCCAATTTTCATCCAGAAGGTCGTAGAGCTCATTTTCACTCGCGCAGGCCTTTGCATTCATAAGAGCATCGTTCATAATGGCAATAAAAAAATTCATGGCCAATATCGTCAGGGTAAAAAGAAGTAAGATGGCAAAAATTCTTCCAAAAGTGTCGTTGGCATCTGCCAGTTCATTGATAGGTCTCGCTTTCACGCGCCCTAGAGTCAGTTCGAGTTGAAAATACGTGGCT
>JBBMOI010000004.1:37722500-37825000 GCA_038088405.1 Porites divaricata
GCCACTGAGTATTCGTAAATGTCCAAGAACAAAGCGTTTGTTTGTCAAGAACAATGATTTCCTCCAGAAACCACGAAGGACTGTTTCCAGAGTTATCGTGCCCAAACCTCACCCCTTGAATAGAACCAAGCGGTTTTTCAACTTTAAGAACAAAAACGTCCGTATTTCCTCTAGAGAAAAGTGTGCCCGTTGGCGAATCTTCCATGTTGTTGAGCAGAACCTTCCCGGTACTTTCTTCAGAGCCGTATATCTCTATAGCAACTTTAGCTGTTGTTCCAGAGTTCCTCCAGACTCCTGTTATTATTTTTATTTCATATTCGTGCAAACTGTTTGATCCTGTTGGCAGCTCAACTGGAGAGCCATTCTAGAACACAAAAGAAAAGGAAAGCGTTGTGTGTTTTTGTTCTCTTTATTGTCAAGTTAACGTTTCGTTCCGTGTGAAGAGTTTTCACTTTCGTAATCAGCATCTATTTAAATTTTTTGGAACAAAAGAAAGTGTTTATTGACGGTTGTGACTAGAATGAATACCCCAAAGTCAGATTGTCATCTTCGCTCAACATACATGATAGGAGTCTTATAACTTAAAGTAGTAAATAAGAAAAGAAAGAAAACAGAAGAAAACAGTAGGTAGTTTGTAGGACTTGAACCCGTGTAATTTGATATATAATCCACATCCGTATCCACTACACCATCAAGGGCTAACTGCCGAGACCGGTTAATTTTAACGTACTTTACATGGCGTTGATCATTACATTATTGAAAGCTAACCGTTTTTAAAACAGCGCTTAACCCTAATCACTGTACTTTGGTGCTCAACCCTGTATCCAACTCTTTTCCTTGCACAATTGTCTTTTACTCTGATTTTCCCACTTTTTAAATTCGCATGGCGTGGAGTAGATTATAGCGTTGTGTAATAAACATAAGGTGTCCAACCTGATTTTGAGGTATCCATTCTAGTCATAACCGTTTATTGACACAATCCGCCGTTACATTGTTCTGGAACACCAATATGGCCACCGTGACATTATATGAGAACGCTGTATAATTTATTTTTTGTTTTATGTTGGTCAGGAGCCCATAAACCTGTGTTGGTTTGTTTTCGTATATTATGCATGTCTGCAAGGCCAGAAACAAGAAATTGGTTTCCATTAAAAACATCCTCAGGGATCTGAATGGGTACCTGCTATTGATTAACTTCCGTTGCGCCACATGCAAACACACCGAAGCCTAAATCGAAGGCTCCACACTACCACCTACCATCACCCCCGAAACTAGAAAAATTAACTCTTCTGCGCCTCTGCGATGCCGTTGTACGCATAAATTTACATTATAGATAATTATAGAGCATGGTGTTTCGATAATCGCACAGTCATGCATTATAATTATAGAAGTAAGACTTCACTAAAAGAATTAAGAGAACTGGAAAACTTAGTTTTGTATAGAGCGATTTTCGTATGACCTTGAAATGAAAGCGCGCGAACAAAAACAGAAACGACAAACGAACGGAAATAGAGCGATTTGATTGGTTTATCGAACGGACAGACAAACGCGTCTGGCTTTTCATTGGTTAAGCGAACGCTCAGGTGAAAAAACTTCATGCCCGAGAACTTTCTAGAAATCAACCGATACTTCGCTTTGACGTCATACTACAACACGATTGGCCAATCGAACAATGCCTTCTCCATATTAGGGTTTCTTTGGCGGGAAAACAATGAGGCCATGTTTTGATCTTTTCATCCATTGGCTGATGAAACAAAGAACGAACACTTACCGAAACCTTTTTTCAAGGTCATAAGAAAATCGCTCTAGTATACTTCCAGTTCATTTTAAAGGCTTCAATCGTCTTCATGGTGATAAAAAAATACCTCTCCGTTTGATTTGATGAGCTCTAGGAGAACGAGTTCTCTATTGTCTAATTTAGTTGTCCGAGGAGTCTTGCCTTTGGTTTAATATTTTTAATTTCTCGGTCTGGTTTACACTAAGATCCAGCGTTATACTGCTGCAGTGTTTTCCGAGTGGTCGTTGCATAATTTAAGTTACCTAAGTACTTACATTTCTAGTGTCTTGCTGGTCCGCTTTTCTGACGAAAACAATCACAAAAACGTAGCACAGGAATGCCACTGCCACGGTTACAATAACCGGGACATTTCCTGTATCTGCAAGTCTCTTGAACTCTACCAGCACTTGATCAAAGTCGATGGGATTGGGTTTGACAAAGAAACTACCTCCAAAGGAGGTCAGGTGATTACATGAACAGTTCAGGAATCCATTTAACGTTGCTGACAAAACCTTGGAATAAACAATGAAAAATTTAAAACCAAGTTTCCATGTTAGGTCAATAGACCAATTTCGAAATATCTTAAAATCCATACTTGGCTCGGAGGCTTGGGGAATCTGGACAACAAACAAAATTAATCTATGAACCTCAAGGCGATTGCTCTTGAATTATTCTCTCAAGCCTCAAGAAAGTTATGAATTTTTTTAATATATCAAAATTGGTTCATCAATGAACTTTTATTGGGTTGTTCAATTTAAGGGCATGTTATCATTTTCCAGCTGATCAAAATAAATATCAAAATAACTACGTTATACAACTGCACAAGATACATGGGAAGTCAAAAGACGGCATGAATGAAAGTGGAGACGGCAAAAGCATGCATGTATTGCTCCTCACTGCTTACTGCAAGGCTTAACAATTTTCACTGAGCGACCAACCCGAGTTCCAAGACCAATTTAAAAAATAGCTCAGTCTTCAGTTGTTACTTACTTGACATCCTTCTGTCGTCCACATTTGCAGCTTTTCTGACCAGAACACACAGCTCCCCAAGGCCACCCTCATAGTATAGTTCCTTGAGATGGTTGGGTCATACACGGGTACTACAGATACATTTTTGCTCTGAGGAGGAGTGGGAGGGGGGTCTTTCACTTGCACACATGATCGCTTTTGACGTTTATTTCCGAAACATGATCGCTTTTGTCTCTTCAGGGAGGTCACACTGGTGTTATAACTTTGAATTCCTAGAAAGTACCTTCCAGGTTGCCTAGCAACTGTTTCTATAGGAACCACTGTAAATCTGTTGGAAGAACACTTTACTCTTCCAAAGCTTTTTTCCTGCGCATTCCACCAAATGCAAGTTTCCTGTTTGGAAATAGTGGCATTGAAATCATATACTTGTGTTGTTGGCCGTTGACTATGTCGCATGTAGACAAAAAGGGTCACACTTTCATCTGTTGGAGTGATCTCCACCATTATCAACGTGTTTTCGTACTTAACATCTATCAAGTGAAATCCTAAATTATCATTCTGGGCGAAGTACTGCGGAATTTGTAAAGAGAGCTGTTGAGGTTTCAGTGGTGTAACAATCAGTACGTCGTTTGGGAGACCCGATACTTTAATCAGTTTACGCTCGTCGTCTTTCAAGTCCAGTGCTAAGATATCAGAGTCCACTCGCTCCCTTGTGATATCCCATGTGTAAGGATTGAATGGAATTGAGAGCATCTGAAAAAGCAAAACAAACAAACAATGAACAAGGTGTATGAGCCACGCCACTGGCATAACCCTTGGCTTAGATAATTATGTTTTCAGCAAATTTCATTACACTCCATGATTGTACGATACTCTGAATATTAGCGATATCTGAACGAAATACATTTTCATATTGTTGAATAATCCACTCGAATTCGTCTCGGGATTATTCAACAATATCAACTGAGTGACGAGATCTCAACACAATCAGAAAGGTAACCATTCAAAAACGATTAGTTTAATTAACGGGTCAATTAATGCGTGGACATGTAGCCGTAAACAGAAGATGCACGACAGTTAGGTCTTTATGCTTACAGTACCTTAAAACATGGTATATCATAGTTTCTAATCTTTTTGTAAGCTGTAGCATCAATAGCTTGAAAGAAACGTCGAAAATTTTAATTACTACCCCTTTTGAGTAGAAACGTAGAGCTTTATTTGTTTCTGTCAGTGTTGTTTATATGCAGTGTTCTTTGCCTTGTTAACTTCAGTTGTTGGCACGTACAATTTCCGCCTTCCTTTTTATCTAAAAATTAACTTCTACTTATAGGAAATTTCGAGTTCAGAAAACAGTAAAAAAGCGCCTTTGTTTTCCTCTGTAAAGGTAAGCATTGATTCGAGTGTGTAAAAAGTCAGTTACAGTAAATCACGCTGTTTTTTTTTTCTACCTTCAAAACGGTCAACAGTAAGATATTCTTGTATTTTCAAAAAGTTTTTACTCGAAAACTTTGGCAAAGCACCCAGCTCACGATAGCGACTTTGTTTTGTTTTATATTCACCGCCTAGTGCGGTGAACATAACGTCATACTCTGAGATAGCGAACCAATCAGATCTGTGCTCGAATCACCAAGATCACTGAGTGTGTATATACTTACCTAAAAGGCGTTATGATATATACCCAAGAGTAATGAACACGTTTACTTCAGATTGTTATGTAAGGTAATCCAAGACAGACTGGATTGTGGATTTCATGCTATGGATTCCGGATTCCACGCGCTAGCGATAACATTATTAAATGGACTGACCAAACCTCCACAAGCAAAAATGTCCAGGATCCAGATTCCGGATTAGCTTTACGTGGGTGAAAATAACAAAAGGCTTAATTCTCAAACTGCCCTGATGCAATGTTTTCGGCGTTTCACTTGTGAAAAAGTGTGGGAATTTTAAAGACCTTAAGCAATAGCAGCACGCTACCTGTCATCAAACTGTAGCTCATGTGTAATCTATTCTGAACAACAAATAGAGGAGATCAGAAGCGACATTTATTTCAGATTTATGCTACGCATCAAAGTGTCTCTTCTCAATTCTCCGCGCGGCTTTGCAACTCCTCTGCCTCTGAATACACGAACTGATGATCTCTCGAGCTGCGCAGGTTATATAGCTTATTTGATGGCGCAGTGCTCATTCGAAGATTTTTTAAAAAGGAGGAGGATTTATGAAAATTTACCTGCGAGTCTACGAAAGCTGTGTTACCGATTCTGGAATCTAATGTTCCTTTTTCATCTGGTAAAACAAATCTGCCGTCCCCTCCTTCAATTGATAATCCAACAAGTTTAGTTGGGGTATGACGTCCTAATGTCATGGACAATTCTGTAGTCTTGATCCGCGTCACCTTTTCATCTGCAACTTTCATTGCTAACACGGCATCTGCAATAATGTTGATGATCCTGAAGGATTCCTTTACGAGAGCTTTGCCCTAAAGAAGGAAGCGCCCGTTTGATACAATTACTACTTCATTTTTAGAATGTTCAAACCCGATTCACCCACTCATGTCCAGAAATGCGCCCAATGGCAAAAATGGCGAGAATTCGCCAAGTTTAGCAAATAAGTAATAACAAAGCCAAGGGTTCCCACTAAAAGTTGCCATTTTGGTGAAAATGGCATATTTGGCGAAAATGGCGAATTTGTAATTGGCGACGAACATGGCGAACATTCGCCAATGAAAGTCTTAATAAAATTTGCAATGAGATGGCAAAGGGGCCCTTTGAAAGTGGTGATTTTGACGGAAATGGTGATGTTGACCAAAATAGCCAAAAATCCCCAAAGCCTTACCTGCAAGTCAAATGAGGAGGCAAAGGGTCCCCCCTTAAAAGTGGCGAATATGGCGAAAATGGCGAGAAATCGCAGCGGCGATTTTGAAGGAGATGGCACGCAAATATGGCTAAAATTCGCTAAAGCCTTATATAGAAGTCACGAATTTTGCGAAAATGGCAATAAGGGTGAGTCTCTAAAAAACAATTGGCTGAGGGTTGGCAAAAGTTTAAATGAGATTACAAGAGGCACTCCTCGTAAAGTCGCGAAGTTGACAAAAATGGAAAATCTCACGGAAATGGGTTTTTTGGCGTCAATTTTCCATGGCGTTGCAAAATATTCAAATTCGATCACCATTTTCGCCAACTTCACCAAAATCGCTTTTGTGGCGGCAGTACAAGAACACGCACGATAACTTTGAACCAAATTTTTCTGGCATCGATAGGTTCCCATTTTCATTTGAGTATGGGGCCCCACTGCTCGCGCACTTCGCACGCGCGGACTCTCCACTATCAACCAACGTTAGCCCAACCTCCATGCAGGGGACATTTCTTTTCAGGTTACACTTGCGTTGGTCTCAATGGTGTCCCCTGAATAGAGGTTCCACTGTACTTTTTTTAAAGTTAAAGTTACGTTAGGTTACGTTTACGACAACTAACGATAATCGTCACAAGTGAGCACCAAGCAGTGGATTTAATTTGCTGTAATAAATCATTAAATTACAACAGATGAGTGACAAGAAACTAGTTTCCTTGAGCAAGATTGCGTTCTTAAAGGAAGAACCTTTCAATTAAGGCATCACGAGTATAACAGCCACAGGACACTAGGCAAGCATAGAACACTGTCATTACATTTACTGGGGAATTGCACTGAGATTTTCCACGTGTTTGTGCCAACTAGAAGACTATGGAAATAAATACCTGTTCTTGAGGACTAGAACCAAATTTTCCGGATGCGATTATTGATGCACTCTTCAGTACGTTGTTGAGGCATGAGCCTAAGTTTTCTGCAGAAAGGGTGATCAGCGGTATGTCGTCTATGTGCTTCTGCTGGGCAGCATTCCAAAGCAGTGAAGCCATGGAGTCAATAGCAGGTATGGCAAATTCCTGACAAAAGCGAACGTATAGAGAAAGAAATGTTACTGCGAGTTTTTTAACGGCCTGCTAACAAATTACTGTTTCCACGATGTTGTGAATTGTTGTGAATTGCTCACCCGGAAAAGCACCCTGCGAGCAGGACCCAGTTGTTCGAACGCCGGTTAGCGCTAACTCGGGGTTACATTTTAATCCGCGATTCTGTATCTTTTTATGAAAAGCACTCTCTCGGATAATTTTCTCTATTCTTTTTTTTGGGCTACGATGACTTCAAAAGCTTGACGCGATTCAGCCAGAGTCTCCTTTTCTCCATCTCGATCAAGTAGAAGACAAGGAAGTTAGGATAGAGAACAACACAATAAAAATTCAGGGGGAAACCAATAATGATTCCAAAGTACATAACGTAGCCATTGATCACTTATTACTTCTGAACATGAATTTGATGACAGAAACGTCACGAAGGAGGAGGGAGTGTCGCCTGGAATTCAAACGTATAGGACCGTGCATGATGTAACGAAATAAATAGCAAAAGTTATAAAAAACATCCTTTCCTGCCCTGTTTTAGTTGGACGATTATGAGGACTTCATGGGTAAATTATACCTTACCAGAGATTTTACAGATGTTGTGTCAGTATCCTTAATGGCTGAGCCAATCACAGAAGAAGACTGCAACAGGTCTGGCAGACTCTTCACTTGCAATGCAGCAATTTTCTCCACAATCAGTTCCTGAATCTATGATAAGTAACAAAACTGATTATACTTTAACAAGAATCGAAATCCACCCTTACACGGTGTTTTTAAGTTCAGATAAAGACCAGTAAGCGAATGTCCCTGGGCACTGCTGGAAAGAGCGCCGTAAGTGAAATTAATAAAGTTGCCAAGTTTAAAGGTGCTGGCAGCTTAACTGATTGATTTCACGGCGTTCTTCCCAGTCGTGTTGACGAATTGTCACTAATTAGCCCCAGTAAGAAGTTTAAAAACCGTGTAAGGGTCTATTTCCTCTAAACTACTTGACAACACCATGGTTCCAACTGGATGAATAGCAAATTGCTTAATCGAGTTACCCTCGTTTACGCGTAGTCCTTTTCTCGCGACAATCCACATAATGTGCCACATAAATTTCAACCAATGGGGACATTAATTAGTAATGGAAAGTTACCGCGGCAGTGTTAGCTCAGTCGGTAGAGCGTGTCGACTGCAGAGCGGGAGGTCGCGGGTTCGATTCCCGGCGCCGGACTAATACTCAGGGTCTTAAAATAACTGAGAAGTGAAGTCACTCCCTTTGCAGTACAAGCGGTGAAACCTTCGCGTGGCTCGGATGACCACGCAAAATGGCGGTCTCGTCTTCAGTTAGACGTAAAATATAGTGTCCCTAATTAGCACTTTCGTGCTAAATACATTGACACTCAAATAAAGCGCTTCTTTTTTTCTGAACTTCGGTTTCGCTATTTTTCAGTTTTGAGTGGATCCTTATAAACGCTATTTCTTAAAAATATTACCTTCGTGTTTCCTTCTGTACTGAGGGACGAATCCTGCGAAATCGCTTCTAGAATTGTATTTGCTATTTGTGCTGCCTTGTTCAGATCACCATCTTCGATCACTTGATAAAAAAAGCTATCATTAGATGTCAAGACACTGGTAAAGTTCGCTGGGCTCAAATGCTGCGATGGTTTAACCTGCAAAAACAACAGACGAATCACGAGGCCTTAGTTAAAAGTTTTCTAGTTGCCTGGGAAATATGGCGAGTAGAAAGCGTGACTGCATAAAAGCAAATTTGTAAGGGGCAGCGGGCAAGGCAGTGGAAGGGGAGGCATTCTTTGCCTTCTCTGTTTCGCCTGTGCTTTAAGAGCCTATAACGGACCAGAGTCACTTTCCAGCTTGCACGACTTTGCTTAAGGTATAGTAATTTTCGCGAAGAGCTTGTTCTTATTTCTTCCATGGCCCACAGATGACTTAGTATTATACTTTGTCTCAGTTTCACTCCCAGTCAGTCTAACATCGATATTAAAAAAATATCAAATTTCTTAGGACAGACGGTCAGATAGCCCCATGTATATGTAAGGTAATCCGGATTCCTCGAATTTTTTTTGCGGAATCCGGAATCCTTAGCCCGTAGCCCGGGACAAGGCTCCACTGTGGGGAAAAATTGGCAAAGTAGTGAAACGGAGAAAAAAAACTGCGGCAGACTGGAGACATGTCATTGTTTCCAGCGACCAATTAGGAGAGACCTTAGGATCAGCTGCTACACTACTGTTGCGCCTGGAGACATGCCCTTGATGCCGCCGATCCGTCCTCCAACAATTAACCTTTGAAATGTCAACACTTCAACTTCCCATCACGGATGTTTCGTATATGTCGCTTTTGTAGGAAAAAAAAAATTGGTTCGCTCGGATGAAGTAGAGTGTAAAGAGATCTACTTCAATTCGATCGCCAAATGAAGTAACAAAGGCTTCGGCAAAGCGAAATAAAGGCGTTTCAGAGGAAAATACACCATGTGCGAGTGGAGAAGAAAAGCCGAACAGATCTTGAAGAGGATCCCTCAATGAGAGATCGAGCAACCACGAGTAAAACGTATGAAAAAACTACAAGGAGTGACAGGCTACATCTTCACCGTCCTAAAACCTTTGAAATATGTTTACATTTTACTACAACAAGAAAAATTCTTTCAGGGATCTTACACTGTAACTAATTGTATAACAGGTGCGTTATAATGCTCCTTGACATAGCTTCTCGATCTATGACTTCTGAGTACCAACCAAAATATGGCTCGGTGCAGTTTATATCATTTGAGCGGAGGAAAAATGTTTAGAACCCTAAGCGACAGACTATTCAGTTCAAGGGTATTTCTGTTGAATATGTTGTCCGTTTTATAAGATATGTCTACTCAAAATTGCGTAAAAGTGACAATTATTTTTCTCTACCGCTGTTATCTCCGTACATGCCCAGTTGTGACTAAAGCCATCTCAGCGCACAAGGTTTAGCTGTACGCAACATGCATTAAATATATCCACCAGTTTTTGGTGTTCATCACGCCTTTTGTAGGAGCATGATTTGTATAATGTGTCTTTTGAATGTGGGTTTTTAACTCAATTTTCTTTGCCCATGTGACCGTAGTTGAAAGGATTTGTATTGCTTGCTCGAAATCCATGTTTAAAAACACAACGCTTTCCCAAATTGAAAGAACGTGACATTTCACCTGTTAACAGCATGGGAATTGGTAAAATTGAGACATTTTACCAATCAGAGCATGACACCAGAATCTGATATCATGGAACGGCAGCATCAAATGCATATCTACAGGCTCCGCCACCCTTTCCCCTCCCCAGACTACCGCTCGGCTCGCTTTCCTTGCCGATTTTTTTTGTGCGCCTGTGCCTCAACTGCGGAGCCTGGTGCCAGGCTAGGAATCCTTGGCTTTGGAATCCGGAATACAGCTAAAGAAATCCGTAATTCCATAAACGATTGAAATCCGATTCCAGGTCACACTGACTCAGTACCTGGAATCCGGAATCCATGGAGCGGAATCCAGAATCCAAGACACTCTTGTATTATCTTACATGGGGTTAGACGGACATGCATGCGTATGCACATGCTATAATGACATAGATGAGGCCTAACTAGACCGCAAGACCTTTTTATGACTCCTGGGGTGGTAGGGTTGTGGGCTTCTTTAAAATATCGCTGACTTCACCGTGAACCGTGTGCAGTGTGATCATTAACGGTTCCCAGTTGGTTTTTTAACGATTACTTGATCGTTGTTAGGAAATAAACAGGATCAACTTGTTTGAGAGACAGTTAGGACAGACCTAGGGTTTGTTAACATTACAACTCAAATGCTTTGTTCAGGATTATAGTTTTATATCAAGGCTGTGAACGACTCGACCGATGAATTAATTATCTTAGGATTCATGGCGAAACAAGCTATGAACTCACCCGGACAGAAAGATTAACAGTCGGTGCAGAAGCTCCATAACTGTTAGTTACAGTAGCAAGAAACTCGACTTTGTAGTTATGTGATCGGTTTCCAGGGGGTAGCCATGAAATAACGGTGTTGTTTACTCCGTAGTATACCATACTGTACAGACCGTTGTCCAGTCGATATTGAAACTGGTACGTCAGAGGGGTAGCGTCACTGACCCAGTCGCTGCAGCTCAGGTTGAAATCAGTCTTTAATGAGATGCCGCTGGACGGAATGATCGCGCACCTTCCTCCTGAAGGTGGCGTAGCGGTAACAATGTCATAAGCACTTAATCCTTCAGTACCGTCCTTAGTTCTGACAAATAACACCAATCGATAGTCCTTTCTCCCATCCAATGAGTTTTCTTTTATGGCGATGTTACTTGAGTTTAGCGGCGTAGTTGTAATGCTTTGCAATATATTCGCCCTTCGCCATATTGGATTAGTATTTGAGGCGGACTTGTTCTGTTCATAGAGCGTCCATTCGTAGGAGAATATTTTGGAGCACTGAGAACCTTGGCACTGTGACTTGATACTCAACCTAACTGACGGAATTGTTTGAACTCCACAATTTAGAAGACAGCTAAATATGTAAAAAAAAGAAATACACACATTGTAGGGCATGGTAATAATCTTTGTAACAATAGTTTACACTTGAGACTCGGTACTGCCTTGATGCAACAGTCGGTGTGCCGTGATAGACTGGATTGACTCCATAAAAATAGTGCTAATAGTGACAGTTGCCAGACTAAACTTTTTATTTTTATCACTGCGTTGTTATTAGAAAGTGAGACTAGATTTCGCCCCAGATTTCATTGTACATGTAGTTGCCCTGAGTTAGCTTGATAAAAATCTGCGGAGACCCTGAAACAGGCAACAGGCGCGAATGAATCTTGGAACGTCACGCTCTTTTCTCGCCTCCCGCTGAATATGCCCTTGAGTGTTCGAGAAAAAGAGGCCACACCTGGCAATAGATATTATAGATTTTATCACCTCAACTTACTTTTGCATAGTGTTGCATTGTGTCTCCACCATTTTCATCACATTTACTGCGTCAAGTAGGACATTCTAGATCTACTGCCTGGCTTATTGATAATCAATGACAGCTAGAATTAGGGGCATAACCAAAAAGATACGGTTGAGAAATACTGTCTAAAAATGTACCTTAGCAAAATTCTAGGTGGTTCTCCCTTCTGCAGTCTTATGACTTGAAACACACTTGATGTTCGATAGTCTTTGGTGACGACCAACTTCATAATGTAAGTCTGGTTCAGTAATAAGGGTTTCTTGGCGAAGGTGACGACTGATCCGAAACCTTTCTCCGCGAAGTATTGAACGGCTATATTACTTAGGCCAGGAAACGGGAATGAACTGTTTCCTTTGATCTGGCCAAAATGCCATGTAAAGTTCATTCCTGAATTATTTCTAGTTCCTATATCCGGATCGTAAGAAAGGGAGGCATTCATCGTGATGTTTTCGTGAAGTCCTCGGATAACTTCGGCGCCACCTTCGATTATCGCGACCAGTTCAGGTTTTTTTCTGCAGGCCTCTGCAAGAGAGAATATGTTTGTCGTTTTTTTTTTTGGAATCTTTGACCTTTTCGGGCGAAGCCATCCCATATATACGTAGGCTTTTGGTAAGGAAGCACCCTTTGGGCCGTTTTCATAACTTCACCTCGACTTTTCGAGTGGTCGGGAGTAGTCTATAAAATAAGCGTTCTAGTCGGGTGAATCAGGGTGGATCTTGTGGATCCATCGTCACGGTGACGTCATAGATAAAAAGAGGTCAATACTTAGGGTGTGTTCCTTTCGGCGAATCCAAAAACGGATTTTTGATCTAAGATTTGCCAGATTTTGCGGTCAAAAGGAACGTGAAATCCGAAATTGGATTTGTAACCTTGGTAACCTTTCGCCAACGCGTGCAATATGCACGACAGCCTCCCCAAAAATGACGTGTTTTCTACTGTTTGACAAATTATGCGACTATACCGTGCAGAATTTAGTGGTCGGCAGTTCGAATAGCGACGATGGAACATATAAAACAGACAAAGAAAGAAGCGCATTAAAATTGAAAATTATCTAAAGAATGTCGGCCAGTTTGATCCAGTTCCATAGCTCGGATTTTTTTATGTAACACGATCGAGTGCCTGTCGCGTCTACAAGCGAGTTTGTAGTTAGATAGCAGTTCATTTGTTACTTTTACTCATTTCTGAATTCAAGCAATCTTTAGAGACAAATGGTTAGTATATGGATATTTTAATGTACCAGGAACAATCTTCTAATGTTTTCAGATGTTTTGCGACAAATGACAGCAACGAGGAAACTCCACGGCCTCTATGGGAATACTTCAACTGGAAATACCGCTGGATCATCTGACTAATTTCGGATCCACTGTGAATGGAACAGCGTAGATCACTAATCCGTTAATCTGGATTTGGATTCTTCGGATTTCAAATCCAATGAATCCTTTTTCAAAAAGGATTCACCAGATCAAAAATCCGGATTTGGATTTGCCGAAAGGAACGCGAAATCCGTTCTTAGATCTAAAATCCGTTTTTGGATTCACCGAAAGGAACACACCCGTAATGGAGCCTCGATTGTGTCGTCATAGCCCAAAAGAAAAGGCTGTATTGCCTCGCCCGGACTTGCCCAAGCCGTAAGTAATCCGTCAATTTTCTGAATAATTATTTATTTTGTAGTGTAGTGTATAATGATTAACGCAGAGTAGTTTTTGAGTTCTACAGGACAACTGTGGGTGTTTTTCTTTGCATTTGAATTCTCTGCTTATAACCTATCATCGTACTTTGATCCACCGTAGGGTGACCTCTTTTAGCTTTTCATGTGACGTATCGCTTTTTAAAATCATTATCTCCATTTTTATAAAATACAAAAAAGAAACGCAAACTCAAAAAAATTGTTACGTGTGCATGATTTACGCGTCCTTCCGCGAATCTATTTCTGTTTTCCTTTACCATATCGGCTTCAAGAATTTGATATATTGAGTTCGATTTTACCATTGCCGGAAAAATAACCACTCTATGTTACCAAAATACTGTTTTGACATTGATTCGAGATGCGTACCTCTCACCCATAGCACAAAACGCTGGCAGTCGTTTGAACTAATAGACGAGACATTATCCGACTTGTTCGACCGAAGACAACAGTAATAATTTCCACAATCAGCGTACTGTGTGTCAAATACTGTCAAGACGTAAGGGTCGTAGATCCCACTGCGCTCAATGAGATATTTTCCAACTTTGTTCGCTGCAAAAGGATGAATAAATTATTCAATTAATAATAATAATAATAATGATAATAATAGTAATAATGATGATGATGATGATGTAGACATATTAAATTCTGCAAGCAGAATACAACAATGCTGATCGTACTACGTGAAAATTAACTCTGCAAGACATCAACACGACACCGAAAGAACTCAAAACAGAGCGGAATTGTAGCCATAGACCGCTGTTTCGCCCTAAAATCAGAGTGCGCGGAGATTTTTCATCAGAGCTTTCTCTGGTTGTTGCGCCATACTGACGAGCCCCAAAAAGGGCGAAACAGCCGTCTATGGTTACAATCGCCCTCTGTTTTGAGTTCTTTCGGTGTCGTGTTGATTTCTTGCAGAGTTAATTTTCACGTACAATTTAATATGTCTACATTATTACTTTTGATGATCAGGTCTTTATAGATCCTACGTTCGTCGGAATATTCGTTTGCGGTCCTTTGCAGTTCCTTGTGGTTAATGTTTGCATGATGATGATGATAATGATGTTGATTATGATAATGATAATGATGATGATGATAATGATGATGATGATGATGATGATAATACAGTCGAATCTCTCCACAACGGCCACCTTGGGGACAGAAAAAAAGCGGCCGTTGTGGCGAGGTAGGGGTATAATATGACAATTTTTTTAGGGGAGTAAAACATGTTTATATTGTGCCAGGACACAACCAGTCAAGAAAACCCTTAGACCTAAAAATGATACTTTTTTCCTTTTTGATATCTTGTACTACGAATGCGCTCATAGATATGGTGGAGATTCTGTTTTTGCGGGAATAAGGGCCCTAAAATGTGTCTAAAAATAAACTGGTCCGTAAAAGCGTCGTGACATAGGCCTAGTATGGGAGTTGCTTGCTCCGAGTTATGGGCTCCTGATTGTGCTAAATTCATGCTAACTATACCCCATAATGGTAATCCAATATATATTAAATATATACAGATAAAATACACCAAAAATCATAATGTTAGCGTCACAAAACGAGCAAGATTCGCAAAAAAGAAATAGAACGAAGAAAAAGATCTCGTTTGATCTTCACGTAAAAAATTATTCATGGTTTAGTTGACATTAAGATTAACGATTTTTTTTATTTTGAATGATAATAGTCTTGTACTACAGTATGAGCAGCCATAGACTTAAGCTTCTTTAACCCCACTGCAAGAAAGATGTGTTCTAGTTTTCTTTTTTTTTTTTCCAAGAACTGCTAGAGACTAGAATCAACTCCTCCCTGATATGCCTCATATTTCGTCTTTTGTCGAATTTAAGAATTACCTTACTAATAGTTTATTAACTTAATAAGGACGTGTAATTTTTTTTCTATTTTATGTACTGTATACTTATTGTTGCATGTTATTTTTACTTTTTATTTTGTAAGTGGTTGATGATGATGACGAGGATGATGATAATGATGATGATGATGATGATGATGATGATGATGATGGCATTCGACACTTAGTTATGCTTACTGCAACACAATCAAAATACGATTTCCGCGATTAATGATCAAGTCGAGATAAGGATCAAATTTCCTGACCATTCATGACTTTTTCAACAGTCCCTAAAAAAAACTGGCCGTTGTCGAGAGGTTATTTTGGCAGTTGGGGACGTGCTTTAGTGGCCGTTGCCGTAACGTTGTAGAGAGGTTTAAACAAGGGTCAATGTATGGTCTGCCCGCCAGGACAAAAAAAGTGGCTGTTGTATAGAGATGGTCGTTGTGGAGAGGTGGCCGTAAGTAGAGGTTTGACTGTAATAATCTAATCAAGAGAAGTTATTGTTTAAAAGGCACTGTATCACACACCCCAAAATGTACTTTAGATACCTTCTTTTGTATTCTTTCCCGGTAGGCAATGAAGTACACTGGTCACGCAATACTTGCGTCTGTTCGACAAAATAATCAATCGCGAACTTAGTTTAGAACATCAAGCTAACATTTTTCTGTCACCAAGAAATCTTTCCCAGACGGATAGGCATAATTCTATTCCTCACCGTTAGAGGCCCATGGACTTTGCAGCCCATGTCAGTACACTCTCAACGAGTTCCATAGTTTTTCAGTAGATAATGATTTAAAGTAATGATTGATAAACGCACCTATGAAAGACAGTGTAGTCTCGTCACCAATTTTCTGGAACTTCCACTCTACAGGCTGAAGAGGAAATCCTTTGGCTCCACATTCAAACGAAACATTGTCTCCTTTGAACCTTTCAAATTCAAGATCCTGTTTTGGTTTATCAAGCCAAGGAACGACTGAACAGAGGAAAAAAGAGAAACAAAAGTGCAAAGTAAATGACGTAACTCTTACCGTACCTTGTTTTCAAAAACTGCATGTAATAATATTAAAGTGGATGGAAGCAACATATTCTTGATCGTTCGTAAGAAAGGTAAAAGCAAACTAAAGGCCAGTATACAAGATCGAAAAAATTTGGATGGTGCAACCCGGCTGTTTCATTCCAAAAAAGGCCCTAGACAGCTATGGACGGATATCGTTTGGGCGCCCGCATTTTTCCTTTCCTTTTCAACGACTGAACGGTCGCCCATCATTTCGGTTAGTACGATCTGGTGGCTGCCGTTCTCGAAAAGACAACGTGTAAACGGTTTACTCCTTGTACCCAGAACTCTGGAGTCACGTTAAGTATAACTGGTACCTCAATTTCATCTTGTGCGTGTAAACCGTTATATTTCGCCTGGAACTGGTACTTCTTCCTATTCTCTACTCAAGCCGCAGTCCAGCTCTTTTTCCGTCTAAACGAGCTTTTGAGAACTTTAGTTCCAGTTTTTTTCTGTTTTTCCTTCATTTCATTGTTACTTCTGGTTTGTTGAAATTCCATTCTGTTATTTCCGTGACCAGCGGTATATTTTGCTAATTACGACCGGGCGGTCGTTCGCATGTGGAAATGTGTTCGCCATGTTTGTAAATAAAAAATGGGTAAATAAAAAAAATAGTTCAAGGTAATTCAAATGAACAAAACAAAGAGAAAGGTTTTTGAGCATTTTAAAGATTAGGGCAAGTTTTTTTGTGGTTGTCTCTTTTCATTTTACTCAGAATGCCAGAGATTCCGTTGTGTTCCGGTTTGTTCCAGTGTTCCAGGTTTTAGAGGCGGGTACATGCCATTTACCCGAGCGATTTAATTGACCGATGAGTCCGACTAAATTGTGGCGCCAATAGAGAAGCGATGGTTGCAGCCTCAAGTCGCGCAGTTAACTTGCAAAAAGACAGCTTTTTACGCATCGAAATGACAATTTCTATTAATTGCCATTCCTGTTATTAGCAATCTCAGCACTTGTGCTTTGTTCAACGCGCTTCTCTTCTGTGGACACTTTCCATAATTAGAGAATCTCGATAGGGGGGGGAGGCCACCTATGCTCGGTTGGGTGAGCGGGGTTAGGATTTGTATGGGTGACCATGCAGCCGCAAATATCCTATCGTATAGGCACCTTTTTTTTCTATCTTTTGTTTATTTTTATTTTTCCTTTTCGCTTCTTTGTCCTGTACCTTAAATTTTTAAATGCGGACGGCAAAACAAGCATATTGAGCCAGTGTTGGCCTACGTATAGAAATTAAATGGAAAGTTCATATGCAAACTGAACAAACATTACGGCCATGGTACGGAACCCAAACAGGTTTTTAAACTTTTGCAGTTGAGGAACTTCTGTGTTTACTTTTATTTATCTAAGTTACAATCTGTAAGGCTTTGTAATAGTTTAAGGTTTTTGTTTTTAGTAGATGTTATTCATGTAATTGTCTTGCCCCGCCACGACTAGCTTTCCCGGCTATTTGCTGAGCAACTATCCAACTCCTGTATACAAAGAATAAAGTTGTTGTTGCTGTTGTTGTTGTTAAAAGTTACACTGGGTATGCCTTGGTGTAACATGAAAACTATCAACTAGGCTATGGGGACGCATGGATTGGGGGGGGGGGGGGGGGGTGAAGAACACTTTGAGTGTCATTGTATTTAGCACAAAATTTCTAATTGAGGACACTATTTTTACGTATTGACTGGAAAAAGGACTGCCACAGTTACGTAGTCATTTAGAGCCACACAAAGGTCTAGCTGTTTGCAGGGAAAAGGAAGTACCTTGAGTTCATTTCTCTGTTATTTTAAGATCCTGAGCATTGGTCCGCTCCCGAGGATCGAACTCGCTAGCTCCTGCTCTGTATTCAAGCACTCTACCGACTCGCTGTTTCTTCCAATTCCCGCCCCATGCTCGCAGGCTAACCACAGCCATAATCTTCAGATAATCGCTGCTCTTGCCCGACACTTAAACTTGAAGATGACTCAAGAACTGTTCAGTGGATCACATAGACCGCATACATTCACTACGGTATTACTGACATATGACATAGAACCGAAGAGTTCATTTCACTTTGAGGAAAAATAGTCCTCTGAGAAGCTTCTGAGAGGACAATGAGCATACTGGCAATGAATGGTCTGTACAAAAACCACGTAATTGCAAAACAAAATCGTTCTTTAAAGCAGTCACGTTGGGTAGCGATTTCTAATGGGCACATGCTCTTTTTGGCACTGTTTGTTACGTGCTATAAGTGCTTTATAGCACGTAAGGTTGGTTCGGTGTGGCGGGGTGTGGCAACAGGCAAAATTAAAACGTTTCCAGATACGTTTCCATCTGCGCGTGAAGACAACTCCCAGATCACTGGGCCACGCTTCCACTGAATCATTTTCGGGGTAAAATTATTTTAGTTAAAGTATTTTTCAATCGGTCACATCGATCGGCGGGAAAAGAACCAATTCATTGCGCGGGGTTTGCCTCGGTGTAACATGAATAAGAATTCAAAGGAAAAGCAAGGTTTTGACGATACAAAGCCGAACTGAAACGCACTTCCGAAAAACAAATATATTCCGCGAAATATATCAAGCCGTAATGGTCCAAATTGCTTCGATACTCTCTGTAAAATACTTTTGCCGTCAAAATTAATCGAGAAAAAACATCTCTTGATCGCCAAAACGGCCGTAACAACAGTCAACAGTCGTCTGTTCTATGGAAGTGTTGCCTCAAAACCGAAAAATGCACTCAGATGAGACGTCAGACTGAATGACATCAATTGGAGCTTAGACGCGACACCGTTCCTAGGCAACTTCGGATACCAAACCAACAGAAAGAAAGATTTAAGACCAAAGCAACATCACCTGGCGATATCGTGGGAGCCACGCGCGGTGCAAATTCCGACGGATTTATTAACCTCGTGAAGGATAGGAATAAAATTATTTTATGGAACGATGCACTCTCTTTCGACACATGAAGGCTTAGCGATTTAGCTGAAATATCTCGATCGTAGCAAATATTTTATACGATCCAGTCAGTAACTTTACATTATTGTAACAGGAGAGGAAGCCTGGCACTGGTAAGACACAAAAAATGGTACAGAAAATTTCGGCCCTTTTCGTTAACCCTTTAAGTTCCAATAGTGTCCAAGATCAATTTTCTCCTTACAATAATTATCCATACACTGTAAAGAGATAAGTTATAAGAATCAATAAAATGATCACCCAAGATAAAATACTTTGATCTTTGAACAAATTCTCTTAACTAATTCTTTAATGAAATGTATGGAGATCAGTTTGGAGAATTTGAATGTGGATACTGGGGCTTAAAGGGTTAAAAAGAGAAAAAGGTTATACCTCGGAAGCTATTACCTTTTTTTCCGAAAACATTCCACAGGGATAAAACGTTCCATTTGAATTCTCTCCGGAATCACCGGATTTTTCATATAAATTGTAAGCTCTTCAGATAACAAGACTCACTTTGAACCACGCTTGTATTCGATACATTGTGTTCTGCGACGCCTCGAAGCAAAAGATGAAGAACGCACGTGTAATTCCCTCCATCTTTGACAACAGCATTTTCAACAACCAGTGGTCCAAAGGCATCCGAAGCGTTACCTGGGTTAGGATTTTTGACATACACATGGCGCTTTAATACGCCATCTTTGTACCATGAAAGCGTCCTTAGTAAAGTCGACAAATGTAGATTTGTCACGCCGCAAACGATTGTGAAGTTGTCCCCATGCTGTAGCGCTCTAGTCTTAGATACAGTCACGATGGGTATTTCATTTCCTAGTAGAAATAACATTGCAGAAATTATAAAAACTTCAGGACATCGAACTTGAGCAACACATGCACTCGGTCAGTCCGATCCTCAATTCCACTGACAGCTAAGTCTTGTGGAAGGTGGTATTGTAGTTTCTCATCAGCAGGATCATATGCTTTATGGTGTGTGTCGAGCCCGGAGTGGGAGGCGGGGGGGGGGGGGGGAACTCAACAAAATTTTACTAGCGAAGGCTCCGCCCCGAAGTCCGACCATTTTTGACAGAAAACTTCAAAAGGTAACCTTTTCGTATACCTTCCATTGACAAATGGTATACCCCTTTCACATACCTACAGCTAATTTAGAACTTTGCATCCCTTTCACCTGCTGTAAATGCGCTGTATTTAAAATATGAGTAAATCACAAAACCATAATGTTTTCTTGACTTTTTCTCAGTCATAAAATGCTTCTGTTAAACGCATGCTTCGTGACAAAATCGTTGGCGACGACACTAAACGTTTCTTGATACAGTCTAACCCAAACCCGGACGTTTCTACATTTTACCCAAAATACATAACACGGGTAACCCTGGCCCCCCATTGTTTCCAGCGACAGCCATCCTTATGAAAGTATTTCACAGTTTGTATACCACCATCTCAAACCCTTAGTACATGTATACTACACATTCATTCATTAAAGACTCTAGACACTTTCTTAACAAACTGGAACATCTTGGACAGCTACCTGAAAAATGATTTTCTTGTCACCCTAGACGTGTCATCTCTCTACAGACTAACATTCCTCATAACAAAGGCATAGATGCCTGTCGTCATTTTCTTAATACACGCGACCGCAACACAAACGCTTCATCCATCAGTACTGAAACACTTTGCCGGACCTCATACGCATGATTCTCCCTATGAACAACTTCTCTTTTAATGACAAACATTACTTACAGACACATGGTACCGCTATGGGGACAAGGATGGTTCCTTCATACGCCAACCTTTTTCTCGCCAAATTCGAGAGGGACTCCTTAACACGTGCCCCTCTCAGGTAAATTGAGGCATGGGCCCTCAATGATTCAGAGAAAAAGTAATGGGGGATGGTCTATCTCTGAGCACTTAAGCACTTGAAAGATGAGACTTTGCCAAATACATACATGTGTGGTTTCTATCAATTTGGTGTTTTTTAAATTATGCAAATGTGTCCCTTTTTTGAGTTTTTTACTGTTTCAGAAAATAAGCAGTTTTTCAACTAGACCCAGTCCCCCAAGGCAGTTTAATCAGATCTTAACGCTTTCGCTTTTTAAACATGATATCTAAAAAAGGCCAAGCACAGAAGTGATATATTAAACGACCTTAAGATTATGCAACCCGTAAAATAAGGGGGGTGTTTACATGACACCGGGGCGACTTTCGCGCCGCGGCGAGTTCACTCCGGTTCCCTCTCATGGCTCTACATTTGTTTACATGATACCACCACAAAAAAGTCATGCAGGCGCGAGTCGCCCCGGCGTGAGTTCACTCCGGTTGTCGCACCGGGGCGAGAATTTCACTCCGGTACGAAATCTCGCAACGGTATCATGTAAACACGAAACAACCACCCATTTCGGTGTGAAATCGGTTTGCCGGTAGACTGGAACGGGTAGCGCATGCGTAATGTTCGCGATTTTGAATCATACGTGCATTTTATCAACATGAAGTGTACCTTCAAATAACGAGATGTGAAATAACCCGGTCATCATGTAAACGCGATACGAAATCAAAAAGTCATGTCGGTATGAAACTCGCGCCGGTGCGAGTTTTCTCATGTAAACACCCCCTAATTGATGACACACGAAAAAGTGTTGCAAGAAAAAGCTTTTTCAGCCGGTCACGTGACCTAATTTGCATAATTTTAAAGCACGAAATGGCAAACTAGCAAAGTTTTATGTGTCTACATCTAAAGCTCTTAGATGTAGACCACCCAGTCAGTTTTGAAGTGAGCAAATTGTGGCAAATTGAGGCCCACGCCTTAATTTACCTGTCTGTGAGCTTTCCAACCCTTCGTATGGTGGCGTTAGACGACATGTTCAGGATATGGACACGATCAGTAAAGGACCTCAACACATTCACTTCCTTTCTTAACATTCACCCCACCATAAAATTCACATGCGATTATTCCTTCACATCCATACCCTTTCTCGATGTTAACTTCTCACTTCACGATGGCAAAATCTTCACTAGCCTCCCACGCAGACGTTCTTAGCGGTTCGTCACGCGTTCCTGCCCCACGAACGTCTGCTGAACTGAAAGAAAAATTCCTTTCCCATTGTTCGCAAATATCAGCTGGAGATCACATGCAGATTATCGGAGATCCAATCGGCGCTGTTGAAGTCAAAGTGTTGACAAGCCAAACACATACGTAGAAGCTCGGTAGAGTGTGATACGCGACCAAAAATTTTTGCTCCGGACCGAGAATTTAGGAGATAAGCGTTGGGTTTTTGTATATTTCTCTCTGTTAAGGCTGAATTAGATGTCATTTGATCATAAAGTTGTTCTTTGGGTGATGCAACGGCGGGGTTACCTTGTAAGACTGAAAAAAGGGCAGAATTTTTTTTTTTCACATGTTATTGTTTTGTAGTAAAGCCGACTTCTGTTCAACAAATTTAACCTCAGAGGTAATTTTTTTCAATGAGATTGTGAGGGTAGCCGCCAGTACGAACGCTTGTGAGGTCTAAAACTGCAAGGTCTTCACCTTTTATGAGGCCTTTCTGGTCTTTTCTGGAGCTATAAAGTCAAGCGAGAAATTTCTCACGGTCCAAAGTGCACTTCCCAGATCTGGAAGTCTGCTGTGATTGGTCTACGTTTTTTTCCGCTCAAGTCAGCAGACGCTCGTGGGGCAGGAACGCGTGACGAACCCCTAAGAACGTCTGCGTGGGAGGCTAAATCTTCACTGGCCTTTACACCAAACCTACCGACAAACACCCATAACGAGCCGCATCGTCTTAGCAACCAAAAAGATCTTGGGTATCCAGCTGAGATACGGGACTTCCCCTATCTCAGGTGGATACTCAGAAGCTTTTAACATTCACTATTCTATTTATCTCTGATCGTATTTCGCATCTAATACGATAGAGGCGTCTACTTTCACGCCGTGATGTCATCATTCTAGAGCGAGAAATTTAATTAAAAGCGCGGCATTCAACAAAATGTACGGCTCTGGTTTTGGATAAAATTATTCAATGCCGTCTAAGAAGAAACATATTATTAAAGTCTGCGTAGTAAGTCGATCTCATTTCTAACACAGACAAAAACGCTTAGATATCTACTACAAAATTTATGGCCTGAGTTTGATTTTTCTACGGGTCAAAATGCTAAACGTGCTATATATCCTAGAAGCGCTCAGGCATAATAACATCCCAGGTGATCTGTGACGTCACTGCGGGGGCCTGAGGAAAGAAATTTTAATGCCGTATCCCATAAACCAAAGCTGACGGGAACAGATTGAATTGAATTGAGTTGGTGCGCGCGTTGGTTTATGGGATACGGCATTAAAATTTCTTTCCCCAGGCCCCCGCAATGACGTCACAGATCACCTGGTCATGCCAGGACTTCTGCCTAATTTTTTTTACGGCTACGGTTCGAAATTATAAACGTGTTATTCTTAAAAGCGCTCAGGCTTAATAATATGCCAGGATTTCTGCGACTGATTTTGCGGTGCGCAAGAAGGGATAATTTACCCGATTAGTAAACAGATATTTCCTTCAGCAGCCGATTGAATCACTTGTCATGCAGGAGAATGTCTGCGTTGATTTGTTTCTAATTCTACTGAAGTTTATCAAAGAAAGCTTAAGCGAAAATAGTGAGATCGCAATTTATACTCTTACGAACTATAAATTAGGGCTGACCTGGAAGACACGTTGAATTGTGCCACCATCCTTCAAATATAATCTGGCTGCGTTTAGGGAGACAATTTCCTCTTCCATCTAGATTTAGTTGGTATGTTTGTTTGCTAGAATCTTCAAGCAAAGAATTGGGTATACAAATTCGAATGGCTTGGCGATACTTAGTGCTTAAGTCTACTTACCGATCATAACATGTTTTGGAAGTACTGAGAAGCGCGCCAAACGAGGTTGTCACAGCGTTCTAGAGCGAACACGGCGCGACCGGGATTGATAAAATTACCATTAAATGAGCTATCATGCCAGTAATTTCTCCTTTCATCGCCTAGGGAATAGTTTGTAAGCACATCCTCGACTCTCGAAACATTTGTCTTGCACCTCTATAGGAGTTCCATTTCTCGCGGACCGTAGGTAGATTTCCCGCTTAACATAATGCTTGATAATTTATGCAAAAGTTGACCTCGTGAAAGTCAGCAGTGCATTTATCGACTCAAAAATATACAGACTTCCTACAGGGGTTTGAACACGGTTTTAATTTAAAAAGTACTTTAAGAGCTCTGCGGTAGTTAACCGCAAAAGTGTTACGGTGATAGATACTCAACTGGATGATTAGGTCACTTCATAGCAACCAGACCGTACGCATTTTTTAACTTCCGGAACTCTGAGGGTTCGTCATGTCATCCGGCATACATACCAAACGTGCTATTCCTTTCAGTCTAGCTCTTAGACTCCGCAGAATTTGTTCCACCAACGAGACCTTCACAAGCCGCACCAATTAACTCATTGACTATCTTTACAAACGTGGCTATAACCGCTATTTCCTTCAACGGGAAATACAACGAGTTAACAATATCACACGGACAGAAGCACTCACGCCCCATGATCTTTCCACACTGGATAAAACGGAACGTGTTCCCTTCGTTATACTTATCACCTACAACCCAGCCCTTCGTTCCATCTCGTCCATTATTGCTAAACACTTTCACATCTTTATTTCAACACTCCAGCCTCAGGGCTCATACCATGCGAAAGAAACTGTCTTACTTCCAAAGACATATTTGGCGGACAAACTTCATACACATTCCACTCTGCAAATGAAACCAGACCTATCACTCATCACATCGACTGTAACACAAAAAAACGTCATTTACATGATACAATGCAACCACTGCTCCAAACAATACATACTAGGTGAAACCAAACGAGACCGTTTCAACGAACACCGCAGACCAGTTGACAACCCATCTAATTGTTGGTTTTCACATGACGTCACTAAAATTCAAACTAAAAAACTATTCATCCTACCGAGATTTTACTTTCACGATGCATTAGAGCAGCTGAAAACTAATAGTCAAACAAATTTTCGCTTCAAAAGGGTTCTTGGTTTTGTGATAGAGTACGCTTGAATTTCTAAGCTTTTGCGTGACGCGACATTTACATGACGGCCAAGAGAGCTGTCATGTAGGTTAAAAAAATGACTTATTTCAGGAAATTTTGCCATCTAAACAGTTCATGTACTTGAAAAAGTATTATTTTAATGCTTATGAGTTTCGCGAAGAATAAATTCACGCTTTTGTAGCAAAACTCGGTAACAGATGTTTCTGTTGGTTTCCGTCCGCCATGTTGGAGCTCATCCAGGTGAGCACCAGCATGGCGTCTCCATACAAATCTCTATAAATTTGGGTAAAACATTTCTTCGGATATCTCGTATACGAAATATTCCTCTGACCTGAATCTTGGCGAGGGTCTTTGCATATGTACTTCCTTTCATTTCCCAGATTCTGGACTTTATCTATTGAATGGTTTTGATTTTTATTTTCATCTATTTTGAATGGCGTGACACTGAAAACCAGCAATATTTCCAAACCCACGACAGTCTCAGAACACTTCCTTACTAATGGTCACTCTGTTAACGACATCACACTTATTCCACTAGAACTCATCAAAATCTAATAGAGACAGTGTACGATAAGCTAGAGAAGCATATCTCATCGAGAGAGGCAGAACGCTTGAACCACTAGGTATCAACAAGAAAGATGACATGCAATACATTCCCTATTTCTTCCGTTTGTTATACTATTTTTACATTTCGAAATTCTTTCATATCACTACTTCAACGGTTTTTGTTTTCATAGACTATTAACGTTCACTTTTTTCTTATTTAAATTTTCACGTGTTCTTATAGTATCCGTATTGCACGCTATTCTTCATTTCAAATTGTAACGTCTTAGCTTTATCTTATCATTGTATGTAAAACCTTAAAGAAGGAAGGCCGTGCATTCCAAAATATTGGTAAAAGAAATATATTATTCTCGAATGTAAAATCAGTCTTGCTTCTTTTGTTTCTGCTTGCAGCCCTATTAAAAGCCCTTTTACAGATCGCCATCAAAATGGCAGAGTTCCTTAGCCTTTCGTATACTACTACAAGTGAAATCCCTACCTTCTCATGATCATATACCTGAAGCCTGGGGTGCCCTTTTACGGGGGGACCGTACTGGCCATTTTAGGGAGTACCCCCTGGGGCTCTGAATCGCTTCAAACCTGACGGAAACTGCAAGTTTCAGGGAATTAAAACCATTAACACACCCTTGAAACTCAGAACGTTCATCTTATAAATTTCCGACGCACTAAGGCGGTAGTGATAGTAAATCAAAAACCGCCTGCGTTCTGATCTCTCCTCCAAAAGGACGAAAAAAAGACATGGACGAACAGGTAAATCAGTCATCTTGCCGAATTTCATTAACTGAAATGGATTAAAGTTAAATCTGGTGCTCGTGTTCGAAAATTTGGAGGGTTTTCCCCCTTTATCCCTTAGCAGCGCCCAAACTCGTTTACTGTTCGTTCAAACGAGTTTGACCTAGGCCCTTCTCTGATCTCCACACGTTGCTCGAAAACACCCAAAACGGCTACCTTTATAGTGTCGCTAAGGTTCTTGAAGAACTCTAGGTAAATGCTCTCGACTAGTAGTGATGACCGGGGGGGGCGCCCTTTTGAAACATTTTAATGAAAGGCCCTTAAATTCTAATGATAGAATTTCGTAACCTTTCATTTGCTTCAACTCGTGAATTCCATATATACCCTTTAATATACCTGAAGCATCAAAAAGGTACCCTTTTCGGGCGGAGCTGTCTACTCTGTAGGCCATTATAGCGAATGCCGTTCTCCGGGAGTGGTGAGTGGTTTGGCCTGAGCCAGCTAGACTTACTTGCGATTACATTCACGGAGAAGCCATGTAATTGAGGCCATGCATTCGGCTCACCAGCTGCAAACGCATGGCACTCGTACCTTCCCAGCTTCCCATGCGCACTGTCATCTTCTTGCGTTATATTCCGTAAGTGCAAAGTAACAAAGAGCTTCTTCAATTTCTTTCCCCCTAAAAAAATGCATGGCGTGTTTCAGTTGTTAAATAAGCGGAGCTTGACTGCCACTCAGTGCGCGAGTAGAGCCTCCTTTTGCGTTCTTCTTGATAGAGGAGGAAATAGGGGGAAAGAATTTCAAAATAGCTTTAAAACGCCTCTCTTGTCTTTGATTTGAATAGGGAGTATGCTAAGAGCGAACCACACATCGAATAAAGGATATTTTTGACCCTAAAGGGAATTGGTACTGAAAGTTCAGGCACTGCCGCAAATGAGATCGCGTTTCTACTATATTGTCTGTGACAAACCTAACCCCACCTTGCTCAACTTCTGTTGTCTTGCTCATGAAATACGTATTGTTACTGGTGTTATGTTTCTGTAAATACTGTATTGATGTTTCCTCAAAAACTGTATCCTTTCGGGTGTTTTTATTCCTGTCGAATCGAAAGCTATACCTCTATTAAGCGGCCTTCAAGTGCTTGATGTGCTTAGTTTGGCCAAGAGACTATATGATGAAGGAAAATACAGTCCGACATAGAAAGTGACGACCGATTGTGGACAAGTAATTCTTCTCCAGTCGTTTGTTTGTTTCAAAATGACGAGATGTTTCTGCTAAAGATTATGCTCTTGTTATGTTAATTTATAACGAACCTCTATTGAGCGGCCAACTTCCGGCAGAGGGTGGCCGCTTAATGGAGGTTCAACTGTGTTATAAATTATACCTAACCTGTTTTAATCTTATGTTTAAACTTACCTTGCTCAACCTCTATCACCTCGCTTGTAAAATACGTATGGTTATTAGTAGTAATATTTGTGCGTCTGGCAAGACTGTCTCTCCTTATAAACTGTATTCTCTCGGGCGTTTTTAATCCTGTCGAATCGAAAGCTATGCAAGTAACCTGGGCAGATGTAAACTCTAAAGCATAAATATTTTCAGGATATGGTTCAACTATCCCAAAATTGTCCACAACTGAAACTAAAAAAAAAGATAATGTCACATTATCAAACAATTTGCTAGTGATGTGATACACAGACGGCTAATATTCCGCGAGGTTTTGGTCAAAGTAGTAGCAGCTATAGTAGTTGGCTAGCTACCATCTTTTAAAAGCACTTCATATTGCTAGTAATTGTTTAGAAAGACACTCCTATCCAAACGGTTTTCCAGTAGCGGTTCGGCAATCGGGGTGACATAAATGAAAAGTGGTGAGATGCGTTTATCAGCTTGAATGATGTTTGGTTCGGGTGAGACTAGGTCGAGAGGGCTCTGCTCAACCTGGTTGGAAAACATGGTGGTGACGAGGTTCGAAATTTGGTCGGGGAAATTATCGTTGTTAGGCCCCGGCTAAACGATCGAACATTTTCGTCCAACTTGTATTTGTAATGCACTTCATGAGGTGGCGTAAACGATCAAACATTGTTTTGTAACACAAAATTTTGGATGAGCAAAATGTTTGAAAACCATTAAATGCAATGTTGAGAGAGGTTGTTTAACGGCAGAACACTCTTCCAACACGACGTCAGGGCTTCTTCTTTGAGACGATGTAGGCAGGTTTGTCCAACCAAAAAATGCCTTTCAAATCAATCCACCCCGCCAATACCTTTTCACACGAAATCTAAACCTGTTCTTCTAGGCTCTTACCTGGAGTGACACTACTCGTAGTAGCCTGTTGGGAATTCAGGACCCTTGATGAGTTGATATTTTGAGAATTTGTCACTACTGTGGTTGATACGTTTTGATTTGTCAAGACTGGAGTTAATGATACGTTTTGAGTTGTCACCACGGGAGTTGATACGTTTTGAGTCATCACTGTCACCGGTTTACTGAGTGGTGTTGTCGACGTGATCCTGATTGTCTCTGTGTGACTGACAGTGGGCGACACAAAAACATACTTTTGACTTGCCAACTGAGCTGAGTGGGTGAAAAGACTTTTCATTGCGATTTCAGAGGTAATGTAAGCAAATGAAGAAGCGAAGGTTGCATATGCAGGCGAGGAAGTGCTCGTGGGACCTAGGAATAATGTCATCAACAAATTTAAAATAATTTGAAACGGTAAAAGCGCTCTTTAGGAAAATGAACCCCATACAGCCAGAGCTTTCCCCGGTTTCCATGAAGCACGTAGGAACATTGTTACCACCCCCCCCCCCCCCCCCCAACAAACATACACACACGCACTGGATCGGACGGCATGCTGGTCTGTCCCTGCAGTCGCGTTGGGTGTTGGCCGTGTCGCGAGCCTCACGCGTGAGCACACGAAAGGAGACGCGAGAAAGAGGGGCTCACCGCTCGCTTGCACTTTCTCCAGCGGCTCTCCAAAAAGTGGAGAGTTTGCTCACAGGCTATCACTCCAGTGATATCCCCAGCAAGGTTCTCAAACAGTTAGTCTCTAATACCGATTTCGACAGGTGGTTGGAGAGATAGTGATAAAGGTTGCGTTCCTTTCAGTCAAACCTTTTTTCGGATTTAGACAATCCAGATTGTTTGGATTTTCGTGCTAGCCGAAACAAAAATCTAAAATAAGATTGATTCATACAGTGGCGGCCTGCTGCTCTCATCGTCTTCTCAATTTCAGCACAACGTTTTTTATTTCTTTCCGCTAATTTAAGCGCCCTCTCGTGGAGAAATGGAAAGAACAGAGGAGGAGTATAAATAAGTTTTTCCTGAACTAGCCTTGACCCGCCTTGTTTATTGATGAACGAGCACGTTCTTGCGATCGAAAAACAGTTTCGTTAAATAGAACGAAAATCTAAAACCAGATTGAGATACCAATCTGAAAGATCCAAGTGCGGAGGTGGATCGTTAAGATTGCAATCTTAGATTGGATTAGTCCTTAATGAAACGAAAAATTGAATTTCGGATCGCAGAATCCGGATTTAGATTGGTCAAAAGCAACGCAACTAAAGTGTGCAATTTTCTTTTTTCATAAGAAAATAATCCAATTTAAGGATTGAAACCGGCCTAAATATCTGAAGTCCGACGTGTAAACCATTTGTCCCCTACGCCCTTAACTTAAATAACCAGTTAAAACTAAAGGTAAAGGAGTGCCGGCGAGATCGATCGAAAGTCGAAACCGTCTTGTTTCTAAGCTGAGAAGGACATGTCTTTCTCATACAAAAACAACTGAGGGAAATGTTTTCATAAAATTACTTGCTAGTGTAATACTTGTGTTACTCACTCGGTGTTGATTTCATAAAATCCATGACTTGTTTGATGTTCTGTTTGTCAAGCGATACGTTAAATATCCAAATTTGTGAAAGTTTTCCCTTGAAAAGATAACCCAACCATAAATCGTACTCCGTTTGAAGCTCTAAAATTCCAAGGCCAGTTTTATTTCCCACTTGAATGCCGTTAACATAAAGTATTGCATTTCCTGTCATGTTGTCAAATGAACCTGCGATATGGTTCCACTTCCTGGACTGCAGTTTCATAGTACTCGGCAAAGAGAACTTGTTTGATTGGTCACGTGTATACAGGTGAAAGACTGGGCGAGAGTTTTCGATCGAGATGCTAACGCCATAGTCGGAATCCTGCCAGTAAGAAATTATTTCACCTCCTGTCCCCTCCGGATACACCCAGGCGAGAAGAGTGATCGAATACCTACAGAAATATTAATTATTCACGGTTCAAAGTTAATATGCATGCGTCCAGTGGACACATTTGGAAGTGACTGAAGTCGGCAATTAGTTTCCCAGGAAGCAAAATTTACATTAAAAAATCCACAGATGAACCCAGAAAATAGACTTACACTACATTTAAAAATTCATGCACATATGTTTGTTTAATTTGTATTTAAGATCCCTAGTAGCAGAGGACTCAGACAGGAGCGAAAATTGAGAGGAAGGAGAGAGACCTCTTCCGGTCGCCAACAAACTGTTTTTTAAAACTAGTTTCCTTTAATGTGGAATGCGCGTGCCCTTTCAAGACTTTATTGTTGGTTTTCACATGACGTCACTAAAATTCAAACTAAAAAACTATCGATCCTACCGAGATTTTACTTTCACGATGTATTAGAGCAGCTGAAAACTTATTTTCATTCAAATTTTCGCTTCAAAAGGGTTCTTGGTTTTGTGTTAGAGTACGCTTGAATTTCTAAGCTTTTCCGTGACGCGGCATTTACATGAAGGCCAAGAGAGCTGTCATGTAGCTTAAAAAAATGACTTATTTCGGGACATTTTGCTATCCAAACAGTTCGTGTATTAGAAAAGATATTACTTTAATGTTTATGAGTTTCTCGAAGAATAAATTCACGCTTTTGTAGCAAAATTCGGAAACAGATGTTTCTGTTGGTTTATCGTCCGCCATGTTGGAGCTCATCCAGGTGAGCACCAGCATGGCGTCTCCATACAAATCTCTATAAGTTTGGGTAAAACATTCCTTCGGATATCTCGTATACGAAATATTCCTCTGACCTGAATCTTGGCGAGGGTCTTTGTATATGTACCTCCTCTCATTTCCCAGATTCTGGACATTATCTATTGAACGGTTTTCATTTTTATTTTGATCTATTTTGAATGGCGTGACCCTGAAAACCAGCAATAGTAGTATATGGCGCATTGAATTATCCTTTTTTGCAAGGAAATCTCATTAACCTAAACTAACCGGTTAACTTTTATAATTATTTGTAGCTCTTTCTAGCATATAAGGCAGCTTTTTTTTTTTAGTTGCCCAACTACCCTTACTGCTCCTCCACCAATTAGCAATTAGTTGTTTACATTCCCCACGACCATACTTATGTTGTTTCTCCTTCCCCCTCCTCCTCTTCTTTTTTATTGTAGGTTTAATATGGAGTCGATGTCAGCTCAATTTGAGGTCGATGGAGGTCTCTGATGCTCACTTCCTCTCTATGGTTAGTGAAGTTATCAATGTGAAAAAAAATATGTATTAATAACGTTTAGTGTTGAGGTCGCAGTGGATCTAGCCTGTACACAGACGTTATTGTTTTATTTTTCTTTTCGTTCTTTTCGAAAACATCGGCGAGAGAAGCGAGCGCGCGAGAACGAGTGCGGGGCGCGAGAAAGAAAAATAAAGAACGTCTGTAGGCATCTTCTTTGGGAAAAAAGAGGTTTATTAAGTCCCTCCCCCATGTCAACGCCTCATCATTATCACCTCCGTGTTCGCATTACTAATAAAATTGGACCAATAGAATTGGAGATATAAATTGCTTGTGTAATCGGCTTAAGTATTTTGCAATCAAACAACAATGACACTCGGAGTCGCGAGTATGTTGAAGCATGTCTTCTTAGACCTCCACGCCGAAAAAGTCGGTAAAAGAGGTCTGAAGCCGAAAAAAATCGGCACATTGGATTATTGTAGGGTGTGTAGGTGCTTTGTATACGTCAATAGTACTGGGCAATCATCCCGTTCCCGTAAAGCTCCAGTAAAGCTTTTGTTTTAGACTGTTCGTCAAGGTGTTACAAAACGAAAGTTGGCGGACGATTTAAGAGTTCTTGGTTTTACCGTTTCGCAAACAGAAGATCAGTCAAGTAGGGTTTGTTCGCCTTACAGTAAATCAGGTTAGAAGCACCCGAGCTGGATTTTTTTTATTAAAGCCAGCTTTCAAGAAAGCGAGCACGACAATGATAGCTTTCGGTTAAAAAAAGAAAAAAAAGAATGTCCGCATCACATGGTTCCACGGCAAGTTAATGCTTCAACTTGATCATTGATAATACTTTGTAATGGTGAGGCAACTACAATTCCACGTTCTTTTCTCTTCATTAGAGTTTCACTGCAGCGAACAACTGCTGAATTAAACTTTTCCCTAAACCCGTGGGAAGAACCGCCACAACATCCCCCACTAAACCCAAAACAGCCTGGCGCTGCTTTCCATATTTTACACTCCGATACAAAAGATAATTATGGCCAACATGGTCAACACAAGCTTGTAGTAAAATGACTTCATCCCAAGTTCACAAGTCTGCGGCGCTTTCAATCGATGTTACTTTTTTTTATGCAAATATAATTACAATAGTAAGTGTCGCGGTTAGTGGGTCCAGGCGATGATAAACGCTTCTACTCGAATGACGCGAGCGTGATGAGTCGTTGACATGATGATGACAGGTTAATGGCCGTTAAGCCAACGCTAATTTGCTTTTCCTGGGAAAAGCAAGTCTCAGTTGCTCCCAAAGATGTCTACAGTCCGTCTATTTTCTTCTTCCCCCTCCACTACCTCCTTGCGCTGGCGGTCAATAAATCTCCTGCGGTTTATATTTTATCACCCGCGCTCGACGGAGAGAAAATAGAGGGTCTGTGAACAGGCTACATTGGATCCTCAGATAATTAAATCACCTGGTATCTAGTGCATCGGATGAAGGTAAGCGGATATAACTCGGTGGTGATCGAGTCCCGGAGAATGAATATGAACCGCCATTTTCACCATAAACCCCAGTGGAGATTTGTGCGTTAGCAAGTTGTCCAGGTGGATTTTTAGATAAGCTAGAATCATTGGCTGCTGTAGATGACGTCAGAGGATAGTAGCCTACTGCTAGATATAGTGGCGATCCTGTAATCATAACAATGTTATCCCAATGTTATTATTCCAGGGTTTTTCCTCGATTATAAATGCCGGATAGAATGTTTTTAAATTATCATGTTTTGACCTGCGGATAAAGATGGAAAACTGAAAATGATCTTCGCAGTAGAATGAACGACCTAAGCGGTTGGAAAGGAACCTAAAAAAATCCACGTTTGACCAGGGATCGAACCCTGATCTTTGTGATGACTAGACGCATCGTTATCCCTTGAGAAAGAAACAGTTGGGGGACACATTTTTGCTCCGCAGTTCCCTTTTCGTCCTTCTCGTTTCAGTTTCTAAAGTTGCGAATAAAAACGTTGCTCCAATATTACCAATATTTAAGAACTGGGTTGTAAATAAGAGTATACCGATGAATTTGAAGCAAAATTACTCGGACGTTAGTTTGATAATTATGCAAAATTCTTCTCTCTTGGCAATGTGTGAATATTTTCATTTGATCATGAAGTCAAAGGAATTTCGCCAAACCGTGAGCAGTCCAGTTTGAGTTTGAGTTTGAGTTTGAGTTTAATGTGTTATAAAAACAAATAATATTACAGGTTTCCTGGCACGGCAAATAGCAGAGCTAGTCTAGGCGGGCCAGGAAATATATAGGAAAAAAAGAGAAGACTGCTATATATTCAAATGTTTGTAAAGTGAGAGAAAAAAGAAGAAGAAACATTTGTGGGCTATGATTCTAGGCAAGAGTTAAACAAAAATTAATTAAATAGCTAAATAACTTGATAAATACAGTCAAAATGTTCTTTTCTTCATTTCAAAAATTATTTCACCTAAATCATAATAAGTATCACCAGTTTCAAGGGTAACAGCCGGTTTCGCTACTTGTCTAGTTCGCTACGTTCGAGTTCGCTACATGTTCGCTACTAACATGCCGAGTTCGTTACTTACTTTATTCTGTCCTAATTCCACGATCTTGTAGAACGAACATCTTGTTCATGTTGTTTGACCTATTACCAGACCCAAAAAGTGAATCGAATGGTGAACAAACAGAGGGGATTGACGATATTTGCCGTCAACACGAAAATCACTCAACAAGTTTAGAATCAAGTTTGCTTGTGAAACGCAACCTCGCAACGATCACAAAAATCAACGTAGCAGTTACAACTAGTAGGCAATTTGCATTTTATCAGGTTATTAAACTGACTCCTAAAAACGGCTATCGTGCATCCATGCGTTGATTTGCAACACAACCGGGTCAATATATTCTCAGATCTCTTCCTCTTACTCCTACTGCTGATCATTCTTATTACGAACGTGTAGAAGCTACCGATCGGTCACCGATCAAAAAGTAATAAATGGAACGGAGTTTTTTTTTTTATTGCCGAAGTAAATATTATTAGCTTTCAAAAGTTTTATCTTTTTACGGCAACAGGGTTAACGCTGAATTTGGGAGTATAAATAAGAGATATTGCTTGTGGCTTATGGTTACAAGAGAATTTAAAACAGTGAATTAGCAGAGGCAGCGAACTCGGCATGTTGGTAGCGAACATGTAGCGAACTGGAACGTAGCGAACTAGACAAGTAGCGAAACCGGCGTAAACGGTTTCAAGTATATCAAATAATAGGGAACGAAATTCAATTTTACTTTTAAATTTTTGTTTCGGAGACGTGCGTATCTCAGTTGGTAGATGATTCCACAATTTTGCACCAATTCTCGAGAAGGAGAGAAGGAGAGTAGTAGAAGTATTTAACCTTAACGATCACCTTGGATTACATTACCTTGGATTCATACCGCTTCGACTTAGTTCTGCTTACGTCACGAGGCATTATATATACTTGCTGCACGTAATACAACTTGAAAGTGTTAGCTGTTTGTCAGTTTAACAAAATGAAGGTTTAATTGTCGTGTTAACTCCCAGTTATAAGATTCATTTATCGTCTCCTGAGAATCTCTCTACGTTTTTTGTTACAGTATATATGAAAAGGGCGATGTATCTAAATGCTTGTATAGAAGTATGGTCAGTGATCTACAAACAAAATTCTGAATAGGCCCTTTGCGGCTAGCCATTCACGTGGTACAAAACCGCCTCGCTGGAGAGCAAAAGTCGCACTGGGACAAGACAAACAAAAGACATACATAATTTTACCGAAATTTTAAATTATAATTTTCTTTGTTAGTCTTGTCCCAGTGCGACTTTTGCTCTCTAGCATGGCGGTTTCGTACCACGTGAATGGCTAGCTGCAAATAAAGGGCCCATTCTAGGTCTGATCTCTAAAAAAGGTTCGATAAATGTGCCCCAACTTTAGAGAAAATGGTCGCGATAGTTAGAGAGAATGGCCTTGCAAACATATCAGTGTATTATTAATAAATAATGAAAGTATATACAAGTTTTGGAAAATCATTAGTAAGATATTGAGGTTGCGTGTATACATCCATGCATACATAGCAACAACGACAACAACATCAGTAACAACAACTCCTTCACTTTTACTTTCTGATTTTAATTATTGATTAACGAATAAAATTAAAATTGCCTTTTGCAATATTTAAACCATTTGTATGCTGTTATTCACTTACCATGGCAGTTGTAAACGATTCCAAATAACAACGTTATTATAACTTTCTGCATCTGCAAGAACGCATATAAAGATCGATTAAAGTATTACATAAAAGACAGGAGGCTACGACCCCAGGAATATTAACGTAACCTTGAGCTAATTTTAAGAAAATGCCTCGAAAATTACACCGTTGACATCATCTCTTATATCCTCATCCTTTTTGTTCTCTGAAGAGTCAACCTCCAGTGAAAAATGTGCTTAAAATTTGATTTTAGACATCGAACAACTGTATTTGGACGTGCCCTCGTATTACGGGAAATCAATTGTTCCTCCGCACCTAAAAACGACTGCTCTGTATAGAATCTTTTGCCAAAGACCAAAAAAATTGCAAAAATAACTGAACGAATAAAAACAATTCATTAAACGATTGAAGATTTCTGTGCCTAGGAGAGAAATTGTAAAACGTTGTCGTCTTCGCAGTTCAAAAATAACATTGTTTGTTTGTTGAAAGTAAACGACAACCACAAAACTATTTCAAACGTCCTTTAGCAACTAACCTTGGTCATTTACTTGTCTTGATACCCTCTAACACCTCTTACATGACTGAAAAGATCCTTGTACGGTTTTCTTGAAGAGCTATAATAATATGCTTCAACTCTCCAAAACGTAGAGCAAGTTATCTAGGTTTAATTGGCGCTAATTTACCATGCAAAGTACTGATTCCATATGTTATTTTCTCAGCTGTATGTTGCCAAATTCTGTTCCAACCCTCTAAACAAATTGCTTTTCAATTACATCCGTCATTAAATATCGTTCACTTTTTCCTTTTAAAAAGCCGCTGAAAAAATTTTTATTTCAATTTATGCTTTGCAAGTTGGTTCTAAATATTGAGGCGTTATTTACGAATTTAACCACTTGTAACTCTTAAAACAACACGCTTATCAATTACGTCACTTATTTAACATCGGTAGCTTCTTCTTTCGAAAGGAAGCCGCTGTACTAATAATAATTTTAATTCATGCGCTCAAAGAAGATTTTAGATTTTGAGGTGTTATTGGTAAGGGCTCTAGGGCAGATAAACGCACTCGCTTGCTGACTGTAATGAATCAGAACGAGAAATTCATTATTATGATTATTATTGTTTATGAGGAAAATCCCGCGTTACACCGACCCTTTCACGTTATGTTAAAGGTTATGTAAATATGTTACCCTGACATAACCTAAAACATAGCAAGATCAGCCGATCTACTTTTAAGTTTAATTTTAACTACATTTATTTTTGAACAGAATACTTATATTAATTAACGACTCTTTTAAAATTGAGATACGGTAGCTTTTTACTGCTTTTAATTAGTACTGATCGTGTTTAAATAAAGGATATTCATTCTTTCTCTCAGTCATTCATTCCTTTTAAAGGGTAGCCACTGAAATAAAAACAATTATTAAAGTCCCGAGAGTGACCAAATATACATTAGTATATGTAATAGGACTACATACTGTTCAACTGGGAAATAATTGGATGAAAAAAAAAAATCCGTAGGCCGAGTCCAATTTGGCTGTCAGAGGAATTTTTTTTCAATTGAATTCAATTATTTCCGAATTGAACAGCATGTAGTCCTATTACATATATAATTGTTTTTACTTCTGTGGCTACCCTTTAAAAAGCTCTTCAAATATTTCCTCTGCGGCAAATCGTAACATGGCGCCGTAACTTTCAGAAACGCACGCCATGTTGGATTGTCGTTGCTACAGTCAACATTCACATGAAAACGAGTCAACAAAAGAAATAAGACGCGAACTATTTATATGAGCTGTTTTCGTCCTAGATAAGACATACTCGTATAAATGGTAAAGTTCCCGTCTTATTTTTCTTCGTATAAATGGCCCTATGATTGTACACTTGAATCCGTCTGTTTGTAGTTCAAACAAAAACACACCGCAAGAGGTAAAAAAGATTTATGTTTATAGTGTGTTTTCACATGATGTCACGGCGGCCATATTGGTGTCCCAAAACAATGAAACGGCGGCCATGTTAGTGTCCCCATGGATAATAGAAAGACTGGATAGGAAACTGGCTGACGCGATCGGTTCCAACATAGTGGAAAAATGTGACGTCACATTATCGAGAGCCATTCAACCGCTAGCTTACATCCGACGTTTTGCGCGTCTTACGTTTGATCACATATTTCATATCTCTGTCTTCGACTATACAGATTGCCCATGTTTTGAAGTAAAGGATGAAGAGGACTTGCTCTTGGAGAAAACAGTTAGATGGTACAAAACCGGTAGAGGCAAAAGACAGAGTAAATGATTATGAAACTTGTGAGAGCGAAGAATGACTCCAGCGCCCGATAATTTTATGCACCAAACGGGAAGCCTAACTACTTAAAAACTATGCGAAAACTTACATGTATACAGCTACAAAACACCTAAAAAATGCACAGCCTAATTCTCTACAAACCACAAGAAAGCCGGAAATAATTTTAACTCTTTTTATCACGGTTTTGACGATTTCTTTTCTGCTTTTATTGACAAGCTTAGCGGGTGTCGAATTTTATAAGTTAACAACCCTTGGTAAAATGATTTTGTTAGCGGTAAAAGTACCCAGCTCAAACAAGCATTTAATTTCCCCTTCAATTTTATTAACGGACAACCAGTGACAAGAAGCCGTATTTGAGAAATGTAAAAAAGCGGGGAAAAGCTCACAGCAGAGAAAGGAAATTTTTCTTGTGGACTACCGTGGAAACGCCGTTTCTAACTTTTTCAAATCAATTTTCATAGTGAAGCAAGTTATTTTGTTATTTTCAGGTATAAATGTACAATGACCGAAGGTACTTTTCAGTCAGCAGTAAGGTCTTTGAAAAAGCAAACTACAACGCTTTTAAAAATGTTATGTAAAACGGTTAATTGTTAACTACTAGAATACAACTGAGAAGCAAACTCTCCTGGTTAATAGTAGAACCTTCACTTCCTTTTCACGAGGAAACACTTGTATTCCATAAGCCTTATTAAAACTTAGAAGTATACCAGGGGTATTATCTTTGAAATACTGACCTTTTTTTAGGATGAAACAAAGTTTAAGTTTCTGTGTAGTGTTAATAATATGGATAGGGAATACTGTAAATCACCTCTGAAATAAACATAAACACTGTCTCCAAAGAAATATAGAAGCTACTTATATATATAAAAAACAGTAACATCAGGGGTTAAGGGGTTTTTGTTTAGTCTGAGGTAAGTGGATGAGGGATTGAAAAAATATGACTGTCTGGTCACATTGTCATGTAGTTCAAAACAAAATTCATACCCCAAACAAGTATAGGTATTATGTTTTATTAATGTGATTTAGAATATATCTTGGTAAGGTTTATCATCTACAGGTACATTGTTGCTTTGGATCTCTAAAAAACCTAATACAATAATACATGTAGTGCTAATCAAGTCCACCTTTGGTTTGAAAAACAATGTGATTGAGATATAGACCATTTCAAAGAAAAACACTAACCAACTTAAACACATGACTCTAGCTAATACAATCATTGACCCTCAAACACAGTTAATTTGTCCAACTCACAAAGAAGTAATAAATACACTTCAGAGGTGATAAATAAACCTTCCGATCATAAATAATTTAGATGCAACCTTCTGGCTCGCATGCATGACAAAAGCAAATTTGTTGCTGTTTAATACAGAAAGATTGATTGATTTGTGCCCTCTCAGAAGAGTCCTTGACAACAATTTTACTGTCTTCATTGACTGTGTGTTCAGCAAATCCTACAATAAAGACAAACAAAAGGAAAACTAAAACACTGTTTAAAAAATAACAACAACACTTAGGAGCCTAAACGGAGGACAAAAAATGTCAGTAGGTGTTTTCCCATTGATGCAACAAATATTTATAGTTTATGTAAGGGAAAAGTACAAAAATTATTCGAGTCTCTTCAGTGCCTTCGAATACAAGCTGCGAGGAGCGACGTGAGGCGATTGTATTCACTGGATATGTAATAATGAGCCAAATTAACATACTGCTTTACGAACAATCACAGGGTTAATCTAGGATATTACTTAAGCGAAACAGTTCTCAACACAAACTAGTTTGCCGATTGGAACTTTACACACCGTGTGCGTACACTTGCTTGGCGCCAGCTCCCAATGTAGTTAGTTTCAGCCATTTTCAATCGAAATTTATGGCTGAAAAATACCAGCATTCAGTCTGTAACTATGCCTATGCCACAGTTCCATCCTTAAAACATCTGTCAATCGTAGTTAAGAATAGAAACAAGAAGAAACCTTCATAACAAAGGCGTCCCAAAACAGTCGCCAAGTGTACTAAATATGGCTCTGCTAAAGTCAATTTTTGGGACGCAGTTTTCTCAAAGACAAGGACAAATAACACATAACAACAACAAGAAGTGCTTACCTCGAAGGTTCAAGTGTGGCTTTGAAGGATCGCCATCGCCGTAAGACAACAAACCAAGGGAATAACACACACCAAAAATTAAAGTACCACTAAAAAATCCGAAAAAGAACGACATGCAGGCAAAGAAACCCTACATTTCGACTGGCTTGCGCCACATTTTCGCCATCGTTTCGTCACAAATTTCCACTATGATGGAACCATCTAACGCCATCTTGGAGCACGAACCAACCAATCGGCAATAAGAAATCAGCCCACGTGACATAAGTTTCCTATCCAGTCTTTCTATTATCTATGGTGTCCCAAACCAATCCTCTGGGTTCAGGGCGGAAAAACGTAATGAGCATGCGTTAACTTTTTTGCCCAGATCCCCTGTCCGGGTCTGAAAAAATGGCGGGAGTTCAAATATTTTTTTGCCTAAAAATATAATGTTTCCACTCATAACCTGGAAAGAACAAGCAATTTGTCTTGAAAAGTTGTAAGCTGTGGTTATAACCTTATCATTACTTAATTTTCTCGTAGAATACCTCATAGTAAAAAGGACTTTAACGACATTAATTTCCTTGAGTTGCACTGGAAATGTGCATGCGTAGGTCCTATTTTTTTCAAGATGCATTCACGAAATGTGTTCATATAAGGAAGTTCCTGGATATATAAGGTCCGGAGCTCTAATGTGGACACAAAAACAACATATCTTTGTACAGTGATTTGCCCAAAAAAATTAACGCTTGCCCACGATGTGTTTTAAGTCAGTGAACTTTGTCGCACTGGAGCTGACATTTTAAAACACGCTCGATCGGACACTTGTGGCTTTGTAGATCACTAAAATATAAAACAAAATCCTCAATGTAAAAGTTATTGTGTGGATATGTTGGCTGAAAAAAGATCAATCTTTATCTAGTAAAATCGTCCCAAAATTCGGTTTCAAAACAACTGTAGCTTATTTTTAAACTTGATCGTTTCGAGTACTAAGAGAAAAATATAAATTTATGCTTTGTGTTGTCAAGTTGAACATGCATAACATCTGTCAAAAACCTACGTGTAAGTAGGATTTCCTTCAAACAACGTTAAAATTACATTGAAAAAACTTCTTGCTGACAATGCATGAAGAAATGATTTTTTTTGTACGAAAACAACCTACCTATAGATCTTAAAAGCAAAAGATCAGTTTCACGCAGTGAGCTTCGCAGCTAAACCATGATTCACCATGTAGCTATTTTTCATAACTCAGTGAATAACTGGTCCATGTGAGGGTCTTCATTCAAGCAACTTAAACTCAGCCAATCGTTAGAAAATACAGAAAACTGCACATGAGGGTATTTGTTTTGCTCGCCTCAGACAAATCCAGCTCCAGCAATTGTTTACGGGCAGAGTCAATTGTTTTAAAGTAACTGCCGGCAGTTGTCACGTTCTCTACTGGCGCAGCGAGTGAAAAGGAAAATTTGCGTACAGAAAGTTATTTCCAATAAAGAACAGAAACTTTCACAGTGCACTGGGAAACAAAACTATGTACTAATTAAAAGTGAAGAAAACTCTGACTGCTATTACTTGTGCAACAGAAAAATGATCGAAGTAGTCTTTTCTTCCTGCGAGTAAGCCTACTGGCCTTCTATTTCCGAGAAAGTTTTACGGCGCAAAAATGGTTCTTTGACTGAAGAGATGGATAAAGCTGGTTCTGCAAAGGGAATAAATCAGGGCATGTGAAAAACTATTTACTAACAACAGAATACAAGCGGGTTTTAATTCAGCCCGGCGAAAGACGGCGAAGACAAATCACAAATAAATCGAATGCACAATCAAAATACTCGCCTCTTTGGAAATGTTCAAAACTTTTTATTCCTGACCTCAGACTGACGGGATGATCCGTTTTTCCCTTACCATTGGTTGTTCCGAGTTCAAAGTAATTTTCAAGTGACGAAAAACAAAAACCACACAAAAATATAAAGGCTTTTCGAGAAGCAAACGTTCACACCTTGTGCATTTCATTCAGTCTTAGTCAGTGACTCTCTTAGTGACAAACAAACATTATTATTAACGGCCCTGCAGCTGATTGGTTCTCGGTTCATCATCGGATGAATACTAACCAATCAGGTTACGTTTATTGACGCGGGAAAACCATTCAGGTGCGAACAGCTTGCGTAGTGAACGTTTGCCGTTTGGAAATTTCATTTTAAAATGGAAGAACTCCCAAATTTTCAGCTTTTTTCTAGTCAAAACTCGGACTTAGACAACGAGCAACTGGATGAGATTGAGCAAAAAGCTCAAGCGAAAAACACCAAGAGAGCAACTGAGTGGGGAATAAAAAAGTTCGAGAAATGGTGTGAGAAAAGAAAAATTACAGTGGATCTCAAAACAGTAAGTGCAACGGACTTGAGTGAAATTCTGCGAAACTTCTTCGCTGAAGTGAAAACAGAGAAAGGCCAAGCATTAACTCCAAGTGCATTGACTGGAGTTAGAGCGGCCATTCATCGCCATCTAACCTGTGCTCCACTCAGCCGAAACATAAACATTTTGCAAGACAGCGAATTTATGTCTGCCAACAAAATGTTTGAAGCGAAGGCCAAGCTATTTACGAAAGAAAACAATGCGAAACCAAAACACAAATCATCCATTCAGTCAGGAGACATGCAGAAATTGAATCGATACTTCATGGAAGGGCAGAACACGGACGGCGTTTGGAAAGATGCGGAGAAGTCAGTTGAGTTTATTTGGTTTTCGTTGTTTTCATTTTGCTCGCCGCGGCAGAGAGGGATGGCGGGAGCTTACAAGGCAGTCATTTGAAATAAAAACTGATGACACTGGAGCCCGTTACATCACCGAAAAACTTACTGAACAAACTAAAAATTACCAAGGAGGCGCTAAACAGTCTGAGCAGTCATACTCGGATGTTCGTGTGTACGAAACTTCAACTGCACTTGATCCAGTGGCTGCGTTTGAATTTTACCTCGGCAAGACTCATCCCGACTGTAAGGCACTGTTTCAGACTCCAAGCAAAGCTACCACCAAGAATGTAAACTTTGCAAGCACTCGACACTGGTACAGAAATGAGCCTATGGGAACAAATACTATCAGCAAGATGATGGAAAGGATTTCCATCAAAGCAGAGTTATCGGAGCGGTACACGAATCACTGCATTCGTGCATCGACTGTCACTTCTTTGTTCCAGCGCGGTGTGGACGCAAGGCAAATCTGTGCAATCACAAAGCACAAAGATGAACGGAGCCTTTCCCACTACATCAGCGAGACAACAAGTGCACAAAAAAGAGAGTGTTCAAAGATTTTAAGTGACACATTTCAGCCACAACTCGCTGTTCAGCAAGAAGCTTCAGGAATCACGAGGCAAAATGTCGCGGGCCCGTCAGCCTGTCCTAGCTCAAACTTAAACCCACAGTCTCTTCTCCAAAACCAATTTATTTCCTTGGCACAGCCGTACCAAAATTGCACCCAACATATTCAGATTGGAACAATGAACATTTATCACGGAAAGTATGAAGAACCGTCGCCATCAACCCGCAAACGCCGCCGAATAATCGAGAGCGATGATAGCGACTAAAAGCTGTAACTTATTTGATGAAATTAGCAAAGACAGTCTGAGTCCATTGCCTGTGAACGGGAAGACTATCATTTTTTTAAATGTAAACTGTCTTTTTGCTAATCATTGTTACCAATCTTTTTAAAACTAGATTATATTTGACATTTTATTTTAATCAAAAAGGAATTTTATTTGGCTCTTGTTTAGCTGTTCGTATTGTAGCAACAACTTTCCATACCATAGTTTCATGCTACATCTCTGTTAAACATTTTTTTCTTATTAAATGAGTTTGTACGATTTGGCCTTGTGTATTGATAATAATGATAATCGCATGACTTTTGTCGGTCATATAGTTTATTTGTGTCCCTCGTAGCATCATTTGCTACTCGGGCCACAAATAAACTGTATGCCCTCCAAAAGTCATGTGATTGTCCTAGTCGAACGAACACAGTCAAAGAAAAGCCCGCCGTGAGCCTGCGATAAGGGATGCGCAGAAGCTTGCGCAGAACGTTTTTCCGCCCTGAATCCTCTGGGAGTTGTACTCTTTTCTTATGCACCTATCAATGTTAAGCCCCAGGGTGGGCAGACCCAGGGGAATTTGACATTTTAATGGCAGCCAGAGTCAAATTCCCCACCCCCAGGCACCTACTAAATGTCAATTTCCCGCCCCTCTGGGGTAACTTTTTCTAACAGAGTCAGGACTTAATACAGGGTTCGTACCCGTTTTTTAACAAAAAATTCAAGGACTTTTCAAGGACTTTCAAGGACATATTTCCCATATTTCAAGGACTCTATTCAATTCAAAAAGAGCCTTAATTCTATGTCTTTTTTTATTTCTTCCACAACATAGGTAATTTTATCTCGAAGGTTTCTCTGTGTTTGCTCCTTTTCCTTTGGAGTTCTATTTACATTATTAAAGTTCGCACCGAAATTCAAGGACTTTCCAGCACTGACCGCAATTTTCAAAGACTTTCAAGGCCTTGAACTTGAACTTAAAATTCAAGGATTTTTAAGGACTTTCAAGGTGTGTGCGAACAGGTTGGAAAGGATATGTCTTTTACAACCTCACATAGAAACAGAAACAGAAGGAACGAAGACTCTTCTATTTATAAACATTCGATCATACAATGAAAGAAGTGATGGTTAATATGTATACCAAAAAATAAAACAGATTTCCTCACCTTTCTTTCGCTCATGTTGTCTTGTTACTTTCAAGAAAAGCAGAGGTCATTTACGTCTGGTGACTTCTGGGTATTACCAAGATGGCAGGTCACTCATTTCCAGTTTCTCTCGGTCTTCCAAGATGGCGGCCATGTCAAATTCCCGACCCTAAATGCTTAAGGTCGTGGCTAGATGGAATCCCTCAGAAGGAGGTGATCGAGGAGGACTAGAAACGAGAGTTGCTTCGGTAATCTTCGGCTCGTGAGATAAGATGGCGCATCTCGCGATCAACTTTCGTGGTCGGACTAGCAGAATGTACAACTAAAGAACTTCGAACGGCATGGGAAATGTATATGAGACTGTGTCAAACTCCTCTGTTACTCAAAAATGAAGAATCTATCGACAATAAGAGCAATAAAGGGAGCAAACACCTCAGAATTGCTATGGAATCCCTCAGAAGGAGGTTGGCATCCCTCAGAAGGAGGTGTTGATGTTTTAACTTGTAAATGGAATCCCTCAGAGGGAGAGTGGCATCCCTCAGAAGGAGGTACACTGTATTTATCTATAACTTGTAATGGAATCCCTCATGAGCATCTTTGAGAAGGAGGTACACTTTATTTATGTATAACTTGTTAATAGAATCCCTCAAAAAGAGTTTGGCATCCTTCAGAAAGAGGTACACTCTATTTATTTATGTATAACTTGTAAGTGGAATCCCTCATGAGGAGTTTGGCATCTCTCAGAAGGAGGTTCACTTTATTTATGTATAGACTAAATATAGAATTCTTCAAAAAGAGTTTGCCTTCTCTCAGAAAGAGGTACACTTTGTTTATGTATAACTTGTAAATAAAATCCCTCAAAAGGATTTTGGTATCCCTTAGAAGGAGTTTATTATGTGATAACTTGTTAATGGAATCCCCCATATTTAACTAGTCAGGGGAAAGCCGGTGCACCCCGTACACTGATAATCACTGGGTATTAGACCAGGCCTGCCTTCTAGAGGAAGCAAATAAATTGCTATGCAGAGCAATCTCGAACATCAAACTCAGCAACGCTGCCCATTTCTCACACAACCAAAATTGTAAAGTAATTAACCTTGAGTTGCAGATTTGGCATTCCAAACTTCTCCAATCAATTATGTTTACATGAGCCCTCAAGCTTATATGCCCACAGTGTGTGACAGAGAACAATGTTCCAGTTATTTCCTGTCAGAAGCAAGATTATGTGCTTCAGATCCTGTACCATGCTTTATTCAAGGTTGTGTCAAAGGTGAATCCCTGTGTAAGCCTGCTAAAAATGGTCACCACTGGTAAATTAGTGAAAGTGGGTCATATGTCCCACTTGGCATTTTAAATTGGATCATTTCAAGAATGGTCAAGGGCAAACTATGATATTGAAACTTTGAACAACTTCACCTTTCTTATCCAGCCCATCTTCATGCTTTTCATGTTCAACTGCTATTCTGTTTTGCATAAGAAAATGAACTTAGCTTTTGTTATTGTTTCATAATAAATAATGAAAAAAAAAACAAAACAAGTTCAACAAACAAAGCATGAAATGATCAGCAAAAGAACATATACAGAGAGTATCGAAATGTACACTCCAGTCTCTCTCTGTACAGCGCGATAGGCCTGACACAAAAGCTACTCATAAGAATGAGTCTCAAATGACAGTCTTTTTGCATACTTTCTTATTTCAGGCTAGTAAGCACACCTTTTTTGTTTTTAACATTGACTGCTGCTTTGGAAGTACTTTTATATATTCATGAGGTAACCTTTGTTGCATCAGTGTGACTCCATGATAATTTGATTTTGCATCTGAATGGAATATTCCATGTCAATGGTGCAAAAATGCGCTGCCTACATTAAACACTGGTCCAGTACTGGACATCAAAAACCCCCATACTGTAGCAAAAGTGACAGTCTAAAACGCTGAAATTTCCCACTTATGCCCTGCATTCCTTGGGTATGAGTGTGAGGGGCTTTCCACTCCGCAGACTTAAGTGCACAGGGATTTTTGCATCCCCCACTTAATCATAGTTTGTTACAAATGTCTCCCATAATTTTTACATATCGTGCAAGTGACCCCTTCCCCCCTCCACCTTATTGCTGTGGACTGTAGGAATATTATAGCTTCACATCAAACTTCACCACATACTTTATCCACAGTCGTATTGTTTACTATTTACACCTGTTACATTCAATTATTACTACTTTGTACTACTTTCATAAGATTTATTAAACTGCCCCCCCCCCCCAGGTAATGATCCCTTTTCCAAAAATGATCCCCTAACACCAATGATGACTTTTATGATCTCCCAGCAAAATGCCCCCTTCCCCCAAGTAATAAACAACCAGCTTCCAAGCAAGGAAAATACAAGTAAAAAATTAATGTCTATTTCCACCGAACGGAAGTGAATCATAATAATCTCTATTTCCACTGTTTATTGTCTGCATGGATTTACACCTGCATGTACCCTAAATCCTCTATTAACCCCCCCTGGGGGGGGCTTCTTTTTTCCAAGCACTTTTGAGGAGGGGGGGTTTATTTGAGAGGGGGGGCTTATTTAATTTAGCGAAACGCATCAATGGGAGCAAGGTTTCTCCAGGATGGACTTGTGGTTCCTGGGCGTTATACTGCTTTTTCTAACAATAAGCAAATGGTAACAATTCTCCGCAGAGAAATAGACAGTGTAAAGTTGGAAAAGTTAAGCACATGAGGTTGGAGGTCATGCGATCAAAGACCAAAACAATATGAATTTCCAACCTGAATAAACCACAACTGATTAGTCCGTGTTAATTGTTTGTGAAGAATGGAGGGGGAGGGGGGAGGGGGGGCTTAATAGAGAGGGGTGGCTTGTTAACTTTCCTCCTCTGAAAAGGGGGGGGGGGCTCATTAGAGGATTTATGGTAAGTACATTTGTAGACTTCGTCTCGGGTTTGCATGACTGTGTCGAATTCTCCCAACCCCTCTCGTGTTAATATCAGGCTATGCAAAGATGGAAAATGTTTTCTATTTCTTAAATACAATACAAGGCTGTGCTCATTCAGGGGGACTCCATTTACAATTTAAACACAAACACCTCCCTCTAAGGGATGTCAAACTCCTTTGAGGGATTCCATTTACAAGTTAATACATAAATAAAGTTCTACCCCCTTCTGAGGGATGCCAAACTCCTTTTGAGGGATTACATAATTTTACATGTTAGTCAAAAATAAAGTGTACCTCCTTCTGAGGGATGTCAAACTCCTTTTGAGGGTTTCCTGATTTACAAGTTATACATAACTACACTGTGCCTCCTTCTGAGGGATGCCAAACTCCTTTTGAGGGATTCCATTATTACAAGTTAAAAATTAACACCTCCTTCTGGGGTATGCCAACCTCCATATGAGGAATTCCATAATAGCAATTCTTAGGTTTTTGCTCCCTTTTACTCTAATTATTGATAGGTTTCTCATTTTTGAGTAACAGAGGGGTTTGAAACAATCTCACATACATTTCCCATGCCGTTCAAAGTTCTTTATTTGTACATTCTGCTAGTCCTACCGCGAAAGTTGATCGCAAGATGCACTCTCATTTCTAGTCCTCCCCGATCACCTCCTTCTGAGGGATTCCATCTAGCCATGACCAGAAGGAGGTGATCGGGGAGGACTAGAAATGATAGTTGCTTCGGTAATCTTTGGCTCGTGAGACAAGATGGCGCATCTCGTGATCAACTTTCATGGTCAGACAAACAGAATGCATGCTTTTTGTGCTGTTTAATTACTCCTCTCTGTTACATTGTCCTTGATTTGTTGTCTGCAGTAACTAAACTAACAAAGAAAACTTTAATTTGCCATGACTTAGATTACAAGCCTGAACTCCTGTTAAATTCTATGACTTTCCAGGCCTGGAAAATGAAATTCTTATATTCACAACTTTCTAGGTTTTCCATGGCCTATACTAACCCTGTAACTTGTAAATAAATAGAATACCTCAAAAGAAGTTTGGCATCCCTCAGAAGGAGGTACACTCTATTTATGACTAACATGTAAAATAATGTAATCCCTCAAAAGGAGTTTGGCATCCCAAAAAGGGAGCTTACTTTACTTATGTATAACTTGTAATGGAATCCCTCATGAGGAGTTTGACATCCCTCAGAAGGAGGTACACTTTATTTTTGACTAACATGTAAAATTATGTAATCCCTCAAAAGGAGTGTGGCATCCCTCAGAAGGAGGTAGAACTTTATTTATGTATTAACTTTTAAATGGAATCCCTCAGAAGGAGGTACACTTTATTTTTGACTAACATGTAAAATTATGTAATCCCTCAAAAGGAGTTTGGCATCCCTCAGAAGGAGGTAGAACTTTATTTATGTATTAACTTGTAAATGGAATCCCTCAAAAGGAGTTTGACATCCCTCACAAGGAGGTAGATCTTTATTTATGTATTAACTTGTAAATGGAGTCCCTCAAAAGGAGTTTGGCATCCCTCAGAAGGAGGTAGAACTTTACTTATGTATTAACTTGTAAATGGAATCCCTTAAAAGGAGTTTGACATCCTTTAGAGGGAGGTGTTTGTACTTAAATTGTAAATGGAGTCCCCTTGAAGGAGCTCAGCCTTGTATTGTATTTAAGGAATAGAAAACATTTTCCATCTTTGCATAGCCTGATATAAACACGAGAGGGGTTGGGAGAATTCGAGACAGTTATGCAAACCTGAGAGGAAGTCTACAAATGTACTTACCATAAATCCTCTATTAAGCCCCCCCCCCCCCCTGCCTTTTCAGAGGGGGAAAGTTAATAAGTCACCCCTCTCTATTAAGCCCCCCTCCCCCTCCCCCTCCATTATTCACAAACAATTAACACGGTCTGATCAGTTGTGGTTTATTCAGGTCGGAAATTCATATTGTTTTGGTCTTCAGTCGCATGACCTCCAACCTTGTGCTTAACTTTTCCACCTTTATGTTCTAGTTCTCTACGGAGAATTGTTACCATTTTCTTATTGTTACAAAAAGCAGACCATCCTCGAGAGACCTTGCTCCCATTGATGCGTTTCGCTAAATTAAATAAGCCCCCCCCCCCCAGGGGGCTTAATAGAGGATTTAGAGTACATGCAGCAGTAAAACCATGCAGACAATAAACAGTGGAAATACAAATTATTATGATTCACTTCAGTTCAGTGGAAATAAGCATTGATTTTTTACCTTTATTTTCCTTGCTGTTTGTTTATTACTTGGAGGGAAGGGGGCATTTTGCTGGAGATCATCATAAAAGTCATCATTGGTGTTAGGGGGTCATTTTCGGATAAGGGATCATTACCTGGGGGGGGGACAGTTTAATAAATCTTATGATAGTGGTACAAAGTAGAAATAATTAAAATTATGTAACAGTTGTGAATGGTAAACAATACGACTATGGATAAAGTATGTGGTGAAGTTTGATGTTAAGCTATGATATTCCTAGAGTCCACAGCAATAAGGTGGGGGGGGGGGGGGGGGGGTCACTTGCTTGATATGTAAAAATTTTGGGAGACATTTCTAACAAACTATGATTAAGTGGGGGATGCAAAAATCCTCATGCACTTAAGTGTGAGTGGAAAGCCCCTCACACTCATACCCAGGGAATGCAGGGCATAAGTGGGAAATTTCAACGTTTTAGACTGTCACTTTTGCCACAGTATGGGGGTTTTTGATGTCCAGTACTGGACCAGTGTTTAATGTAGGCTGCATTTTTGCACCATTGACATGGAATATTCCATTCTGATGCAAAATCAAATTATCATAGAGTCATACTGATGCAACAAAGGTTACCTCATGTATACAAGTACTTCCAAAGCAGCAGTCAATGTTAAAAACAAAAAAGGTGTGCTTACTAGCCTGAAATAAGCACGCAAAAAGACTGTCATTTGAGATTCATTCTTATGAGTAGCTTTTGTGTCAGGCCTATCACACTGTACAGAGAGAGACTGGAGTGTACATTTTGACACTCTGTATACGTTCTTTTGCTGATCAATTTAAGCTTTGTTTGTTGAACTTATTATTTTTATCTATTTATTAGAAAAGAATATCAAAAGCTAAGTTCATTTTCTTATGCAAAACAGAATAGCAGTTGAACATGAAAAGCATGAAGATGAGCTGGATAGGAAAGGTGAAGTTGTTCAAAGTTTCAATATCATAGTTTGCCCTTGACCATTCTTGAAATGATCCAATTTAAAATGCCAAGTGGGACATATGACCCACTTTGACTAATTTACCAGTGGTGACCATTTTTAGCAGGCTTACACTGGGATTCACCTTTGACACAACCTTGAATAAAGCATGGTACAGGATCTGAAACACATAATCTTGCTTCAGACAGGAAATAATTGGAACATTGTTCTCTGGAGGGTTCATGTAAACATAATCGATTGGAGAATTTTTGAATGCCAAATCTGTAACTCAAGGTTAATTACTTTTAATTACAATTTTGGCTGTGTAAGAAGTGGAAAGCGTTGTTGAGTTTGATGTTCGAGACTGCTCTGCAATGAATTTGCTTCCTTTAGAAGGCAGGCCTGGTCTAATACCCAGTGATTACCAGGGTATGGGGGTGCACTGGCTTTCCCCTGACTAGTAAAATATGGGGGATCCCATTGACAAGTTATCACATATATAATAAACTCCTTCCAAGGGATGCCAAAATCCTTTTGAGGGATTTTATTTACAAGTTATACATAAACAAAGTATACCTCTTTCAGAGAGAAGGCAAACTCTTTTTGAAGAATTCTATAAAGTTAATACATAAATAAAGTGTACCTTCTTCTGAGATGCCAAACTCCTCATGAGGGATTCCATTTTCAACGAATGTACATAAATAAATAGAGTGTACGTCTTTCTGAAGTATGCCAACCTACTTGAGGGATTCCATTACAAGTTATACATAAGTAAAGTAAGCTCCCTTTTTGGGATGCCAAACTCCTTTTGAGGGATTACATTATTTTACATGTTAGTCATAAATAAAGTGTACCTCCTTCTGAGGGATTCCATTTACAAGTTAAAAATCAACACCTCCTTCTGAGGAATGCCAACCTCCTTCTGAGGGATGCCATTGCCATTTTGAGGTGTTTGCTCCCTTTAATGCTCTTATTGTCGAGAGATTCTTCATTTTTGAGTAACAGAGAAGTTTGAAACAGTCTCATATACATTTCCCATGCCGTTCGAAGTTCTTTATTCATACATTCTGCTAGTCCGACCACGAAAGTTGATCGCGAGATGCGCCATCTTGTCTCACGAGCATTCTCGACCCCAGTGCTTACGGGTTTGGTAATGCGCCCGTAAGCTCTGGGAAACTCTGCGCCAGAGAGTAGCCAAAATCTGGCTATTTGGGCCTCACAGCGCATGCTCTTGGAAAATACCGTTAAACGTTCCCATCACAGATTGAGACTTAAAGTTTGCGTATGCTTGACAGTTGATTAATATTTCTGTTGACTACTTCACGAGGTGGTAAGTGAAACCCGAATGGCTTGTTAAAATAAACGTATGGAAATTCCAATAAAACTTTCCAAAATATGAATTTAGCGTCCTTTTATTTATGTTTGTTCATGAACATTAACACTTCAGCGAAGCTGCTTTGAAATGTGATATCGTGGGAAAAGAAGAGAACTATAAATATCTAGTCGCATTGTACACGTATCACTTTTAGTTTTTCTGTTTTTTTTTTCTTGCAAGTCTGTTTTTGGGCAATTTACGACAAGAAGCTGAAGTTTTCATTCACACTCGGCTACTTCGTGTGAACAAGATAAAGTGGAAGTCGAAGAAAAATCAGCAATGTGTCACGCTTCTTAACTTATAGCTGGCAAAATGTCGGTGTATTTTTATTTTATTTTTTTTGCATTCAAATCTTTTTCTGGTTCACGGTTCAATTTTCGATATGTAGCTAAGCTATTTTATTTGAAAATTGGAAACTCCAGTAATTCTGCCTAATTAGTCGTTCAAATGTTGTTTTCAAGAATCGGCCGGCCGTGTTTACTTCAACATGTCTAGGGAAAAAACCCGCTCACACGCCAGACACGCCGCACGTTCAACCGCTCTCGTGCAAACTTGAATAGACCAATCAGAAACACTTTTATTGTTTTTTGCTGAAACCAATCAGAGACAAATCTTGCTCCAGGGTTCCCCAGAGCTCTTGATCCCTCTCCTCTACATGTGCAGAAGAGCTCTGGGTCGAGATTGGTCTCACGAGCCGAAGATTACCGAAGCAACTCTCGTTTCTAGTCCTCCTCGATCACCTCCTTCTGAGGGATTCCATCTAGCCACGACCAATGCTTAAATGTCAAAATCCCTACCCAGGGGAAGGCACACTCAGTCAATTTCCCGTGGGTAGCCCGCCCCCCCCCCCCCCCCACCCTGGGGCTTAACATTGATAGGTGCATTATGCAAATGATTTGTTTTGTTCTAATAAATTTGCATAGATGCTGGCCACGTGAGTGAAAACACTCTATAGTGTCATTCAACTTATTCTTTACAAGTAAACAAACGTAGAACTAGTATTGCTCTTTCATACTTTGGCATTTTTTTTGCAAAATTAAAATTTTGAAAGCTCCTTCAATGATCTGAATAATACGGTGCTACAGGTGAAACCGCAATTTCGAGTACAAAGAGGACAAAGCAACAAAGCGAATACTTAATTTAAATACAAAGACTATTGAAATAAACATTTCATTCATTACCTCAAACGATTTCCTCAGACTTTGTCCGTTTGTTTTTGTAATGCCAGCATCTACAGTAAACACAATTTTTATTCTTGTCGAAAGTTTCAGTGCTTGTACATTTTCAAGAATCTATGCGTTGTTTCCAACACAAACTTTGTATGACCAAACGGTCGTACATTTTCCTTTTAAGTGGAAGCCAAAACAAAACAGCAGCAAAACAAAACGACATTCACAGCGAAAAGAAGCCAAGAGTGTTCGCCTCGCCGACGAACCGCCGTCAGCCAACGAAACTTATTTTGGCGCGTTGTCACAGGGACTTTGTGATGATTGGCTAGATTGCATTGCCTATTGTATTTTCTGGCACTTGATTGGCTCAGACCAGCTGTTCTATTTTTCTTAAATTGGACAGTTTACCTATTTGTAAAGGAGAGCCCTATCTGAAACTATCCAATTTAATCTTAGCTTTAACTGGACAGTACGTAAAATTAAAGGATAATCAGCTTTGTTGACAATATCAGATTAAATAACAGCTATATATATAATTATCAAAAGAAAAGGTTATGAGTTTTAATAAAATGATCACCGTAGGGAAAATGCTTTGATCCTTTATCAAATTCTCTAAGGAAATGTATGGAAATCAGTCTGGAGAAGTTGTAAGTGAATATCGGGGCTTAAAGGGTTAATGTCCTTAAATTTGGCAGTTGCGTTGAGGACGCTACTTTATGCAAGTATGATATGATAAGCCAATTATCGTGGCGACTAAATGGAAGCCTGGAAATTGTTCAATTTCAATCATGGTACAAGGTGAGTCTTGGTTCATAGAGGGAAGCATTACTTTTCGAGGGAATGGAAATTTACTAGTATCCCGAGTTACCACTTATTAAGGGTTTTTTTCTACAGCCTGCGAAGGAAAAACAACTATATATTTATGAATGTCAACTCAGCGATGGTTCAACTTTCGCTTAACAGTGTACTGTTAGTCCCTGACGTCCGAGAAGGTTTTACACTGTTGCCGGGTGACAGAGACTTTTCTTAAACTCCCAACATTGTTGGGCCAACAATGTTGAGAGTTGATGCAAAAGAGAGAGTGAGAGTGAGAGTGGTGTGCAAAAGAGGGTGCAACAACTCCCAACAATATTGGGACCTGCAGTGCATCGTCGGAAGGATATACAACCCATAAGACTTGCTATCTCCAAGAGGACCATGTGTAATGCGCGTGCGTGGCCCCAGCAATATCGGAAGAGCGGTGTAAACGGAACCAACATCGTTGCGCTGCCCCTCGGCGATCACGGAACAAGTTTTAGTTTGACTGGTTTCAAACTTTGCGGAACAACTCCCAACAACAGGCAACAACTTTCAACAGGGTGGACAAACGGACGCAACATACAGCTATTTCGAGAAAGGTTGTCGGAAAAATGTGCGCGTAACAATCCCGAAAGGTAATATGGGATATGATCATACACTGTTCCTGACACTGTAGCTGTCGAACCTACTTTTGTTGCTTTCCTTTAGTACTTGCAAAATTAGCATCAGTACATGGCGTCTCATGCCATTCTTTCAAATTTCTTTGAAACACCTTGAACTCAAAACCACCCACAATACGTACCTTCCAGGATTGTCGCGTGCACTTTTTCTGACAGCCTTTCTCAAAACAGCTGTTTGTAACATCCATCATTGTTGGGAGTCCGATGAAAAGCTCATATTTTTTCTCCAACATTATTAGCTCGCTTAACTGGACACTGGTTAATACAGACAATGGACATTGTAACATTTTCTAGTTTCCCGAGTCACAAAACTCCCATACCCCGATTTACAGGCACTGCTAATCTGCGCACAACCTATGACTGAATATTTTACCAGTGAAAACCTATACTAACAAAAACAGTGAATATTTAGTCCTCCTGGCAGAATGGCAAGCTAAAAGCATCAGTCACACGCTCACAGATTCCATTCATTGTTACACTTACCGTTAAGAAATTAAATGGAGCAAGATTTATTTCTCGTAAGAATGCCTGCTTTAGTCTTAAAGTTATATCATTCGATAAAACGCGTGTCCGTGACGTTTTCTCTGATACATACATACATACATACATACATACATTTTATTGTGTTTTGAAGTAAAAGTACAATAACATGCCCGCGGGTAGCTATGCTAATCTAGGCGGGTCATGTTTACAGAAAATAAGTACAACTAAATACAGCTAAAAGTAATACGAGAACTAAAGAAACTAAAATTGACAACAATGACTAGAGAACCTGTTTAATACAAACATCTGGATAATACGGACACCATGGAATGTCACCGTGGTGTCCGAATCAACCGGGTTGCACTGAAACCTTTGAGAGATTAGTGTGCACATGCGCAGTCGGGACACTAGAGACCTTTAGATTCTAAGACGAGTACGACAACTATTAGGAGATTTTCCCCTGAGTGCTAAGTAGCTTCATTTTGGCGGGAAAACGTGATAGCTGTCGCCACTCTACTACGAGAGGTGTCGGAAACAAGTAGTTAAATCGCCGAAGGCGATGTGAATATCGGCGAATAGTCACCGAGACGAAGTTGAGGTGACTATTCGCCGATATTCACGTCGCCTGAGGCGACTAATTGTTTTAGTATAACTACATTGATGATTATTCGAGAAAATAAAAGTATTGATCAATTTCCGACTCCGAAACATCAAAAAATCTGGCTGCCATTTTGAAAACTTCTAGCCTTCAATGTTATAATCACCGCGCGGTGATTAATTATAGCGGGATAAAGCTGAGCTCCTAGCCAATCACAGCGCTCTATTTTCGATAATCATGAATGTAATTATACTAAATAGATTTAGTCAGGGCTAAAAGCGAAGCTCTCGATAATATTTATAGTTTGTTCAAACAAAATATGAAATCGTGCTAAATGTCGAAGGCAACGCCGGAGAACGGTGAAAAACAACAATCGGTCTAATAATTAGCAAAAAAGCAACTTTGCACGTGCAGCACACTTTTCTTTGTACATTTCTTTGCCGTTGTTTTGCTCGACTACAACCTGAAACTTCCAGAAACTTCTTAACTACACCTTTTTTTGAGGAAATGTCGTACGTGTTCTCGTTCACTTTTTTTTTACTGCCGCTCATTTTCAACTTGCATTGGCGGCCGCTAGCATTTCTCATTTTGTCACCACCGCCTTGTTCTTCCAACAACAAAAATCTCCTTCGTTTTTTATCTCTCGCTCTAGATCTCTGTCGCCCTCTTTCTCTATACCCCAAACTAGAGGACATAAGAAAAAATTTTTTAGAAAATACGGATGTATAAAAAATGTCAACCGATACGAAGAATTTCTCTTTGTTCTGAGTTGACTCCGCTCAACTTCTAAGTTGTTTATGCTTCACAAAACGCGGGTGGCCATTCGTTTCCGTGCCAAACACCCCCATCACAGACTACCCAAAATTTTGCATTGGTATGTCTGTGGTGCGGACGGAAGGTCGAGCGGTCGGTGTACGGTCACGTGACTACCAAATTTTCTGGGATGGATGATGCACCATAAAGTTGTTATTCTTGTATTGTGAACTGTATTCGCCGTAGGTTTCTGATTTCTCAGTTTCTTGCATAGGAGATGGTCCGTCGGCAGTTTTCCTCTATTTGTGCGTCAAATTTCACGAATGTGTTAGCGTTGCATTTAAAGGTTAAATTTGACCAGCTATTTGTGCAGCGAGTTCTACGGTCGCGATTGACCAGAAACCTGCAGATATAAAACTAGAGAGCTCTGAGGCTTATTTGCTGAAGTTAGAGAAAAATCTGTCTTAGAGTTTCGAGAATATTGACATTCTTTGTAAAAATGTGCTTTAAATACACCTAATTGCAGCTAATTGCAATAACGTTGTCATAGAAAAAAGCAAAAAGCCAAATAGGAATTAATTAACCATGTGATTGACATTTGAGTATTTTAATAATTTAACAATTATTTGTAATAAGAAGTCATTGAGAAGAAGAAGAAGAAGAAGAACGGTGCCAACTTTCCTCACTTGCAGCCGAATGGCTGAATTGCGGAGGAACCAGAGAGGTGAGATCGGACGTCGGCATATAAGGCGCACTCTTGCAGCCACTTCAGTCCATGTTATGATCACACCTCGCCCACCCAGACCAATGACGGCACAAGTCAGTTAGACCATGACATCGGGGCCTACGTCCCCTACTCTTTTCGAACAATGTCACGGGTTCTTTTACAAGAGATAATTCTGTAATTCCGCACCGTAAAGTAGACAGGCGCCAATGTCATTTTAGGGCCAACATTCTCCATCAACAGAAGTCGCACAATTCGAAAAAGAAAAAGGTAAATTGACGCCAGCAATGTTATGTGTCTGAGTTGTCGCACTTTCAGTCGCCAATCTATTATGTCCTGACAAACGAAGCTTGGTTTGTGACGCGGTGAGGAAGTGGCGGAGGACCCCTCACCCTCCCCGCCCCTGATTTGTTGCTTGAAAATTGTGATCAGATGGTGTTGTGCACTGCAAACCATACGCAGACTGGCTTTTCTATTTAGCACTAAACTAAAAGACGCGTCGCGTTCCTGGAATTTACCCCAGGCCATATTTATTGAAAAAATGGAGCCATTATTTCTTTAATAGGTTTTCGATGTACGTTTGTAATAACTGCAGAATACCCTGCCACTTATTTGAATATGAATAGCAGCTATTGTTATATACTTCGTTCTTCAAAGCACACCGACACATGTAAATGAAGTGGTCATGGAGTGGCAGGGTATTCTGCAGTTACTCTGATTAATATTCAGCTATAAGCGTGTGAGTTGTGAATGTTGCAAGCTATGATAATTACATGCTAATTAATTCCTATTTAACTTTTTACTTTTGCTTTTTTCTATGACAACCTTATTGCAGTTAGGTGTATATGCCGATATTTCAAACGTTTTTATACCTACAAGAAAATAAATAACAGTTTCCTGAAGTTCGACCAACCATTCTTTATTAATGATGCCAAAAATCATAGAAATCGGTTAAATCATTCCTGCCGAAAAACGCTATTCAAACCATGCAAAGCGCATATAAATAGGTTCGGGCCACCTCTATCACTCAACGCGATAACATTGTGGCGTACAGCCTCTAAGAGGCAGTAAGCCACAAAAATGGGAAAAATTATGCAATTTTCTCAAATTATGCTAAAGATTATGCTAGCACCATATATAAAAGCCTAATCGTGATGCTGCCGGCCAAACACTCTGAACACTGCTAAAACTGAATTTATGCTAATTGGATCTAGACAAAAATTGAGTAATTTTTCGAGCCCACTCGAGCTCCTCGATTGATAATGTTCCGATAGAACAAGTTACCTCTGTATTGAAACTCGCTTGGAATATTTATCGATAAAAGTCTACGGTGGCAACACCTAGCACTCTCCATTGTATACAGCTATTTCCAGAAAGGTTGTCGGAAAAAGTGCACCCGACAATCCCGAAAGGTATTGTGGGTAGTTTTGAGTTCACTGTTCTTCAAAAAAATTGCAACAAATTAAAGCAGGTTCGACAGCTACAGTGTATTGATCATATCCCATATTACCTTCCGGGATTGTCGCGTGCACATCTTTTTTTCGACAATCTTTCTCGAAATAGCTGTATACAAAGCTCTAATTCAATCTCAATTCGATTATGGTAACTTGTCTGGCGTAATTGTGGTAAAACTTTATTTGACAGGCTACAGAAGCTTCAGAACCGTGCTGCTAGTGTTCTAACCTTTTCTAGATATGATGCCGATGCCAGCCGCTTAATTAGAAAAATTAATTGGAAAGACTTGCGCACTCAGTTTCAAATAGAAAAAGCCTTATTGGTTGACAGGTCTTTAAATGATCATGTTCCGGGATATTTATCCTCTAAATTTGTTACACGATATGAAACGCGCTACTCTCTGAGTGACTCTGTTAACAAACTAATTGTCTCGTTCCCGCGAACTTCACGAAGAATAGTTTCAGTTTTAGCGGAGCAGTTCTCTGGCGCCTGCCCTGTGATATGTTTAACGATTGAGTCATCTGAATCTCTGATTTTTAAATACTGTGTACACGGCATTCATGAAAAACAGGTGTTACCAGTTAGGTTAGTTGTAGTTTGTTTCTTGCATATTGTTTAGGCTAATTAGGAGCGCTTACTATTTGTAGGGAAATTTCGGTCAAAAATTTCCGTCAAATGGTACTGGTATTTTCTTTGGCACCGAAAACAAGAACGGGATTGAACTGTACCATTTACAAAATGCCGCTAAAGTTTTCGCTTTCTCTCGATATGAAGCCTGGCGCTAGTAATCCAAACAAATGGTACAGAAAATTTGGGTTGTTTCGGTAAAAACGGGAAAAAGGTAATACCTCGAAAGGTATTACAACTTTTATCTCCAGAAAATTTCCACCGGGATGAACCATTCCATTTGAATTCTCTCCGGAATTTCCGTGTTTTCCGTACAAATGGTAAGCGCTCTAGGTTCATTTAACATTCCACTTATACTCCTGATGAATTTTACCGTGTTTAAATAAAGAACTATTCTATTCTATTCTATATATTCTACAGAGCGGGGGCAGCTGTAGTGTCAACTATTACTAATACTTGTTTTTAAGGCTCCCATTAATATATATTATATACGTGACTACCACTGCTTTCGTTTAAAGCAATTAACAGCTTTGCCCCTAAATACCTATCGTCTTCTTTTAACTGTAGATATAGATATAGTGTTGTACTTTTGACCCTGTCTCTTATAGAAAACGCGCGAAAAACAGTTAATGTTGCTATTAACTTGAAAACTAAACTTACAGCGAAAAAAGTCAACGGTCTGGACTGTGCTTTGGCTTCGTCTGCTTCGTACATGCCCACAAAACGTAAAAGGACAACTTACATTATCATTCGATGCAAATGTTTCTTCCTTTTCATTGGCCGAAAGCCCACCACGTGACCTGCAAATAACTGCCTACAAATAATGGTGTGCTCATGCGCAATGACGTTCAACTGTTTTTTGGCTTTCACCGGCGAAAAATGTCTATGCATGCTCTGCAAAAAATGACACGTGATCTATTTCGGGCGATGTCATTTGCTCCGAGGCAAAAATATCAGCGAAATGTTGTTGAGATGAATGAAGCGATGGCAGCTGTTTTTGGCAGTGACAGCGTTGCAATTTCTTGCCACTGTAAGAGATCAAAAATTATTTTGGTCGAAGTTTTGACGGAAATGTGTTCTCTAGAGAATATAGCGTTCTGGAACTGGCGAAAAATCGCAGTGGCATGGTCTGATTCAGTGTTGTTGACGTTGAGATTGCTGGTTTGCATGTGGAAGACATGCCGAAAAGTGGGTAATTTTTACTTTCTTTGTTTACTGCATGTTCCGTGCAACTCAGTACCAAAAGAAATTATAACGTAGTGGAAGAAAAATTATTGGGCTTTGTTTTGGTATATAAATAAGCTTGTACCGAGTTGCACGGAAGGGACAATTTTGTTAAATATGTATCCCGTTTTTGTGTCAAAATTCGACTTTGATTTTGAATCTAACATTCGACAACATTCGACTGTTGATCGAAGAACGTGTTACAACGCTATCCAAAATGTTTTTGTCGTTTGGTTCAAGTTTCTTATCACGTATTCAACAAAAAAAGCAGAGGGACAGACATCTTTGGTCTTTGTTTTGTTATATGACTTAGCTTGTACTTTTTTGCTGGAAAAACTGTATTTAGAAGCTAAATCTGCGTGTGTTTACACTATTTATGACAGAAAAATAAGCTTACGCTTGATTCAACTTAATCTCGTGTCACTCAGTACAAAAGGAAATTATAAAGAAGGTAAAGAAATGTCGTTAGCCATTGTCTTGCTGTGTAAATTGTCTTGTGGCTAGTGGATCGAAAGCGGCCGGGTTGCCGGCAGTTTTCTAAAGTGCGTAGTTCGAAACGTGATTTTGTCGATCGATGCACATTTCATTGTTGTTGCACATTATTACAGCTTTGTATGTTATAGAAATTTGAGTTTTATCCGAACTGTCGAATGAGAAATGTGAGAGTGTTTTCATTAAAACGCTTAGACCGTCTTGGAGCTGCAGTTCGATAGGTCCAGTAACATTCTGATTTGTAAAAAAAAAAAAATTGTAAAAAATTCTGTTTACGATGTGCACAGCTGCTGTACTTTTAGGCTTGCAATTTTATGATAACTGAAGGGTCGAAGTTTAGATTATTTTGCTCATAAATTTGGCAAGGGTTTTTCCACACAACGAGATACTTGTTACTTTCCTCGTTAGGAATCGCACTTACGGACATGATTTCCTCCGTGCACAATATTTTAGTACTAAATTTTTGTACACAAGGCTTTCTGTGGGTGGTGCTTCTTTGCTTAAAAATTGGATCCTGGAAGGATCGGGGGTGGAAGCGGAATCATTTGAATCTTGATATTCATGATTCCTGCCGTTTTTGCCTCAATGATTCATGATTCCTACAAGACTTTTCGTCCAGACCAGATTCATTATTCACGAAGACTATTGATCACTTATTGACTTAATGATTTTCTCAGTGGCAACTTAGTCTCGTTTTGTATAGTTTCTTCGGCGTTCAAACTTCTACTTCATCCAGACTCGGTATCATCATTTGTTTGCCGTAGGTATGGAGGTTGTTTTTGTAACTGGATACTGGAGAAACAAACAGACTATCAGCCCCAACTCCACGAATTATAGGGGGTCCGGGGGAATGCTCCCCCGGGAAAATTTGGAAAATTGGACTCTCGGAAACGTCATATCCTGCATTCCCTGGATCGAACACAACTAGTTTATACGTGTATTTTGTTACAGGCTTTTCTCTGAGTCTCGTTATTCATGATTCCCGAGCCGAAGTGCAAAGTTTCATGATTCCCAAGTTTTTAAAACAAAGATTCAAGATTCTTACATGTTTTGTATGTATGATTCATGATTCATGATTCCGCTTCCACCCCCCATGGAAGGAGATGAACCGGGTATTACTAATTTTCCTGTGAATGCTTTTGTTTTTTCTGTCCATCGTTTTTGGCTCAATTTTGTTTTGGAGCAAAGTTATGAATGAATGATAGAGTTAACATGCTATTAAGTATTCAAAAGTTCTTTCCAAGAAAAAAAAAAAAATCATCACAAATTACACTTACAGGACCCAGTTGTTAGAAGGCCGATTAGGGCTAACCGAGGGTTAAATTTAACCCCCTTTCTTTTTCTTTTGTTCAAAAGTATTTTCTCAGAAAATTTTTTTTGTTATTTTTAAGAGCATCCAATCATTAACCTGTTGACAGAAAGAATAAGACTGAATTTACTTTTTATGCTTTCAAATCTGAATTCAAATCTCACACTAACCCTGTCTTAACTTAACCCAGCTTCGAACAACTCCTCCCAGGAGTTTAAAGTTTGGAGTAAACTTTGAGTCTTAATGAAATTTTAGTTGGATCATGTTGGTGAATGTAGTTGTGTAGGATATGCAGTTTCCTATTTTGATCTTCTGTCAGAATTATGAGAGAACACTCAAATACAAATTTCATTCAAACTTTATAGTTTCATTGTAATTATCGTTTGTTTTTATTCCTATAAACTTATCATCAGGTCTACATTTTGCATAAATTTAATGTGATATATATTTGAAGAGGTTGTTGTTTCACAGTGAAGTAGTTTTCACTTTGTTTTTTTGATATGAAGTTGAGTTTCTTCTTAGTTGTTGGCCAAGGCAGTGTTGCAGTATCTGACATGTTAACATCCTTTACTTTTCATTTCTCTTCACTAAAAGATTGATTGATCCTGAATCAAACACAGTCTCAAAAAAACGATTTTTGGCGAACAAATGTGTACTCAAGCAAAGCATAACTGACAGTGTCAATAAAATTTATTAATGAAAAGATCTGGGTTTTTACTCCTTTGTAGCACTTTTGACTACGCATCATTTTTCTAACCTATATACTGAAAAGATATATAATCAGTTTTTTTTCCAAGTAACATAACTGCCATCAAAGTTCTCTTCCTTTATATAGAGCATTCCCTTATTTTTAAAAATTTCATTATCTTATTCAGATCAAGCGCAAAGAAAAAAAACCTGCTCGGTCATAGACGGCTTTGGCAATGTCACGTGGTCGCGCGTCGATCAATCAGACATTTTTCGCCGGTAAAGTTTTTGGCTGCAAATACTATTCTGCTCATGCGTAAATGAAACCACGCTTGCTCCTTGCTCGTTTATGTGATCTCTGCCATTACTCCTGGAAGGCAGCGCGTGCTAACCGCTTTCCGAAGATCAATTATTTGCCTCAGTATTTGCCTCAGCCTTCGGCTTCGGCAAATAATTGATCTGCTTGCCACTGACAAATCACGATATTTTGCTCAACCTCGTCCAAATAATTGCTTATTATTTCCCCAACTGCATTTTCGTCTAAATTTTCCTTCTTTGAGGGACCACTGTAATTGACTCACCGCTGTTGTGGCACCCCTGCCTACTAAGCATATATATATATTATTCATTGTTCAGTAACAGGCGAAGCTACCACACTAAGGATCCGAAATGTCAGTTAAATTGCATCAGTTTAAGGGTCTTTCCTTGTTCAGTACCGAGTAGTACCGAGTCTGACGCTCCTTGAAAGATTCTTATCTGCGTAATTTTGTATATCAAAATCTTTCGGTACATTGAAAGTAAAGATGTGACCGGGTGAACGGTATATTGGATATAGATATATATACTCTAATTGAAATATCACCATTATATTACGTTGCATGTGGTTTGGTAATAATACTAAATTGAGGGCCAAACGCAAACAGAAACAAAACCCATCTTATAACATAGCGCGCGTGCTTGCCCTATATAAGTCCTATTGAGCCGCTATGAACAAAATCTTTATTTATGCACGCCCGTGCGTAAATAAGATGACGTAAGCAATTTTTTCACATGGCTGCAGAGTTTCTGTCCTGTTAAGCTGCAGTGCAGTTTTCCTTCGCCTTAAGACATGGAAGAAACCAGCGACGAGCTGCCCAATTTTTCTATCGGCATTGACCTTTTACGTCCTGATCCAAGAGCGGCTGCAAAAATAAAGCCGAATTCAAAAAAACTCGCAAGTTGTGCGTTTCGCAAATTTGTCGGAAGACCATCTGCAGCAAATTTTGGCCGAGAGACATTCACTGGGAACAGAAAAGACAGCAATTGGTCATTAACAACAATTAAAGGTAAAATTTACGTTTTTACTGTTGTTTTCAAATTTGTTATGCACTTTTGTTATCGCCGAACAATCCGACTAAATCAGGAAAATTTCTGTTGCAATAACAAGACAAATTACACAAGAAGACAGAGAAATTTTTTTGCTCATAAAAACAACTGCTGGCAGGTCTTCTCAAGTAGCCGTAATGACCGGCCATTGTCGTAAATGAATGTAAAGTAGAATGACAGTCGTCTTCGCCAAAAATACGAGTTTTCTGGATTTCGCCGAGCAAAACATAAACATCCTCTCAGCGCCGGATCCAAACCATGCTCCACGACGTGTTACGAACATGCGAGTATTTTAACTTTAGGTGGACTTTAAGACACTTTTGTCTTTGTTTCTACTTAGTTTCAATTAATCGTTAACGAATAAATAAGCAAATTTTCGTTCTCAGTTTTACAGAAAGAATTTTCTTTCAAACTAGGCGATTGTGGCGTGTTTGTAACCAGCCAGTAGAAGCGTTTGTTTTTCTGTGGCGCGCGTCACGAGAATTTTGCAGTTAAATCAAAAAGCAAGCATTTTTGTCAACTATGTTATAAAAGAATTTGCTCATGCTTTTAGCTGTGCGTATATCGAGTTATTGATGCACTTGGGAAGTTTGGAGAGCACTCAAGAAGCTAGAGTTGCACTCGGCTATCGCCTCGTGCAACTCTTACGCATCTTTCGTGCTCTCCAAACTTCCCGCGTGCATCAATAACTCGATATACGCACGCTAAGCATGAACAAATTCTTAAATATCAGAATAAACAAAATTGTGCACTTTGTTTAAAAGGCGTTTTTGACCAGCACAATCTGAAGATGAACCTGATAAAACCAGATCTCTATATCTGATATGTTTTCCCATTTCTTTAAACTTCCTTTTTGTCGTCTTTTCATTCCGGAAGTTTCAGTTAATGCACTGTATTTTACGATTCAAATTAACATTTTGGATATCGGCTTATCTTTTACTGAATTAATGACAGAGGCTTTTGAGTAAAGTTAACTTGAACATATAGAATCTCAAGAAAACAGAGTAATTCAAACTGACTTCTATCAAATCGCAGAGTATTTTAACACTTAGAAATTTTAGACTTAATAATTTGCTAATGGCGCTTATGCCAATTAACCAAAAGACATTATACGAGTGACAAGCCATCGATCTGATAGACACCCGGTCAGTAATGTGGCAGAAGGGTTTAAAATGTTTTACTGATATTCCGGATTTTTTTGGCGAATTGCAGAATTTTCCGTTATTCTTAAAAAAACGTCCCATCCAGTTGGATAGGGTAATCGTTTGGAATAGTTTTCTGAATTCTTCGCTGTAATTCTTTCACATAAAATCGATCTTCTTGTCTTATCTAAATGAGATAAACTTGTTTCCTAGTACGTGACTAAAAATGTGATCTAAGCTATAGCCGAGCGACGGAAGTTGTTGTTTGGAGACGTCGTCCTTAAAATTCCCAGCCTATTTAACGCTTCTTAAACATAATTACATGTTTACTATTTTTTTCATGACATCTACTAGTGCAGTGGCAGTAAATATCCTTAGGTTCCCTCACATTAAAGATATTTTAAGGAAATTTTTTTGCAACAATGCTAAGGAAAATCAGAACACTTTACCTTTAGGTTTTGAATTAGATACAGCTTATAGTAGTTGAGAGAAACAAAGAGGAGTGAACCGTTATTTTTAGGCAAGGTTAAAAATCTACCTTTTGTAGGTCAGCTCCATTTATTACAGCCTCTTCACTCATTCTTCAAGTAAAGCGGACCTGCCTATTTTTGACTTGATACTTAACAACAGAACATCTAACTTTTACTGTTTAGTTTTTTTTTTTTAATTAGATCAGATTTAAACAATTAGAAAACTAATTTTAAAAAACTTTTCTTTACCACGCCCTTTGAAGATTCAAATTGAAGCTTTCCTTACCTTGCGTTTCATTCTGTTCTTTTTTTTACCCTTTTCTAAATTTTCTCACATTGACCTCGCGAGTTCCACTCGATCCGTATTTGTACATGTTCTGCCATACATCTCTTTTACTTAGCATTTATGTCACTGACTCTTAATTATTACCCGCCGTGGTGATATCTATAATTCACCGACTCATATCATGCCTTCTTATGTAATATATCATGACATGGAAATTGATGAAATACAATAATTACGCGCACATCAAATCTAGGATACGTTTTTAGCGCACAGTTAGTTTCTCAAATTGTAAAGTCTATTAAATTGCTGCAGTAGAAACTTGCGTCGCTAAACAGCAGAAAACAGTGACTCTCATTGACATATTAGCGGCATAATACACATGGATTCTACGCTATTTTTCAAATTTGCATAATAATTAAATAGGAGCGGAAAGAACTTTTGAAATTTTTTTCAATATCGCTTTGAAAAAAACGTCGAGTATCCAATCTAAATGGTATATATTGAAAAGCGCTCAAGAAGGAACGTGCTCCCATAAAAATTCTAACTTCTATAAGGCAGTCAGTACGTGATTGTTGTTTGAATAATTTCGTAATAACCAGTTTGCCAGATTCGAACTAAGAAAGAAGTTAATTGACAGTAAACACTTAAAAAATTTATTGAATTTCCTAAGTGCTATGCTGTATAAGCATAAGCGAAGTTTACAACTTAACCAACAAAAATTTAAAAGCATGCCATGACCAAATTAACAATTTTTAACTTAATTAACTTTCATCGCTAAAAATTTATGCTCATAACACAAAATTAATTCCTTTTGCTTAATCCACTTCTCCACCTGCATGCCTAATTTGTTTTAAAGAACAGTAAACATCTTGTTAAGTTTACGTCAAATCTTCATAATTTTCGGATTTTTCTTGTGCACACCCAAACGTCTTATTTGCTTCTATATTCCATTACCAGAAAGAGGATGCTTGCTTTCTGTACAAGTTTCAATGATAACGAAAAATACCGAAAAGAAAAAAAAATAGTGGAAAACAAGAAGTAAGTCTCTCCACTAATCACCTCAGGAAACATTAAATATCTTAATTCAAGCGCGCCCCTTTTATACTGGTAGAAAACCAAATAAATTTTACCGAGTAGAATCTAAGAACTGAAATGTACGAATATTCTGACTCAATCACAAGATAACAAAGCTTGCTTCTTTCATTTCTCTAGCTTCAATGGCCTTACCGGCGTTAATCACCTGCTGATTTCCAGCACGTTTTTATAACAACACACACCCCAGCTAATTCTTGTTCAGAAGTGACATAACCTCTCCTTAAGTAAATACATTTATTTATTTAGCTCCTTGTTGATAGCTAGCTTTTAACCTTATTTTTCTCGTTTTGTTTCGCACTCCCTATATATTACATTTAACAATTATTCCTCGAGCACGAATGGGCTCTGAGTCAATAGCCCATGAGGCCGAAGGCCGAATGGGTTGTTGATTCAGGGCCATGAGGGTGAGAGGAATAATTGTTTCAGTAAAATCAAACTAGTTGGTCAAAAATATCGGGACAAAACAACTTACGCTAAAAAAAATGCGATTCAGCCGCCATTGTTTTGGTTTTCAAACCGGCGCTTTTCATTACTAGCTAGTGGGCTATTGTTGGTTTTCACATGACGTCACTAAAATTCAAATTAAAAAACTATCCATCCTACAAAGATTTTACTTTCACGATGCATTAGAGCAGCTGAAAACTAATTGTCAAACAAATTTGCGCTTCAAAAGGGTTCTTGGTTTTGTGATAGAGTACGCTTGAATTTCTAAGTTTTTGCGTGACGCGGCATTTACATGACGGCCAAGAGAGCTGTCAGTTGGTTAAAAAAATGACTTATTTCAGGAAATTTTGCCATCTAAACAGTTCATGTACTGGAAAAAGTATTGTTTTAATGTTTACGAGTTTCTCGAAGAATAAATTCACGTTTTTGTAGCAAAACTCGGTAACAGATGTCTCTGTTGGTTTCCGTCCGCCATGTTGGAGCTCATCCAGGTGAGCACCAGCATGGCGTCTCCATACAAATCTCTATAAATTTGGGTAAAACATTTCTTCGGATATCTCGTATACGAAATATTCCTCTGACCTGAGTCTTGGCGAGGGTCTTTGCATATGTACCTCCTTTCATTTCCCAGATTCTGGACTTTATCTATTGAATGGTTTTGATTTTTATTTTCATCTATTTTGAATGGCGTGACACTGAAAACCAGCAATAACATATAGCCTAGTAGTATAAGACAAAAAAGCAAGGCTGATTTTATATATTCCCGACTGTAAAATCAGTCTTGCTTTTTTGTCTTATATTTTCACTTATTGCTGATTAGATCCTTTATTAGGATCCGGTCCTTCTTTTTTGTAAGCTGGTCCTTGCTTAAAAAATTGAGCCTAGTAGTAGCTCAACAAATCAGAACGCAGCATTGATAATAGACAACTAGTTGGATTTTACTAAATATTATATTATGACTGTGCACGGATGAAAGGAACTATTTTTGGTGCTGAAATTGCAATTTTTGAAGTCACATGACCTGCCATCCCTAGCCTGCGTGGGAATTAGGGCGCGAGACCACGCGCGAGGGAGGAGGGAGGAGGGGAACGCCTGCAAGGAAGCCATTGTTTTCGCCATCCCGCCTACTAATGAAAAAAATAACAAAAATAACGCAACTGTGAATACGGACTAGCTGTCAAATAAGTCTGGCCGCGATCCACGTTTTCTAGTCGTATTTCTCACACAGTTTTTCTTTTGTTTTCCTAAAACAAGAAATCTAAAGTAAAGGTACTATAAAAAAAGTTCAAATGCGGTCGTCCATTGAAGGAATTTTCCTTGAAAGTTGCAACGACGCAAGCCAAGTTACATAAAATCCAGCATAAATCTATTCAAGTTATTGCTGAAGGAATCGGGCTGGCAAACTATTTTCGCAACTTTCAGTGCAATGTTTGTCTAAGAAAAATTAAAACAGTTTGGCGTCACACACTCTTTGAATTTCTGTCAGGACGAATTGGATCCAGCGGAGCACACAAAAGAACGCTGGTGGCAGGGGAAAGAAGAGCTAAAAATCGAAGATCTGCAGGAAGGCAACAATTTATCATTAAAGTAAGTTCCTGGCGGTTTTATAACCGGCAAGAAGAAGTCCTCAACCAAAAATCTCCAAAAGTTATAGATCGCTTCGTCTTTAATTACCTTGCCGTTGATAACGCGAATCAAATAGCAAGCACAAAGGCAGCATGATTGTTCCTTTCTTTCTTCTAGCGAGTAAGACCAACAAGCCGTTGGGAGATGATACTTTTCAGAACCAATCCACTCGGGAAAATGCGACCCCATCCAGCGGCACATATACATCCCCATTGGCATCTTATAAGGAAGTATCCCCCCTGATAAGGAACTTGAAAGTTCCAAAAGTGTCATTGCTTTAGCGGAAATACGTTTTCAACGAAAAGTTCGTTCGTAGTGTGGTACAAATGTTTAAACACTAAACTGTTCGGCGGTTTTTGTATTTATTTCTAAATAAATAGTACTTTATGAGTTTATATTTCTTCTAGCAGCCAAACAACTCAGTGAACAACTGACGCCCTCAAGTTGCAGTCGACGATTGCTTGTCACCGACACAACGCCAAAGCTTAGCCGAACCGTGAGGACAGCGAAAGGAGGAGATGTTTGGCTCTACTACAATTTTCACTACTGCAAAACAGATGTTTTTAAAAGTGTCTTTGGTAATGTAATCTATTTTATCTGTGAAATTATAAGTTACTACCTTTTTAACAAGGATAGAAATTTTAATTAAAAATCTGAAATTGCGAAACAGGAAGTAAAGAAAATCAGTAACAATGGAGTAGTGACCCTATCTGGTATCGTTAAGAGTGGAATAGTTTTAAAGCCCGTCAGACGTCTTTGTTATATTATGTTTTTGTGGACTTGACGGTGCACAAAATCCACTAGGATTCCTATTAATTTTATCTCACTGACCAATAAAACGTTGTCTTAATTCATTCTGTCACAATTTGTGAACAACAAAAAAGAAGGATTGTGCACCGTCACTGGGAGCTGCCAACATAAACTGCAGCACTGTCGTTTTAATCTTTGATGTTTTCCGTCGTTCTCTTCTAACCATACTCTATTTAACAAAAGAAAGTTTCGAAAGGGTCTTTGAAATCTTTATTTTTTATATTCTCCACTAACAAATTAAAGTTCCTCTTTTGTAATGCGATGTAGACCTTTTATAGCCTTTTTGAGGCACGACACTGAGTTCGTCGTAAAAAGGTCAACAAAATACTGCTGCCCGTTAAAAAGCATACTGTGACAGAAAGCCATTACCTTTTTTGGTTAAACTCTCTTGAAAGTCTTAACATACTTGGCGAAACACCTTGTTTTTACTGAGTCTTAACCTGTCGAAGAATTACCTGACTTATTATAATATAAAGCAATGCTTAACATCATCACCACCAGACAGAGCCAAAAGAGGTGCCTCTTCAATCAAATATGAAGTCGCTGAAGACTGAGGCGCATTGATCAAGGAAGCAGAGTTTTCACACAATCCACTTCCTTATAAACTTCCTTAGCACTGCTCTAAAAATAGGCATTTTAAAGATGTACACAATGGGATTTACGAGCGAGTTGCCTAGGTGTAGAATTATGACTATCAGCATGAAAATGTCAGTCGACCATGCATTCTAAAAGAGGATGATAATATACATAACTAATGCAGGAAGCCAAAGTCCGAAAGACAATCCGATTACAAGGAACATGGTTCTTGACAACTTGACGTTCTGCGCGACTGTTTTCCGATTATGCGCTTCGAGTGCAACTGCAGGATTTGTATCTCTTAATCGTTTTCTGATTATGAAGTAAGTCACTGAGATCAGGCAAAGCGAAATGAATTCTGTCCCGTTTACGATTAAAATTAAAGTCAAAGGCCCTACCTTGTTGGTATACGTTGCCAACAAAAACGTCATTAAACCACACCCAATTATCCAGACTGTGATAATACTGATTATATATATTGAACTGCTCGCTACTCTGTGACGAAAAGGCCAGCGAACAGCAAAAGCACGTTCTAGGGAAATAACCAGGAGACTGAGTAACGAAACGCTTGAGAAAAGGACAGAAAGACTTGCCCAGATGTTTATAGTTACGATAATCCTACCATGTGAAATGGTCGCCAATGCTGTATTCATCAGTTCTGTTAGACCAACAAGTAGATCAGTCACAGCGAGGTTAAACAGATGAATAGGCTCGTTTGAGAAAACTCATCCCACTCCAGAAAACGAAAACGGCGAAAGAGTTTGCGATAATGATAACTGTCGTTTCGATTGTGATGATAACACTATATACCAAAGCTAATGTGGACTGCATTTCTGTCTCGGAGGCAAAAAAACAGGCTACTATAATGAGATACCAGCATTGACAATATTGCAAGACAAAAAACAAAGGTTTAAGTTGAGTACTTGACATCGACACATCGCCAAACCTTTACAGACCAGGGAGGGCAGCGAAAGAAGCAGATGTTTTGCTCTAGCAAAATTTTTACTGTTATTTTAAGACCTGTGAAGCAGATGTTGAAGTGTCTTTTGCGAATTCTATTCTTTTTGAAATTATAAGTTACTATGTTTATAATGATAGCAATTTTAATTAAAAATCTGAAATTGCGAACCAGGACTAAAGTAAGTGAGTATAACAATGAAGTTTTGACCCTGTCTGTAGTTGATAGAGTTGAATGGTTATCCTTTGTCACGTTTTTGCGGACTAGGCGGTGCACAAAATCCAATAACATGCATTCTTATGATTATTTATCTTACTGACCAATAAACCACAACTGAACAAGACAAATGGATTGCGCAACGTAAGAGAGCTCCCAACATAACCTGCAGTACCGTTATTTTTATCTTTGATGTTTGCTGTCTTTCATAACAAGTCTCCTCTACTTATATGCTCTAAATAGCAAAAAAAGTACCAAAGGGGACTTCGAAATATTTCTTTTAATTCAAATTCTCTGCTGAAATGGTTTCTTTTCTGCAATACGATGTATACCTTTTAAAACCTATTAAAAGACTCGACAGCACGTAGTAAAAAGGAACAAAGAGACTGCATTTGATTAGGCAATGTATAATCCATTTAATAGTATACTCTGTAAAAACAAAACAGAAAAGAATAGGGGCTAGCTTTTTTGGTTGCTCTTCAAACATACTTTGTACAACACCAGCTTTTTCACGAGTCTTGACCTGTCTTAGAATAACCTAATTATAACAAAAAGCCATACATACAAACAAGTTACGAACCATTATCCTTTCTGATATAAAGTACTCAGTGAAATATAACACGCGGGAAATCCGCCGCAATGATAGCTAGAGGCTATTCAAGATACTTGGTGGTTTGGAAAAAAATGAAATCAGTCAATCAGTTACAATGCAAACAACACAAAAAATCCTTGCAGCTAATTTTTCTTCTTGTCAACTCAGAAAACTTGGGGGAAGGCTGAGAAAACAGTGAAGAAAACTCCCACCGGTAAGTGCGCATGTCTTGTTCTGAAGATCGCCTGAAATTACCACAAGGAACATTTCTTCACCGGGTTCATGGGAGATCCTGGTCTACAGTTAAATGCTTGGGAAAAATTTTTGTAGTTATGAAGCGTGCCGATTATTCTGAAGAGGAAATGATATGAAAGACATTACTCTTTCGCCAAGAGTTGCAACATGCAAATGGTGAAAACAAACTGAGTTCCTAAGAGAAGGTGCATGGCTTTCCGATGGAAGCCCAGCGGTCTGATTAGAAAGATTAAACGAGAATTTGTTTTCTTTAATAGTGAAAGCCTGTTGGTCCAGCTTATACATCATTGTTATCTAGGGGCGGGGGCTAAAGCCTCTCTACCCATTCCCACTCTACCGTCCCTGTTAATTTACCGTTCGGCTATCGACCGACTCGATATTTAGATCTGCGCGCGCCGTTGCCTCGCTCGCCATGTCGTTTTTCCTACACCTGTCTGTAAGCTAGTAGGAACGAATAAGATATGGAAGAAGAAACTAAATCTTTCCTTTTTTGATTAAAAAATTGGTCGTTTTTCCACTTATATTCAAGAAATGTGCATATTTTATAACAGTTTTTCAGTGAGTGATGTAAAACCAAAAAAAAAGAGTAGCTACTCTTGCAAACTTTTACTAACTTGGGAACCGATCAATACTGGCAACCAGGCTCGGGGAAAAGTGTATGAGCCATTTACGACTAGTTTTGGTCGGACTTCCCATTGGTTAAGAACATGGCGCCAGTTTTGTAACCAATCAAAAAAAGAGAGAAACCCTTCAATAACATTTCCGCTCATACTCACTTGGCAAGCACGTACTGTATCATTTCGCACATATCCCCCATATAAGCAAGTTATCAAATCTTCGGCCAGCTGTTACGGTTAGGCGCGCGTCAATAAGCGAGTGAGGTAAACAAGCACAGGGTTAAGAATTCAAGGACTTCGACAGAATTTAACAGAACTGTTAATCATTATTGCAACGTTTACCTATATTTTGGAAAGGAGTGATTTTCAGTCTCCAGTTGAGCATAAGCTGCCTTCTTCTTGTACAAGCTACACCAGGGCTAGAAAAATAAAGCAATCAATACTGTAAATGATCTTTTAGTAAAATCCAACTAGTGGTCTATCATCAATGCTGCGTCCTGATTGGTTGAGCTATACTACTAGGCTATATGTTATAGCCCACTAGTAGCGAAAAGCGCGGGCTTTTTGGCGGCAAAAAAGGATTAAAGACTAGCTTTAACTAGCTAAACTTTTCTTATTCTCGATATTTTTGACCAACTAGACTAAGTTGGATTTTACTAAAACAATTATTCCTCTCGCCCTCATGGCCTCTGAGTCAATAGCCCATTCGGCCTTCGGCCTCATGGGTTATTGACTCAGAGCCCATTCGGGCTCGAGGAATAATTGTTAAATAGACGCCCACTCTCAAGTAAAAGCCTCTTGAGTAATAAACGCCCCTCATACCCTGCTTTTAATTTTGCATTAGACCCCCCTCTCATAGACCCACGTAAAAATTGCTCCAAAATCGAGGAAATAGGGAAATGGAGTAAGATCAGTCAAGTTCTTTATTTTCTTACTTGATTAATTTGAGTTAAAAGTAAGGTTTCTGACGTCCCTCATCTATCAAACGCGCGCGCCTTGGCTCGCCCCGAGCGTAAAAATCTGCAATTCCTACCCCTAAACGAGACCACGAGCATCCTTCGCACTCTGGAAAACCACCTCCCACCCCCTGCAACCCGGGTATTGAATACCTACCCGTGCAAACCCGATGAAAAACAACTGATCCTCAGTTAGTCCAACACCAGGAAGGGCACCCTCAGTGCCTTCGTTCTTTACCAATGTTTTATAAGCCTATAGGAAATGGATAAGAACTTAAAAATTCTCAAGAAAATAATGAAAATCTGTGACTAAATCTGACAATGGACCTCAGTCAAACCTCGAAAGCCAGTTTGATCCCTCCATTGTCTGCGATGTTTTCGTTGATTGTTAAAATTCCATTTATCTGGGAAAAATAAATAAAGAGAAAACAAGAACTTTTAATGGCCGATTTATACTAGAGACGAGTTATCCGTCTAGACGGATTATCCGTCAGACGGATAATTCGTCTAAGTATAAATCCGAAGACGAATTTTGCTCCACAATTCGTCTAGATATTTTACGCGGGTTACACGACGGGTGTTTCGGTGTTGCGGAGCCTAGTTACAAAAATATAGAAACCAGTCGCTCTCATGTGGAAACTTCGTCAAAAAACCGTTCCGTCTAGATATAAATTTAGAGGCGAATAATTCGTCTCTAGTATAAATTCGGCCAATAACACTACCGTGTAGAACGTCCACTATTTAAATCCAACGACCATCGACGACCTGTAATTGTTTATTCTCCACCTTTTCACGCAGCGACCAGCTGGTGATAACGCATTTCTTCGTAGCAAAATTTCTGACATATTTTAGTCATCCTACCTTTCTGCCATAAACTTCAAATTCAGAATACTGCTTTGCAAGGCAGTTTTGTCGTTCAATGTATCCTAGCGTCGTCGCAGGCGAAACCCAGCTGTTTATGTTGCCATCCTTATCATAAAGCATCCCTAGAAAATAATGAGGCACAAGAAAAGAATTTGGCTGTGCTTTAGTTTGGTTCTGCTTGTCAGTTTGCATATTTAGTTTGCTTCTTCTTGGATGAGAAAACAGCTGACATTTTGCGACGTCACCACTGGTTTCCCCGCGAAATGACGTCTGAAAAACGAGCGCAGAAATTCCATACTGATGACGTGTCACTTCCCAGATCTGAGTAGTGCTTCTGATTGGTTAAAAATTTGCTTCAACCAATCACAAGTACTACCTAGATCTGGGTAGTGACTAGCCTGACAAAACAGCCAACATTCCGCGACGCCACCACTGGTTTCCCCGCGAAATGACGTCTGAACAACGACTACAGAAATTCCATACTGATGACGTGTCACTATCCAGATCTGGGTAGCGCTTCTGATTGGATCAAGCAAATTTTCAACCAGTCAGAAGATAGTACTACCCTGGGTAGTGATGCGTCATCAGTATGGAATTCCTGCGGCCGTATCTTAGTAAATTTGGTCCTTACCAGTACTGTCGAAGCCATGTGTAATTTCATGTCCAATTACCATGCCAATACCTCCATAGTTTAAGTATCTGAAAACGGAAAAAGCAGCATTCTAGTAGATATCTTAATAAACTTTTTGGTAGACAAAGTTCTAAGGGAGAATATCCTACACCGACTAAAACAAGAAAGGCCGAGTAAGAGGTTCCTATTGTACTGCGTTTGTCTGTGCGATGAGCTTTTTGGGAAGGCGGGAGCAGCACCATTTTTAAGTTCAATGTTATCAGGTGAGGGTTTCTCGGTTTGCGCACACCGATCACCAGTATAAAATTCTTCACGCTGCCGTCATTATTTCTATGAGAGGGAAGATTTATTACTACAGTTCCACTTGATAGGGATCAAAATAAGAGGGAAAAGTTATAGCGACTTTCAATGAGGACTTACTCTGCGCGCAGAGGCCCTTCGATCTTCCTAGATAATCGGGAAGAGGACGGTCGACCGTACAAGTTCTTCCAAGATCGAAGGGTCTCCGCTTGGAGAGTAAAGAGGACCGAAGTAAAGTTTGCTTTTCACAATAGCGTAGTTGGTACTAAAGAGCGGATTAAGTAACTGAGGCGATGCATATGTACTCCCTGCAACTCTGACTATCCGCCCTAGAACAATTCAGACATTACACTGTACATACATGTGTTCACGATTGACCCCACTTGTACATGGCTGTGTCTTAATGTGAGATAGGCAGCCTCGTTTAAACACTCCGACAAACCAACCAGACATCGAGAAATTAAGCACATGCAGTTGGAGTTGGCGAAAAAACGTCATTTGTTTTGAGTTCGTCAACGAAGTGGTGAGAGACTTCAGCGAATTATGATAACTGTATTAATAATGTTTTAAAACTACTTAATCACCAGATCGATTTTTCTTTACAACAAATACGTTATACTTACGAAGGGGCTCTTGGATTGTAAAATGGTGGTTGCAAAATAGCAGCCATAAAAGCTGCAAAAAAAGAACCGAAACACGTTAAAATCAAAACACCTCAATCCGTTTTAAATAAATACCTCTTGGAGACAAATACAATTTTCTCCGAAGGAGATGTAGGAAGGCAGTTCTCAACATTTTGTACGAGCCGAGGTTGTTTAATTGTACTGCTTATTTTCCAAAGAAAACATGCAGTGGGATCGAATCAGTGATGGCGTTAAACAAGAGAGGAGGCATGAGGTACATGGATGGTTGTAAGCGGGCAACGCCCATCGTAATATTCAGTAGCCAATATTTCAAAACCCGAAGAATAATATTATCCCCCTCGCTTTCCCCAAAACAGGAATTGTTTAGTCAATAAAGAATTTATGTGTGGAGAGACTAAAATGTTTTCTTGGGGCAACAAAGAGGGAAATCCCGATAGGATCGGAAGACAGCCAAATCTCGTTCGGGTAGGCAATCAAAATAAAAGGGTTGGTTAATCTTGCCCAATAGCAAAACAAGCTGTATTATAAAAAGCTATTTTAATAGATATATTTTGGCTATATATTCAGATAGATTTATTTTTAAATCTCGCTTATCTCAAATGTACCAATCAGAACTCGTTATGACCAAATGATACCGACTGAAGAATTTGGTTGATTGGGAAAAGGCGTGAGTTTTCAAGAAAGCCAATGGTCCAAAACCAACGTTATCGCCAAACACTCTAAACTGAAACCAGGTTAGTGATTTGCAATGGTAAATTTACCAATCCGATTTTGTCTTATCGCATAATGACCGTTCACTTCTGATGGGCCCGAGAACCATCTACAAGAAAAAACAAAAGAAAATTGAGAGTTATTAGCAGCAATCATCGTACGATAACCACAGCTAAGAGAGTAGAACTTTTTCCATTACACGGGGTTGGAGATACTAGACTGCAAAACAGCCCGTATATTTGCCTAGGTTAAGAACGCGCGCACGAGCGCGGTCAAAGGAAATTTCTAGAGTGAGGATGACCTTTTATAAAATTCTCATAACTAATTCTTCTTATAACTAATTCTTTAAGGAAATGTGTAAAGGCCAGTCTGGAGAATTTGCACGTGGATATTGGGGCTTTAAGGTTAATAGTATCAATTATGGTTGTGCCAGCCTTGTCTCAAAGTGGTTGCGGCATTTGAAAATATCACGCTCACGCTTCGCGCCTTGTAAAACCAATTTTGACCAAAAAAACCGACCTTTTTGAAGCAAAAGAGATACCATTTACTGATTATTCACACTGTTCCATTTTCCCGCGCTTATCGAGTTCGATCGCCGAGTACAAGAGGCCTCAATCCTGGTTATAACCTCCCACAAAGACGTTCTTATGGCATTAACGCGAGGCAAAGCCCTTGGAACGTCTGCACTGGAGCTAGTCTTCGGGATGAGCGCATCTTGTTCAAATTAAAAGAGAACAGACGGCAAATTGCTGTTGCTCGAAATATCTAAAAGTCTACAAAATAAAAAATAAAAAAGCCTTAACTGCTCGTCTGTAGGATGCCTAAAATGTGTACAATCAGCCACAGTTGTTTCGGCTCCAATAAATCCTTTGAGACCTTTTCTATTTCATTCGATTATATAAAAGTGGGACTTGATGTTTCGTAACATGAAAAGTCGGTCAATACAGTAACGTATCAAAACTTAGAACTTTCAAAAGGTTAATCAACTGAAATTAACAGTATTCTAGCAAATTTTTAAAGTATAAAACGTTTTAAAAAAGGGGTCAAAAGAGAGTTGAGTAGCTACCGTCTAAACGAACGACCTTGAGAAGGGGCACCAACGACTATTTTCTGTACAATATCTGTTCGGAGAAGCAAACCTAAAAAGTGCTTTCAACGTATTTAGGAGGAAATCGTCGTTGGGTGCCCCTGCTGGCGAAGCTAAGGAAAACATTGAGATTCAAGGAGAAGAAAATTAACTGTTTCAAGAGGGACAAGCTGTCAAGCTGTGGAAACTGCCCACCTACCTCTCCCCTAAGCCAACGTTTTGCCCTAAGTGAGAAGTAAGTGGTAATTTTGGCTTACGGGAGGGGTAGGTGAGCAGTTTCCCAGAAACGGAAACACAGAGTCCAAGATCACCCCATGTAAGGTTACTCAAATTCTGAAATCCGGAATCCCGCTAACAATAAGAATCCGAGACCGTCTTGGATTACGTTACATGAGGCCACGTAGACCCACTTCTGTAAGTTTGAAATTTGTTGTCACGATTCTAGTATAAATCTCTGGAAGCAGATTCTCGACTTACTTTTCTTTATCAACAGGTTTATCCAGGGATCCGTGCCATTCATCAGCAGTAAAAGTCAACGCTCTGACAATATTCTCAAAAAGCTTGTCACCTACAGTCAACTGTGACAACAAAAATAAAAATGGGGTTAATTAACCATGTCTGAGTAACTAACCATCGGGCACACATCGATAGACAGCGCGACAGAAAGAAATGTCCGTCGGGGGGAAAGTAGGATGGACACCGTGCTTGAGCAACTATCCGTTGGAGCACAACGGGGAGTGTCCGTCTGGGCACAGTACGATAGACAGCGTTCCCGAGAAACTGTCCGTCGCAACACAATACGATAAACACCGCCCCTGAAGAAGTATCCGTCAGGGCACAGTACGATAGACACCGTCGTGTCTGAAGAAAGTATCCTTCGGGGCACAGTACAATAGACAGCGTGACTGAGGAAGTAGATGTATCCGTCGGGGCACAGTAGGGACCTTACGAAACTACGACGGCGAGAAAGTTTAAAAGGATGCGAAGTCTATTTTTCAGAGACGTTTTCATGGGCGTTGTCGTTGTCAGATCGTAAGGTTTCTACTATCGAAGGACACCAAACCTGAGGAAGTATCCTTCGGGGCACAGAACGATAGACACCGTACCGGGAACTATCCGTCGGGGAACAGTACGATAGAAAGCATGATTGAGGAAGTATCCGTCGAGGCACAGTACGAGAGACACCAGTCCTAAGGAACTATCCATCGGGGCAAAGAACGATAAACACCATACCGAGGAACTATCCGTCGGGGAACATGAGTACGATAGACTGCGCATCAACGCTGAGTAACACACAGTTTTAATCACTATAACATTTAACCTTGATTAAACCCACTCACAGAGTTTAACAATTTAGGTAAGTCAAAACAAATCATTTTAAAACCTTACGCCTTTGATCTTTGCAGCCAGTTTTTCAGGGTCTTTAATGTAGCTGGGATATCCTATACTTTCCTCGATGGCAAGGCCCTACAAACAAGAATAGGGAGTCACTTACGCTAAAATAAATCAAAGTAAGAGTCGACACATTGGAAGATAAAAAAAAAATTTGCTCGAGAACTAGGCATCTCTAACTTACAATACCGTTGAAATTCCGATTATAAGATCTTGGGCTGGTATTTTCAAAGGCCTTTTCAACGAGGCTTCTTATTGGAGCTAGACCGTGCCTACGAGTGGACCTCAAATTTTTTCAACAGCGCGAAGCGAGAGCGTACGTTACACTTTTTATGTTTTCTGCGGCAAACGCGAGCACGGATAATGGAAAGACTGGATAGGAAACTGGCTGACGTGATCGGTTCCAATATAGTGAAAAAATGTGACGTCACATTATCGAGAGCCATTCAACCTCTTATATCCGATGATTTGCGCGTCTTGTTTTTCCTCGCATCTCTGTCTTTGACTACACAGATTGCCCGTGTTTTGAAATACAGGATGAAGAGGATTTTCTCTTGGACCTTAAAATGCAGACCTCTTGTCTTAAAACATCTGCATGGTGATCGCGCGGCAGCCATTTTATTGAAAACTGGATATCCGTCACTAAGGTTTCCAAATATGGTAAAAGTGAATATTAACGAGCATTGAACGCGAGTTACACGTTTCAACCCCTTATGGGTTTCTGCCCGAACTCAACCTACTTTTGAAATGACTCCTAGCCTTCCACACTATTTTTATCACGGTTATGACGATTTCTTTTCTGCTGTTATCGACAAGCTCAGCGAGTGCCGAATTTTATAAGTTATCAACCCTTAACAAATTGAATTTATTAGCCGTAAAACTGTGTAGGCTTGATGTTTCAGGTGCCCAGCTCAAACGAGTTTTTAATTTTCCATTCAAATTTATTTACGGACAACCAGTGACAAGAAGCCGTATTTGAGAATTGTATAAAAAGCGGGGATAAAAAGCTCACAGCAGTGAAAGGAAATTTGCTGGAGGAACATGACAGCAAGCGAGTGAACGAGAGCTCGACTTGCTTCCCCTGCAAAAATCGCATCAACTGACATCACTTTGGCGCGAACTATTTGTGTCCCTGTCGCGTGTGTTTCGCGTGCGTGTGTCGTCGTGAGATGTCAAAATATGTCAAAACAAACAAATAACGGAAAACAATTCCGATAAGACAAAGTATATAAAGGAATGTTCAATACAAAAAGCGGGTAATGAACCAAAGTGCCGTCTTGTGATATTTGTAAGTTCACTCTCCAGACCTTTTGGGCTTGCTGCAGCGTTTGCATACGCCATGAAAGAAAACATAAAAAATAAAAACTTTGTAGTGCGCGAGCTCAAAACAAAACAAGTCGGTAATGTTTTTTCGCTCCGTGGCTTAGAGCGCGTGAGGGGAACACGCAAAGAGGAAAAGGGAAGGGGGAGAGTTTGCTCCCTCGTGTGCGCGCGCGTCCTCGAAAATTCTTCCTTCGCCCTAAAAGAACCGATATCTGATACACACTGTCAGGCTTTTTACAGCTTGGGCTCATACCTTCTCTTTTGCTTTGGCCTTAGAGAAATCAGACATCCATGACAATGTGTCAAGCCTCTTGACAAACTCATCCTTCATCAATCGCGTCATCTTTGTTATCTAAATCAAGAAAAACAACTCATTTCTTAAAAACTTTTCTCCGATCTAAGCTGAGTAATCGTGGCGTTGCACGCGCTAGTTTGTTCAAGGGAATTGAACTCCAATCACCATCTAACTAGCAGTACACACTCGACTGAAGAAAGATTGTCAGCCCAGCAGAAAACAAAATGGAGACGCAATGCTCTGTATTACTGAAGGGGTTAGTTCAAAAATACTGTGGCACTGCATCGATGGGGAGGGAGGGGGGGGGGGGGGTTGAGAAAAACAAGAAATAAGTTATGTTGAGTAAGCTGTATTTACAAGCTCAAAACATCAGCTTTCAGTGAACCTTTTTAGGGTGATTAATTAACATCATAAACACATTTGATAAAACCAGTTTTATTTTGTTCTGGGGCCCAGAAACAAAGCACCACAGGCTTTTAGAACCATAGGGAGAGCGGGATGTACCATAAGAAAACTGGTTACTTTATTGGGAATTTTCGAGATGCATGGTTTCTTTCGTTATATTCCCTTATTTAATTTTACAGTTAATGTTTTTGTACTTTTATTAGCAACCCCTATAATTTTTTTATGGTCCTTTCCTAAAACCCGTCATTCATTTGACTGTTCGCACAAGTTTTTGCTTTTCTTATGCTCCATTTACGGTTTTTTTAGGGTGGGGGGTGGGGGTGTTTTTGTATCCGTTGCCTTCCACGCAGAAGTTGTTCGTCATGCTACCGGGCAGTTCTTACTGTTGTACAATTTATCAATGTAATCATGGCTCTGACTCATTGTATATATTGGAATAATAATTAACTAATAATTTTATTAAACTGCAAGGCTTGTTATACTCTCGGCGAACTGCTATGAATCACGCTACATTTGGTTTACGATTCGTAGAATCTCAAAGGTGTTATGACCATTTATAATGAACTATGTTGAAAAGTAATTTTGCACAACTATAACTGTTATTTCTTGAATGTGTTGACCATCAACGTTTCACGTAATACACATTCATATCATACACTAATGGATGTTTTCTTGCTTGGCAAGTAACCTTTAAAGCTTACTTGCCCAATGTGCAAGGATCCACACAGACTGAGTCACCCTTAACAAAATCATCAACTGAGACGAGCAAGAGGTGGCCCCGAGTAAGCAAAATGTGATATCTGCTTGCCTAAAGGACAAGCTGGAATTCAATGTTTTTTTTAGCCCTGACAGTACCAGTTTTCTAAAATATTTTTTTAAAAATAATTTCTTCCCTGCGAGGCAATAAAATTTGAACAAGGTCAAAACAGAAACATTGATTAAAAAAAAAATAGATGAACAAAATTTCTTTACACCATTGTTACCGTTTTTTTACTTTGTTCGTCAAATGCTGCGTCCACAAACAATAACCCCAGCGGCATTCTAAATACCGATCGCATTATACCAATGCACTCCTTCCAGCGGTGTCTTGTTTTATTTCCTATTACCACAGTGGCATAGTCATTGTAAGCATCTTGGTATGCCTGTGGCATAACTGTTATGAATTTATGAATAACGGTCCACATGATATAGTTGACAAATACCACAGGATCACTGGAAAAAATACAACATATCGTTAATATGATAAATGATGTTTTTACGTCAGTGACTCAGGAGATTGACTCCGAAAAAAACAGAACATGAGTCGAATTAGCCTGAGAAAACGGCCGACATTTCACGGCCACACCACTGGTTTTCCCGTGAAATGACATCTGAGAAACGAGCGCAGAACTTCCATTCTGATGGCGCGACACTACGGCACGCGGATCTGGGTGGTGCGTTGGATTGGTTAAAAATTTGCTTCAACCAATCAGAAGCACTGATAATACAGAAGTAGTCATGAAATCTAAAACGTGATGGTTTTTACAGTCATTTCGTAAATAGGCGAGATCGTATACAATCTTTTAAAAACAGAAATTTGATAAGCTAATTTTTTGGCCAACTTGGAGCTCGAGTTGGTAGAGGCAAAACTCATGGACAAAAAAAGAATAATAGTGAAGTTCATTTTCTGCAAGGTGCATTAACGCTTTTTGTTCCAATTTCGTGAACTTTTTCTAGAACGCGCTCACAGGCTAGGTGTCCGTTTAAGGGAGATGCCCGCATTCGGAAGGTTCAAGTTTAAGGGAAGTGCCCGCTTATGGGAGCTGTCTGCTTACGGAAGGTGTCTGCCAATGGGAGCTGTCTGCTTTCGAAAGGTGTCTGCCAATGGGAGGTGTCTCAGTGTTTATGAGAGCTGTCTGCTTGCGGGAGGTGTTCTCTTACAGGGTGTCCGTTCAGGGAAAGTCTCTACGTACAGAAAGTGTCTACTGGCGGAGGAATGACTGTGGTAAATTTGTAGAAATTCAACGGAATACAATGAAACAACTCCAGCTAGTGAAAAATACTGCGGCGACCTTAATTATTATGACACTTACTGTTTTGTGAGATTTTGATAGAAATTGAATAGACGAATGTAATATAGTGTGGGCTGAGCAAGAATCTTCTCGTCGATTCTGACTTTCCGTCCTTGCCTTGCAAAAACAGCATCTATCAGCTCAACAATTTCTTTAACCTAAAAAGAAATAATATATACATTTAACAAAGGCAAGAAAAAGTATATACAATTAGCCCGGCCAAGCTCCCCTTATTTAATTCAATTTAAACAACTTAAAGCATTGCAAAACATTCACAACACGAAAGTTGGGCCATCGAACTTTTAAGCGAGGGGCTGGATTATTAATTCAAGGAAAAATAACGTACAAAAAGGCCTGGAACGAAAAACAATCTTGCATCGATTTAACAGAACACTGTGAAATCAAAATCAATCACATCAATCATTCTTACACACTCAAACTGAATCTCCCAATCCCCATATCCACTTCAAGTTTTATAAGGATCTTTAGTTCAGCACATTTTCTACAAATAATAGTTTGATTCCCTCTAGTTGTACTTTTGCTGCTCTTGCTATGTACTTAGGCGGTAGTTCCGCTATAAAAATTCGCAGTTTTCGAAAATCGAGTGAATTTTGCGTCAGTTTCTCCAGCTTGACCAAAATACCTGAGCTAACACGCTTTCTGCTCTTAGTGTACATGTCCCTTTTTCTGAATCGATCTGAACAATTAACCATAAAAGTGACTCATCCCTGAGGATATCGCCGAAGATGTTTGCCGAGTCAGCAAACACCTTTTGATAACGGAAGTAAGTAATGATTGGAAGAATTAACCGGGGGATTCTAACCAGTTAGAAACGGAGAAATATCTGGCGTGAATAATAATTGGGAAGAGATGCTTACTACAGTCGTATGAACGTAGCCAAAATTACAGAAATAACTATCGTTATCTATATTTAAGCTAAACAGAGACCGTGAGATCGACCGCGTGGAGATTATCAAGGGTGGGATATTGTCTCGTTCGGTTTGCCCTGGAGGGAATGTAAATTTTTGTGGGTATGCAGCTAGCCTCTCCACAGACCTTCTATTTTCTCTTTAGAGATCGTCACTATCGCGCGTATGGAAATAAACTCCGCAGGGGATATATTAAACGCAAGCCCAAGGGGATGAGGGTGGGGAGGTGATAATGACAAGGCGTTAACAAGGGGGAGGGGCTCATTAAACCAGTTTTCCCAAAAAATGCTACTGCCCTTCGCGATCGCTCGCCAATGTCGAATTGTCGAGCAAAAACTTCTGTGGACAGGCTAGTATATAGCTGGAGGGGAAAGCGACAGGTAGAACTGAAGTCGTGCTTTACACTTACATCAATTTTAGACAAAGGAGATAATTGAGCCAATGTTGTTCTATATTCGAAGGTAGCTTCACCAGCAGGAAGGTATTTCTTCAAAGTTTCGATGGTATTACTCGCGTCAGCGTCTTTATCTAGCTGTGAAGAGGAGAATAAAGCTAAAAAATTGTTTTTTCTACAAACCAAACATATTTATTCAACTATATTTCCAACAAAATTAAAATACACACTTGAACGTTTAGCACCAAACGTTCAAATACAGCCAGACCACTCTCAGTTCGTGTGACAGTTGTTGTTATTGAAATCTGGGCATTGATCTTTTGTACTCAATAGAAGAAATACAGATGAACATTACGGCGGCTACAATTTACTCCAACAACAACTGCCACACGAACAGAGGGTGGTCTGCCTGTGGTTCAACGTCGCCGTGCTGACAAAATACATTGTATACGAGTATTGGATCTATTAGACAAATTCAAAACCTATGTGTATTCACTTTTATTCTAATGAAAACCAAAAAATACTCACCACTGCTAACTGACGCTCCAGCTCAAAGACTTTCATCATCTGTTCATCAGAGTCGGATCCACCCCCAAGAAGCTTAGCTACTTTTTTCATGAACGTCTTGTAGGCATCACGAACCTTCAATAAATCATTGAAAAAAAAACCAATGTCAAGGGGCTGTCCTAGTTTCCCTAGGCTGTACGTAAATACATAAGCATGCGCACATGGGCGTCGCCTGGCAGTCGGTTCTCGACTATAATTCGGAAAGGGATTCAGAAACTAATCGAATTTATGACACAACCGTTACTTCGCGTGCATGGTGCGCCGAGCTTTCCAAAAATAACAAAGAATTGTACTGCAGTTGTAGCAATTTAACTGAAGTACAATCGAAACTGCGTTAGCGATCACCATAAATATGGCATTAAATTTACGCAGCGCCGACGGCAACAAGAATTTTTTAAGACAGGTTGAAAACCAGACATACACAAAAAAGTATTTTTCATTCGAGGCCCGCTAAATTAAAAAAGAAAAGATAACGAAATATTTTCAATACTTATAATCTAATACCAATAAAGGATAAAAAATGCATGCAAATAAAAATAATATATAATATATATTTATATACATAATATAAATATTGTAAAATTTATAAAATGTGGTCAATAACGAAATCACTAGAACATAAGAAAGACACCTCTACATAAGAATGACTAATTATGGACATTATGTACGAGTCAGTATAAAAAAAATCAGCCTTCTTTGAGATGGGAGAAGGCCACACCATCAAATAGTTTTTTTGGAACGAGGAAAGTGATGTTGAGGCGTTAACACTATCCGGTAGCAAGTTCCATTCACTAGAAGCGAGGAAAGCAAAGGTACGTTTCCTGGAGTTAGTGTTGGCTTTCGAGAGTTTCAAGTTCCTTCTAGCTCCACTGTACTAGTATCGATGTTATGTACTTTACTGAAAGGTAATATCAAATCAGTTATATAACTTGGCGAGGGACCATTTAAAGTTTTGAAGACAATAGTAGCAAGCATAAATTAAATTCTATCATGAATTGGGAGCCACCCGAGTTGTAGAAATAAATGTAGCGAGGGAGCTTTGGATTCCCGACCTACAGCAACGAGAAGGACAAGAAAGCTTTAGCAAAACAACTCTGCCTTTTGCCATTGCGACAGCAACAAGAAAGCGCAAAAAGCTTTAGTAAAACAACTGCTGTTCATTAAGCTTTTTAGTTCCTTTTTTTTTCTGTCCTCTGCACGACTGCAAAGGAAATTGTTAGTAAGGTTTTCATTTCTTGTAGTACTTACGGCCCAATGATCAGATGAATTCTTGGTGTAGTAGGCCTTCTTCAGTCCCAGTTCTCCTGAAGAAAGCTTCAATAAAAAAAGGAAGAAGTTAATACATATCTTTTAAGGCTTCGATTGATTCACAATCCAAGTCAGATTTAGAAGGATTTGTATGGAGTCATCAGAGCATAAAGTAGCTTATACACCTAATTGCAATAACGTTGTCATAGAAAAAAGCAAAAAGCAAAAAGCCAAATAGGAATTAATTAGCCATGTGATTTACATTTGCGTATTTTAAGAATTTAAGAATTATTTAAGAAGTCATTCACAATAACAAGAGATAATTCTGTAATTCCGCGCTGTAAGATAGACAGGCGCCAATGTCATTTTAGAGCCAACAATCTCCATCAACAGAAGTCGCACAATTCGAAAAAGAAAGAGGTAAATTGACGCGAGCAATTTTATGTCTGAGTTGTCGCACTTTCAGTCGCCAATCTATGATGTCCTGACAAACGAAGCTTGGTTTGTGGCGCGGGTGAGGAAGTGGCGGAGGACCCCTAACCCTCTCCGCCCTGGATTTGTTGCTTTAAAATTGTGATCAGATGGTGTTGTGCACTGCAAACCATACGCAGACTGGCTTTTCTATTTAGCACTAAACTAAAAGACGCGTCGCGTTCCTGGAATTTACCACAGGCCATATTTATTGAAAAAAAAATGGAGCCATTATTTCTTTAACAGTTATTCGATGTACGTTTGTAATTCGAGCACTTTTGAAATTCGCTAGATGAATCAGCCTCGAATTGCACCAGAATGACACCAAGAAACTGATGCAAATGATTTCTCTCATATTACGTGATTAATATTCAGCTATATGCGTGTGTGTTGTTGAATGTTGCAAGCTATGATAATTACATGCTAATTTATTCTTATTTGACTTTTTGCTTTTTGCTTTTTTGCTTTTTTCCATGACAACCTTACTGCAATTAGGTGTATCTCACCAACAATTTGCAGTAACCAGTTCGTACCGATTTTTGGATCCAAATTCAATACTTTTTCCAGATTTTGTTCCCAGAACAATTTCTTTTTTCAGACTCAAGATTATCAAAAAGGTGACCTATAGAGGCCTTGATCGACCTTGAAAAAAGCAGGAACCAACTTTTTCATAACAATGGAAGACGCTGTACGAACCCTGCAATAGTATTTGATGTCGTCTGTAATCTATTACTGAGAAGACACACGACAAAATGACAAACTGTTATCAGTTGTTAAATGTATTCTTTTTAGTTGTGGCCCATTAAACTTCACGCGACTTCACAAAGTTTGTAGCCTGATGCGGATGGTGTTCTAACTGGGCTATTTGGGTGGCTATCTAACTGTAACCCAACAACAGTAGTTCTTACCTGTATTATATGTTTGCTGGAGTCATGAGGATCAAAAGAAACTCCGACGTTTACGAACGGCTTGATAAACAGCTCACTGGTTATTTTGCCAATTCTCTGCACGATGTTCATTGTTGACAAAGGCGTCATGTTACCCGTCACGTTCCATCCTCCCATTCTGTCGATCAACTCTTTAAGTGGAGCGTCACCTCGCATGTTGACAGAAGCTTCGTCGAGGCAAACATTGTAAAATTTCACGGTTTTCATCACGGCTTCATTCTGATAGGAAAGGAATGAATTTTTGCGAAAATAAAGTGTTTTTGACAAAGAACCAGAATCATGCAGTTTTTATAACTCAAAAACAACAAAAAAAAATTTCCAGTGCGAGAAATGTTTCCAAATTTTTATCGTTTGAACGCGCAACAGTTTAACGAATACTCTTGAAATTTAACTTAAGGAGTGGTACCAATAAATCTTAGAGGAAGTTTAAGAGCCCATGACTGTAAATATCGAGAATCGCTGGCCAGGCTAAAAAAATCGAAAATTCTGATAATTTGTCAGAAAAACCCCTTTGGGGAACTATCTTCGAAAAAAATATTTTCAACTTTCAAGAATCTATAGTTTTCGAGAAAATGAGGAAAAACGAAAATAGCGGTTTTTACCTAATTAATTATGCAAAAATTAGAGTAAAAATGACCTACTTTATCGCGTCTGCACCGAGGCAAGATTCAAAGCTATAAAACAGAAATATTTTCGTTTAAAAGAATTCTATCTTTTCTTTCTATCCATGGTATGTTTTAAATCATAAACATGATTTGGAATTTTTTACGGTTTTTTAAACACTACCACGAAGCGCACTTTTTAAAATGGCTAAAAAATGAGCAACTTCAGAGGCAAAAAACTCACCTTGGTATGTGTGATACCTAGCCAAAATGTATACTAGGACAAAGCAAAGCTCTTATATTAACAGAATATGAAATAAAAAATCTGGGTACTCCGGATTCGCTTTCACAAAATAAAAAGTTTCGTGACCACTTGTGGGAAATGTCACAAATTTGCATAAGTCAAATTTGTAGAGAAATGTTGCGGCAGCCGGTTTTGTTTCAATTCAGGGTCAGTATGTAATGTTCGGAAACATCACGAAGCAAGAAAACGTTTTTTGATAAAGTTTATGTTAAAATATCAGAGTAATTAACCGTTCAAAAAATAATAATAATAAAAAACGACCTCGAAGAAGCGTTATATAAAAGCGCTGAATTATTATGTAAACTATATCCCATGTCTCTCGTTTCTTTTCCTAACTTCCTTGTATCAGCATCCATCTGTATCATCGTAAATTCGCCTCCGGTATATCTAAAATAGGTAGGGACATTTTCCTTGAAATTTTATTTTGAAGGAGTTTTTTTGCGAACTGGATAGCTGCTAAATTTAGGCCCGACCGCAGGTCTTGTAGTCAAAGTAACAATAGGGAACTTAAGAACCACGACGAAGTTCACGACGACGACGTCTGTTGACTGGGAAAAGACTGGAACGAGAACGTCAGTTTCGGCGGGAAAAAGGAAACTTAAGATGCAGTCGGTCGGTAGGTCGACGACGATCACACTGAATGTAAACACAAATGTAAAACTGTAATGTCAGTTCGCAACAAACTTTTCCGCACTGGCGTCTTTTAAAACAATGCAAGATCTTATTTTTTGAGCCGTACATCTAATTCCATTGACGATGAAGAATTTTTTGTGTTGCTGACCTTTTCGAGAGGAAAAACCTGCTTTCCGCACGAAGATTATTCAGCTTTCAACTGAATGAGATGACCGAGTCCGAGTATCTGTCAGAGTTTAGATTTGGAAAAGGAGACAAGCTGATGTGATAGCTGTTTTCCATACAAAGTTTATTTCCTCTATATTAAACACATTTGGTCTTGATTTGCCTTACCTAAACGTACAAATAAATTTATCACTTACGAGTTCGCTCACTCGGCCTCCACAGCTGTTGTCATTCTTCGAAGTAAAAACAATTCATTAGTCGAATTTTCAATCAACATCGCTTGTTAGGAGAAAAAAAGAACGAGACCTGGATTTACGAGAATAAAGAAATGCAAAGGACTTCAAAAATCGCTTAAAACAGTGGATTTATACCTGTCGAAGCTTGTGGATTGCAGGACGACGTGATTCTACTTTGTTTGGCGTCGTCGACAACACCTCGACGACGAAATTTACTAGTCGCGCTTGCGCAGTACACTGTAACTCACTTCCGGTCGTCGTCGACAAAGCCGTCGTCGTGGTTCTTAAGTTCCCTAATGTCACGCAACGACGTCTCGTGCAACTCCGCCTTCTTTTACTGATTTTTTTTCCTCCTTATGAAATTTTATGGAAACTTTGCTTTGAACAGACAATGCGTTGTTCGCAACATCATTTGTTTCTCAGTACTTTATTTTCTTTTCAGAAAGAAGGGATACTAACTTTGCATGCCTGTCAGTCACGCACTAAATGTTAGCATTTTCTTGTCAGAGATGTTAAATCTGATTTTTTTACTGCGTATTACAAACAACAAACCGTCCCTTGGTTATTTTTTTTGCTTTTTCACAAATAGAGGTATAATTAGACAGCTACCAAAGGCCCTAGGAAACAGTTACGTGATCGTAGTTCATACGGTCCAGCGGTTTCTCTCCTCCGAAAGTTCATCGCGGAGTTGTACCACCTGCCAGCGCCGCGCCTTAGAGTGTAAATCTATACGCGAAACCCATGAACCAAAACAAGTTCCAACCGACGCCACCGAATTCGAAGAACTGGAAGAGGAGTCTACAGGCGAACCTCCCGAAAGCGACCCCAAAATGCGCAGACTTAATAGTCGCTAACGGGAGGTGGTCTCTTACGAGAATCGAACCACAAACCACAAACCACAAACCACAAACCACAGGAGGGTTCTTTGAGAAGAAAACTGGACACATCCACTTCAAGGAAGAGAATTTATTGCATGCAATTTCCAAGTTACGATATGTGCAGTTCCATTTTGTTGTTGTTCCTACCACAAGAGATCAGAAAACTCGTCAGGTGGTCGCGTACAAAAGGTTAAAAACAATGTAAAATCATTAAACAGTCAGTACCAATTAGTGGTCGCAGGCGCTTACAGGAGAGATTCCAACTGTAAGACTTAACTGGGTGGGTTTTGGTGTTTTGGATAGGTGGTCGCACATGGAGGTTCAACTGTACTCCAACAAAATAAATCACCTTTCACGACGATGCGACCAGGATTTGTCTATGGAAGATAAGACTCCTTGTTCACCGCTTTTGAGCTACTCTAACCAACTCCCACCCATGTCGAGTGCTTGCAAAACGTAGCATCATCTTGAAAAGAGAAGAATCAGAAAGGTCATCCTTGACGCCCCTGGCCTATCGCAGTATGTGCAACGAACTTATATCGACGTAAGTACCGTTTATTAACCGGGCAGTCAGGCGACGTAGAGTAAAAGCCTAACTTGACTACGTTTTTCAGTTTACAGCAGACCCGAGTTTTTTTAAAGAAATACCTGCCTTTTGCTCAGGAGTATTAACGTCAGTACCCACAATGTCCCAGCTCGTGCCTTAACACCGGAACGTCTGATCGAATCATTGTTTAGTTGATAGTTACCCTTCTCTTCCTCTTCCCGACTTATCTAGAAAGATCGAAGGGCTCTCTGCTCCTGCTCGCAGGGTACTTGATAGCGACCAAGGAGCTAAATAACAGAGCGAGGTAAGTAAGAGACATCGGCGGTTTTATTTACGCCTAACCGTTTCCCAAAGTAAAGAAGGAAAGAACTTCAGACAAAGGGGAAGAAGAGTTATGCGATAAAACTGCTCTGAAATTGATGTTTAGCTATGGCTTATGCGAGGGGCTGGGGACTATGTAATTGCTGAATAACATGTGCCGTTAACAAAAAAATTACGGAAAAACATTTTTTCCTTGGTTTGGAATTTTGACCATGAAAATTCTAGCTCTAGCCATTTGTGATACCAGGCAAAAAAATCCAATATTTAGATATTTCGCTCTTAGCAGCAGGCCCTCCAATTAATGACAGTATCTAATATTACATATCCGCAGGAGCGAAACATGACAACAGCTGGTTACAGATTGTCAATGTGTGAGGCAGGGGTTCTGGGCTCCCTGTGACAGTTCTTGTCAAGAAGACCCCAAATCAGTATATTTGCTGTTTTAGGTTGATGCTGTGCTATAACTTACTGCCTTTACCCAGTCAAAAAATGTTCAGTGTAGATTTACATGTGGGGTATGAAGAAGACATCATTTTATCAGGGAGCACTAGCCAAAAATATCATTTTGGGTGATGCATTTAAACTTGAAAAAGATAGCCCAGTTTTTCCAATTTTCAGTCCATGTCCATCCTGGCCATCAGTAGCAAGAGAACGCGACAGGAAACAGTTTCAGTGCCTAAATATCATCCTTACATAAAAAAAACTGGACCATAATTTTTGGAACTAAATTGATGCGAAATGAAGACCATATCAGCTTTTTAAAATGAACTAGCAATTAGCCTGGCATAGCCTCTTCAACTCTTTTTTGACGGCCAATTTTAGTAGAAGAAAACTCCGCCTTTTGACCAAATCCTCCTTTGTGGCCCGGCTTTCAACCAGTTAGTAGCCTGCATAACAGGCGTTATTTTTTTTTTTCGTGTTTTTGCAGGAGAGCGAAGGCAAGCGCGAAGTGAGTGAGAAGCGCCAGACAAGGGCGACGGAGAAGACGCGGAAAAAACAACGGCCTGTCCACATACATTGTTTTTTTTGCATTCCGCCCCAGACATACCCCTCTCTCCTCACTCGCTTCGCGCTTGCATTTGCTCGCCTGACAAAAGCATGCACGCCTGTTGTGCAGGCTAGCCAGTTAGCTTGATATGGGAATGGCTGAAAAAGAGATTTGCAACACAAGACTGCTCAATTGGACGTACACTAATTTAGAAGCTTTTTTGGCGCGTTCACAGAAGCCAAAATTTGGACATCTCTTACGAACCTATATCGATCTTTCTCTCCCGCTCTCTTTTTTCCCTTTGCTTTACTTCTTCTGTTGCTTCAGCACTTGATCGTCTTCCCACTGTCTTTGTTTTGCAAGGAATTTTGGCTGGCTAACTTTTCAGGAAAGGGACATTTAATTAATCTGTAGCGAATAGAAGGTGAATAAAAAAATTGGAAGTAGATTTTTTTACCCCAAATGTTGCTTTTTTGTGTGTGTGACTCTCTCAAGATACATGAAGATAGGTGAAAATTTGCTAAATGAGGTAACAGTGGAAAAGTCCATCCTTGTTGATTTTGATCAGTTTATAACCTTGTTGAATAAATGGAAAGCTAATTGGGTTCATGAAGGATATCCATGGTTAAAAAAAAGAAACACCAAAACGACCCCAGTGTCGGCAGTACTCCCTCCATCTGATTTACTTTTTCTATTGAGAGCCGGACAATTGCAAGGATCCGTGAGGGTCCGTTCAATGAAGGTTTTAACTAATCAATGGCACAATTACGGGTCGGTCCCCTTGGCGATCTTTGTCCATCTTTAGGTGTTCGAAATCGTGTCTGGACTTAATAGTGTTGAACGCACGAACAGTGAAGAGGCAGAAAGAGCAGGAGGAAGAATTTCAGAAAAGAGAGAAAAGGGGGCAATGATTACTTTAATCTCGTCTTTACTTACGTTATTTTTAATACGCGAGACGTGGCAATTTCACCAAAGTATAACTTTGAAAAACTACTGAGAAAATTAACTATTTCGGATTTTTGTTGATTGAAAACTTACAGGGTATGATGTAAAGTGTTATTAATGGCAAATCCCCTAAAATGCCTTGACGAATGAACTATCGGTACCATAAAAGCATGTGCCCACTCCAAGAAAGATGTATGACGGTGAAATTCATTCAGGTGAATAAAGTAAAGTTAAGCTATCTGACATGAATAGTATTTCTTTACACACTACTTCATAAGCTCACATTATTTTTATCGTACCCGGTAAAAATAAAGTCTGACTGCGATGAATTTGACAACGGTCACGCAATTGCAGAATACAGTACTCCAACACCTAACAACAATTGCTGAACAACCTTAATTTTATAATGTACAATTAAGAAGAGCTAACATACAAATTACAAAACATCTAACATTAGCTATTCTCTTGGTTATGCTATTTCAAACCTCAAATATTGCGTGATGCTAACAGTATTGAAATGCGTCCTTGTGTACGACAGGAATATGCAGATGCATTTGTATGCAAATTTGCTACATTGTGTCACCAACCTTCACAGTAATTTGTTATCAGGAATATCAATTTTTCAGATCCTTTACTTAATTTTAGCTTCCTTTAAAGTTGCTTTCATCCTTTCTCCTACGTTTCGAATATACCACGTACCGAAACTACAAAGAAAAATCTGGCGGCATCATTTCTCTACAAATTTGACTTATGCAAATTTGTGACATTTTGCCACTAGTGGTCACGAAACTTTTTATTTTGCAAAGGCAAATCCAGAGTACCCAGATTTTTTATTTCATATTCTGTTAATATAAGAGCTTTGCTTTGTCCTAGTATACATTTTGGCTAGGTATCACACATACCAAGGTGAGTTTTTTGCCTCTGAAGTTGCTCATTTTTTAGCCATTTTAAAAAGTGCGCTTCGTGGTAGTGTTTAAAAAACCGTAAAAAATTCCAAATCATGTTTATGATTTAAAACATACCATGGATAGAAAGAAAAGATAGAATTCTTTTAAACGAAAATATTTCTGTTTTATAGCTTTGAATCTTGCCTCGATACAGACGGGATAAAGTAAGTCATTTTTACTCTAATTTTTGCATAATTAATTAGGTAAAAACCGCTATTTTCGTTTTTCCTCATTTTCTCGAAAACTATAGATTCTTGAAAGTTGAAAATATTTTTTTCGAAGATAGTTCCCCAAAGGGGTTTTTCTGACAAATTATCAGAATTTTCGATTTTTTTAGCCTGGCCAGCGATTCTCGATATTTACAGTCATGGGCTCTTAATATTGTGGATAGGCATTTTTGGTATTGTTTTGAGGGAACAATAGGTCCCGACCTCAAACCCAAGTCGGTGGTTTACCAACACCCCTTTCTTAGTATAGAGCACACTTCCTTGTAAGAATCTAAGGTTAGCTTTCTCATCTTAATTTACAAGGATTCGCCACGCCGAAGAATCGAAGAGTTCAAAAATGTATTTTGTGTAAAACTTGAATAAGACGGCGGTGGCATAGTGGACATTTTAGCAAAAGAAATTCGCGGATATCCTGAAGCATCCGGATTTAGATTCAATCTAATGGATTTACTGTGAGTGTGGATTCTTCATATTCATAGCTCATAGGCTAGCTATATCTATATTTAACCAGTAAGTAGCAACCCTGTAATACGTAACAATTTACTGTAATTCATGATTGTAAAGTGTTCTTGTAATTTTATTTTATTACTATTATTATTATTATTTCATTTTTTTTGTTTCTGTTTGTGTAAGTGTTGATAGAGATTGAAAAAAAAAAATAAAAAAATATATTCATAGCTCATAAGATTTGGACTAGCCTACGAATACAACCCTTCCCAACGCTCCCAGTCGCCGGGGACGTTCCGCTTGAGAAATGTGTGCCTTTTGACCTGAAACAAGTTTGATAAGCTTTTTTCCTAAGCTTGAAAAGGTCTTTAATTTGTTCTTACTTTGATGACCACAATGAAATCCTGGTGTTTGCCAAATTTTAGCAATCACTGAGATTGCACAAGATTGCATCCTAGAGTACCTAAACTTTCAAAATTTTCCGGGGGAGCATGCCCCTGTACCCACGTAATTTCTCGTGTCTTCGGCACTCGCCATTGTCGCTTTCGCGCCAATATTACACATACTCCCATCTGTCAGTTATGCCCCACCATGGAAAAATTTCCCCCACCGCCCCTGCTAGATGCAGTTTTCCCAAAAAACGCTCCCCTACAAGGCATAGAAATTAAATTTCATAGTGTACAAATGACAAAAAATTCCTCACATCTGAATAATTCTTCTCGGCGTTGGCAAGGGCTTTCTTCAATACATTTAAGCTCTTTTCTTTGACGATAGAATTGCCAGTGACCGAGGTCTCTCCAGGCTCCAAAGCATTGTCATCCTCCCAGCCACCACATGCATATTCGTAAAAATCAGTACAAGGGTCAGCGCTCTGATTGAGCTGCTTTAGGGTTTCTGGAAGAAGAGACAAATAGAAGAATTGGAATAAGAGGGAACGAACATAAGTCACTCAGACTGTGGCGTGCATGATTCGCTCATGGTCCAAGGAAGCTACACACAGATAGCTTCAGAAGTAAGAATGAAGAGACAAAGGAGGTTTCCCCCTGGGAAAGCATGCTCTTTACCCCCTACCCAATGATACTCGTGTCAACTAGAAAATCGGAAAAAACACTGACATTTGTTGGCGTTTGAAATTTGTTCCAAAGACTTTTTCTTGCGGGGGGGGGGGGGGGGGGGGGGGGCTGGGTCAGGGGTTACAAATTTATGCATCAGTCAGTCAATTTGGTAGCCCCGGGGGTTGGCAAATGTGCGGCTGAGAACGACCGCTGTCCATGCTCTCTCGCACCGCGCGGCTTATTATTTACCCTTACCCTACCCCAGGCAGACTACGAACAACGCGATATCGGTATCAGGTTTGTCCCCTTCTCCAAATCAAAGAAAGACTATCGTCAACTCGTGGGTACGTTGTTTAGAAAATAGTGAAATTGGCAAAAAGTACTGTTCTTGTAATAATTAACCACTGTTTGTTTATACACCGGTAGTTATATTCGTTTCATTCGCGAGGGGACCGGGGGAGGACTGGATTGTAGATCCGGGTATTTTAAGAAAGATGATACGTTAGTTCCTCACGTCACGCCGTCGAAGCATAAGGAGAATGATGAGCATATATTCTAGACGTTAACTTTGAATATTGTGGTGTTACTACTGATGCTATTGTTAATACTCAGACTTGACGAGAAGATGAGCATTTGCTCTTGGCTCCGCAAGATCAGGGGGGAAATACAATTTCCAGCTTGTGGAAAGTGATCTGAAAATGAGAAAATGTCATGCCATGCTACATGCATAACTGTGACAATGTCACCTGAAGTAAATATCTTTGCTTTGGAAACACAATACTTTTCTTGCTGTTTATTGGACTTTATTAAAAAACAGTTATTTTGGTCACTACAGTCTACAACACGAATCGATTTATTTGCATTTTTAGGTTTTTTAGTTCTCGTTCTCACAATATAAATAAGCTTATTATTAGTTCAACAAAGGTAAGTGGAAAGAGTCCTTTTTCTCACAGGGCTACTTTTACACAATCTAGTCGCAACGAACCTTCGAAATCAATCGACAGAAAGCTTCTCATTGCAGAAGAAAGCGGTGTATTATACATAATATAATGCTACATCTTCTACATGACTTACTTTTCTTGAACATCTTGATGACTTTCTTACACTGCAACCTTGATTGTTCTCTGTCACGGCGGGTAACTCCATATTTGGAAGTTAACTTTGATTTAGTTCTCGATCGTTCCGATTTACCTGATTCATTGAAGCTTAACTCCTCCAACCGTTGTTTCTCGTCTTGGTTAGACACGCAAGTTCTTCGGTTAAGCATCTTCAAACCGTACATCGTACTTTCAGTCGTCAGGTTGTTCAATAACAAAATCTGTTTTCGCTCATTTAAGGATAAACGCTCAACAAACTGCTCATTTGGTTCATACAGGTTCTCAAAGAATAGCGTAGCATGACATTTTCTCTCTCTAAGATCACTCTCCAGCAAGCTGGAATTTGTATAACCCCCGTGATCTTGGGGAGTCGACGAGCAAATGCTCATCTTCTCGTCAAGTTTAACGCCTGGACGAGTCAAAGGCTCTTGAAATACATTCCCCGAGTGAACCATCGTATTGACTTGAAAGACTCCCGCGTGTCTTAAACTTAGTAAGACGCCTAACCGTGCTGTGGAAAATTCGCAACGAAGAAAACTCTGAGCAGCCCACGATACACGCTCAGCGAGGAATTTTAATATTCCCACCAAACTTGGGAGCGGCGATCGAAGTGCGTGTTTCTTCGGAAACGATAGGTCTTCGCACTCTCGAGTTCGGACCCGATTAATTACGATTAATTACGAAACCGTCTACTACGAGTAAGCGAGTGACTCATTTTCATATCCTTGTCCCCCTGCAATAACTCGTGGTACGCTCGCGCGTACCCACGAGTTAAAAAGGGAAAGAAAATAGACTCAAACAAGAAAACATGAAGAACACGAAGTCATGTTGAACAGACTTGAGAATAATGAACCTTACAGACTACTGATCGAACAATTCATGACTCAGGTAATAGACTTTGCTAATTAGGGAGTGTTTAAAACTGCGAAATGACTTTCCTTAACAGTAAAAACGAAAGACTCCCTCTTTTTGTCGTGTCAGGAGGATTTGCTCCTGGTCGTGTTCAATTGTTATTTCTTTGCCTCCTACTAATACCCTGTTTATTTGTAGAACTGTAAGCAACTTTTTTCAGACTTTGGAATTTTTACTTCTTCATCCTCACATTAATAAAGTTAACAGTAGCTTCGCTTTATAATACGCTCCGCCATCTTGACGTTACCACTTACACTGCAGTTGATTTCCCAAGAGCAAGAGCAAGAGCTATTTTCGGCGCGTATGACGAGCTTGCGCGCGCACATCACGCAAGCTCTACGTGACAACAATATCGTCACCAAAGCCTTTAAATCTGCGAGGCACTAGATAACATCGACCAAATGGGTCGTCGATATGTCAGCGGCCTCTTACGAAATAACTGAAATGATCCCCTGGACTTCCGCTCCCTTGAACGATCGCAGCGAGGATGTTATATTTGAGTTAGTTTGAGTTATAAAACGGTCAATATTGTCGTTTCCAGTTTATATTACTAAAAAAATGTTAAATCTGTAGTAGACTAAGCTGTTTTGCATTAAACGAGGCAGCTTATGGTTTTTCCAGCTTTTCGACTTTCACCTAAGGTTATCCCAATAAAATGTTTCGTTTCCCATCTCCCCGTCTCTTGTGATGGTGGGTCGGTCGGTCGAGCAAAACAACAACAAAAAAAAGAATGAACACTTAAAGGGGTCTGGGTTTCAGAGAAAAACGGGCAGCTAAGTAAGAAGCCTGGTTACAAAGACAACTCCAAAACGTAGTCTTTTCGACTATCAAATGTCTAAACAGCCTTAAAAAAACGAAGTATCGATGTTAATTAAAGACAAGGACATCACATCATACCAATTGTTGTTAATAAAACAAGATCGTGTGCTTGCAAATTAAAGTACTTGTTTTTTTGACTAGCGAATCTGGAACTCTTTTTTATTTTTCTTTTCGAAAAAAAATGGTCGGTCGGGCGATAGGAAACGAAACATTTTATTGGGATGGCCTAAGAAAGTTTAAGAAGTTCATAATAAAAAAAGTTCTACTCAGTCTACAATCACATGCCAACATTGGCGCCAAATCTAAAATTTTCCAACTGAGAATACTCTGTAAAGGACAATGGCGGGAGCAGAACTGAAGCGATACACCGTAGGCATCTCTATTTTCAGTCGCGTACAATCCATATTCTGGATATGTAAGCCTAGGAGCTTACTTTAAAAAGCGTATCAAACTGCCACTAATACCCGTTTTATGATATTTAATTTAATAACCAAGCAGGGGGATTTCGCAGCAATGGTAAGCACTTTGTACAAGTGTCCTCCGGCTAATTTTTATTTTCCACGAGTTTACAGTATAAAAGTCACGTTTCTCGACCATCTTTATTCTTCAAGTACACAGTAACTAATAGATTATAGAATTTTTTGTAGCTTGAGTTCAGCTGAAAAGGTGTAAAAGAACACTGAATTTTTCACACGTTCCATCCCATTAAGTTAAGCTATATTTCTCTGATTGGAAACTGTGTAGGAGAGAGCAATGATAAAAGAGGCCCTGCCGGGGTAAATCACCCAGTTCCGACAAGCGACATGACCCAAAAAGTAGCGACAGAGCGTAAAATGAAATCTCGACAAAAGACAACCTCGCTCGGCCAAATTGCGACAGTGACGGCAAAGCCGAGAAAGAGCGACAAAAAACGGTGTTTTGGGTAATTTATCACCAGTCAGAATGCCACGAAGAAGTAATTTTCGTTAATTTTCCTTGCCCTTCTGTGAGCATCAGTGAACCCTCCTTAGCGCGCGTCGCGGTACACTTCATTTAAGCAAGCCTGCACAACCCCTGGGAGACCGTGCCTTCACTATTATCAGGTGAACGTGGGTCACTTAATTGTGAATGACGATGTATAGGTGTTCGATACGCTAACCCTAAAATTCCGACAAAGACAAAGCATTTTCGTTCAATTTCCGACAGCGACGTGAAGCATTTATAAACAAGCGACATGAGACACCTCCCCCCTCCCCCCCCCCCCCCCCCTGGTAGAGCCTCCAAAAAAAAAAACCTTCTTTTAAAAGCTGTAAAATGTATCTAAATTGTCGGGGAAAATAATACTGCGGAAACTCTTGCTCCCCCGCGAATTTTTATGGATTTTAACTCCGGCGCCCTAAAGTCCCCTTTCCTTAAAGTCCACTTTTTAACTCTGTGCCCTGCGTATCAAGAAAAAAGAAGTACTTTATTTGAACACCTAAACAAAAAATATAGAATATCAGTAGACAGAATGGCACCAGATGATGTTTTTCTGTTGTTAATATAAGCCCCCCGAGCAAGAACAAACCAGTGCAAAAGCTAATTGCAAAATATGTATTCGACTGCTATGAGAAGAGAAGGTCATTAGTTGTTTAATAAGTTAACTTTGACTATAGTAAGTGTGCAATACAAAACATTGCTTGATGTTTGGAGTTGTTGCGCGAAGTTTGAAATCGGTCAAACTTCTAGCTAGGTGTAAACGGACACAACTGCTCCCAACAATGTTGGGAGTTATTGCATCCGTTTGCACATAACTTTAAGATACAAAACAAAAGCTTTGACTAAGCTATTCCGGAAGCCATTTGTTACAGCAGGAAGTCATTTGTTACCGCAGGTAAAGCGGATCTCTTTATGACCTGAATTTGCCGAGGA
>JBBMOI010000004.1:37830000-37902500 GCA_038088405.1 Porites divaricata
GCAGCATTTTTCGCTAAATTTAATTTCACGAACTATTAACTTTCCAAATCACGCTCCAGGTCACCCTTTGGCTACCAACGAAGTTCGAGGAGGTCATCTAGTAGGTTAGTACAATACTTGATTTTTCCTTAATATTGGTTTTTTTTTTCTTTTTGACAATATTACAATATTAAGACTCAAGTACGCAGAGGATCGCTCTAGAATTTCTGAAGAGACCGGCCATAGCTCTGCATACTCTGGAATACTATTATAGTTCATACTGATAACAGATCATGAATTGATCGCATCGGGAGTGATGTATTATCTCTTTGACCTATCATTGAACAGTACCCTTTCTTCAAAGAATATAAACTATATAGATTTTTTTAAATACGGGTGAATACTGCGGCGGTTAGGATTTGCTTAGAAATGACGATTTTAACGTCCTGGCATACTGGCGAACCACGCTAAACTCAAAGCCCCAAGGGGGGCTAAAAAACATTTCGGACCAGTAGGGGAACTAGAGGGAATTCCAGTTATCAGGGTAAAAATTACTGAAATATGGACCGAAGGCAAATTAAATTTAGTTCGAGTTACAGGGCCGTAGCCAGCATGACGCAAGACGAGGCAGTTGCCTCGTCCTGATTTTGCATTGGCCTTTTTTGTTTTTTGTCTTAGCCCTACAAGTACAAGAGATGGCAATATTATGACATGGCTGTCTCAAAGTTGAAGAACATAAGCAAGAGCGTATCGAAACAGATAATTGTTAAGTGAGCGTGATTCTGTATATCATCTAAGAACTAACTTCAAAAAAGTGTTACCTAAGGCTTCTCCTAATTACCTACAGTATAAAATCCATAAATGTTGGCTACTCTCGTGGATTCATTTTATTGTTATAATACGTGTTACAACATTTGAATGCTTTAAAATGCAGATGGTGATTAACTTGGCACCAGTATCGCTAAGCAATAAGAAAGTGAACTTCTACACTTGCCCAAGGCTTTTCTGAAGAAAAATGCCACGGAAAATGCTTACAAGAACATTTCTGAGCCTCTAGATTAAAAAATTTTCTGGGGGGGGGGCATGCCCCCACACCCCACTAGCGGGTGTCGACTTCGGCGCTGGAAACTTGCCTCGTCTTGTTATGAAGTCTGGTACGGCCCTGAGTTAGCGTGGATTTAGAGTCAAGCGAGTTAGAGTTATGGAAGTTCTACAGTTCAAACGAAATGTTAACCGGGTCACATGTCATGTTTGGTGTCGTTCCGAGCTGATTTCTCTGTGATTTAGGCGTCATTGTGCGAGATCATTTCTCTAGTTTAAGCAGGCCGTCGAGAAAGGCAATTATAATCTCGCGAAAGAAGATGGATACAGCAATTAAATTTGGCTTTGTCAAACACCAAATCCACCTCGAATTCCAGAATTTTACACCCTCCCTAAGATACACAAGCCGACCCCGGTCGGCAGACTGATAGTATGAGGGTGTGATGGCCCAACAGAGGAATTATCATCATTCGTTGACAAACTTCTTTAATACCTTAAAGATATTACCGACTTTATTAACTACAGAGAAGATACGAAAGTCCCAGAGGACGTCATACTTGTTTCAATGAACGTAACGAGCCTTTATACAAATATACCTCAAGAGGAGGGAATACACACGGTATGCAGAGCATACGAAACATCCTACATAAACAAACCTCCTATCCCTACACAACTTCTAGAACAAGCGCTAAGGCTAATTCTTCAAGAAAACTCATTCAAGTTTTATGGAAAGAACTACCTTCAAACACATGGTACAGCCATGGGCACGAAAATGGCAGTCGCCTTTTTTAATTATATTCAAGAATAAGGTAGAGACCGAAATCCTTAGCCAAAGCGAACTAAAACCGCTCGTTTTGAAACGTTTTATAGCTTTTTATAGACGACATATTCTCGCTCTGAACTATAAACAGAGACAGAATAGAACATGCGAACAATCATCATTTACGGCTGAAATTTCCGATAAGGAGACAACATTCCTGGACACCTACATCTACAAAGGTGCAAGATTCGAAAGAAACGCAATCCTTGATTTGCGGACTCATTTTAAACCAACTGAGACATTTCAATATACACATTTTAAATCCTGCCCCTCAAGGAAATAAAAAAGGCTTCATTAAAGGAGAGGCCCTAAGACTTCTCAGAACAAACTCTTCTAAATTAATGTTTGAAGAGAAAATTACAAACTTCAAATCACATCTGTTACAGAGACGTTACCTAGAGGATCTCGTTAACACAACCCTTTCAGGGGTTAATTTCAAGGACAGGAAACTAGTCCTTCAACAGAAACATAGAGAAACCTACGATTCTTGCCTTTTGTCACACAATACCAACCATCAGTGCTTGACCTAAGGAAAATTCTCATGAAAAAAGGGCATTTAATTGAACAACAACCATTACTGAGCGAAATCTACAAAAATCCGCCCATCATATCGTACAAAAGAGGGAGGCGCTCAAAGACATACTCGTGAGAGCCAAACTATGAAAAAGGCTATTTTAAACACGCGCTGGGGAGTTGTGTAGGCCTGTCAACCCCATTTTACGCAAAATTATATAGGGACACGCGTGGGATCAAGTATTTTTACGGGATCAGGGATCACAATTTACAGTAATTTTGGGATCAGGGATAAAAAAAACGGGATCAGTTTGAAAAAAATATACCTTGCTACTACCCTGAAAGAAGTACGCGAAAAAAAAAGTATGTTATTATGCTTTTAGCCCAAAGCAAATACCGCAAAATACAGAGTATATTGGCCGTAAGCTTTAAATAAACAAACCGGACAACTTCAGTAAATTCCTTCTAAGATCAGCAGGGGATAGTAAAATTGTTCTGCATGTCGTCGACCAAAACACAGCGAAAATGCTTTTTTTGGAAACAAAATAACATGGCCTACAAACGGATAACATGCGCTTCTAGAAGGCTGGTACTGCAGTTATAATCTTCAATAAACACGAAATCGGCACGACTCTATTTTAAAAGCGGTTGTCTGTAATGTATGATTTACGAATTTGAAACGAGTTTCGCTGCTTCGCTGAGTGCTCTGATCAAAAAAAAAAAAAAAGTGTTAATCAACTCACCAAACGAAGTATCTAAACACGCTCTTGTTCCGCAATATTTTTGCCCGGAAACTGGAGACTTGGGTGAAGTTTCTGTGGATTTCGAGTCTTTCAATGCGTAAAGCGTGATAAATATGATAGACAACACGAGGAAGACGAATGTTGCAACAGCCAATATAATGATCCAAACCGACGTTCTTCGTCGTTTGCTTTGGAACTCTACTGTCTCCTCTTCAAATTGTTTCATTCTGCTCTGAATACTTTGGCAGAGTGGCTGCAACACAATTTCTGAAACGATAATATTGGACTACTTATTTATAACCTTCACTCAGACCTTGGCTTGATTGCGACACCGTAATGGTCACGTACGGAGCCCATTTAGTGCCACCCAATTTTTATCATCAAGTTTCTTTTTCACGATGTTAGTTTTCTCTGGCACGACTCATTTTTCGCCACGACTGTTCTATTGGCACGACTTTTCTTTTTTGGCACGACTTTTTCTTTTCGGCACGACTTTCTTTTTTTGGCACGACAGCACACCTTTTTTTTGGCACGACTTTCTTTTTTTGGCACGACTTTTTCTTTTCGGCACGACTTTTTCTTTTCGGCACGACTTCTCTTTTTTGGCACGACTTTCTTTTTTTGGCACGACAGCACACCTTTTTTTTGGCACGACTTTCTTTTCTTGGCACGACTTTTTCTTTTCGGCACGACTTTTTGTTTTCGGCACGACTTCTCTTTTTTGGCACGACTTCTCTTTTTCGGCACGACTTCTCTTTTTTGGCACGACTTCTCTTTTTCGGCACGACTTCTCTTTTTCGGCATAACCACAACAAGGACAGGTCACCGCTGACCAATATTATTGTAGTTGCATGGAGCACATGCATGGTCATCGTCATTCATCAAACAAGATGGTGGAGTCGGTAATGGATACGTATACGATGGAGGAGGTGGGTAATTTATCTACGGAATACAAGGAACTTAGCCCCATACATTTATTATGCATGCAGTAATCTCACTGTATTTTACACAAATATGTAAAACAGATCAAGAGTCGAAAAATCCGTGCACAAAACTAAGGCTTAAATATGGTGCTGTGTGGAATTTTAAACACTGAAGCCTTCGAACGGTCGAAATCTCTGTGATATTTTCCCTGGATTGCAGGAATTAAATGCCTCAGACTCATTTGCATCTTAAAAACTTAAGTAACAAAAGAATTTGTAAATTAAACAGCACATTTGAAAAAGCTTATATATCAGATAAATTTTTTTATATAATATCCGATAAACAATGTACTTTCAAAATTTCACCTACCTGTCCAAGAGTTTTTTTTTTTTGGTAAGATCGTAGTCGGCATAAAAAGGTTTTGCAAGGTTTATTTCAAGAGATCAAGCTCATTTTTTTTCTTTAATGTATCGGTCAAATCGAAGGTTCAACATGCCCCCCACCCCCACCCCCGCAAAAAAAAGTCGTGCCGAAAAACAACAGTCGTGCCGAAAAGGAAAAGTCGTGCCAAAAAAAGAAACTCGTGCCAAAAAAGAAAAGTCGTGCCGCAAAATGAGTCGTGCCAGAGAAAACTAACATCGTGAAAAAGAAACTTGATGATAAAAATTGGGTGGCACTAAATCGGCTCCGTAATTAGTTGCGGTTCCACTAGAGCTTTTGCCCACGGGAAAGTAGGACTTTGCCCAAGGGGAGTACATGTTTTGTGTGTGACCTATAAAAAAACAGTGAAAGTACCCACGGGAAATCACTAGGGATACATCAAAGAGAACAAAAGAATAACCCATGACACTCCCGGAGGGTTAAGTGGAAAATGAGTGCGAAGTGCGGAGTGCGGAGTGCGGAGTGTGGAAAACGCGGAGTGTGGAAATTGAGGAGTGTGGAAAACGCGGAGTGTGGAAAATGCGGAGTGTGGAAAATAAAAGTTTAAATAATGATATTTTGAATAATGATAAGTTCATTGATCAGACACATACAGCGAATTGGTTTGAACGATGATGGTTTTTTACTTAGATACGATATTGAGTGGTTGCGCCCAGCCATGTTTTGCATCGGGTGTGACGTAAAAAAACGATATTGGTAGGGGAAGATTTCAATTCAGTCGGTTTTGAAAAGCAGTTTCCATTAACTACACACAATTGCTTTTTAAAAGCAGACATCACGTACGCAGTACTTCACCCCTTCATTAATACCCAAGTGTGAAAATACGTAGCATAAACAGCCGGGAAGGAGTCTATCTTTTTGTCGAGGGTCGAGGGTTGAGGGTTTCATGTCGAGGGCGAGGGTACCATGTCGAGGGTCGAGGGTCGAGGGTAATATTTTTTTTTCCAATTTTTTCTTTTGGGGAAAGGTAGTAATCGATGCAATCAATGTCATTAAGAAGAATTTAAAAAACAAATGGCGCGTGAACATACGGGAGTCTTCTGAGTATGCCCAATACAGCTATTACTCACAAAAATATAGGTGGAAGGTGTTGACAGGCCAAACACGACTTATAAGCTCCTGATAGTGTGATACTTGACCTTATAGTTTTGCTCTAACGAGGATATTTGAAATGATGGGAGGCTTGTTGAATATTTCTCTATGTAGCGGTTGATCTTGAATTAAGTGACATTTGCTCATTAAAATATTTTTAAGGATTGGCAAAGCAGGGTGGTACGTGGTAACGAACGGAGAATTTTCTTTCGCACTTCATTGTTCTTTTGTAAAGCCGTCTTCCGTTCGGTAAACATGCTTCAAACTATGAAATGTGCCACGAAGGCAGAACTAAATTAAGACGATAGAATACATAACTGCTGAAAAACGGAAAGAAGAAAGTCTGAAAAAAGACTCCCGTATGAATAGCAAATACAAGTCGGTGTACGGGTCCGGTACGAATAGCCACTGGGTAAAAATAAATCTAAACTAAACTACTTAACTAAACTATCAAACTAAACTTTCCACACTCCGCGTTTTCCACACTCCTCATTTTCCACACTCCGCGTTTTCCACACTCCTCATTTTCCACACTCCGCGTTTTCCACACTCCTTATTTTCCACACTCCCCATTTTCCACACTCCGCACTCCTCGTTTTCCACTTAACCATTTATACCCGATTCTAGAACAATCACAATAATAGTCGTCTCTTTTCTTTTTTATACATCGTATTTTACTGGAATAACAATCTTAGTTTTGTTTTAGCCTCGCAGACACAGCAGTAAAAAAAGGTAAAACTATTAAAAATTAACACACTCCCGTGTTTATTCAGCGATGTTTCAAAATACAAAACTATTGTTTTGCGTCGCCGCCGTCCTTTACGCCTGTCAAAGCAAAAGTAACAGTTTCTTTTGAAAAACTAACTAATGAACCATCCTAATTTGAAGCAAAAATTTCAATGTTATGAAAAAATGTTACTATCGAAAATTGTGTAGCTTGTCACGTTCATAGTCAAGGGATTATGTTACATGTGAATTCACGTGAAATGACCTTTGACAACATTTTCTTAAAGCTTTTTGATAGATATGCTACTTATTGCTACTTACAAGTCGACCACAAGAGTTTCTTAGCGAGCGGAGCGTTCTTTTTAGGCCGCGAAGCCACCGAGCGAGCTACGATTTCGCAAGTAATAAATTCTAGACATTCTTAGCTTTTTGACTATAAATCAACAGAAACAAGAAACCAACACCAGCAAGTCGCCCGGCTGGGCCACTATTTTCAGTCGCACGAGGCCAAGTCTTGCGCCGTTAGATCTAGAGCACAACCTTGAGTCTTCGTCCTCCTCTAGGCTGTAATCTTATTTTTCCCTTCTTTGCTCACGCAGTATCCTTTTTCGGCTTGTGCAATCCAACCTGACTTGCACGTGATTCGAAGTTGCAGCCAATAAAAATCACACAATTTTTTCGGGACGGGTTCGGGATACGGGAAAGGTTAAAAAACAAGGCAATTTTTGACTCCCAAGACGACTAAAGGAATGTGCTACCGAATTTAAGACGCTGGCTGACTACGTCATCCCGCGTAATAAAATGCTTAATACATCTTCTACATGACTTACTTTTCTTGAACACCTTGATGACTTTCTTACATTGCAACCTTGATGGTTCTCTGTCACGGCGGGTAACTCCATATTTAGAAGTTAACTTTGATTTAGTTCTTGATCGTTCCGATTTACCTGATTCATTGAGTAGTTATAATAGGATGCTTTGGATCTCGACTAAACTACTGTCATTTTCTCTGATTAATTTCTGTGTTAAATTTACCAACTCACCCACCCAGCTACTGTCATTTTCTCTGATTAATCTCTGTGTTAAATATATCAACTCACCCGCCCCCCAAACTACCCCATATCCCCCATATCCCCCATCTCCCCAACATCTCTATTAGCCACTTATTTATATTGGTAAGCGCATAGAACGCAGGCCCCAAAGGATTGCGGAGCCGCGAAGCGGCGCAGCTTTCCCCGGGGCCGGGCTGCAATCACCAAATTAAATACTTTGCTAATCTCAACAAACTCAACAAACTCAACAAATTAGCTAAATTCCAAAAACTAGTAAACATAACAAACTTATTTAAACTTAGAAAATGACAGTAACTTAGTCAAGATCCAAATCATCCTATTATAACTACTAACAATCAAGTAGGTGAGTTAGAAAAATGGAAATTTAAAGAAATAATATTAAATAATTAAATAACAAAATGCCTTCCAATTTAACAAACCTTTCTATAAAAGAATTAAAAAAGATAAAAAAACTAAATCAAAAAAAACTCAAGAAGGAGTATTCAAAAAAGATAAAAAAACAGAAGTTGATTGATGATATAAAGAAAATAAGAAAAATGAGGGAAAGAATAAAAAACAAACCCAAACCCAAACCCAAACCTAAAACATTTGATGAGTATTTCCAGGAGTGTATAAAGAATAAAACAATTCCACCAGATACACCATCTTATCTTCGCAAAGCTTTGGAACGAGCTATTAAAGAATACGATCAAGGAATTATCAAAGATAAATCAGCTCTGGATGGTTTTGCTAACAAATACATTATTGAGGGAGAATCTGATGTTTTATCTTTTGAGTTTTTCGAATCTAATTCCTCTTATTTAAAAGAATTTTTACGAAATCATCGAAATATTAAAGTCAGATTTGTTTTAGTTTGTTTAATGGAACAAATTGTAGGTGATCGTAAGATAAGTATTACTGTTCAGGATAAAGCATATTTTAATTCAGATACATATGTCAATCTTGAATCAACTGATGTAAAAGAAATACTTGCTAAAGCAATTTTCACCATCCTTGAAAATATTAATATTTATCAGAAGAATGGAAGTGGATGGTATTTCAAAAAAGTTATTCATCTTGAAATTCATACTGCTGATTACAATCTAATGAGAGGATCTTCTTATATTCCTCTTCCAGATTGGATAATTCGAAAAAGAGCGATATTAAATATTTTGAATAAAGATGAGAAATGCTTTTTATGGTGTGTACTTAGATATCTTCATCCAAAAGACAAGAATGATGCCCGAATAAAGGATTTGAAACAATACGAAAATACCTTAAATACAAAAGGAATTAAATTTCCTATCAAATTAAAAGATATTGCAAAATTTGGATCACTTAATCCATCACTTCCAGGAATAAATGTGTTTTCGGTTAATGAGAAAAATAGGTTTTACCCATTACGAATGGCGAATCGAAATCCTCAAGAAACAATTGACTTATTTCTTTATGAAAAAAATTCTAAGTATCATTATTCATTAATTAAGAATTTTTCAAGACTATTTAGATCCCAAATAACATCAAGAACAAATGGACAAATATACATTTGCAAAAGATGTTTTACTCATTTTTCGAAAGAGGAATTATTTCAAAAACATATTGAATATTGCTCAAATAATGAAACAGTTGCTGTTAAAATGCCTCCAATAAACCCTAAATTAAGTTTCAATAATTACTACAAACAGCTTCCAGTTCCTTTTGTAGTTTATGCTGATTTTGAATGTTTTACCAAACCAATGAACACTTGCAACCCCAACCCAGAGGATTCTTATAATTACAATTACCAAAAACATGAGCCATCAGGGTTTTGTTTTTACATCAAAGGAATAGTCCCCATCACTATCAAAACCATTATTTACACAAAAAAGAAGGATACTGATAATATTGCTGAAATATTTGTCAAAAAACTTGAAAAAGTAACTAACAAATTGTATGAAGATTTTTATCGCAGTCCATTACCTCTTAAATTAACAAAAAAAGAACAAGTATCCTTTTATAAAGCAGAAACTTGTCATATTTGTCAAAAAGAATTACAATCTGATAAAGTCCGAGATCATTGTCATTTTACTGGTCAATACCGCGGTGCTGCTCATAATAGTTGTAATCTTCAGTGTCGAAAGCCAATGCTTCTTCCAGTTATATTTCACAATCTTCAAGGGTATGATGCTCATTTGTTTATAAAAAAACTTTCCTGTATTCCAGGTGAGCTAAACTGTATTCCATCAACTGAAGAAAAATACATTTCGTTTTCCAAAAAGATAAAAGTTGACGAGTACAAATCTAGAGTAACTGGAGAGACTGTTTCGTTGTATTTTGAAATACGCTTTATTGATTCATTTAAGTTTCTTCAAACTAGTCTTGCAAATCTTGTTGGAAACTTACAATCTGATGATTTTCATAACACAAAAGAAATTATGAAAGAAAATGTCGATCTACTTACTCGAAAGGGAGTTTATCCCTATGATTATGTTTCCTCAATAGAAAAATTGGCTGAAACACAACTTCCCCCCAAGGACCAATTCTATTCAAAATTAAATGATGAAGAAATATCAGATGATGATTACAATCATGCTCTTAATGTCTGGCAAACTTTTGGATGTAAAACAATCAGAGATTATCACGATCTATATTTGAAGTCTGATGTACTACTTCTTGCTGATGTATTTGAAAACTTTCGAAAAACATGTTTGAAACATTACAATTTGGATCCAGCTCATTACTACACATCTCCCGGCCTTGCTTGGGATGCATGCCTCAAAGAAACGGGTCAAGAATTAGAATTGTTGCATGATTACGATATGTTAATGATGTTTGAAAAAGGAATAAGAGGAGGAATGACTCATATATCAAAGAGATATGCAGAAGCCAATAACAAATACATGAAAGATTTCAATCCTGATAAACCTTCTTCATTCATTCAATATCTTGATGCTAATAATCTTTATGGATGGGCAATGTCACAATCTCTACCAACGAATGGGTTTAAATGGATGAAAGATTTGACAAAAGCCAAAGTAATACATATTCTTGAGAAAGTAAATTGTAGTATGACAAATCCAATTAAGAAAACAGGCTACATCTTTGAGGTAGATCTTGAATACTCCCATGATTTATGGGAGTCACATAACGATTACCCTCTTGCTCCGGAAAAGTTAAAAGTTAACGGTGTTGAGAAACTTATTAGTCATTTCAAGCCACGTAAAAATTATGTAATACATTATCGGAATTTAAGACAATGTCTTGAGATGGGACTAAAAATAACTAAAGTTCACAGAGGAATATCTTTTAATCAGAGTTCTTGGATGGAGCCCTATATCAGAAAAAATACTGAACTCCGAAAAACAGCAGCCAACAGCTTTGAAAAAGACTTTTTCAAACTTATGAATAATTCTGTTTTTGGAAAAACAATCGAAAACATAAGGAAAAGACAAAATATAATACTTGTTGATAATCGTGCTAAGGCTGTAAAATTAACAAGTCAACCAAACTTTGATAGAGCAACAATATTTGATGAAAACCTAATTGCAGTTCACATGAAGAAAACAGAGGTGTTTTTTAACAAACCAGTGTATGTTGGACAAGCAATACTTGATTTGTCAAAAACATTGATGTTTGACTTTCATTATAATTACATTCTAAACAAATACGGGCATAAAAGAGCTGAGCTGTTATTTACTGATACAGATTCACTTATGTATCTTATTCACACGGATGATTTTTACAAAGACATATCAAAAGACATCTCCTCCAAGTTTGATACATCTGATTACCCCCCAAATCATGAATCTGGAATACTGACAGGAGTCAATAAGAAAGTAATAGGAATGTTCAAGGATGAAGTAGCTGGTAAACAAATTACTCACTTTGTTGGCCTTCGTCCGAAATTGTACAGTTTCAAAGTTGAAGATACAAGTGACAAGAAATGCAAAGGAATCAAGAAAAACGTGGTGAAAAAAGGAATTGACTTGCAAGATTATGTTGACTGTTTGTTTTCAGGTGAAAAACAAATGAGATATATGAAGATTATAAGAAGTGAGAATCGTGAAATTTATTCAAAGGAAGTAAATAAGGTAGCCTTGAGTAATGAAGATGACAAGAGAAATTTGGAAAAAGATAAAGTAAATACAAAAGCAATTAGATAAAAAAGTTTAAAAAAATAAAATTTAATAATTATAAATCATGAATGATAGAGAAATCATTAAATTTCAAAATAAAAGGTTTTATAATCATCCAAATTATAAAAAATATTTTGCAAGTAAAGATGGTCAAATACTAAGTTTAAAATATGATAAAAAAAGAATATTAAAATTAGGAAAAAAAACTGGTGGTTATTATTATTTTAATTTATCTGAGAGTAATACTCTAAAATCTTATTCAGTTTCAAGGTTTGTTTATGAATGTTTCAAAGGTAATATTCCAGATGATAAAGAAGTCGATCATATAGATAATTGTAAAAAAAATAATAACATCAAAAATCTCCAACTATTATCTCATGCAGAAAATACAAGAAAATCACATTGTAAAAAAGTCAAATCTTTTAATATTGAAACGAGAGAAGAAAAGAAATTTGGAAGTATCAAAGAAGCATCAGAGGAAATAGGTATTTCCTCAGCTTCTATTTGTTTGAATTTTAAGAAAAGAACTAAAGTTGTAACTTCGAAGAAAGATGGCATGATTTATATATTTAATTATATGGAATAAAATAAATAAATGTCTTATTCAGAAGAACAAATAAAAAAATACTTGGTTATTCTTCATAATTACACAAGACCACTAAAAGAAGAAGTGAGCAAAATAACTAAATGCTGGAATTGCCAAAGAGATGATTGTTTTTCTATTTACTCAGGATTTAAAGTTTGCGAAAACTGTGGTGGGCAAAATGGCCATGTTTTGGGGTATCATGATAAGAAAGATTTTGATCGATTACATTATCGAAAGAAAAGTATTTATCAGAGAAAATATCATTATGAGAAAAAGGTTAATCAAGTTTGTGAAATATTACAGTTGACTGAAGATCAAAAGACAGAATTGTTTTATAAGCTAATGAAGATAGACAACCAAGTCATGGAAATAATAAACAAACAATTTTGTCGAAAGAGAATGATAAATATTTTTTATCTAATCAAGAAATTTCTTGAAGAAATGGGAAATGAGAATCACAAACTATTTCATCTAAAAATTTCTGAAAAAACTTTGGATAATTATGAAAAGTGGTGGAAAAGTTACAAATCACTCAACAACTCCTCTGTAAAAGCACCAGTAAGAAATCCCGGTTAGATAACCAAGTACTTCAGATTCTTTAAAAGGTGAGTTAATGACATAAACACATCCTCGGCCAAGTTTGTAATGTTTCCAGAATTCTCGAAAAGCAAGATTGAATATCAAATGATTAACCAATATTGATGAGTTTGATCTGCAACTATGACTCGAGTCTGATAGTCTATAAATAATTTGGTTCAAGTCTAGTTTTTTTGTGAAATACTTTGCATACAAAAACTGGTAAACAAGACAAGCTTTGATAAAGTTATCAGGGTAGTATTGTGATTTGTAGGAAGGAAAGTAAAAATTTACATATGCAACAATTCTATTTATCATTTCTATATTTATGTTTATATAGAAATGAGGAAACATAATATGATAAAGGTTATTACAAAAATTAAATTTACAAAAAAAAAATATTTTTACTCTTCAGTTTTAAATTTATTCTAAGATAATATGATAAAGGTTATTACAAAAATTAAATTTACAAAAAAAAATTTTTTTACTCTTCAGTTTTAAATTTATTCTAAGATAATATGATAAAGGTTATTACAAAAATTAAATTTACAAAAAAAAATATTTTTACTCTTCAGTTTTAAATTTATTCTAAGATAATATGATAAAGGTTATTACAAAAATTAAATTTACAAAAAAAATATTTTTACTCTTCAGTTTTAAATTTACTCTTCACTCAAATTCTTGAGGTATCCTCTTTGTTTATTTTTATTTATTTTATCTTTAATAATTTTTACTATATTTAAATCATTAGAATTATAATATTTAAATGTGTATTTGTTATTGTTTAATTTTGATGTAGCTGTTTTTCTCTTTCCGTCTGCGATTAGTTTAATAGAGCCGCTATTAATCTGTAGTATTTTAGAGGTAATATATATTGAATCAAATTTTCTAGTTTTACCAGTTGTGAGATTAGTTGCCAATATTTGTCTTTCCATATTAGATGGATTAGAAGATTTATTAATAATCTGTTTCAAATTAACTGGTTCATTGTTGAGTTTGTCTCCATCAATGTGAATTATTTTAAAGTATTTAGTTGTTTCTTCATTGTTATATGCCTCCCAGATAAACTCATGCGCTAGTAAGCTAATTGGGTTTTTTCGTCTTGGTCTTATTGAGATCTGGATATAACCATTTTTGGTAAGTGTGCCTAATAGTTCTCTTCCTGTTTTAGAATTATAAATCTTGCCACTATCAGTTGTGTAAAATCTTTTATATGATGGGTGAAAATACTTTGCCATAGTATGAAAAAGATTACTACAATATTATAAAAAATCAATTTTATTTTATAATTATAATAAAGTTAATTTTATTTTATAATATTGTAGTAATCTTTTTCATACTGTAGTTAGTGATGAAATAAGCTATAGTTAAAAATACAAATTACTTCTATTTTAGCCGGGGTGTGGGGGTGCAACCGCCGTGAGGCGCACCGAAGGTGGAACCCGCTGCTTATTATATTTTTTAACAAATCTATCCGCTATAGGAGTCTGATCAATTATCATTTCATCTATTATTTTCATTCGATCAATAAACTCTTTTTTATCAAACTCATCCCCCCGAAGAGCTGAAAGCAATTCAACCAATACTTTCTCATATGTTACATATGCAATTTGAGACATTTCAATCTTTTTCTTGTAATTCTTAATCTTTGAAACAGAACTCACAATAACCCCAACGCCATTGATAATACCGAGGATTATTGGATTCAATGTTATTCCCCCTATTATCGTGCCAGTAATAACTAATGTTACCCCAGACAGAGTAAGTGTTTCATCAAGAATTTTATACCTCTTATAAGATTTCATGAAACACCACCATTTCTTGTGGTAATGATTATAGAATTCTTTGAGAGTTGTGACCTCGGATTCTGGCAGAGAGTTATCAATATGATTAAATTCAAATATATCATTCATTTTATTTTATAGTATATAACTTCCATTTATTTTTTCTTGTAACATTACTCTGTGAAATTGCTCAGAGTCAAAGTCGTAAAAATTTGGAGAAAAAATAATTTTATTTATAACTCCTCCTTCAGTTGTAAAGTCAAAATATTGATTGGTGGTGTGATTAGAGGTGGATAAAGTTAATGTTGTGCTGTAATTACTTATGTTAAATTTTGTAACAATTGAATCAGCACTTTCCGTCAACCATAAAACAACTTTTTTTCCATCAAAACTACTTGGTAAAGTAAAATAATCTCTTTTGTTATTTGATAATAAAGTCAAATAACCAGCAGCTTTACTAAATGTAATACTTGTTAAATTTTGAGTTGGTGAATTTTTCTTAACTAAAGCAAAATCTTTATTTTTCGAAAGATAGAAAACAATACATATAGTATAATTGGTAAAATCAGTATTGGGTTGAAAAGTAATATCATAGTTAATAACATTTAATCCATCCTTTCTTATATCTTTTATGTTTCTATTAGGTAATCCAATATAATTTAAACCAGAAATGTGATTGTAATGATTTAAACGATTAATTATTATGCCAGATGAAGTTTTACTTAATCCGTAATTATTTGCACCTGTAAAGTCATAAATTTTTTCAAAATATTTTATGTAAACCAGGTTTCTAGTAAAGGGAATCAACTCTTTCACCATTCCAACTGTTGCTGCACTAGTAATCTGGTTTTTGTCGAGAGCGATGTTTAATATTTTTTTATTATTTGCGTTAATATCAACATTGTAAACTACTTGTGTTTTTTGGATGTTAAATGCTTTGTGATAGTCATAAACTTTATCTGGATCGATATTGCTAACTTTTCCCATAATACCATAAGCAATCATGTAAACTCCTGAGAAATGTTTTGGGTAAGTAGCCAATTCACTTCCAACCTGAGGAATATTGACCAAAATATGAAGAAAAAATGGGCTGCCAGGTAGAAACTTCTTGAAATTTACTATTAATCTATGGTAATACATAAATTCTGTTTTCCCACTTGAATTGGTGAATCTATGGCTAAGTTTTTTTACATCAACATTTTCAATTGACAAACCTCGTGATGTTCCCTTGTCAACACTTATTTGGGATTTATGCCACAATTCATAATCAGTGTTAAGTATCTCTAAACAAAGTGTGTAGTCAACATTTTTAGGTAACTTGAAAAAATTAATTCCCATTTTGTACTTATACCCTCCCTGTGAATTCTTTATTATTTTCATAAAAATAACTTTATGATTATAGGAATGAAAATTACCTTTATTTGGTGGTAAGTCTGCTATCTTTGTTATATTAAAACTATCACCCGTAGTTATTTCATCAGTCCATTGAATTGCGTCTGACATGAGATAAGCAAACTCGTCTTTGTAATGGCTTGGTTGAACTTGAGATGAATGTAAATGTTCGAGCATATAACTTTTATTTACTGCATCACTATCAGAAGCGGGATCTTCAAGATTAATTATTTTATTCCCTCTCATGTTTAATTTTCCCGTCATTGGGACAGTCCCATCTTTCTTTATGTAAGGACTAAGATCTTGGGGAGTTGATTTTTGATCCACATACTTTTTGGTTGCAGCATCTGCTGCATTTGTTGGTGTTTTTAAATTAGTTATGCCTTTATTATCCATGTTCAAATTATTTGTCATTTTATTTGATCCATCAACGTGGAGATAAGCTAAATCACCATAAGCTAATGGTATTGGTTGTTTCGGTCCATTTGGATTTGGAATATTGAGTATTCGTTTGTTATTCATGTTCAAATCTCCAGTCATTGGTTTTGTTCCATCTAGTTTTAAAAAAACACTGCCATCGACTTTGTTATCATCAACATATTTTTTTGTAGCAGCTTCACCATTGGCTGTTGGTATTGGAAGATTTTTTATCTTTTTATTGTTCATGTCAATATTTCCAGTCATTGGTTTACTTCCATCTCTGTAAAAGAAATTACTTTCTGCGTAATTTTTTGTAACTGGCTCTGAGGAACCAGAAGGAGCTTTAAGGTTCAAAATACGGAAAGAGTCCTTCATATCAATGTTGGAATCTACTGTTAATAATGATGTTTTTCCACCACCAGAATTTTCATCAACATATTTCTTTGTAGCAGCATCGGTGTTTGATGCTGGCGCACCAACATTTGTTAGTTTTTTTCCAACCATATCATAATTTCCATCCGTGGTCAGATTAAATCCAACACCTGGAGCGCCTTGTACACCTTTGGCAAATGGATGTTGAACAGAAGAGTGTTCGTTAAATATCCCCATTTTATTCTTTACATAGATAAATTTAAATTGAACCATAAAAGTTTTTTGCAATGCGCTTCTTTGGTTTATCAACATACAAAAATGAATAAGGTTCTCGAGTTGCTGCTTTATACACCTCTTTATCAACTCCCAATTCAGATGATATTCTGTTTGCTTCCCTGGATGATGGAGATTCATATAAACAGTAGTGGGAACAATTCAGTCGAATATCCTTTGGAGTTTTGTAAAATGATTGGCTCAAATATAATACTGAGCAATTCTTATGTCGTCCTTGAATAAAGTAATCTATTATTTGTTTCTGGTTTTTATCACAGACGTAATCATCAAATATCACAAGTTTTTGATTGTCTACATTATCCATTTCTGCTACTGGGGTTATTTCATCATTACTTACATTGAGAATATCATAACCCACTTCACAACTAATTTTTCGAATTTTTTTGATTAGTTTTTTGTACTTATCCTGCTCCAGATTACGCGCATAGAGATAAATCTCATCATACCACAAAAGTGGTACTGTTAACATATGATACAGCAAATTAGTTTTACCGCTTCCACTACTTCCACAAATTAACATTCGAAATGTATCCGATGGCATGTAATGATAAGGCTGTCTGAATTTTTTATTTGCGTCTTCACCGGTACTATCGTAATTAGGTATCTCCATTTATATAATTATTATATAAATGGATATTGAAGAATTAAAAAATTTTGCTAAAAATAAGATTGAAGCCGACAATCTTACTAAACAGGTGAGACAACGAATAAAAGAAACTATTTGGGAAAAACAAAATCAGAGGGAAGGATTTACTGAGACATTTAAACCTCTGATTTCTCAGTTTGAAAAACCTGAGGACCCCAAAACAAAAAATATTTGTACTCAAAACCAGGAAATGTTGCGAAATCAGTTGGCTCTTACAGAAGGACTCAAAGCCAATCAAAAAGCTATTACAGATGGATTTAGTCAGTTTGAACGTTTGGCTGATATGAAAGAGTTGCCTCAGGAAGAAAATAAAGATGAAATAGAACCAGATTTAGATCCAATTAGACAAAAGAAAATCTTAGAATATAACCTTGAAAAAAATTTAGATGATGAAGATAAACGGATTTTATTCGATCTTGGTTACCCACAAATAAATGAACTTTTAGATACAAGTCCTGATGAAATAAGAGAAATTTATGATGTCGTAAGTAAAGATGCAAGAATAATGGGAAATGATATTGGAGCTTTGAAAAGAACAAAAAATAAAACTTGGGAACAAGAAATAAAACTTGAAGCATTCACAAAAAATCATCAAACACAAAAAAAATATAAAGACATTCTTAAATTTTACTTAAATTCACTTAAATATAAAGTAGGGCAGGGTCTTTACTCCTCTCCCCAAGAAATACTAAAGAGATTTGAGTTAATCAATGGATCACTTTCTGCAGGAAACAATGGTGTACTGCCCGAATACATTCAAATAGCTCATCGACTTAGGGATCTAGGTATTATTACTAATAACCAACTCAATACACTTTTAAGAAAAGTTATCTAGATATAATATAAATGAATGAAAGTGCGATTCATATTTCCTCTGTCAAAAGAGAAAAAATAGGAGTAAACAAACCCCATGATTTCTTGGTTAAATTTAATCCTCCTTTGAAACTTGACCTAGAATTACAGCATTTTCTCGCCTTGGATAGATTATCGATGACTTACTCTTGGTACAACATCAGAAGTAGTTATAGCAACAATAAAATCAAATACACCCATGATGGGTCAACATGGAATACTATTACCTTTTCAGATGGAATGTATTCCTACTCAGACATTAATGATTACATCCATCAGTATATGGATCAAAAGTCCCACCACACAACAGACTCCAAAGGAGTAAAGAATTACTCAATAAATCTGTCCTTCATTCTCTCAACCTATCGAGTACTGGTATCACTTGAGGGTAATTATCAACTTGATTTGAGAGGAACAGATTTTGGAGACCTCATCGGATTTGAAAAGAAACTGGTAACTAAAACAGAGTATGGAACTCGACTCCCAAATATTACAAAATCGATTGATTCATTAAACATAAACACAAGCGCCATAAAAGACTCCGTTGTTAATGGGGTGAATACAAACACAATTGCCGTTATTCCAACTGACAATCTTACAAGGAGTTATCCTTTTACTTTTGAACCAAGGAGGACACTCTACTGTCCTGTAAGTTCTAATATTATTTCTGAAATGCACATAACAGTAAATGATTCACTCGGACATCCCATTGACCTCAACGGTATTGATTGGTTTATGACACTGCTGCTTCGTCACACTAATGATAATGTAAATATATAGATAAAATGATGCGACAATCAGAGTTTAAAAAAAAATATGATCCTGATACAGGAAAGTTTTCAAGAAAACATATATATGGAGAAGGAATAATGGATTCAGTAAAATCTTTTTTAAGTAAAAAACCAACTAGAAAAAAGGTAACATTTGCTCCACCACCCAAACCAACCCCTTCCAGTGCAAATAAAAAGGCTGGTGACAAAATAGTAAAAATGCTTTCTGGAGAAAATCCACCATCTCGTAAAACAAATAAACGGCAAATGACACAGCAAGAAATCAATAATAGAGTGCTACAAATTATGTCTGGATCTGGTAGAAAAAAATAATGTAATTAATAAAATAAAATGAACTCTTTTAGAAACCCAAAATATCTTGAGAGATATGAAGATGTTGTTTTTAATCTTGAACAAGCTTTACAAGCACCAGCAAATAACGACCACCAAAACAAAACAGGTCTTAGATTTATAGCTGATAACACAGGTGAGGCTACTCCATTTGATTGGTATAATGCGAGACTTTCAGTAGATTTTAAAGTTAATCAACTGGCAGGAGGTGATATTGTTGCAAATGGAGATAATATGGGAATTGTAAATGGTTCCAGTTCTCTCATTGAAAAGTTAACTATCCTGGCAAATGGTCGAGATGTTTATAGTTGTAATTACGCAAATCATGTGGTAAATATTAAGAATTTGCTTGAGTATAATCCCTCCTATGTTGATAGTGTAGCAACAAATGAATTTTATTATCTTGACAAAACGCGAAACGCTAATAGAGTAAAGTACTCAACAAGAAATGTACAGCATGTAAGAAATGCTGCTGATAATGCTGAAGAAAGAGCAAATTTAGTTGATGGAGATAGTAATACTTACAACAAAGGTTTTGCCTTAAGAAAAGCTTTACTGGGTGACTCAGCAACAGTGCGATGTGAAATTCCTCTGAACAGATACTCGTTTTTTGAAGCACTTGAAGATAAGCTTCTTCCAAATACAAAAATTGAGTTAAATATTGAAATAGAAAAGGATAACAATCTCATCTGGAGAACTGGAGGAGCAGATTGTAGAGTTATTTTAACAAGACTTCAACTATTTATTCCAAAGTTAACATTCAACTCAGAAGGACAAAAAATATACATAGAAAAGTACCTTAAACCTTACAAATGGGTTTATCTTAATGAAGTAGTTGAAAGATCAAATAACAGACAGCAACAAACAGCTCAATTCAGGATTACAAATGGTATCTCAAAACCACGACATGTATTTGTTTGGGCAATTAACACAGCAAATGTTGGCATACAAACAGCAAATCCATTTTTATATAACACTTTTAGTTTACCAAACAATGCTAATATTTCACGTTGCCATCTTGAGGTTGGAAATGGAAATGAATACCCCGATATTCACTTTAAACCAGCTACAAATCCATCAAGAGTTTTCAGAGAAGTAATGGGTTATGTTTACGCAAATAATGACTTTCAAGGAGGCACTCTTCTCAATAGATCAAATTTTGAAAATCTTTTCCCATTTATTTACTTTGATCTTACAAAACAAAAAATGGATTTGAAAGATGGGGTTACAAAACTATCTTTTCATTACGAACTAAGCGCTAATCCAAACGCTAATTATAATATTTACACCCTTGTACTTCATGAGAGAACGGCAGAAATAGAACAGCAAAGTGGAAAACTACTTCTTAGAGCATAAAAATAATATAAATAATATATTAAAATGTCATATTATATTGAATATGGAGTAACGCTTTCAGATGGCCAAAAGTCAAAACTGTTAAGCTCAATCCAAAATAAATCACCTTTGACACTTCGATTAAAACATTCTCATCTTCAAGGATCAGATGAATTAATGCTGACTCAAAGACAGATTGCAAAGATACAAAAATCATTGGCAAATGGAACAGGATCAGATATTTTTTTAAGTAAAAAACAAATTAGTAGTTCAGTAAAACATGGTGGAAACTTGTTTTCTAGTTTATTGAGACTTGGTTCAAGAGTTCTTCCTTATGCAATAAAGGGAGTTTCCAAAGTTGCTCCTGCACTTGCTACTGGAGCTGCATCTGCATTGGGAGATTTGGGAATAAAAAAATTGTTTGGAAAGGGGATTCCAATTCCAAAAAAGTTTTTTCCATATTTACCCCCTATTGCTAGAAAGTTCACCAATGCACAAATAGAGCAGATTAACAAAATTTTTAAAACAGGAGGTCAACTAGTTATTAAACCAACTAAAACCCAAATAGAAGGAGGATTTCTTTCAACACTTGCATCTATTGGAATTCCAATGGCTGTTAGTCTTCTTCCAAAGTTGTTTGGCTCTGGTTTACAGGTTGATAGGGGAACATCAAGAAATACAAGAAATGTTTATGTTCCCAGACATGGAGAAGGGTATTACCCACCTCCCTTTTATGGTAAATGGGGCTCCCCAATAGGAATGGGAGTTAAAAAAAAAAAAGCCCAAAGGCAAGGGTTTGATACTGGGAAAAAACAGCCCATTCAACTCAATCCCCATACTAGGCTCCATTTTGTAATTAAACCTTTATCAAATTTTGACTTGATGGAACGGGTAAAGACACTTGGTATAAAAAATCTCAGAGGTATTTACAGTCGAGACCAACTACCAAAAAAGATTAAAAAGGAATGTGGAATAATCAATCTTGATGATATAAAAGGCCCTGGAACACACTGGGTTTGTTATAGAAACTTGGATTCGGTAGTTGAGTACTTTGATCCATTTGGTTTAAGAAATGCCAAGTGAGGCTTTAAAGTATTTTAATACGTCTGGAAAACAAGTGGTTTATTCGATGGATGAAATACAAAATCGCAAAACTGTTCTCTGTGGTTATTGGTGTTTATACTATTTGCTAGAAAGACAAAATGGCAAAAATATTTTAGATGTAATACATAACCCACATTTTGATAATGACAACAGCGATTTTATAAAAGCATACTTTGGCGGTTAAACAGTTTAAGAATAAATATAAATTTTATATTTATTCTGTATCAGTTGGGCTATTATTTAGCTCTTTAATCCGTTCAACTTTTTTATTTAACTCTTTAACAGTATCAATAATGTTATCAAATTTCGAGTAAATATCAATAAGTTTAAAAAGTTTCTTCTTTTTATCACTCTTTATTTTCAACCAAGAATAATCTCCATTTCTTATTTTTACCCACATCTCACATTCACCACTCATCAAAACTCGTGAAAGATTATCATTTTTATCTCTAAGAATCTCAAGCTCATCAATTATTTTTGTCCTTACTTCTTTCTCAAAATCTTTGAGTGTTTTAATATCCATATTTTTCTGTATTTCAGAAAAGAATTTAGCCTCCATTTTATTTTATAATTAGACAAAATAACTTCCCTTCACAACTTGTCGTAAAATATCTGATTTCTCATTTATTTCCATCAAAAGCTCAAATATTTTCTTGAATCTTTCTTCATCCTCAAATTCAAAATCAACAACATATTCATAGCTCAAATTTAACAATTTATATATCTTTCTAATTTCACTTCTTATAAATTTAGACCGCGATGTCATTTTATCTAAACATTATACTAAAATGAAAGAATCATATTGCATTAAAGATAAAAGAGTAACTCCTTGCACTGAGCCAAGTGGTTACCAGACAGATAAAAGAGGAAGAACTCAATTCTTTTGTAAATGTGCAGTTTGTGGAATTAAAAAAGTTAGATATGTAAAGTCAAAAAACTGGTAAGCCCGTCTGAGAAGGCGGGCGGTGATTACGCTTCACGCACCGGAGGTGATTTGTTTGACACTGTTGTAGGAACAGCTGCGGAAGCATTCACTGAACATGCTTTGCCTTGGATGGGGCGCAAAGCAGTTGAAATGGGGCGGTATGGAGCAAGTGAATTAATGAGAAATAAAAACCTACAAAAAAAAGCTGTAAATTATGGGATTAATAAAATGACTCCTTTTATTCAGGATAGTGTTGGATCGGCAATGGACCAGCTTTCAACCAAAGTTAGACCAAAGAAAAGATATAAAACTAATAGAAAGGATTTGGATGGGGGAGGTATTACCCCAATGACTGTTGTAAAAAAAGCACCAGATATTGCAATGTCCTCAACACAAGAACTTATTCCATCTTTGAAACCAGTTTACGATAGATATAAATCTGGGGATATTATGAAGTCCGCTTTTGGAAGTGAACATGGTATTACTTCTGGTAAATTTTGGAGAAGACCCACAGCAGCAGAAGAAAAAAAGATGGGAATAGTAAAAAAAGGTAGTAATCCCGAGTTATTTTTTAAATTTGAAAAACCTTCTAGAAGAATGTATAAGACAAGATTTTTTGAAAACAACCCAGAAGCTTTAGAGCAGATGAATAACATTATTTCATCTAATCCAGATACATGGCCGCAGGTATTAAGAGCACAGTACGGTATTATCGTTGATGAACACTTTTGGGAAAATAATCCTCTGTTAAGTTTAGGTTCTGGTATTGACATACATAATTTAATAGGAAAACTACCAAAATCAAAAGCAGGATGGACTCCAGGTAAGTACAAATATATGGGGCCTTATAATCCTCTTGATAAACAATTAACTTATGATCCAAAAACTGGAGAAGTAACAGAGTGGAAAGTTAAACCATATAACAAAGTTGATGAGATAGCTGCTTATCATGATATTTGTTATGATATGGGAAAAAACAAAGGTGATTGTGATAGAGAGATGGTTCAATCATTGGACCAGATTCCATATGGTGAAATGCCAAAGTGGGGCTCAACAGCACGATTCTTGATTAATACAAAGAAAAAACTTGGACTTGGTTTACAGGCAAAAAACGCAAAACGGCGTTGAGTAGTGATTGGTCTCAACAATTAGCCGATGAGCTTCACAAACCAATCACAAGAAACTTTCAAAAGAGATCAGTAATCTCAAATGGGATTGATGAAATCTGGGCTGCTGATTTGGTTGAAATGCAAAAGTTTAGTAAGTGGAACAAAAGGATTAAATATCTTTTGATGGTTATTGATGTGTTTAGCAAGTATGGTTGGATAAGGGGATTAAAAGATAAAAAAACTGAAACTGTCAGTAAAGCATTTGATGACATATTTGAAAATGGTCGTAAACCAAAGATGTTGTGGACAGATAAAGGTTCTGAGTTTATCAGCAGACATTTCAAAGATTTTCTGAAAAGCAAAGGAATTAAACTGTACCACACTGAAAATGAAGAAAAATCTAGTGTTGTTGAGAGATGGAATAAAACAATGAAAAACAAAATGTGGAAGATGTTTACTGTGAATAACAACACTGTTTACTTTGATAAGATAGAACAGCTAGTTGATGATTACAATAATTCGAGGCATTCTAGTGTTAAAATGACACCTGTTGAAGCAAGTAAAAAGAAAAATGAGAAAAAAGTTTGGTCTAATTTATACAGTGATTTGATTTACTTGAAAACTGGGAAGCCAAAGTTTAAGATTGGGAACCATGTTAGAATTTCAAAATATAAGAGAAAAGTATTTGATAAGGGTTACACACCAAACTGGACTGAGGAGATATTTGTGATTGATAAAATTAATCCAACAAAACCTATCACTTACTCTATTGTTGACTTGATGGGAGAACAAATAAAAGGCTCTTTTTACGAGCAAGAATTACATAAAGCAAAACAGCAGACATTTAGAATAGAAAAAGTTATAAAACGAGATAACAAGAAAAAAATGGCATTAGTAAAATGGAGTGGTTACCCCGACAAATTTAATTCATGGTTGAGTTTCAAGGATCTGGTTGATTTTTAATACAATATTTGTATTAAAAATATAATTCCTATATTACTCCCCAATCTCTACATCATCGTCGCTCATTTCGATTTCTTCTTCGGAAATTGTCAGTAAAGATTCTCGAGGTTTTAATTGTTTAACACAACACTCATGCACTTTTATCTGCAGAGATAATACAGTCTTACTAATATATATTCCTTCGATTATCAATGCCATTTTCACATTACAATACTGATCAATATATTTAAAAGGATTTAGATCTTTACCTCCCTTTGTTTTGAATAGGGAAAGTATTTTCTTTGATTTCTCAGAGTAAATAAGTTTTGCGTATAAAACTGGAGCAGATGAGGAATCTACTTTTGTTTTCTTTTTTCCTTTCTTATCAGTATAATCAATCTGTTTATAATAGAAAGGCAAAGACAGAGATGATGCAACATCAGCGCCGTATTCAATCTCTAAATGAAAATTACATAATTTTACAACATTAGTTATGACATCAAAAAATGCTTTTTCTTCTGAGTTTGGAGATGAGTCTTTGCTCCAGAGACAAACCGGAATACTATAACCAACTAACTTTCCTGTTTCTTGGTTTTTCTTTTCACTTACTCCAAAAGAAAAAAGAATCGGAGTTTCGATTACCAAAGGTCCTTTCTTTCCATTTGGATATTTGATTTCAATTGGGATACGTTTGTATTTGATATTACTATCCTTTACTTTGAATTCTTTTGCTTCATTAAAAATAATATTTTCTTGAGTAATCTGATCGTAACTTGACAGCTGCATTTTATTATATAAAAAATATTTCTTTAAATAATTTTTATATAAGTTTTATATCAGTAGTAGATGATATAAAACAAAAATATTTATTTTCATGACCAAAGTAAGTTAACACTCCAATAATTAGCCGATTTAGGATCTTCATAAGTTAACTGCCTCAGTTTGTTTTCAATTTTCTTCGCTCGAGCTAGATATTTATTTTTTCGCTTTTCGTCTTTATGTACAAAAAGTCTGAGTATTTAGACGAACCAAAATGCACGTTCTTTCCATCTGGAAGTGTGACTACGTATTTGTTATTCTTTCGCTTTGAATAATCAATAGATTCTGCACCGAGTTTCTTAGCCTTTTTCTTGAGTTTATCAAAATCTTTACCTTTGACAACATATTTACCTTCAAAAGATTTCTCCTCACCAGGCTCATATGTTGGATCTTCATAGTAATTATCTTCATCATCAGTACAAACATCGCCGCGATATTCCTCCATTTTAGTATTTGATTAGATTATTTTGCAGGTGGCTCATTCTTTTGCATCTCATTAAAAATTGTGTGCATAAACAACCACACTGAGACTGTGTATTACCAGAGGACACAATATACTTCCCACAATTATGGAAATAATAAAGTTGACACAAATATAAGATCAATTGAAATTAGTACTAGGATGTATCTTGGTGAAAGTATTACCAGATTGGAAAAACGTGGGGCCTTTCAGCTAATACCAGTAACCAGATACCCTTGTTAATGATGAGGTAAAAACCCCACGGCTTCATCATTAACAAGGAAATAAATTAGAAAACGTTCTCAAAGATGGTGTCAGGGTGTTGGGTAGAGCTGTAATTGCACTGAGGACCACTCATAAGAGGATGCCCAAGGGCAGAGCGAGGTGCATAGGAGTGCCGGTTCACCCCCAAGCCTAGAGAAACTTGAATAAATAAAAGCCCTGTAAATGGCCGGCCTATGGGTAAATAATAATAAAAACCTTCTCAGGAGGGGCAAGGGTAAAGGGGCGAGATGGGAATGAGGGAGTCCCTCCTGAGAAGGTCTGGTGGCCACCAGTTTTATTTTTATTTTGAAAAGTCTTATATCAAACAATGATATTAGACTTGATGATAATAACATGGGTCAATTCCTATAAAAGTTAAATTTCTCACAATATCTCTTATTCTCCTTTCAAAATGATTTTCGGGTTTTGTATGTACCCCTTCATTCATACAATCTACTATCCCGCCAAATTTGTCAAAAAAAGCATCACCACGTTTTTCTTTATATATGAAATATTTAGTATCATCAATATCCGTAATTCTATTAATCAGCTCGTCAACTCTATCGAGTATGGCTTTAAATTCTTCAGGATTATCTCTCACTGAAGAATGGTTTATTGTTTCGTAATCATTGCTTTCAGAACCTGGTGTATAAAGAAATTGAAGATTTTTGTTAATACTTTTAATAGTTTTATATACAAACTTTGAGGGGAATATTATATCATCAACTTCATAATCGTCATTACTTTGATTAACATTTGTATTGTTTGTATTGTTTGATGAAGTGAATCCCATTTAATATATATTTTATTATTCTTTAAACCATAATTAAATTTCCATTTTTCTAACTCACCTACTTGATTGTTAGTAGTTATAATAGGATGATTTGGATCTTGACTAAGTTACTGTCATTTTCTAAGTTTAAATAAGTTTGTTATGTTTACTAGTTTTTGGAATTTAGCTAATTTGTTGAGTTTGTTGAGTTTGTTGAGATTAGCAAAGTATTTAATTTGGTGATTGCAGCCCGGCCCCGGGGAAAGCTGCGCCGCTTCGCGGCTCCGCAATCCTTTGGGGCCTGCGTTCTATGCGCTTACCAATATAAATAAGTGGCTAATAGAGATGTTGGGGAGATGGGGGATATGGGGGATATGGGGTAGTTTGGGGGGCGGGTGAGTTGATATATTTAACACAGAGATTAATCAGAGAAAATGACAGTAGCTGGGTGGGTGAGTTGGTAAATTTAACACAGAAATTAATCAGAGAAAATGACAGTAGTTTAGTCGAGATCCAAAGCATCCTATTATAACTACTTCATTGAAGCTTAACTCCTCCAACCGTTGTTTCTCGTCTTGGTTAGACACGCAAGTTCTTCGGTTAAGCATCTTCAAAGCGTACATCGTACTTTCAGTCGTCAGGTTATTCAATAACAAAATCTGTTTTCGCTCATATAAGGATAAACGCTCAACAAACTGCTCATTTGGTTCATGCAGGTTCTCAAAGAATAGCATAGCATGACATTTTCTCTCTCTAAGATCACTCTCCAGCAAGCTGGAATTTGTATACCCCCCGTGATCTTGGGGAGTCGACGAGCAAATGCTCATCTTCTCGTCAAGTTTAACGCCTGGACGAGTCAAAGGCTCTTGAAATTCAATCCCCGAGTGAGCCATCGTATTGACTTGAAAGACTCCCGCGTGTCTTAAACTTAGTAAGACGCCTAACCGTGCGTGGAAAATTCGCAACGAAGAAAACTCTGAGCAGCCCACGCGGCGATCGAAGTGCGTGTTTCTTCGGAAACGATAAGTCTTCGCACTCTCGAGTTCGGACCCGATTAATTACGATTAATTACGAAACCGTCTACTACGAGTGAGCGAGTGACTCATTTTCATATCCTTGTCCCCCTGCAATAACTCGTGGTACGCTCGCACGTAACCACGAGTTAAAAAGGGCATTAAATTTGGCGATTTAAGTGTTCTCAACTTCTCTTTATCATTCAAAACGTCTCAACTTTTTTAAAAATTCTAGAAAAACTGGAGCAAGCAATTTGTGAAATCGTTGCAAATTAACGTTATTTCACAATTAACTGAAGATAAAAAATGAAAGTACCAGGCGGAGAACTTACCAGTACAACCAATTAACTCTGTTTGTGTAGTTGTCGGTAGGAGTCCTGTATATGTTGATGATACTACATGAAAACTTATTTTTCTTGTTTTAATTTTCTCTTTGAGTATTAACAGGGTCACTAATTAAATTTCGATGCTCAAATTTTGCGATTTTTTTACAGTCGCGAAAAACGCGAAATTAAAGACCTGCGAAATTAAGTGCTAATAGCTAAATCAATTTCTTAAACAAAAGGATCTACATGTATATTAATACTGGGATTGTCAATTGTTTTCCAGCCGGAAGGGTTTTTTTTAATCGAACATATGAGTGAGCTTTGGAACCGAGCGATTTCCACCTTCGTGTTACCTGAGCTGCTTTTCGTCTTTTCTCTTATCTACCTTGTGTAAGATAAGTAGGGTTAGGCATCTGTTCTCTAGACCTACTCTGTTATTGATCCGAACTCGCTTTTATTTAGTAAGTTATTCGATTGTTCTACGGTCTGGGCTTCAAGCAAAACCTACAAAAGCCTTGTAAACTGGCTTACGCTACGTAAGCAGAAGAAAAACTGAAAGCAGGGGGCACTCATACACCAATTTACGGCCTGGCCAGTAACTCACGCATGCGCACAGCTATATCACCCGTGCAGTGTTCAGCCATGGACAGCTGTTTCGCCCTTGTTGGGAGGGGCTTATGAGCATAAGTCCAAAAGTGTGTTGATCGAGCTTAGCGTGCCATATATGGGAGTATCCTGATAGTAGCTGTTTTGATCGCGGCCCGCTATATTTTGACCAACAAGTAGCCTCACATTTTAACACATATAGTAACTTTCAACGTTTTTTTTTTTTTTTTGCGCTTTTTCGCAACTGACTTGGGAAGCAGAAACGGAAAATGAGATGCCTATCCTTAACAAATGGAATGGCGCGCGCTCGTTCACAAATAACATCTTTATGACGTTATACAAGGCTAGCAACGCATCGCACGGAGGGGAATTTTCTGTCATGTCGGATATATCACTCCAGGTCACGTTGCAGTTTTCGGAAGAGCTACTTTGTCGGTCCCCGGAGCAAAGGAACGACGAGGATATACAAAAAGTCTTGTCGTGGGTACGACACAAAAGTTCCTTGTTCAAGAACCTAGAGGATGGTAAGTCGTAAAACCTGAATGGATATCGTGGCTTGATTTATCAATGCAAAAAAGGCAAACAGTTGTGAAGTTGCCTGAGTGCCTGACGACTGACTGTTGCTCAGTCGAAGTTATCATTGCATAATATTATGGATAAACTCACTCTTAGCCGAAATAGAAATGAGTTGAGGCGAGGAATTTCGGAACTATGGAATTGTGATATACCACGTGTTCATGGCCTCTTTTCCGACATTTTGTTTTTAAAATGTGTATACGTACGCTGGAGAAAACAAATTTGTCAAATTTTGGCGGAAATGTGTAACTCTTCGATGGTCAGTTGCTTTCTCTCAGTATTGCAAATAGACTCAAGGACGTACTGGAGACCTCAGAACTTGAGATTTCCGGTTATTAAATCTTCCTATTCTTTTGCAAAATTTTTGCGACACATGTGAACCGTTAATATTAATAATTGCTGACGGTTTTATTTCTCGGTAGGTATTTTAGCCTACGTTGTCAAGCATGTAGGGTTTATGAAAGTCAAGAAGGGACTACTCCAGTAAGTAATCACTACGTCTTCGCATTTTGGGTATTCGCATACCGAAGGCTCAACTGTATACAGCTATTTCGAGAAAGGTCGTCGGATAAAGTGCACGCGACAAACCCAAAAGGTATTGTGGGTGGTCTTGAGTTCACTGTTTTTCAAAGAAATTTGAAAATGTGGCAGGAGAGGCCCCATAAACATATGTCTGCGAGTGCTAAAGGAAAACAACAAAAGTAGGTTCGACAGCTACAGTAAGGAACAATGTTTTGATCATATCCCATATTACCTTTCGGGATTGTCGGGTGCACATTTTTTTCCGACAACCTTTCTCGAAATAGCTGTATACCTTTAACAAAAAAAACACCGCAAACAAACAAAACAACATTGACCATCAATGACGGTGGGAAAGTGCATGTGGTATTGACTTGAAAATACAGTTCTTGTTCACTCGGCATTTAAGATACTACGTAAAGCGAACATAGATATCAGACCATGCGGTCATCCGGGTCAGTCGCTTACAAATGCGAGGTTAAATATAATGGGCAAGTATAGAAAGGGTCAACGTGAACAGTGGTCGCCGTCGCTCACGAAAGATAGTTTTCACGAGAGGGTCCAACTACAGGACTGTGACCGGAAAAATTATACGTTTTCGATCTGCAGTCGCAGCTAAGTAGGGGTGGTCACAAATGAAGGTTCGTCTCTACATCCACATATGATTTTCGTATAGAAAGAAAATAGACAGGACGCCTGGACACAGTTGTTCAAACGCTTGATCTCGCTACCCATAGGGTTAATCACTATCCAGCGGATAAGTATGATTAGGAAAACCAGTTGCGGTATCCACTGGATAGAGATTCATAAAATGAATAGCGTTATCCAACTTTTGAACAACTGGGTCCAGATCCCCTTAACCTGCGATCAGGCGTTTTTGTTTGTTTGTTTTTTTTTTTTTTCAGGGAAATGGAAAAAAAAAAAAAAACAAACAAAAAGGGAAGAAGGACACCTGATCCTTAGTCTAATGCCTCATTCATAACTGACTGAACATGTTGAGTTAAATAGAGGTTCAAACAAATGAAAAAAAGTGTACTGTACCGTGCAGCCTTTTTCACAGACGTCGACTTGTTTTGTAATAGGCCATTTGCAATAAGAGGCATGTGACATCGTTTTTATGAAAATGAAAGTTATATGATTTTGCCTTCGAAAAACAATTAGTAGGTCATATCTTAAACAAAATAATGGTGATTTGGTTTTTCAAACCCGCACCATTTTCTTAAAATGAATAAGTTCGTAAATGGTCACGTGACCAAAATGTGATTTATGAAATTATGAATTCCCCCCCTCTGAACACAAATTTTGCACTTAAACTTAAAGGAAAATGTTGAAAAGATGACGTGATAACGTTTACAGCACATCTGAGTGTAACTATGAAACGTTGAACAAGATAAAAGCAAGAAGTAATTTTGGCCGCCATGTTGGAGGGCAAGAGCATGCCCTCCAACATGGCGGCCAATACAAACCATACCAGTTTGCTGAAAAATCAAAGTGCCATAAAATATCTCCCTTAAATGCGTTTCCTCTCAAATTTCGGATGTAAGATAATTTTTGTGTGCTCTAACAATTTTTGGCATCAGCAAGATTCCAACTCATTGTTTAAAGGAAGCATTGGTCACGTGACCTCTTAGTGCAAGTGGCCTATTTTCACATATTTCGCAATCAACTTAGTGAGTAAACAGCTTTTACAGTGGAAACTCGATATAACGAATCTCTACATAACGAAGTCATCGGTATAACGAACGACTATTTTTACCCCTTTAATAGTAACATATATGGAAAATAACCTCGATATAACAAATTTTACCAGTCCCTCTGTGGCTCTTCGTTATATTGAGGTTATACTGTATAAGGAAAACAATTTAAAACTGTGTGATTCACTAAGCAACTTTTGAAGAGCTCCTAGTTCAGTGAAGTCTTCACAAAAGCTAAGCACTCCGTGCCGTATTAGTATCGGCAGTCGAATTTCCCCTTGTTGATTTAACTCCGAGTATAGAAGTCTTGAGAGAAAGTTTTATAATTGGAAGATCAAGAACTACGATAAATTTGATATAATCCGGTTCTAACGGTAAATTGTGCTGAAAACGTAAAAACAAATCTGTCACGAGTTTACATGACATTTTCGGCAGTGTTAGCTCAGTCGGTAGAGCGTGTCGACTGCAGAGCGGGAGGTCGCGGGTTCGATTCCCGGGGCCGGACCAATACTCAGGGTCTTAAAATAACTGAGAAGTGAAGTCACTCCCTTTGCAGTGCAAGCGGCGAGACCTTCGCGTGGATGACCACGTAAAATGGCGGTCCAGTCTTCAGTTGGAGACGTAAAATATAATGTCCCCAATTAGTACTTTCGTGCAAATACATTGACACTCAAATAAAGCGTATTTTTTCGACTTAAATTTTGCCGCAGGTCACCTTCAACGAAAAGTAAGGATTAACGGTTTTACCTTTTAGGGAGATTTGATTAAAAAAGAAAATAATAATAATAAGGGCTTCCCTCCCCCCTCCCCCCAAACCCCCACTCACCCCCACACACAAGGGAAAAGTTGCTTAATCTTTGAAAGTAGACCGAATAACAGGTGTTTATGGGTCAGCCAGGTTTTGGGGAGTAAGCGCGCGGCGCGACCACGCAAAAGAAGAGACAGCGATGTTTGTCGATCGTGGAGACTACTTAAAAAAGAAACAGTCATGTCAGACTTATTATACTTGCTATACGATTATGCTACCGAGATAAGCAGATAAGATATAAAATGATCTTTGGGGAGATAAATCCCAGCCAAAGATGAAATTATCTACACGTATAATTAGGCCCTTTAATTTTCAACTAAAATATGTTTTCTGTATATTCTTCAGCCCCGAGGAGCTGTTTGAATAAGAGAGAACTCCCAGGGACGCTCATGCAGTGGCTCTTGGCTCAGCGTCTTGTGAATTGAAACCAATATTTCTTTTTTAACCAAAATACCGTAAAATTCCGAAAATAAGCCCCTCCATGTATAAGCCCCTCAAACATGATAAGCCCCCCAAACCGGTAACGCAGAAAAACCTCCGTTAAATCGACCCTCCAAAATAAGCCCCCTGGGGGCTTGTACTTGGAAATTTGCCCTCAAATGCAAAGCAACACAAAGCAAAAAAGGTAAATTTACTTCCAACTATAAGGCTAGCCCAATCCCTCCGTAGATAAGCCCCTCAAAATATAAGCCCCTCAAAAAGGGCCTTTGAAAAATATAAGCCCCAGGGCTTATTTTCGGAATTTGACGGTATGTTTTCTGGATATTCTACAGCTTCGAGGGGTTGTATGAACAAGAGAAAACTGCCAGGGATGCTCATGCAAATGGTCGAGTCGCTGTGTAGGCCTATGACTGTAATGAAGTATCTTAATAAATGCAGCAGCAAGACACATTCGCAGAATTTCCCAAAAACAAGACAAAAAAAAACAGAGAGAGAGTGAAACGCCCAATCTAGCCCACGGGATATGCGAATTTTGTCATGGCTATTTTAAGACCAATTAAACACTTGAAATTAATTGGAAGCTGGTCTCCGAAAAGGTCCGCAAAGTTATATACAGTGTTGCCAAGAGAGAATTCAACGATATTTTAAGGAATTTTTTTTGCATCAATGCTAAGGAAAATCAGAACACTTTACCTTTAGGTTTTGAATTAGATACGGCTTATAGGAGGAGTGATCCGTTATTTTTTAGGCAAGGATAAAAATCTACCTTTTGTAGGTCAGTTCCATTTATTACAGCCTCTTCACTCATTCTTCAAGTAAAGCGGACCTGCCTATATATTTTTGACTTGATACTTAGCAACAGAACATCTAACTTTTACTGTTTAGTTTTTTTTTAATTACATCAGATTTAAACAATTAGAAAACTAATTTTACAAAACTTTTCTTTATCACGCCCTTTGAAGATTCAAATTAAAGCTTTTCTTACCTTGCGTTTTATCCTGTTCTTTTTTTTTTTCTACCCTCTTTTAAATTTTCTCACATTGACCATGCGAGTTCCACTCGATCCGTATTTGTACATGTTTTGTCATACATTTCTTTTACTTAGCATTTATGTCACTGACACTTAATTATTACCCGCCGTGGTGATATCTATAATTTACCGACTCATATCATGCCTTCTTATGTAATATATCATGACATGGAAATTGACGAAATACAATAATTACGCGCACGTCAAATCTAGGATACGTTGTTAGCGCACAGTTAGTTTCTCAAATTCTAAAGTCCAATAAATTGCTGCAGTAGAAACTTGCGTGGCTAAACAGCAGAAAACAGTGACTCTCATTGACATATTAGCGGCATAATACACATGGATTCTACGCTATTTTTCAAATTTGCATAAAAATTAAATAGGAGAGGAAAGAACTTTTAAATTTTTTTTCAATATCGCTTTGAAAAAAACGTCGAGTATCCAATCTAAATGGCATATATTGAAAAGCGCATAAATGGCATATATTAAAGCGCTAAATGGCATATATTAAAATTCTAACTTCTATAAGGCAGTCAGATACGTGATTGTTGTTTGAATAGTTTCGTAATAACCAGTTCCCCAGATTCGAACTAAGAAAGAAGTTAATTGACAGTAAACACTTCAAAAATTTATTGAATTTCTTAAGTGCTAGGCTGTATAAGCATAACGAAGTTTACAACTTAACCAACAAAAATTTAAAAGCATGCCATGACCAATTGACAATTTTTAACTTAGTTAACTTTCATCGCTAAAAATTTATGCTCATAACACAAAATTAATTCCTTTTGCTTAATCCACTTCTCCATCTGCATGCCTAATTTGTTTTACAGAACAGTAAACATCTTGCTAAGTTTACGTCAAATCTTCATAATTTTCAGATTTTTTTTGCGTGCACATCCAAACGTCTTATTTGCTTCTATATTCCATTGCCAGAAAGAGGATGCTTGCTTTCTGTACAAGTTTCAATGATAACGAAAAATACCGAAAAGAAAAAACAAAATAGCGGGAAACAAGAAGTAAGACTCTCTACTAATCACCTCAGGAAACATTAAATATCTTAATTCAAGCGCGCCCCTTTTATACTGCATGGTAGAAAACCAAATAAAATTTTACCAAGTAGAATGTAAGAACTGAAATGTGCGAATATTCTGACTCAATCACAAGATAACGAAGCTTGCTTCTTTCATTTCTCTAGCTTCAATGGCCTTACCGGCGTTAATCACTTGATGATTTCCAGCACGTTGTTATAACAACACAGGCCCCAGCTAATTCTTGTTCAGAAGTGACATGACCTCTCCTTAAGTAAATACATTTAATATTTAGCTCCTCGTTGATATCTAGCTTTTACCTTATTTTTCTCGTTTTGTTTCGCACTCCCTATATATTACATTTAACAATTATTCCTCGAGCACGAATGGGCTGTTGACTCAGAGACCATGAGGGTGAGAGGAATAATTGCTTTAGTAAAATCCAACTTGCTGGTCACAAATATCGAGACAAAACAACTTATGCTAAAAAAAATGCGATTCAGCCGCCTTTGTTTTGGTTTTCAAACCGGCGCTTTTCTTTACTAGCTAGTGGGCTATAACATATAGCCTAGTAGTATAAGACAAAAAAGCAAGGCTGATTTTATATATTCCCGACTGTAAAATCAGCCTTGCTTTTTTGCCTTATATTTTCACTTATTGCTGATTAGATCCTTTATTAGGACCCGGTCCTTCTTTTTTGTAAGCTGGTCCTTACATAAAAAATTGAGCCTAGTAGTAGCTCAACCAATCAGAACGCAGCATTGATAATAGGCCACTAGTTGGATTTTACTAAATATAATATTATAACTGTGCACGGATGAAAGGAACTATTTTTGGTGCTGAAATTGCAATTTTTGAAGTCACATGACCCGCCATCCCTAGCCTGCGTGAGAATTAGGGCGCGAGATCGCGCGCGAGGGAGGAGGGAGGAGGGGAACGCCTGCAAGGAAGCCATTGTTTTCGCCATCCCGCCTACTAATGAAAAAAATAACAAAAATAACGCAACTGTGAATACGGACTAGCTGTCAAATAAGTCTGGCCGCGATGCACGTTTTCTAGTCGTATTTCTCACACAGTTTTTCTTTTGTTTTCCTAAAACAAGAAATCTAAAGTAAAGGTACTATAAAAAAAGTTCAAATGCGGTCGTCCATTGAAGGAATTTTCCTTGAGTTATAAAATCATGAGTCATAAAATCCGGCATAAATCTATTCAAGTTATTGCTGAAGGAATCGGGCTGGCAAACTATTTTCGCAACTTTCAGTGCAATGTTTCTCTAAGAAAAATTAAAACAGTTTGCCGTCACACACTCTTTGAATTTCTGTCAGGACGAATTGGATCCAGCAGAGCACACAAAAGGACGCTGGTGGCAGGGGAAAGAAGAGCTGAACTTCGAAGATCTGCAAGAAGGCAACAATTTATCATTAAAGTAAGTTCCTGCCGGTTTTATAACCGGCAAGAAGAAGTCCTCAACCAAAAATCGCCAAAAGTTATAAATCGCTTCATCTTGCCGTTGATAACACGAATCAAATAGCAGATAACAAGCACAAAGGCAGCATGATTTTTCCTTTCTTTCTTCTGGCGAGTAAGACCAACAAGCCGTTGGGAGATGATACTTTTCAGAACCAATCCACTCGGGAAAATGCGACTCCATCCAGCGGCACATCCCCATTGGCATCTTATAAGGAAGTATCCCCCCTGATAAGGAACTTGAAAGTTCCAAAAGTGTCATTGCTTTAGCGGAAATACGTTTTCAACGAAAAGTTCGTTCGTAGTATGGTACAAATGTTTAAACACTAAACTGTTCGGCGGTTTTTGTATTTATTTCTAAATAAATAGTACATTATGAGTTTATATTTCTTCTAGTAGCCAAACAACTCAGTGAACAACTGACGCCCTCAAGTTGCAGTCGACGATTGCTTGTCACCGACACAACGCCAAAGCTTAGCCGAACCGTGAGGACAGCGAAAGGAGGAGATGTTTGGCTCTACTACAATTTTCACTACTGCAAAACAGATGTTTTTAAAAGTGTCTTTGGTAATGTAATCTATTTTATCTGTGAAATTATAAGTTACTACCTTTTTAACAAGGATAGAAATTTTAATTAAAAATCTGAAATTGCGAAACAGGAAGTAAAGAAAATCAGTAACAATGGAGTAGTGACCCTATCTGGTATCGTTAAGAGTGGAATAGTTTTAAAGCCCGTCAGACGTCTTTGTTATATTATGTTTTTGTGGACTTGACGGAGCACAAAATCCACTAGGATTCCTATTAATTTTATCTCACTGACCAATAAAACGTTGTCTTAATTCATTCTGTCACAATTTGTGAACAACAAAAAAGAAGGATTGTGCACCGTCACTGGGAGCTGCCAACATAAACTGCAGCACTGTCGTTTTAATCTTTGATGTTTTCCGTCGTTCTCTTCTAACCATACTCTATTTAGCAAAAGAAAGTTTCGAAAGGGTCTTTGAAATCTTTATTTTTTATATTCTCCACTAACAAATTAAAGTTTCTCTTTTGTAATGCGATGTAGACCTTTTATAGCCTTTTTGAGGCACGACACTGAGTTCGTCGTAAAAAGGTCAACAAAATACTGCTGCCCGTTAAAAAGCATACTGTGACAGAAAGCCATTACCTTTTTTGGTTAAACTCTCTTAAAAGTCTCAACATACTTGGCGAAACACCTTGTTTTTACTGAGTCTTAACCTGTCGAAGAATTACCTGACTTTTTATAATATAAGGCAATGCTTAACATCATCACCACCAGATAGGGGTGATGTAGCAGCTGCTCCTAAGAGAAGTCACCAATGGTGCGTTTCCCTAACCCCAAACAATACTAAAACAATGGGAAGAATGACATGTCATTGTTTTCAGTGACCAATTAGGAGAGACATTAGGAGCAGCTGCTACACTACTGCCAGATAGAGCCAAAAGAGGTGCCTCTTCAATCAAATATGAAATCGCTGAAGGCTGAAGCGCATTGATCAAGGAAGCAGAGTTTTCACACAATCCACTTCCTTATAAACTTCCTTAGCACTGCTCAAAAAATAGGCATTTTAAAGATGTACACAATGGGATTTACGAGCGAGTTGCCTAGGTGTAGAATTATGACTATCAGCATGAAAATGTCAGTCGACCATGCATTCTAAAAGAGGATGATAATATACATAACCAATGCAGGAAGCCAAAGTCCGAACGACAATCCGATTACAAGGAACATGGTTCTTGACAACTTGACGTTCTGCTCGACTGTTTCCGATTATGCGCTTCGAGTGCAACTGCAGGATTTGTATCTCTTTTAAAATCGTTTTCTGATTATTAAGTAAGTCACTGAGATCAAGCAAAGCGAAATGAATTCTGTCCCGTTTACGATTAAAATTAAAGTCAAAGGCCCTACCTTGTTGGTATACGTTGCCAACAAAAACGTCATTAAACCACACCCAATTATCCAGACTGTGATAATACTGATTATATATATCGAACTGCTCGCTACTCTGTGACGAAAAGGCCAGCGAACAGCAAAAGCACGTTCTAGGGAAATAACCAGGAGACTGAGTAACGAAACGCTTGAGAAAAGGACAGAAAGACTTGCCCAGATGTTTACAGTTACCATAATCCTACCATGGGAAATGGTCATCAATGCTGTATTCATCAGTTCTGTTAGACCAACAAGTAGATCAGTCACAGCGAGGTTAAACAGATGAACAGGCTCGTTCGAGAAAACTCATCCCACTCCAGAAAACGAAAACGGCGAAAGAGTTTGCGATAATGATAACTGTCGTTTCGATTGTGATGATAACACTATATACCAAAGCTAATGTGGACTGCATTTCTGTCTCGGAGGCAAAAAAACAGGCTGCTATAATGAGATACCAGCATTGACAATATTGCAAGACAAAAAACAAAGGTTTAAGTTGAGTACTTGACATCGACACATCGCCAAACCTTTACAGACCAGGGAGGGCAGCGAAAGAAGCAGATGTTTTGCTCTAGCAAAATTTTTACTGTTATTTTAAGACCTGCGAAGCAGATGTTGAAGTGTCTTTTGCGAATTCTATTCTTTTTGAAATTATAAGTTACTATGTTTATAATGAGGATAGCAATTTTAATTAAAAATCTGAAATTGCGAACCAGGACTAAAGTAAGTCAGTATAACAATGAAGTTTTGACCCTGTCTGTAGTTGATAGAGTTGAATGGTTATCCTTTGTCACGTTTTTGCGGACTAGACGGTGCACAAAATCCAATAGCATTCTTACGATTATTTATCTTACTGACCAATAAACCACAACTGAACAAGACAAATGGATTGCGCAACGTAAGAGAGCTCCCAACATAACCTGCAGTACCGTTATTTTTATCTTTGATGTTTGCTGTCTTTCATAACCAGTCTCCTCTACTTATATGCTCTAAATAGCAAAAAAAGTACCAAAGGGGACTTCGAAATATTTCTTTTAATTCAAATTCTCTGCTGAAATGGTTTCTTTTCTGCAATACGATGTATACCTTTTAAAACCTATTAAAAGACTCGACAGCACGTCGTAAAAAGGAACAAAAGAGACTGCATTTGATTAGGCAATGTATAATCCATTTAATAGTATACTCTGTAAAAACAAAACAGAAAAGAATAGGTGCTAGCTTTTTTGGTTGCTCTTCAAACATACTTTGTACAACACCAGCTTTTTCACGAGTCTTGACCTGTCTTAGAATAACCTAACTAATTATAACAATAAGCAATACATATACAAACAAGTTACGAACCCATTATCCTTTCTGATATAAAGTACTCAGTGAAATATAACACGCGGGAAATCCGCTGCAATGATAGCTAGAGGCTATTCAAGATACTTGGTGGTTTGGAAAAAAATGAAATCAGTCAATCAGTTACAATGCAAACAACACAAAAAATCCTTGCAGCTAATTTTTCTTCTTGTCAACTCAGAAAACTTGGGGGAGGGCTGAGAAAACAGTGAAGAAAACTCCCACCGGTAAGTGCGCATGTCTTGTTCTGAAGATCGCCTGAAATTACCACAAGGAACATTTCTTCACCGGGTTCATGGGAGATCCTGGTTTACAGTTAAATGCTTGGGAGAAATTTTTGTAGTTTTGAAGCGTGCCGATTATTCTGAAGAGGAAATGATATGAAAGACATTACTCTTTCGCCAAGCGTTGCAACATGCAAATAGTGAAAACAAACCGAGTTCCTAAGAGAAGGCGCATGGCTTTCCGATGGAAGCCCAGCGGTCTGATTAGAAAGATTAAACGAGAATTTGTTTTCTTTAATAGTGAAAGCCTGTTGGTCCAGCTTATACATCATTATTATCTAGGGGCGGGGGCTAAAGCCTCTCTACCCATTTCCACTCTTCAGGGCGGAAAAACGTAATGAGCATGCGTGAACTTTTTTGCCCAGATCCCCTGACCGGGTCTGAAAAAATGGCGGGATTTCAAATATTTTTTTGCCTAAAAATATAATGTTTCCACTCATAACCTGGAAAGAACAAGCAATTTGTCTTCAAAAGTTGCAAGCTGTGGTTATAACCTTATCATTACTTAATTTTCTCGACGAATACCTCATAGTAAAAAGGACTTTAACGACATTAATTTCCTTGCGTTGTACTGGAAATGTGCATGCGTAGGTCCGATTTTTTTCAAGATGCATTCACAAAATGTGTTCATATAAGGAAGTTCCTGGATATATAAGGTCCGGAGCTCCACTGTGGACGCAAAAACAACATATCTTTGTACAGTGTTTTGCCCCAAAAAATTAACGCTTGCCCACGATGCGTTCTAAGTCACTGAACTTTGTCGCACAAGAGCTGATATTTTAAAACACGCTCTGTCGGACACTCGTGGCTTTGTAGATCACTAAAATATAGACAAAATCCTCAATGTAAAAGTTATTGCGTTGATATGTGGGCAGAAAAAAGGTCTATCTTTATCTAGTAAAATCTCCCCAAAATTCGGTTTCAAAGCAACTGTAGCTTATTTTTAAACTTGATCGTTTCGCGTACTAAGAGAGAAATATAAATTATGCTTTGTGTTGTCAAGTTGAACATACATAACATCTCTCAAAAACCTACGTGTAAGTAGGATTTCCTTCAAACAAAGTTAAAATTACATTGCAAAAACGTCTTGCTGACAATGAAGAAATGATTTTTTTGTACGAAAACAACCTACCTAAAGATCTTGTTAAAAGCAAAGAATCAGTTTCAGTGAGCTTCGCAGCTAATATAAACCATGAAAGTGAAGAATGATCATCGCAGTGAATTTTCCAATTTAAGCAACTGGAAAGAAGAAGCCTGAAAAAATCAGGGCTTCAACGGGATTCAAACCCGTAACCTCCGCGTTGCCGGTGCGTTGCTCTACCAACTGAGCTATGAAGCCACACATTGGGAGCGAGGTCAATTTATTGAGTTCATATCTCCCGTGAGGAGTGAAATGATGTGAAATATATGAAATAATTCATTTTGAACTGCGGTTATAGATGAAAGTGAAGAATGATCATCGCAGTGAATTTTCCAATTTAAGCAACTGGAAAGAAGAAGCCTGAAAAAACGTTGAAGCCCTGATTTTTTCAGGCTTCTTCTTTCCAGTTGCTTAAATTGGAAAATTCACTGCGATGATCATTCTTCACTTTCATCTATATAACCGCAGTTCAAATGAATTATTTCATATATTTCACATCAATATAAACCATGTAGCTATTTTTCATAACTCAGTGAATAACTGGTCCATATGAGGGTTTTCATTCAAGCAAATTAAACTCAGCCAATCGTCAGAAAATACAGAAAACTGAACATAAGGGTATTTGTTTTGCTCGCCTCAGACAAATCCAGCTCCAGCAATTGTTGACGGGCAGAGTCAATTGTTTTAAGTAACTGCCGGCAGTTGTCACGTTCTCTACTTCGCAGCGAGTGAAAAGGGAAATTTGCGTACAGAAAGTTATTCCTAATAAAGAACAGAAACTTTCACAGTGCACTGGAAACAAAACTATGTAATTAAAAGTGAAGAAAACTCTGACTGCTATTACTTGAGCAACAGAAAAATGATCGAAGTAGTCTTTTCTTCTCGAGTAAGCCTACTGGCCTTCTATTTCCGAGAAAGTTTTACGGCGCACAAATGGTTCTTTGACTGAAGAGATGGATAAAGCTGGTTCTGCAAAGGGAATAAATCTGGGCATGTGAAAAAGTATTTACTAACAACAGAATACAAGCGGGTTTTAATTCAGCCCGGCGCAAGACGGCAAAAACAACTCACAAATAAATCGAAAATGCACAAAAACTCGCCTCTTTGGAAATGTTCAAAACTTTTTATTCCTGACCTCAGACTGACGGGATGATTCGTTTTTCCTTTAACATTGGTTGTTCCGAGTCCAAAGTAATTTTCAAGTGACAAAAAACAAAAACCACACAAAAGTATAAAGGCTTTTCGAGAAGCAAACGTTCACACCTTGTGCATTTCATTCAGTATCAGTGACAAACAAACAAATAACACAGTCACAGAAAAGCCCGCCTTGAGCCTGCGATAAGGGATGCGCAGAAGCTTGCGCAGAACGTTTTTCCGCCCTGAATTTCCACTCTACCGTCCCTGTTAATTTACCGTTCGGCTATCGCCCGACTCGATATTTAGATCTGCGCGCGCCGTTGCCTCGCTCGCCATGTCGTTTTTCCTACACCTGTCTGTAAGCTAGCAGGAACGAATAAGATATGGAAGAAGAAACTAAATCTTTCCTTTTTTGATTAAAAAATTGGTAATTTTTCCACTTATATTCAAGAAATATGCATATTTTATAACAGTTTTTCAGTGAGTGATGTAAAACCAAAAAAAAAGAGTAGCTACTCTTGCAAACTTTTACTAACTTGGGAACCGATCAATACTGGCAACCAGGCTCGGGGAAAAGTGTACGAGCCATTTACGACTAGTTTTGGTCGGACTTCCCATTGGTTAAGAACATGGCGCCAGTTTTGTAACCAATCAAAAAAAGAGAGAAACCCTTCAATAACATTTCCGCTCATACTCACTTGGCAAGCACGTACTGTATCATTTCGCACATATCTCCCATATAAGCAAGTTGCCAAATCTTCGGCCAGCTGTTACGGTTAAGCGCGCTTCAATAAGCGAGTGAGGTAAACAAGGACTGGGTTAAGAATTCAAGGACTTCGACAAAATTTAACAGAACTGTTAATCATGAGTGCAACGTTTACCTATATTTTGGAAAGGAGTGATTGTCAGTCTCCACTTGAGCATAAGCTGCCTTCTTCTTGTACAAGCTACACCAAGGCTAGAAAAATAAAGCAATCAATACTGTAAATGATCTTATAGACGCCCACTCTCAAGTAAAAGCCTCTTGAGTAATAAACGCCCCTCATACCCGGCTTTTAAGTTTGCATTAGACCCCCCTCTCATAGACCCACGTAAAAATTGCTCCAAAAACGAGGAAATAGGGAAATGGAGTAAGATCAGTCAAGTTCTTTATTTTCTTACTTGATTAATTTGAGTTAAAAGTAAGGTTTCTGACGTCCCTCATCCATCAAACGCGCGCGCCTTGGCTCGCCCCAAGCGTAAATAAGATCACTTACGGTAAACCTGAGCTGAAAGGTAATTGGAGAACAGACGTTTTTGTTTATTTGATCAATTTCCAAAGGTAGTCACCATGGTGATTCCCTCTTTTCTCACGTAACAAATCATCTACAGGTTTTAGAATATTGAATACGGGAGGAGGGTGATGAAATCAGTATTGAAACCCTAAAAGAGACCGATCTAGGTATTGTTCAGGCTTTTATTTCACCCCTAAAGTAGACTGTACTCGAACACGGTACAAAGGCGTTTGCTTTTCAACTGCGGACGACCAAAGGTGCCCGCAATCCTAAATTCCAAGTTGTTATTACCCATGCTTGGCTGCTACGTAGCCTGCGTGCAGACGATAACTAAACTTTGATTAGTACCGTCTGCGAAGCAGCGCAGAGATCCTTGTTCTGGACCACCAACGGACTCAACGAATTACCGGAAGTGCGTTTCGAATTTCTCTTCAACCTGATTGGCGATCATTACAAACAAAACAAATGCCTTTTTTAATTGGCCAATCGTGACCCGTACTCAAATCTGGGTACACAGCTGGAAGTCCAGAACAAGGATTTCGGTGCTGATTCGCAGACGGAGTTAACCAGAGTTTAATTTCGTCTGCGCGCAGGCTAGCAGCTACGTAGCTAACACTCATTTGCACTTCCACTACAAAAAAAGGAATGTACAGAACGCAATCTGATTCTGATCACGCGCGTTTATACCGACTATGACTTGTAATCTGATCAAGCGCGTGAAATGTACGCAAAGCACCAGCGTTGGAACAAGAAAGATTTGATCTTCGAATCGAAAACTCGCTCGCACTCCGGTCCGGTCCTACCCTTTCATTACCAGTATATTATACAACTATCCCCCGAAGGGAGGTGAATAGTGGTAGATACACCGCGAAGCGAAGCGTCGAGGTATAAATCTACCGCTATGAACCGGCCCTAAGGGGGATAGTTTTTAAGTAACTTTTTGTAAAGAAAAGACGTCACTTAGTTAAGGTTTGTTTACGTTTCAATTGACAGTGTTTCGCGGATCATTTTTCTATGATTTTGTAGCAAATTATGTACCGACCAGTAAACACCGACAAACCAAATTTTGTCTCTTTCTTGGTATTTGTTGGTGCTAAAATTTCATCTTTCGAAAATGTCGTGGAACGAGAAGCCATTTTGAATCCTGTCCGAGAACAGTGAATATCCAAGGATATTCCGAGTTACGGGAGCCAATCAGAAGGCGCGAAAATTACTATCCACTGATTTGGTGAATACTAAACTTAGATATTTCTTTACGCACGACACTAAGCAATTAACCCTTATATATATATATATAAAAAAGTGCCACCAAAATCTGCAATTCCTACCCCTAAACGAGACCACGAGCATCCTTCGCACTCTGGAAAACCACCTCCCACCCCCTGCAACCCGGGCATTGAATACCTACCCGTGCAAACCCGATGAAAAACAACTGATCCTCAGTTAGTCCAACACCAGGAAGAGCACCCTCAGTACCTTCGTTCTTTACCAATGTTTTATAAGCCTACAGGAAATGGATAAGAACTTAAAAATTCTCAAGAAAATAGTGAAAATCTGTGACTAAATCTGACAATGGACCTCAGTCAAACCTCGAAAGCCAGTTTGATCCCTCCATTGTCTGCGATGTTTTCGTTGATTGTTAAATTTCCATTTATCTGGGAAAAATAAATAAAGAGAAAACAAGAACTTTTAATGGCCGATTTATACTAGAGACGAGTTATCCGTCTAGACGGATAATTCATCTAAGTATAAATCCGAAGACGAATTTTGCTCCACAATTCGTCTAGATATTTTACGAGGGTTACACGACGGGTGTTTCGGTGTTGCGGAGCCGAGTTGCGAAAATATAGAAACCAGTCCCTCTCATGTGGAAACTTCGTCAAAAAACCGTTCCGTCTAGATATAAATTTAGAGGCGAATAATTCGTCTCTAGTATAAATTCGGCCAATAACACTACCGTGTAGAACGTCCACTATTTATATCCAACGACCATCGATGACCTGTAATTGTTTATTCTCCACCTTTTCACGCAGCGACCAGCTGGCGATAACGCATTCCTTCGTAGCAAAATTTCTGACATAATTTAGTCATCCTACCTTTCTGCCATAAACTTCAAATTCAGAATACTGCTGTGCAAGGCAGTTTTGTCGTTCAATGTATCCTAGCGCCGTCGCACGCGAAAACCAGCTGTTTATGTTGCCATCCTTATCAAAAAGCCTCCCTAGAAAATAATGAAGCACAAGAAAAGAATTTGGTTGTGCTTTAGTTTGGTTCTGCTTGTCAGTTTGCATATTTAGTTTGCTTCTTCTTGGATGAGAAAACAGCTGACATTTTGCGACGTCACCACTGGTTTCCCCGCGAAATGACGTCTGAAAAACGAGCGCAGAAATTCCATACTGATGACGTGTCACTTCCCAGATCTGAGTAGTGCTTCTGATTGGTTAAAAATTTGCTTCAACCAATCACAAGTACTACCTAGATCTGGGTAGTGACTAGCCTGACAAAACAGCCAACATTCCGCGACGCCACCACTGGTTTCCCCGCGAAATGACGTCTGAACAACGACTACAGAAATTCCATACTGATGACGTGTCACTATCCAGATCTGGGTAGCGCTTCTGATTGAATCAAGCAAATTTTCAACCAGTCAGAAGATAGTACTACCCTGGGTAGTGATACGTCATCAGTATGGAATTTCTGCGGCCGTATCTTAGTAAATTTGGTCCTTACCAGTACTGTCGAAGCCATGCGTAATTTCATGTCCAATTACCATGCCAATACCTCCATAGTTTAAGTATCTGAAAACGGGAAAAGCAGCATTCTAGTAGATATCTTAATAGACTTTTTGGTAGACAAAGTTCTAAGGGAGAACATCCTACACCGACTAAAACAAGAAAGGCCGAGTAAGAGGTTCCTATTGTACTGCGTTTGTCTGTGCGATGAGCTTTTTGGGAAGGCGGGAGCAGCACCATTTTTAAGTTCAATAGAGACCTTAAGATACCCCGATATCGGTGTACGGGTACGGGTAGTGTACCCGTACACGTAAAATGTTCATGTGCGTGACTATTTCGATTAAGATACCCGAAGAATTAACGCGTGGGGATTGGTAAGCATTGTTTACAAAGATGGCTGCTGCGGCGGCGAGGTTGGCTCTTTTTCCTCTGAAATAAGTTGACTGAATTGTTTAACAAAGTCTATCAAATGTATCCAAAATTCTTCTTTACGAATGTTCTTTCTTTAGAAAGCACGCCAATGATATGCGTTCGACACTGAGGATGAGGACATCGAAATTCTTCTTCTTTCCTTAGTTAAAAGAACAAGCACGCAAAATTAACTTTGTACATGCGTGTCGCTTACTGCATACAAAATCTCCCTCAAATTCTACATCTTAACAACAAGCTGCAACAAATAAATCATTCATACATAAGCTTATTGAAATATCATAGAAAGATTTTAAGAAACTTGGCGGGAAGTCCCTCGACCGAAAGCTTGTCACCTCAAACCCCGAGGCACATTACCAAATAATTCCTTTGATTGTCAACTACAACAGTGACTCCCATGCTAAATTTTTCAATGCTATTTCTTTTGCGAAACTCAAACGTTCGAGCAATTCTCAGAAATCCCCCCAAATACCGCCACAAATATTGATATCGTTTCAGAGTTCAACCTGCGCATTTGAAGTCCAAAATCAATACATTTTGAAGCGCTTTCTTTACAGCTAAAATTCAAATTTGGCAAAAAAATTTGAACAGACTTCCAATAACATTGCCAAGGAGTCATACAATTTACATTTGTACTTGAAAAGTCTTAAAAACTTACTTGTTTCTCCATCATGTAGGAGTTGCATCTACTCGTAAATCTTCTACGGGTAAACTGGTGTCTACCCCGGAAAAACGGGTGGTTCTACCGGGTAAGGTCGATGACGTCACCACAAAAATGAAAAAAACATGGCGCTACCCGTTACCCGTACACCGATTTCGGGGTATCTTAAGGTCTCTAATGTTACCATGTGAGGGTTTCTCGGTTTGCGAACACCGATCACCAGTATAAAATTCTTCACGCTGCCGTCATTATTTCTATGAGAGGGAAGATTTATTATTACAGTTCCACTTGATAGGGATCAAAATAAGAGGAAAGGTATAGCGACTTTCAATGAGGACTTACTCTGCGCGCAGAGGCCCTTCGATCTTCCTAGATAATCGGGAAGAGGACGGTCGAACGTGCAAGTCCTTCCAAGATCGAAGGGTCTCCGCTCGGAGAGTACAGAGGACCGAAGTAAAGTTTGCTTTTCACAATAGCGTAGTTGGTACTAAAGAGCGGATTAAGTAACTGAGGCGATGCATATGTACTCCCTGCAACTCTGACTATTCGCCCTAGAAACAGGCTCAGTGTTCAATTCAGACATTACACTGTACATACCTGTGTTCACCATTGACCCCACTTGTACATGGCTGTGTCTTAATGTGAGATAGGCAGCCTCGTTTAAACACTCCGACAAACCAACCAGACATCGAGAAATTAAGCATGTGCAGTTGGCGTTAGCGAAAAAACGTCAGTTGCATTGAGTTCAGCGACGAAGTGGCGAGAGACTTTCGTCAGCGAATTATGACAACTCTATTAATAATGTTTTAAAACTACTCAATCACCAGATCGATTTTTTTTCTTACAACAAATACGTTATACTTACGAAGGGGCTCTTGGATTGTAAAATGGTGGTTGCAAAATGGCAGCCAAAAAAACTGCAAAAAAAGAACCGAAACACGTTAAAATCAAAACACCTCAATCCGTTTTAAATAAGTACCTCTTGGAGACAAATACAATTTACAATAGTTAGATTTGCGTCCTCCGAAGGAGATGTAGGAAGACAGTTCTCAATAGTTTTTGTACAAGCCGAGGTGTTTTAATTGTACTGATTATTTTCCAAAGAAAACATGAAGTGGGATCGAATCAGTGATGGCGTTAAACAAGAGAGGAGGCATGAGGTACATGGATGGTTGTAAGTGGGCAACGCCCATCGTAATATTCAGTAGCCAATATTTCAAAACCCGAAGAATAATATTATCCCCCTCGCTTTCCCAAAAACAGGAATTGTTTCGTCAATAAAGAATTTATGTGTGGAGAGACTAAAATGTTTTCTTGGGGCAACAAAGAGGGAAATCCCGATAGGAGAAGACAGCCAAATCTCGTTCGGGTAGGCAATCAAAATAAAAGGCTTGGTTAATCTTGCCCAATAGCAAAACAAGCTGTATTATAAAAAGCTGTTTTAATAGATATATTTTGGTTAAATATTCTGATAGATTTATTTTTAAATCTCGCTTATCTCAAATGTACCAATCAGAACTCGGTATGACCAAATGATACTGACTGAAGAATTTGGTTGATTGGGAAATGGCGTGAGATGTTAATAAAGCCAATCCCTATGCTTAATGGTCCAAAACCAACGTTATCGCCAAACACTCTAAATTGAAACCAGGTTAGTGATTTGCAATGGTAAATTTACCAATCCGATTTTGTCTTGGCGCATAATAACCGTTCACTATTGATGGGCCCAAGAACCATCTACAAGAAAAAACAAAAGAAAATTGAGAGTTATTAGCAGCAATCACCGTACGATAACCACAGTAAAACTTTTGCCATTACACGGGGTTGGAGATACTAGACTGCAAAACAGCCCGTAGTTTTGCCTAGGTTAAGAACGCGAGCACGAGCGCGGTCAAAGGAAATTTCTAGAGTGAGGATGACCTTTTATCAAATTCTTATAACTAATTCTTTAAGGAAATGTGTGGAGGCCAGTCTGGGGAATTTGCACGTGAATATTGGGGCTTTAAGGTTAAAAGTATCAATTATGGTTGTGCCAGCCTTGCCTCAAAGTGGTTGCGGCATTTGAAAATATCACGCTCACGCTTCGCGCCTTGTAAAACCAATTTTGACCAAAAAAAAAACGTCTTTGAAGCAAAAGAGATACCATTTACTGATTATTCACACTGTTCCATTTTCCCGCGCTTATCGAGTTCGATGGCCGAGTACAAGAGGCCTCAATCCTGGTTATAACTAGCCTCCCCGCAGACGTCCTGTGGGGTTTGTTTTAGTTTGTCACGCATTCATTTCTCCCCACGGACCGTGGGGAGAAATGAATGCGTGACAAACAAAAACAAACCCCACAGGACGTCTGCGGGGAGGCTAGGTTATAACCTCCCACAAAGACGTTCTTATGGCATTAACGCGAGGCAAAGCCCTTGGAACGTCTGCACTGGAGCTAGTCTTCGGGATGAGCGCATCTTGTTCAAATTAAAAGAGAACAGACGGCAAATTGCTGTTGCTCGAAATATCTAAAAGTCTAAAAAATAAAAAAATAAAACAAGCCTTAACTGTTCGTCTGTAGGATGCCTAAAATGTGTACAATCAGCCACAGTTTGTTTCGGCTCCAATAAATCCTTTGAGGCCTTTTCTATTTCATTCGATTATATAAAAGTGGGACTTGATGTTTCGTAACATGAAAAGTCGGTCAATATAGTAACGTATCAAAACTTAGAACTTTCAAAAGGTTAATCAACTGAAATTAACAGTATTCTAGCAAATTTTTAAAGTATTAAACTTTTAAAAAAGGGGTCAAAAGAGAGTTGAGTAGCTACCGTCTAAACGAAAGGCCTTGCGAAGGGGCACCCAACGACTATTTTCTGTACAACATCTGTTCGGAGAAGCAAACCTAAAAAGTGCTTTCAACGTATTTAGGAGGAAATTGTCGTTGGGTGCCCCTCCTGGCGAAGCTAAGGAAAACATTGAGATTCAAGGAGAACAAAATTAACTGTTTCAAGAGGGACAAGCTGTCAAGCTGTGGAAACTGCCCACCTACCCCTCCCCTAAGCCAACATTTTGCCCTAGGTGAGAAGTAAGTGGTAATTTTGGCTTACGGGAGGGGTAGGTGGGCAGTTTCCAAGAAACGGAAACACAGAGTCCAAGATCACCCCATGTAAGGTTACCCAAATTCTGGAATCCGGAATTCAAATCTAGGAATCCGGAATCCCGCTAACAATAAGAATTCGGGATCCAAAGTCCGCTGACAAGGCATCCGGGATATAGTACCTGAAATCCAGAATCCACTGCGTGGAATCCAGAATCCGAGACCACTTCTGTAAGTTTGAAATTTGTTGTCACGATTCTAGTATAAATCTCTGGAAGCAGATTCTCGACTTACTTTTCTTTATCAACAGGTTTATCCAGGGATCCATGTGATTCATCAGCAGCAAAAGTAGACGCATTGACAATATTCTCAAAAAACTTGTCACCTACAGTCAGCTGTGACAACAAAAATAAAAATGGGGTTAATTAACCATGTCTAAGCAACTAACCATCGGGCACACATCGATAGACAGCGCGACAGACAGAAATGTCCGTCGGGGGAAAAGTAGGATGGACACCGTGCTTGAACAACTATCCGTTGGAGCACAACGGGGAGTGTCCGTCAGGGCACAGTACGATAGACAGCGTTCCCGAGAAACTGTCCGTCGCAACACAATACGATAAACACCGCCCCTGAAGAAGTATCCGTCAGGGCACAGTACGATAGACAGCGTTCCCGAGAAACTGTCCGTCGCAACACAATACGATAAACACCGCCCCTGAAGAAGTATCCGTCAGGGCACAGTACGATAGACAGCGTTCCCGAGAAACTGTCCGTCGCAACACAATACGATAAACACCGCCCCTGAAGAAGTATCCGTCAGAGGGCACAGTACGATAGACACCGTCGTGTCTGAAGAAAGTATCCTTCGGGGCACAGTACAGTAGACAGCGTGACTGAGGAAGTAGATGTATCCGTCGGGGCACAGTAGGGACCTTACGAAACTACGACGGCGAGAAAGTTTAAAAGGATGCGAAGTCTATTTTTCAGAGACGTTTTCATGGGCGTTGCCGTTGTCAGATCGTAAGGTTTCTACTATCGAAGGACACCAAACCTGAGGAAGTATCCTTCGGGGCACAGAACGATAGACACCGTACCGGGAATTATCCGTCGGGGAACAGTACGATAGAAAGCATGATTGAGGAAGTATCCGTCGAGGCACAGTACGAGAGACACCAGTCCTAAGGAACTACCCATAGGGGCAAAGAACGATAAACACCATACCGAGGAACTATCCGTCGGGGAACATGAGTACGATAGACTGCGCATCAACGCTGAGTAACACACAGTTTTAATCATTATAACATTTAACCTTGATTAAACCCACTCACAGAGTTTAACAATTTAGGTAAGTCAAAACAAATCATTTTAAAACCTTACGCCTTTGATCTTTGCAGCCAGTTTTTCAGGGTCTTTAATGTAGCTGGGATATCCTATACTTTCCTCGATGGCAAGGCCCTACAAACAAGAATAGGGAGTCACTTACGCTAAAATAAATCAAAGTAAGAGTCGACACATTGGAAGATAAAAAAAAATTTGCTCGACAACTACGCATCTCTAACTTACAATACCGTTGAAATTCCGATTATGAGATCTTGGGCTGGTATTTTTCAAAGGCCTTTTTAACGAGGCCTCTTATTGGAGCTAGACTTGCCTACGAGTGGACCTCAAATTTTTTCAACAGCGCGAAGCGAGAGCGTACGTTACACTTTTTATGTTTTCTGCGGCAAAAGCGAGCACGGATAATAGAAAAACTGGATAGGAAACTGGCTGACGTGATCGGTTCCAATATAGTGAAAAAATGTGACGTCACATTATCGAGAGCCATTCAACTTCTGGCATCCGATGATTTGCACGTCTTGTTTTTCCTCGCATCTCTGTCTTTGACTACACAGATTGCCCGTGTTTTGAAATACAGGATGAAGAGGATTTTCTCTTGGACCTTAAAATGCAGACCTCTTGTCTTAAAACATCTGCATGGTGATCGCGCGGCAGCCATTTTGTTGAAAACTGGATATCCGTCACTAAGGTTTCCAAATATGGTAAAAGTGAATATTAACGAGCATTGAACGCGACTTACACGTTTCAACCCCTTATGGGTTTCTGCCCGAACTCAACCTACTTTTGAAATGACTCCTGGGTTCAAACCTTTCACACTATTTTTATCACGGTTATGACGATTTCTTTTCTGCTTTTATCGAGAAGCTCAGCGAGTGTCGAATTTTATAAGTTATCAACCCTTAACAAAATGAATTTATTAGCCGTAAAACTGTGTAGGCTTGATGTTTCAGGTGCCCAGCTCAAACGAGTTTTTAATTTTCCATTCAAATTTATTTACGGACAACCAGTGACAAGAAGCCGTATTTGAGAATTGTATAAAAAGCGGGGATAAAAAGCTCACAGCAGTGAAAGGAAATTTGCTGGAGGAACATGACAGCAAGCGAGTGAACGAGAGCTCGACTTGCTTCCCCTGCAAACATCGCATCAACTGACATCATTTTGGCGCGAACTATTTGTGTCCCTGTCGCGTGTGTTTCGCGTGCGTGTGTCGTCGTGAGATGTCAAAATATGTCAAAACAAACAAATAACGGAAAACAATTCCGATAAGACAAAGTATATAAAGGAATGTTCAGTACAAAAAGCGGGTAATGAACCAAAGTGCCGTCTTGTGATATTTGTGAGTTCACTCTCCAGACCTTTTGGGCTTGTTGCAGCGTTTGCATACGCCACGAAAGAAAACATATAAAAAATAAAAACTTTGTAGTGCGCGCGCTCAAAACAAAACAAGTCGGTAATGTTTTTTGGCTCCGTGGCTTAGAGCGCGTGAGGGAACACGCAAAGAGGAAAAGGGAAGGGGAGAGTTTGCTCCCTCGTGTGCGCGCGCGTCCTCGAAAATTCTTCCTTCGCCCTAAAAGAACCGATATCTGATACACACTGTCAGGCTTTTTACAGCTTGGGCTCATACCTTCTCTTTTGCTTTGGCCTTAGAGAAATCAGACATCCATGACAATGTGTCAAGCCTCTTGACAAACTCATCCTTCATCAATCGCGTCATCTTTGTTATCTAAATCAAGAAAAACAACTCATTTCTTAAAAACGTTTCTCCGATCTAAGCTGAGTAATCGTGGCGTTGCACGCGGTAGTTTGTTCAAGGGAATTGGACTCCAATCACCATCTAACTAGCAGTACACACTCGACTGAAGAAAGATTGTCAGCCCAGCAGAAAACAAAATGGAGACGCAATGCTCTGTATTACTGAAGGGGTTAGTTCAAAAATACTGTGGCACTGCATCGATGGGGAGGGGGGGGGGGGGGGGTTGAGAAAAACAAGAAATAAGTTATGTTGAGTTAGCTGTATTTACAAGCTCAAAACATCAGCTTTCAGTGAACCTTTTTAGGGTGATTAATTAACATCATAAACACATTTGATAAAACCAGTTTTATTTTGTTCTGGGGCCCAGAAACAAAGCACCACAGGCTTTTAGAACCATAGGGAGAGCGGGGTGTACCATAAGAAAACTGGTTACTTTATTGGGAATTTTTGAGATGCATGGTTTCTTTCGTTATGTTCCCTTATTTAATTTTGCAGTTAATGTTTTTGTAGTTTTATTAGCAACCCCTATAATTTTTTTATGGTCCTTTCCTAAAACCCGTCATTCATTTGACTGTTCGCACAAGTTTTTGCTTTTCTTATGCTCCATTTAAGGTTTTTTTTAGGGTGGGGGGTGGGGGTGTTTTTGTATCTGTTGCCTCCTACGCAGAAGTTGTTCGTCATGCTACCGGGCAGTTCTTACTGTTGTACAATTTATCAATGTAATCATGGCTCTGACTGATTGTATATATTGGAATAATAATTAACTAATAATTTAACGGCTAAATTTTATTAAACTGCAAGGCTTGTTATACTCTCGGCGAACTGCTATGAATCACGCTACATTTGGTTTACGATTCGTAGAATCTCAAAGGTGTTATGACCATTTATAATGAACTCTGTTGAAAAGTAATTTTGCACAACTATAACTGTTATTTCTTGAATGTGTTGACCATCAACGTTTCACGTAATACACATTCATATCAAACACTAATGGATGTGTTTCTTGCTTGGCAAGTAACCTTTAAAGCCTACTTGCCCAATGTGCAAGGATCCACACAGACTGAGTCACCCTTAACAAAATCATCAACTAAGACGAGCAAGAGGTGGCCCCGAGTAAGCAAAATGGGATAGATGCTTGCCTAAAGGACAAGCTGGAATTCAATTTTTTTTTTTTAGCCCTGACAGTACCAATTTTCTCAAATATTTTTTTAAAAATAATTTCTTCCCTGCGAGGCAATAAAATATGAACAAGGTCAAAATAGAAACATTGATTTAACCAGGTGATCTGTGACGTCACTGCGGGGGCCTGGGGAAAGAAATTTTAATGCCGTATCCCATAAACCAAAGCTGATGGGAACAGATTGAATTGAATTGAATTGAATTGGTGCGCGCGTTGGTTTATGGGATACGGCATTAAAATTTCTTTCCCCAGGCCCCCACAATGACGTCACAGATCACCTGGAAAAAAATAGAAGAACAAAATTTCTTTACACCATTGTTACCGTTTTTTTACTTTGTTCGTCAAATGCTGCGTCCACAAACAATAACCCCAGCGGCATTCCAAATACCGATTGCATTTTACCAATGCACTCCTTCCAGCGGTGTCTTGTTTTATTTCCTATTACCACAGTGGCATAGTCATTGTAAGCATCTTGGTATGCCTGTGGCATAACCATTATGAATTTATGAATAACGGTCCACATGATATAGTTCACAAATACCACAGGATCACTGGAAAAAATATAACATATCGTTAATATGATAAATGATGTTTTTACGTCAGTGACTCAGGAGATTGACTCCGAAAAAAACAGAACATGAGTCGAACTAGCTAGCCTGAGAAAACAGCCGACATTTCACGGCCACACCACTGGTTTTCCCGTGAAATGACATCTGAGGTACGAGCGCAGAACTTCCATTCTGATGGCGCGACACTACGGCAGGCGGATCTGGGTGGTGCGTTGGATTGGTTAAAAATTTACTTCAACCAATCAGAAGCACTGATGATACAAAAGTAGTCATGAAATCTAAAACGTGATGGTTTTTACAGTCATTTCGTAAATCGGTGAGATCGTATACAATCTTTTAAAAACAGAAATTTGATAAGCTAATTTTTTGGCCAAATTGGAGCTCGAGTTGGTAGAGGCAAAACTCATGGACAAAAAAGAATAATAGTGAAGTCCATTTTCTGCAAGGTGCATTAAGGCTTTTTGTTCCAATTTCGTGAGCTTTTTCTAGAACGCGCTCACAGGCTAGGAGGTGTCTGTTTAAGGGAGATGTCCGCATTCGGTAGGTGCATGTTTAAGGGAAGTGCCCGCTTATGGGAGCTGTCTGCTTACGGAAGGTGTCTGCCAATGGGAGCTGTCTGCTTTCGAAAGGTGTCTGCCAATGGGAGGTGTCTCAGTGTTTATGAGAGCTGTCTGCTTGCGGGAGGTGTCCTTTTACAGGAGGTGTTCTCTTACAGGGTGCCCGTTCAGGGGAAGTCTCTACGTACAGAAAGTGTCTACTGGCGGAGGAATGACTGTGGTAAATTTGTAGAAATTCAACGGAATACAATGAAACAACTCCAGCTAGTGAAAAATACTGCGGCGACCTTAATTATTATGAAACTTACTGTTTTGTGAGATTCTGATAGAAATTGAATAGACGAATGTAATATAGTGTGGGCCAAGCAAGAATCTTCTCGTCGATTCTGACTTTCCGTCCTTGCCTTGCAAAAACAGCATCTATCAGCTCAACAATTTCTTTAACCTAAAAAGAAATAATATATACATTTAACAAAGGCAAGAAAAAGTATATACAATTAGCCCGGCCAAGCTCCCCTTATTTAATTCAATTAAAACAACTTAAGGCATTGCAAAAAATTGACAACACGAAAGTTGGGCCATCTAACTTTTAAGCGAGGGGCTGGGTTATTAATTCAAGGAAAAATGACGTACAAAAAGGCCTGGAACGAAAAACAATCTTGCATCGATTTAACGGAACACTGTGAAATCAAAATCAATCACATCAATCATTCTTACACACTCAAACTGAATCTCCCAATCCCCATATCCACTTCAAGTTTTATAAGGATGTTTAGTGTAGCAGATGTTCTACAAATAGTAGTTTGATTCCCTCTAGTTGTACTTTTGCTGCTCTTGCTATGTACTTAGGCGGTAGTTCCGCTATAAAAATTCTCCGTTTTCGAAAATCGAGTGAATTTTCCGTCAGTTTCTCCAACTTAACCAAAATACCTGAGCTAACACGCCTTCTGCTCTTAGTGTACATGTCCCTTTTTCTGAATCGATCTGAACAATTAACCATAAAAGTGACTCATCCCTGAGGATATCGCCGAGGATGTTTGCCGAATCAGCAAACACCTTTGGATAACGGAAGTAAGTAATGATTGGAAGAATTAACCGGGGGATTTTAACCAGTTAGAAACGGAGAAATATCTGTCGTGAATAATAATTGGGAAGAGATGCTTACTATAGTCGTATGAACGTAGCCAACATTACAGAAATAACTATCGTTATCTATATTTAAGCGAAACAGAGACCGTGAGATCGACCGCGTGAAGAGTATCAAGGGTGGGATATTGTCTCGTTCTGTTTGCCCTGGAGGGAATGTAAATTTTTGTGGGTATGCAACTAGCCTCTCCACAGACCTTCTATTTTCTCTTTAGAGATCGTCTAGCGCGCGTATGGAAATAAACTCCGCAGGGGATATATTAAACGCAAGCCCAAGGGGGTGAGGGTGGGGAGGTGATAATGACAAGGCGTTAACAAGGGGGAGGGGCTCATTAAACCAGTTTTCCAAAAAACTGTCTACTGCGCTCCGCGATCGCTCGCCAATGTCGAATTGGCGAGCAAAAACTTCTGTGGACAGGCTAGTATATAGCTGGAGGGGAAAGCGACAGGTAGAACTGAAGTCGTGCTTTACACTTACATCAATTTTAGACAAAGGAGAGAATTGAGCCAATGTTGTTCTCAATTCGAAGGTAGCTACACCAGCAGGAAGGTATTTCTTTAAAGTTTCGATGATATTACTAGCTTCAGCGTCTTTATCTAGCTGTGAAGAGAAGAATAAAGCTAAAAAATTGTTTTTTCTACAAACCAAACATATTCATTCAACTATATTTCCAACAAAATTAAAATACACACTTGAACGTTTAGCACCAAACGTTCAAATACAGGCAGACCACTCTCTGTTCGTGTGACAGTTGTTGTTATTGAAATCTGGGCATTGATCTTTTGTACTCAGTAGAAGAAATACAGATGAACGTTACGGCGGCTACAATCTACTCCAACAACAACCAGAGGGTGGTCTGCCTGTGGTTCAACGTCGTCGTGCTGACAAAATACATTGTATACGAGTATTGGATCCATTAGACAAATTCAAAACCTATGTGTATTCACTTTTATTCTAATGAAAACCAAAAAATACTCACCACTGCTAACTGACGCTCCAGCTCAAAGACTTTCATCATCTGTTCATCAGAGTCGGGGCCACCCCCAAGAAGCTTAGCTACTTTTTTCATGTACGTCTTGTAGGCATCACGAACCTTCAATAAATCATTGAAAAAAAAAAACAATGTCAGTTGTTTTTTAGTAGCCAAGGGGCTGTCCTAGTTTCCCTAGGCTGTACGTAAATACATAAGCATGCGCACATGGGCGTCGCCTGGCAGTCGCTTCTCGACTATAATTCGGAAAGGGATTCGGAAACTAATCAATTTATGACACAACCGTTACTTCGCGTGCATGGTGCGCCGAGCTTTCCAAAAACAACAAAGACTTGTATTGCAGTTGTAGTAATTTAACTGACGTACAATCGAAACTGCGTTAGCGATCACCATAAATATGGCATTAAATTTACGCAGCGGCGACAGCAACAAGACTTTATTAAGACAGGTTGAAAACCAGACATACACAAAGTATTTTTCATTCGAGCCCTGCTAAATTAAAAAAGAAAAGATAACGAAATATTTTCAATAATGATACTTATAATCTAATACCAATAAAGGATAAAAAATGCATGCCAATAAAAATAATATATAGATTTAGCCAGGGCTAAAAGCGAAGCTCCTATTAACTCGAATTTATGATTTAAATCAAACAATAAACTTGTATTCCACAATTCAGTTAACTTTAGAACACATTCATGTGACTAATTTGAGGGAAAGGTTAAGTGATTTTAGAGAACAGTAATTTGCAAACAGTCAAAGCTAAGAGTGAACTTAATCTTACATCGAGTTGATAGCCTTATATATGTACACCCAAAAATAGCAATCATCTTCGATCACATTTAAGAGCGCGGACTCTTGATCACAGTAGATTAGGCCTGGAAAACAAATCAGGCGGAATTTTTTGCGTTCGACAAGTTTACTTTACAAAATCTTGCCAACAAGTCTGGGGACGTGTAAACCAACCTTTTATCAGGGGCACCCAACGAGGATATAGTTCAAAACCACTTAACATAGCATTGTTGAAGGTATTTTAGTATTTAAATGGTAGATATAGGCATATTTTTATCCCCTAAAAACTTTTCATCTGTTCGGATTTCCTAGCTGAAAGTCTAGTGATCCGAAAATTATAGGGATCAAAGCTTACCTTTTCGAAAATTTCAGCCAGAAAAAAGCCCCCGAAAGTTCTAGGTGGCCTTTTTTAGGGTAAAAATACGTTAAAAATGGGTAATTATACCACTTTTTAGATGTTCGAAAATCCTAGGAGAGGCAGGCAAGCAAAAACTTTTACAACAACTGTTCCGAAAATTCTAGATCAAATCGTCTTCCGAACAGATCTTTTCCGAAAATTGCCGTTGGGTGCCCCTGTTTTATACTTTTTATACATCACATCTGAGGTGAAACAGTACCATGAGGCGCTGTTTTTATCATACAGACCTCGGACAGAATGCAGTATTTCACAATTTTGCAATACAAATTGCACTCGCTCAATATTCAGGACGATCGAAGCACGTGTGGGCTTTTAGCGAGACCGTTAAAAAAATTTCCAAAATCACCTATACGGCGAGCCAGTTCTCACTTTTGACAAGCGCCAAAGTCGACTGTTTAAATTATGATTAATAGAGTTATACGCTTCAACATAATAAAGAATTTATTATGTTTATTTTTTATTTAATGTTTTCATAACGATGTGTAATCTTCAAAAGCGTTTGATACGCGCGGCATTTTGACTACTCCTGCATGCAAGCGATGTTCATGAGCGACTGAAAACAAACGGCACAGCGATAAAAATTGCAAAAGAGACTACCAACAATCAATAAAAGGACAATAATTCGGTGAAACATATACAGAGACAACAATTTTCATTCACGAACTCAAGACAAGTATTAAAGTGTCTCAGAAAATCCTTGTTTATGTTTTTCATTTTGTAAGCCGGCTTCCCGGTGTTTGCTTTTTCAAAGATGAACTCGAGGCAAGAAAATCGCTCAAAGCTTTCTTTTACAGCCAGAATTATAACGAAATATTCTTTGGAACGTTTTCTTTTTATTCGCGGTAAGAAAATGACTAAAGGCTTTTTAAAGTTTTATTAGCTTATAATCAAACCTGATACTCGGTCAGATCATTGTCTCAAATCTTACAATTAAAAACGCGCACAAACTAAATAGCCGCATAAACTACGCTCGACTTCATTAAATTAGATATAAAGAACAAACGTCAAATAAATAATTACTCAGGCTTACCATTCGAGATGCACTGAAAACTATCAAGTAAGGCCAGACTCGCTTCAGACTTTTCAACCCTCTCACGCATCAAGCAAGGTGAAAAAGGAAAACGATGCCATCCGAAATCAGATTTCCGACTTTAACAAGCGACGTATTCTCAACCAAAAACCCAATAAACAAACTAGCCATGAATAACAGAAGACTCTTGATAGCAGCTGAATTTCATTTTGTTCATTCAGTGGAAAAAGACAGTTAAGAACAACACAAGTTGACACAAAACTCTGTCAGCTTCAGCTGTCAAAGTAAACAGGTTTCAAGATGCTGCATAAATTTTCCGCATGAACTCACCTGTCAAATTTTGACCAATCACAGCATAAAAATTGGACGTAGAGCGTGACCAACGCGTGACCTTGGTGAGAAAAGTCCAAAAGCAACTGGCATGTATTCCCTGCCTGTAAAAACTTGCTGAATTTTAGCTTCCGAGGTCAGTTTGAAATCAAAATTTTAGTTGTCCGGCACATAAAAAACACAACATATTTCATATGAATTTAAAAAAAATTAAACTTGAGCCTGCGATCATTTGAAAACTAGTAACTTGTCAGCGGATAACTTCAAAAAGATACTCGACCTCGATGGGTCGACACCTGAGCCCGCGATACGGTCGGTGATACTGGTCAGCGGATACCCTGTTTTGACAGCTGTCAATTGATCACAACATTGATGTGCAATATATGTTTGCAATATCAGTCTTCCTGTGCTCCCAAACTAGGTAGAAAGTGTGAGGATTGAACACTGGTTAGCCTGTGGTGCGGACGTACGGACGGGCGGGCGGGCGGTGTACGGTCACGTGATTACCAAATTTTCTGGGATGGGTAGATTCACTTACCGATGGTGCTCCGCAGGCGGGCTTCGCCCGCCAGAGCTCCGCTAATATATCATATATATTCATATACATAATATAAATATTATAAAATTTATAAAATGTGATCAATCACGAAATCACCAGAACATAAGAGAGGCACCTCTACATAAGAATGACTAATCATGGACATTATGTACGAGTCACTATAAAAAAAAAAATCAGCCTTTTTTTGGGATGGGAGAAGGCCACACCATCAAATAGTTTCTTTTGAACGAGGAAAGCGATGTTGAGGCGTTAACACTATCCGGTAGCAAGTTCCATTCACTAGAAGCGAGGAAAGCAAAGGTACGTTTCCTGGAGTTAGTGTTGCCTTTCGGGAGTTTCAAGTTCCTCCTAGCTCCACTCGTATCGATGTTATGTACTTTACTGAAAGGTAATATCAAATCAGTTATATAACTTGGCGAGGGACCATTTAAAGTTTTGAAGACAATAGTAGCAAGCATAAATTCAATTCTATCATGAATTGGGAGCCATCCGAGTTGTAGAAATAAAGGTAGCGAGGGAGCTTTGGATTCCCGACCTACAGCAACGAGAAGGTCAAGAAAGCTTTAGCAAAACAACTCTGCCTTTTGCCATTGCGACAGCAACAAGAAAGTTCAAAAAGCTTTAGTACAACAACTCTGCTGTTCATTAAGCTTTTTAGTTCCTCTTTTTTTCTGTCCTCTGCACGACTGCAAAGGAAATTGTTAGTAAGGTTTTCATTTCTTGTAGTACTTACGGCCCAATAATCAGATGAATTCTTGGTGTAGTAGGCCTTATTCATTCCCAGTTCTCCTGGAGAAAGCTTCAATAAAAAAAGGAAGAAGTTAATACATATCTTTTAAGGCTTCGATTGATTCACAATCCAAGTCAGATTTAGAAGGATTTGTATGGAGTCATCAGAGCATAAAGTAGCTTTAATATATCTCACCAACAATTTGCAGTAACCAGTTCGTACCGATTTTTGGATCCAAATTCAATACTTTTTCCAGATTTTTTTCCCAGAACAATTTCTTTTTTCAGACTCAAGATTATCAAAAAGGTGACCAATGGAGGCCTTGATCGACCTTGAAAAAAGCAGGAACCAACTTTTTCATGACAATCGGAAGACGCTGTACGAACCCTGCAATAGTATTTAATGTCGTCTGTAATCTATTACTGAGGAGACAGACGACAAAATGGAAAACTGTTATCAGTTGTTAAATGTATTCTTTTTAGTTGTGGCCTATTAAACTTCACGCGACTTCACGAAGTTTGTAGCCTGATGCGGATGCTGTTCTAACTGGGCTATTTGGGTGGCTATCTAACTGTAACCCAACAACAGTAGTTCTTACCTGTATTATATGTTTGCTGGAGTCATGAGGATCATAAAAAACTCTGACGTTTACGAACGGCTTGATAAACAGCTCACTGGTTATTTTGCCAACTCTCTGCACGATGTTCATTGTCGACAAAGGCGTCATGTTACCCGTCACGTTCCATCCTCCCATTCTGTCGATCAACTCTTTAAGTGGAGCGTCACCTCGCATGTTGACAGAAGCTTCGTCGAGGCAAACATTGTAAAATTTCACGGTTTTCATCACAGCTTCATTCTGATAGGAGAGGAATGAATTTTTGCGAAAATAAAGTGTTTTTTGAAAAAGAACCAGAATCGTGCAGTTTTTATAACTCAAAAACAACAAAAACATTTTTCCAGTGCGAGAAATGTTTCCAAATTTTTATCATTTGAACGCGCAACAGTTTAACAAATACTCCTACAATTTAACTTAAGGAGTGACACCAATAAATCTTAGAGGAAGTTAAATATTGTGGATGGGCATTTTTGGTATTGTTTTGAGGGAACAATAGGTCCCGACCTCAAATCCAAGTCGGTGTTTTACCAACACCCCTTTCTTAGAGCACACTTCCTTGTAAGAATCTAAGGTTAGCTTTTCATCTTAATTTACCAGGATTCGCCACGACGAAGAATCGAAGAGTTCAAAAAATGTATTATTTTGTGTAAAACTTGAATAAGACGGCGGTGGCATGGTGGACATTTTAGCCAAAGAAATTCGCGGATATCCTGAAGCATCCGGATTTAGATTCAATCTAATGGATTTACTCTGAGTGTGGATTCTTCATATTCATAGCTCATAGGCTAGCTATATCTATATTTAACCAGTAAGTAGCAACCCTGTAATACGTAACAATTTACTGTAATTTATTGTAAAGTGTTCTTGTAATTTTATTTTATTACCATTATTATTATTATTATTTCATTTTTTGTTTTTGTTTGTGTAAGTGTTGATAGAGGTTGAAATAAAAAAAAATTTTAAAAAAAATATTCATAGCTCATAAGATTTGGACTAGCCTACAACCTTTCCCAACGCTCCCAGTCGCCGGGGACGTTCCGCTTGAGAAATGTGTGCCTTTTGACCTGAAACAATCCATCTTGATGACATAAATCCTCAGTGCTTTGTACATGTACATTTGACCTATGTGACCTTTCGTCTTTTGTCTGTCATTCGAAAAACAAATATCGCGGTGAAAGACTATAACTACTGCATCAACCAATCAGAGCTCCTAACCAAATTCTAGACGGATTTAATCATCAGTACGTAATATTTCAGGTTAACCCTTTGGTGACGGCCGGCGAATAGCGAAAAAAAAACCACATTTTTCACCACTTCCTCTTCTTTGGAACAGTTTTCGACTAATTAGCAATAAGAATGGCTAAAAGTGAGTTTTGCAATAAAAAAGGCATAATTTCCGACCAATATGACTTAATTAAACAGCTTTTTTGTTTGGCACGCATGCGCAAAAGCCAAACTTGTTTTTTTTTTTTGCGTACCTATTTCGATCTTTCTCTCTCGCTCTCTTTTTTTCTTTCTTTTCCTTCTTTATCAATGATTGGCGGTTTTGTTGCCCACTTTATCGTCTTTCTTTTGCATGGAATTGTGGCTGGCTAACTTTTTAGGAAAGGGATAAAATTAATTTTCAAAGAGTAGTATGTACACAGCGAAATCGGCAGTGGATTTTTCCCCAAAATGTTACCTTTTTTGTGAGTCTAGTTCTGTCAGGATTAGTCAGAATATCGAAAACGAGGTATCGCTGGAAAGATCTATCTTTGCTGACGTTGTTGCTTACCAATTTATTAACCTAAACTGAAAGTTAAATGGGTCCAGGAAGGAAAATACAAATCGTTTTATATGGAACGAAAACGACTAACACAGTCGTCGAAGGGTTAAAGACGGAAAGCGATAAGAGGGGAATGTATTCTCAGGGTAGACAAGGACGGCGCTATAGGTGGGGCAGGTGGGTATTTGCCCCACCAACTTTCAACTTTGAGATAAGATGGCGGCTGCGAAAAAGGAAAGAGTTCAGCAGAAACTGGACAGCTTCTTTAGCAAGAGCCACGAAGACAAAGTATCAAAGCAGACTATTTTTAAGATTTATCTGGGCGTTTCTACCCGTAATTCTGTGTTTCAAAATTGCGGAAAGACCCCCTCCGTTGACATCTTAGAGCGCTATTCGCTGCTACGTACCACAGCTACAAACTCTCAGAGCGCAGCTTGCTACTGAGACAGAACTTGGATTGAACGATGTAGTGGCATATCTGAGAAACCTCCTCAGTGCAGCTGTTGATTATTTATCAGATGTTTTTTCTTCTTGTTGTACCTGCCACGAATACTGTGAGTGAGCGCTCGGCCTCTGCCCTTAGAAGGCTCAAGACGTATCTTCGAACAACTATGTCGCATGATTCTCCACGTTTACAAGGAGATGACTGGCAAACTGAACATGGCAGATATTGAAAATCAGTTTGTTCCAGCAGGCGCGGATCCACACCGGTTTCCACTGTTTTATCGAAATCGGTCAGATTTTTCATCGATAATAAATGTACTTTTAATTAAACGAAAACATTTTCCAAGTTGAAATCTGTCAAATGGTCCTGTCTGAATGACTCCGAAGACTTTTGGGAAGAGAAATTCAAAAGAATTTTTCGCCGACCCCCTAGGAAGCTGGCTTTTTCGGCGCTCGTTTAGGAAATCGTTCAGCAATAGAGCGATTTTCGTATGACCTTGAAAAATGGTTTCGGTAAGTGTTCGTCATCTGTTTCATAAGCCAATGGATGAAAAGATGAAAACATGGACTCTTCGTTTTCCCGCCAAAGAAAACCTTAATATGGAGAAGGCATTGTTCGATTGACCAATCGTGTTGCAGTATGACGTCAAAGCGAAGGATCCATTGATTTCTAGAAAGTTCTCGAGCATGAAGTTCTTTTACGCGAGCGTTCGCTTAACCAACCAAAAGCCACGCGCGTTTGTATTCGTTCGATAAACCAATCAAATCGCTCTATTTCCATTCGTTTGTTGTTTCTGTTTTGTTCGCGCGTTTTCATTTCAAGTTCATACGAAAATCGCTCTATCCTAGATCTGCGCCTGTTCAGCAACAAATGACAGGGAAAATCGCTTGGAAAACTCGATGTCAATTAAAACGTTTCCAAACCATGTGTTGAACGCTAAAACAAACTGACAATTGATAATTTTCTACGAAAGTACTCAAGTTTGATAAGCTTTTTTCCTAAGCTTGAAAAGGTCATAAATTTTTTCTTACTTTGATGACCACAATGAAATCCTGGTGTTTGCCAAATTTTAGCAATCACTGAGATTGCACCAGATTGCATCCTAGAGTACCTAAACTTTCAAAATTTTCCGAGGGAGCATGCCCCTGTACCCACGTAATTTCTCGTGTCTTCGGCACTCGCCATTGCCGCTTTCGCGCCAATATTACACATACTCCCATCTGTCAGTTATGCCCCACCATGGAAAAATTCTCTCCACCGCCCCTGCTAGATGCAGTTTTCCCAAAAAAACGCTCCCCTACAAGGCATAGAAATTAAATTTCATAGTGTACAAATGACAAAAAATTCCTCACATCTGAATAATTCTTCTCGGCGTTGGCAAGGGCTTTCTTCAATACATTGAAGCTCTTTTCTCTGATGATAGAAATGCCAGTGACCGAGGTCTCTCCAGGCTCCAAAGCATTGTCATCCTCCCAGCCACCACATGCATATTCGTAAAAATCAGTGCAAGGGTCAGCACTCTGGTTGAGCTGCTTTAGGGTTTCTGGAAGAAGAGACAAATAGAAGAATTGGAATAAGAGCGAGCGAACATAAGTCACTCAGAATGTGGCGTGCATGATTCGCTCATGGTCCAAGGAAGCTACACACAGATAGCTTCAGAAGTAAGAATGAAGAGACAAAGGAGGTTTCCCCCTGGGAAAGCATGCTCTTTACCCCTACCCAATGATACTCGTGTCAACTAGAAAATCGGAAAAAACACTGACATTGTTGGTGTTTGAAATTTGTTCCGAAGACTTTTTCTTGCGGGGTGGGGGGGGGGGGGGGGGGGCTGAGTCAGGGGTTACAAATTTATGCATCAGTCAATTTGGTAGCCCCGGGGTTGGCAAATGTGCGGCTGAGAACGACCGCTGTCCATGATCTCTCGCACCGCGCGGCTTATTATTCACCCTCACCCTACCCCAAGCAGACTACGAACAACGCGAAAGCGGTGTCAGGTTTGTCCCCTTCTCCAAAAAAGGGAAAGAAAATAGACTCAAACAAGAAAATATGAAGAACACGAAGTCATGTTGAACAGAACTTGAGAATAATGAACCTTACAGACTACTGATCGAACAATTCATGACCCAGGTAATAGACTTTGCTAATTAGGGAGTGTTTAAAACTGCGAAATGACTTTCCTTAACAGTAAAAACAAAAGACACCCTCTTTTTGTCGTGTCAGGAGGATTTGCTCCTGGTCGTGTCCAATTGTTATTTCTTTGCCTCATACTTATACCCTGTTTATTTGTAGAACTGTAAGCAACTTTTGTCAGACTTTGGAATTTTTACTTCTTCATCCTCACATTAATAAAGTTGACAGTAGCTTCGCTTTGTAATACGCTCCGCCATCTTGACGTTACCGCTGACACTGCAGTTGATTTCCCAAGAGCAAGAGCAAGAGCTATTTTCGGCGCGTATGACGAGCTTGCGCGCGCACATCACGCAAGCTCTACGTGACGACAATATCGTCACCAAAGCCTTTAAATCTGGGAGTCACTAGATAACATCGACCAAATGGGTCGTCGATAAATCAGCGGCCTCTTACGAAATGACTGAAATGATCCCTTCGACTTCCACTCACTTGAACGATCACAGCGAGGATGTTATATTTGAGTTAGTTTGAGTTATAAAACGGTCAATATTGTCGTTTCCAGTTTATATTACTAAAAAAATGTTAAATCTGTAGTAGACTAAGCTGTTTTGCATTAAACGAGGCAGCTTATGGTTTTTCGAGCTTTTCGACTTTCAAATAAGGTCATCCCAACAAAATGTTTCGTTTCCCATCGCCCTGTCTCTTGTGATGGTGCATGGGTCGGTCGGTCGAGCAAAACAAAAAAAAAAAAAGAATGAACACTTAAAGGGGTCTGGGTTTCAGAGAAAAACGGGCAGCTAAGTAAGAAGCCTGGTTACAAAGTCAACTCCAAAACGTGGTCTTTTCGACTATCAAATGTCTAAACAGCCTTAAAAAAACGAAGTATCGATGTTAATTAAAGACAAGGACATCACATCATACCAATTATTGTTAATAAAACAAGATCGTGTGCTTGCAAATTAAAGTACTTGTTTTTTTGACCAGTGAATCTGGAACTCTTTTTTCTTTTTCTTTTCGAAAAAAAATGGTCGGTCGGGCGATGGGAAACGAAACATTTTATTGGGATGGCCTAAGAAAGTTTAAGAAGTTCATAATAAAAAAAGTTCTACTCAGTCTACAATCACATGCCAACATTGGCGCCAAATCTAAAATTTTCCAACTGAGAATACTCTGTGAATGACAATGGCGGGAGCAGAATTAAGCGATACACCGTAGGCATCTCTATTTTCAGTCGCGTACGATCCATATTCTGGATATGTAAGCCTAGGAGCTTATTTTAAAAACCGTATCAAACTGCCACTAATACCCGTTTTATGATATTTAATTTAATAAACAAGCAGGGGGTTTCCCAGCGATGGTAAGCACTTTGTACAAGTGTCCTCCGGCTAATTTTTATTTTCCACGAGTTTACAGTATAAAAGTCACGTTTCTCCACCAACTTTATTCTTCAAGTTCAGAGTAACTAATAGATTATAGAATTTTTTGTAGCTTGAGTTCAGCTGAAAAGGTGTCAAAGAACACTGAATTTTTCACACGTTCCATCCCATTAAGTTAAGCTATATTTCTCTGATTGGAAACTGTGTAGGAGAGAGCAATGAAAAAAGAGGCCCTGCCGGGGTAAATCACCCAGTTCCGACAACCGACATGACCCAAAAAGTAGCGACAGAGCGTAAAATGAAATCCCGACAAGAGACAACCTCCCTCGGCCAAATTGCGACAGTGACGGCAAAGCTGAGAAAAAGCGACAAAAAACGGTGTTTTGGGTAATTTATCACCAGTCAGAATGCCACGATGAACCCTCCTTAGCGCGCGTCGCGGTACACTTCATTTAAGCAAGCCTGCACGGCAGGGCAGAAAAACCGCTGATTGGTTGCCCTTTTCGCGGCAGTTTGTGCTCTCCGCTGACCATCTTACAACGAACCAAGCAGTCTACAAAAAAGAGCAAAGTTTGAAGCTAAATATATAGTCAACCATGACTAGTTCGGTGATTATGATCTGATATCCCCAAACTAGAACTCATTGACAGGCGATGTCAAAAGTTGTAGCGAAATCAGATCAGGAATAAACTTTAGGGTGCTTGCTGAAAATGCGCGGGACAGTGTGTAGTTCATAGAGGCATCATACGACCAATAGCTCTTAAACAATTTGCAAAAATAAGAAACAGGTGGAGTATTTAAGGTTCAAAATTCGACCAACCAAAAGGCTAAAAGCCAAGAAACAAAATAAGAAATACGTAAAAAAATCGAACAGTACGTTTTTCTGTGGCTTGCTGTTTTTTGTTTTTGTATCCTCTCGCGGTGACAACACTCGAACGTAATCGCCGGTGAGAAGCTTCCACAAATGTACAGCCAATCTTACTCCTAAACAGATGGATCCTCTTGCACTTAGAAGGTAGATAGCAGCGGAAAAATATATTTCCTTGGACAAGTAAAAAACGGAAAAGATTTATAAACACCAAACTCTTCGCCTACGGCTTGTGTCCACTAACTAACTGGTAGGCGGCCGCTTTCCCGGCTTCATGCTTTGAGCGGGAAATTATGAATGAAACTGGAGACGCCGCTCGTTTTTTTCCCGCTTCAAAAAGCTTAAAAAATGTCCAAAAATAGTTACCGACCGCTTCAATGTCAAGTTCCGGTCTTTTTGCGTCCGTTTCCGGCGGAAAGAACGTCCAAAGTTGGCTCCAGATTAAGAAGCGTGTAAGAAAAGTGTTGGGGTGCCACTAATATTATTATTATTCGGGAATAGAGGCTGTTTTACGTGGCTACTCTAGGCCGGTTTGGCTATGTTTTGGTCATGCAAAAAAATTGCAAGTGGAAAGTCAAAGGAGGTGCTGTTTTCCGAGTGAAAATGCCTGCACGCAAATGAACAATTTACTGCCCTGTCCGCAGGGGATTCTCACCGTAGCAACAAACCTTGAAAACTACCAAGGAGGTGCATTTCTTTGCCCAGGCCACCTAAAACTCGTGGACGAAGCTCTCACATTTACAAACCACGCTCTCTACAAAACCCCACTACGAGAAAGGTATGTTTCTTTTGCACTCAATCAACAGTCAAAATGTACAGAAACAGATCATACATTCTTAGTTTTGTTTTAGAATATATTCATATTTTGCATTAAATTTTGCCCTACACATTTGTAGACAAAATGTACTACTTCAGTCCTATGCACTACCCCAGAAAAGAAAATAACTTGGATGGATGGAAACTCTCACACCGCCCCTTTGCAGAGTGTTAATGAGCTAGCAGAGGCAAGACAATTAATCACCAAATTACAGCGTGAAAATGCAGCATTAAAAGTAGCCTGCGAGCAAGCTCTCCTATTTGGGTAAGCGAAGTGAGAGCTTGCTTGCAGGCTACATTAAAAGAAAGATGCAACAAGCTAGAAGGTATTGTATTGACGTACTCTTAATTTCCACACATTCAAAACAAAGGCGACTAGTTTCAACCTTTATTAGAAATATTTTTTATTAATTTTCAGAGCCAACTTTTGATGAGCAGTTCAAAACGTTCCACAAGCGTCTCACCAAACATTCATAATGACATTTTAACGGGAAGCTTGCTCACCCGTAGCTGATCTACAGAAAGGTCCCGATCCAAAATAACATTAAATTATTAAAAAATATATATTAAAAATACAAAAGTAAATTATAGACTAATACTGTAGATTTAAAAAAATTACTTTTAAACTGACATATGGTGTCAGAGTCCTTCAAGTCACTGTCCAAGGCATTCCAGTCTTTAAAGGCATGATAACAAGTTCTCTGTTTACCCCAGTTCCGTTTTACTGTTGGAATCTATGGACATCGCTATTTCTGGATAATTCCAATTTGTGAGATGTAATTCCATTCACACATTTATAAACATACAAGCAGCGATGGAAGTGCCTGCGTTGATTCAAATTTAACCAGCCAAGCTGACTGAGAGCATCGGTTGCAGAAGAATACAATGGTTTATTTAGATTAAGTTTTGCCGCCTTGTTTTGCAACACCTGCAGGTTGTTCATTAAAACAGCGTTATCCTTATTGCCCCATACCAGATCAGCATAATCAAAGGTTGGAAGAACAAGGCCATTGTAATAAAGAAGGCATGCATTATACGGCAACAAGTGCTTAATCCTATGCAAAAGATCTAGTCTCTGGTTCACTTTAGATGTCACATTACAAGGATGGAGGGCAGCGGCTATACAACCCTGCAGACATGGAAAAATTTGCCAACAAGTGCACCCCTGGATTGTTCGACCGTGCCTTGTTTCTAGTCAAGAATAATGAAAAACAACAGCTTTCTAAGAAAAGAAATGAAGAGACTGCAAGTTGTGGCACTGCTTCATCAGCTGCCTTACTTCAGAAACCAAGCGTGTATAATAATAATAAAAAATAAAATAAATAATAATACTTATAATTATAATGGTAATGATAATGATAATAATAATGGTAGTAGCAGGAACCATACTTTAGGAAGACACTTAAATTAAACACCATGGTGTGTAATAGACAGAAGTGTTGCTTGTTTGTTTTTAACAGAAAAACAATCCCTTACAACAAGACTGTGGGTTGCACTTGTCCTTTCATGGTGCCAGTGATGATGCTTTGACAGCTGGCTCACTTCTGGGGTTTAGCACTCACCCGAGAAGTGTGCTAAATCATAAAAAAGGATTGTCTGAAAAAAGCATTCAAAAGACACAAGCGATCGTTGCGAGTGCCATAAAGGTACATGTATTATTTTACATACTGGAACAATTCATTATTAAACATCTGCCACTGCACAACACCCTGGCTACAAAAATAAGTTGACACAAGGTGAGGTGGCTGGATGTAAAGAAGCAGGGGCTAAATAGAAGGCACAAGGACCTTGTAACAAGGAGACAAAAATAACAGAAATAGAGTGATTTTACTTGAACCATGAAACAGATATTAACAAACAATGCAGAATAGCAAGAGGTAAACAAAAGAAGACAATGGAATTAGTGCATAATAGTGCGTAGTATTCTTCTGCCTGTTTCACAGTTTAAATAAAATGACTCTAATTTATCAGTCCATAGATGTACACTGATCCAGTTAAAAATTTCCTCCCCAACAGAACAACAACTTCCTCCTGCTCATTATAGATGATTTTCATTGTGTCCAGTCTATAAAAGACCCCAAACAGAGCCAGCTGAGCAAGTGCCTTCACTACTGGAGTAGTGGATCACCAAGAATCTATACTGGCAATGCCAACAACAAGAAACATCCACCGGGTTATACCTGTCCGAATTGCTGGGGGTGCAGTTGTTAACTGTCAGATACACTAGCAAATAAGATACTCATTAAAGCAAAACAATCATCCCTTTTGCATCTTCCACAAAGTGCTTTATTTAAGTACAGCAACAAAAATTCCAAGAATGTAAACTTCACC